>CM062265.1:32652678-33260178 GCA_031216635.1 Dissostichus eleginoides | reverse complement strand
CATTGAAGCTTTCATATACCTACCTACCTACCTACCTACCTACCTACCTACCTACCTACCTACCTACCTACCTACCTACCTACCTACCTACCTACCTACCTACCTACCTACCTACCTACCTACCTACCTACCTACCTACCTACCTACCTACCTACCTACCTACCTACCTACCTACCTACCTACCTACCTACCTACCTACCTACCTACGACCGACGGTCGACCTACCTACCTACCATACACACCCTTTCTGTTTACTTATGTCTTTCTCTCCCTCCCTTCATCCCATCCCTCTTTCTTCCTCTCCATCCAGATGCCTCTGAGTACTTTACAACCTGGCCTCTAAGATTTACGCAGGGACAATTGAACATTTTGTCGCTGCGCTGTGGAGCAGATGGAGAATTAATGGCAGACTTGGAAGGGCCAACTTACCATAAGACAACAATTTGCCTCCCGTCTGTCTGGCTGAGAGTGAGGCAGGTACACCTGTCTGAATGCACAATGCTGTGAAAAGCAGGAAAATCCTTGAGCATGTCTCCACTGCTGGATATACACTGCCACTCTGTCTTTCTTGGTTCTCAAGTCTGCTCTCTGGGGTTTTATTTGTTTTCCTCTCTGGGATGTTTTCTCTTGCAGTCAATCCCAGCAGGCTCCAGGTATAACCTGAGCTGAATTTCTAGTACATTTACTCAAGTATACTTTATCTGAGTATTGTTGTGTTACACTTTTGTATACATCTACTCCACTACATTTCGGAAGCCAGTGTTGTATTGGTTATTCTATTACATTTATTTGAGAGCTTTAGTTTTATAGATTCAGAATATTAGCTTTTATAAAATGTAAACTAACAAAAACAACATGGTCATATAAAAAGACATTAGAATATCCATCAGCAGTATACAAACTAATGCAAATTAGCTCTACCTTTACAACTTTTGGTCAACACAATAATGCAAGATAATTATGATTCTGGAATGGGCTACTACACATGGTGAGTACATTTTAACTATATTTTGATGCCAATACTTTTGTACTTTTATTAATAGAGGCACTATTATGCTTTTGGGGTTCTCCCTTTCCTGTAGTGTGTTATATAGGTTTTGTGCATGCCTGCCTGAATCACCTCCATTGGACTCCTTTGTTTACTTCCGTACATAGTGACATCACTATGTAACACTTGCGCATCTATTGGCTAGCGCTCCAGCACATTGTACGTGATAGGCTTAGGGAAGATACCCCTTTGTTTGGTTGATCCATCACAACAGAGCCGGCCAGCCAACCAATCAGAGCAGACTGGGCTCTGGTTTCAGACAGAGGGGTGCTGCAGCACTTATCTTGTGACAGAGTGTTTTTATAAATTAGTATTGCTACTTTTCCTTAAAAAAAATTATGTTATTTCCACCTCTAGTATTGTGCTCTGTCACATCAAAGACATATATACACCCACGAGTAGATTGTTTCTGTTTTACAGTCTGACTCAATCTGTTGCAAATTCAGTGAGCAAACGGAGTCACCAAGCAGCAAGCAGCCAGCACTCGGTGATGACGGGAAACGATTGGTTGTAAAGAACAGTGTGTGTTTGTGTCTGAGGTAGAAGATAATTCAGATCTCTTTCCTTCAACGTTTCAATTTTGCAGTTCAGTCACGCACACTCCCATCACACACACACACATACACAGATAGGAATCCACATGTTGCATCAGCATTGCACAGCGCCAGAGTCAGTTACAACACAACTCTGTACACCAATTATAATCCACCTCAGGACTAATGGTTATGGGAATTGCAGTTGACATATAATACAAGTGTATGGATGACAAGGGGTGGGTTTGATGCTCCTGAGAGAGATAGAACATAAACACGAGCAGGGCATACCAACACTGCAGATGGAGAAGTCTCACTTATTAATGCATGCTTTCTGCTGCACTTTTGCCACAATGTGAAAAAAGGCATCATATGGATTAAATATGATGATATATATGTATATTCACCTTCAGCCTGTAGAAACATACAACTAAAGAAATGCTCTGGCTAAGAAATATCAGTGCTTCAGTCACATTACTCATGTCTGTCTTAGTATAGCTCATAAATGATTACATGATCTTTTAAAGGACATGGATGCCAATATTATCATTCATATTTGAGAAACTATATAATTATTTGAATTGCTATGTTCTCAGCCAATCGTGATAGCTTTCTGACTTTAACAAGATTGTATTACTGCCATGGCATTATGGAAAAATACAGAATTGAATGAATGTTCAATCAGAACATCTGCAATTGTTTTTGTTCAGGATACTATTCTGAAGTCATATCAACATGGTACAGAATATAAGTATGTTTTAAGGCATTGCTGTACAAACTGACGGCAGATGTTTGGCTTTTATACAATTATTTAATGGAGATGGGACAATGTACCTATGTGCCTATTTGTGATAAGCTTTTTATTGTATTATCTTAATAGTTGCAATGTACGTTTCTGAAGGACTGAAGCAGAGCAGATGAACGAAGTGGGACTAGCACCGCACAGAAGAAGAGTGGTATAAAAGCCGGGCTGTGTTTGTTTCACATTCAAATCAATCTGTTCTGGTCAAAAATGTTAAGGGTTGTATTGAGTCAAAATATAATGTATTTACACAACTATCTTTCTTATTTGTAATGGTTATCGCCCATTTAACACTTTTGGAGAGCTGACGGGGGAACAAGCTCCAACAAATTCCACTTTCTGATTGACTGATAATACTGATTGAACTGAAAGTGTCTCAATCTCAGAGTGTCAAAGTAGAACCAATTCATTTAACCTGTAATGGGTATAGTCTATATTGAGTGTATTAAAGAGTGAGTTACAGTAGCTACTCTCAATGGCTTAGGTCTAAAGTGCTGAATGAGAATGGACAAGGTGAAAAAGATAAGTGGTGTATGTTACTTACAGAGTAAGTTCTATCCAGGACTATTACCAAATAGTGAGTGTAGAAAACTAAACACAATGAATGCAATCATATCATATGTCTTAATTTGTGAAATCATTGTTATAAAAAGTATCTGTACGGTTCTTAGCATTTCAATGAAATGCCATTTTATTGCGGCCAGAGATTGTTTTGCTTGCATCTGCATTGAGGTAAGCGACCGTGGTTCATATAAATACAATCTATAATTATTAAATATAGGGTTTCAATATTGTCTGCAGTTGTGCATAATTCTTTGTGCTGGGCCTTCAACCTCAATTTCCCTCAGGACAATACGTGTTATTGTATTCATGTGAAGTCATCTCATATTATTGACAAAGAACTGTGACAGCAGTTTACGAGTATTCTTGCTGTTGACTGATTCCCTGTTGTGTTCATATTGTTTAAGTCAACATTATGATTGTTGTATTGAATGACATTCATATTCTGCTGACACATACTGCATCTGCATTGCACAATACAATCCAGTTTGCTTCTCTGTTTTAATAAGATGTGGAGGCTAAGATTGTCCACTCGTTTTATTTTCATAAGGTCTTGTGGTCTAAAAATGTATTTTTTTTTTTTCAGGAATTGGTGAATTGCAATGTTGGTGTCACATCTGTCAAAGGTTTGATAGCTTATTTTAGAATGTGACCCATTTATGTATTAAAATGCCTTACAGTACAGTATGGCGATGAAGGTCAAATGTTTAAATATCATCCTGATGAATATTGAGAGGAATAAACATGAAGCATATTTTCTTTAAGATGTCAGGCCAATCCTTTCTAATACACATAACGAAAGAAAACAGTTGATTTTGGTTCAGTGTATTTTTCGTTGTATGAATGAGTTCAGTTAAGGACAAAACAAGTCATTTGAAATGTCCATCAAGGAATATAATTTGAAGGTGCAGTGTGTCAACAAGGACACATTTTTGTTTAAATCAACCGCCTGAAAGTGGGTATTAGAGTAACATTGATGGCCTTTCAAAATGTCACATTGTTACGTGTACGCATGTGTATCTCAAACTATTTTAAATTCATTCTAATGACAAACACCATATGTTTAAGGCTATGGTATATTAGTGAGGAAAAACTAAGACAGAGAAGTAAAAGCACATCACTCATAGGGTATGTGTGTCTGTGTGTGAAGGGGTGTAACCATTAATGCTATTTACAGGGAATCACCATCAGCCGTTGTTTTTACAAATCACTCATGGATTATCAAACATGCAAGAATGAAACCATGCTTACAGTAAATGGCTTGTGTATAGTAATTTAAGTCTCTCCCAGAGATAAAAAGGATCCAAAGACAATTTAATTTCATAGTCTCTGTTTTCTTGTTGATTGATTTGCAGTATTTCCCTTTTATGAGAAATACACAATGCTTAATGTCGTCATATTCAGGCTAATAACTAAGCATGACACAGCATGGTTTCACACTGTGTATGTTTGTGCTTGTGTATGTGTGTATGCAAGGCAGAGAGAGAAGAGGTTCAAACACAGCCAGCGACACTTGAAGCGAAGCAGACATGCAAACAAATGCAGTAAGATGGTGATGAGAAGGAGAAACAAAAAAAAAAAGGCAAAAACTGATAAAATTCAAGAATCAAAGGGAGGGGGGAAAGGAGGGGGACAACCAATATGAAACAGGGTTTTGTTCGTGTTCATGGTTGTACTGTGATGAAGAATATAACATAGGGAAGAAGATATTCTGCCTATGAAGCAATAATCACCTTCGCTTGGGATGACTAGAATGTACGGCGTTGTTATTTGTCCCCTACCTATTACCACTAAGGCCAAGGGCCGCACGTCCCCGCCAGACAGCATGAGAGAGAGAGGGAGGGAGAGAAAACAAACAACAGAAAAAGAAAAAGAAAAGAAAGAAGAAAAAGTCTAAGAAAAAAGGACGTATAGCTTTTCTTTATCCATTTCATCAAGGTTTAGCTCTTTTCAATTGCACAATCTGTCTTAGAGGAGAAAGAAATTGCAGTGGTGAGAGACAGCACTAGAACATTAGAATCAATTACAACTAGCACTCAAGATGTGAAGTGGGATATGATTGTTGCCAGGACATAAACGTCACTAGCTTCTTGACTGGCCCATTACCTAATAAATGTGTTGGTGGTGAAAATGTTTTTCCAAGGAGTGAGTCAGTGAAGGCAGATGTGGTGTAGGGGGGTTAACATTTGAGTGTGTTGAGTGTGTCAGCCTGGCTTGACGGGTTAATCAAAATAAAGGTAGGAGGGAATAAATGAGGTGATGGTTGAAAGAATACAAATGTGAACTTTGTGGCTTGGCAAAGTGGGAGTAAAGACACAATCTGGCCTTTGGGTTCAGCTGCAAAAGTTCAGATGACCCAGGGACAAAAGCTGATCGGTGGAAATCAGATCAAAAAAGGTTAAAGTAGCTTTAGCAAATATCATAAATTGAGGCAATGATGTGGCTTCATTTAGCTGTCCATGGCTTGAATGGTGACAGGGTTGTAGTCAACCATTAGCCATTAAAGAAAAGGTCAATATAAAATCTTTATTTTCTACTATTATTTCTCAGATGCAGAGTCTAGAAGTAATCTCATGATTGAATTCAACATCAGTTGGTTAAGCTAGGTTGACAGTAAGGAATTGCAAATAATCAGTAATACATGATCAAGTCTACTGCTATACCAAACTATGGCGTTGCAACAGTTAAGTTCCTAGAGTCATGTTCTTAATCAGGAAATCTCTGTGTGTGTTAACACATTTTTATAATGAGCAATTAAGGAAACATTTGAACTTTCGATACATGTATGGTTGGGCCTGTTTTATTGTGCGTTTTGACAATTTAATGAGTATGTACTGATTTAAAACAGTGGTTGAACTGTTGTCGGATCAATTGACACCACCCATTTGAATGTACAGTACATCTAATGCTTTTTATGTTTTTGTGAAGCCCTTTGAATTGGCTTGTGTTGAAATGTGCTGTAAAAGTAGACTACCCTTGCCTTACCGTAGCCTTGGTACTGGTAAAAAGATGGTAGCACATCATTATCATCTTAGCAGCCCAAAGACTTACAGAGCGTAATATAAGCTAACATGGCTTAGGCTAGTTGAAAAGGAAAGTTCAATCTAAATAAAATGTGAACGTTTTTTTTAAGTAAGTAGCAATAGGGCAGGACATGATATCAAATGTTATCTCCCTATTCTTTTTTCTGTTAACCTAAAAGGTTTCTAACCTGGCCAAAAGCAGGTGGTTTGGCTCTTACCGTTAATTAAACTTATATTCTCTGCCTCTGAAAGATGCGTATTTGGCTAAACCTTAATTATTCCCCAATTACTGATTTTTATTTTATTCTAACCAAACAGTGCTCAAGCTAATTTTGCTGCTGAATTTGAAAAGTGGTAATTATCAGCTGCTGTAGTGAGTAAGTCGCAGATTTCAGCAATACATTGGGTATACTAGTCATTTACAAAATAAGCCATCTGTATTGCCTCAAAACGCCTCCCACATATCAAAAACTAGATTTCTAGTAGATTTAGAGCTTAAGAAGTTAGCATTTTGTCATATGAAAGACAGCCACAAAGTTAAAAGCATGTCTTTTTCCAAGCACACACACATGCAGACGGACACAAAGCAGGGTCTACACACTGTAGACGTCCACCAACAATACTTTCCACTCAGAAAAACACAGCCTGGTGATTGGATAGAGCAAGAAATAAAGAAGTGATGTATGATGAGCAATAAAATGCTTGATGCAGACGAGAAATAATAAGTGAGCGAGAGACACAGAACAGAGAAAGAAGATGAGGAAAAATCAAATCAATGTTTGATGCAGATGAAAAAATAAAATAGAAAAAAGAGACGAGGTGAGGAAAATCAATAGCGAGCTTCGAAGCTTCGAAGCACATTGCCTGGCACACAAATTGGTGTATTTGCCGGAGATGAGCAGCAAATACAGATGGGAGACATGGGGAAAGCAAAACAGAATAGGATGAAATGGGTTCTGGGGCAAACGTTGATCCTCCATCCATCGGGTTTAATGAAGGCGGTCAATCGGTATGTAATGGCCCTGATGTTCCACTTTATACATGATGAGCAACACGGATGCAGGATGAGATCAAAAAAGAGAGAGCAGGATTGATGAAAAAGTGGGATAATGTGCAACAGAGGAGGGCAATGAAGGAGACAGGTTAGGAGAAAAGAGATGGAGAGAGAGAATGCAATGCAACGGTATCATGCAGGATCACATGGTAAGGATGTGGAGTAGCCTGGCCTAGAGTCTGTGGGTTTACCTGTGGATATGTGTGTGTGTTTATCTCATCTAATACAACATTCTGACACTAATCCGGGGGTCAATTCGCTATTAGGTTGAATTAGACATATAAGTAATATGATTTAGAGCAAGCTGAGTATCAATGGAAGGGTGCTCATACCTTTGTTAGCCAGGCGGACACAGTTGATTTTGGTTTCCTGGAGAGAGAAGAGAAAGACAGACACAGTCTTTAGGCAAATTGTAATCACTCCAAGAAAAGCACACAAACGGATGGTGCACTAATAACATTCCAAAAAGTGGCATACTTTTCACCCTCAAAGACCGCCATCTTGGCTTCGAAATGCAAGTCGAAGAACCAGCAGGGACAATGGTTGCTTTGGCTAACACAGTACTACACAAATAAAAGTTATACGTGTGTTTTTTTTCAATATTTAGTAAACGTACCACTACAGGCAAAAGAAGCCATCATTAATTATGAGTTAATTCAGCAGTCTGTAATGCTGCTTGTCAGCTAGCTAGCTAACAGCAACGATCATCACTGCCAGTGAGGGCACACCAGCAGGGTGCAATTTGAGAAAACACTATCCAGTCGAAATTTGCACAGTGCATGGCATGGCAGTGAAGTGAAGTATCCAAATTAAGACACAGCATATGACTGTGATTTTGCAAGTTCTCAACAACTTGTTACAACTTTAATTGGGGAGACTTTCTACAGCATAATGGCAGTTTCCTACAAGCACGCCATTTGTTTTATTTAATGTCAAGTTTTACCAATCATCGTGCAGGTTATCAATAATATTGATTGTAGCTAATCCATTATTGTCTAACACAGGGTCTCTTTGCCAGGTAGACCTTCTTCAAAGCTCTTTTGGGGTGCATACAAACAAGCTCTGACGCTTGTCAACATAGTATTTAGTTGACAACTACAATTTGAGAAAATGAATTCACAAAAAAAAACACTGTGTATTAACAGGTTAACAAATGTCTTGAATCCATGTACCGTATTTTCCGGACTATAAGTCGCGTTTTTTTTACCTGTCTGGCTGGTCCTGCGACTTATACTCCAAAAGCGACTTATATGTTGAATTTTGTCTGACTACGCTCAAACTACGGCCAATAGAATACAATCGTGACAACTGAAAACTGCTGTACCACCGAAGAAGAAAAAAGTCACGGCGACCGGGAGGCTCATGGATGCATAATAAGAACGGGGAGGATGCGTCACGTAACTTTCCAGGATGTTGTGGGATGAATCGACACAGCATGGGCTTTAGTGACGACCGAGGGATTCAGAAAGGTCTAATCGGAGCTGATTCTGATGGAGAGTCTGAGGACAGCCCGGAGCAGGACATGCTGCTTCATCAACACCGGAGTGGGCGGAAGTGTTGAACAGCGGCACAGAGGATGAAGACTTCAGTGGATAAATGTGACTTATACACTGAAGCGACTTATATATGTTTTTTTCCTCTTAACGACACATTTTTTGACTTATGGTCCGGAAAATACGGTAATCGTTTCAAATCATATGGGACGGTTAAGATAATGGTCAGAAATAACTTAAAGAATATACAATCTGTGGTTAATGGGGCAAAACATGCTAAACCAATATGGATTAAAGGCTTAGCCTTAGAGTATCCACACGCTAGTCTTTAAAGATGATCAATGAGACCATGGGACCGTTTTATTAGTTTCTTATGTTTTCCTTTTATGCAATACAATGACCAGCTTGATTAGTCTCAAAACACATGTGTACAAAACATTCTTAATATCAAGATCAATAACCTATTGTGTTAGACACTTATTAGATCATTTATCCTGAATACATAGACGCTTATATAGAAAGTATGGACACACAGTTAACACCGTTGTTTAAGTATACATGTACATAATGTGTGTACATGTGAAGTGAATGTAAAATGAACATGCCTTTTGACCTGCAAATCACTAAATCAGGCCAGGTCATAACATATTTCTCTATTAATCCTTCTAGTCCTTTCTGTGTTTCCATTGCCCTCCTCTTTCTGTCCCTCCCATTTTTGTGTTGATGACACTTTCAGGTTCCAGTGGTTCCACCATTTCCGTCATTCTCTTTCTGATGGCCTGTCACCACCTGAAGAGGCGTGTGCTTTTCTTTATTCCAGCTCTTTTCACTCCTTCACTGCTCCTGTCTTTTCCTCTTTTCTTCCTCCATGACGGGCTGTCACCAGTAAGTGTACGTATCTAACGCGCTTGTCAGTCGCAGATTGGCCTCCTTCACATGTTGGGCCATTTGTCTTCATCAAAGATGATTACTGCAGCAGCTGCCGACAGTGACGCCTGTCACTTTGGCTTTTGAACAAAATCCCTTCCAGGGGACTGCTAATGTACATTTATTTTCTGCTAAATGATGCCATTTAAGATCATATTACATTCAGCTTTGTTTTGTTTTTTGACGAGATGGAAACAAAATTACCTGTTTAAAGAGTTGAAATATTCTACAAGGCCTATTTTAAGTTGTATTTTGATATCAGAAATGACAGTAGAATATTAATATTCTCTTAGGAATTGAGTTAAAAAGCAACAGTGTAACGCTTATACATGATGCTTCTGCACATTACCTTCACTCATACCTGTTTATGTGTACATTCAGTGATCAGTGTTTTACCTCATATTGGTGTTATATGAGGTAAAACATACTGTATTTAACATGTGTACTCTAATTGTTGTTCTTATTATACTTGTGTGGATTCTTATCTGTTCATTCCTGTGTTTCACTCTTATCCTTTTGCCGCTTTAAAACCTGAATTTCCCAACGGGGATCGATAAAGGTCTATCCTATCTTATCTTATTGCGACTGCCCTCCCAGTTTAGCAGGGCCTGTTGTTGCGTGTCTGTTGTGTTTGTGTGTTCCCCTCAGGGCCTGTTAGGTGTGGCCTTATCATCGAGCAACTCGGACCACATGGCCAGTCTCCTTGTGGCCTTTAGAGCCGACGGCCAGTCCAGTCTCTCATGGTCTCTCTTCCCTGTGGGAGCGGTATCTTAGTTGTTTGTTGTTTCAAATAACTAATGTTCTGTTATATTACATTTGCACTTTTTGGTTTGACTCTGGCTATATCCTGTTCTTTGTTGTGGTTCTCAGCCTGGTCATGACAAATTGGTGGCTAGTCCGGCATGTGAAAGACACACAACAACACACCTCACTAAATGACAGCTGTCACATACACACACACACACACACACACACACACAAACACACACACACACACACACACACACACACACACACCGAGAGGATAGCCATACAATCATCTTACAATGCTCTAAAGTTTAAACTGATGATGTCAATTGATGAACAATGTCACTGCAATGTGACATCAACCTGCAGTGTCAAATCGTCAGAAGATATTTTGGAGACACATGGCAAACTAGAGGCAAAGTGAATAAAGTTTATTGTTCAGTGTTTCAAAAATACACTGGCTAAATTAGTTTCTTTCACTTTGTCATAAAATAGTATAAGTTACACTTTTGTTTCTATAGATGCACCTTTTGTTGTGCTTGCCTGGGTATGTGTGTGTGTGTGAATGGAGCTGGCTTTAAACTGACGTTAAAGAGCAGGGAAGATGAATGTTAGTGGATGATGGATGGTGTGAGCCTCTAGGCTGGATCTCTCCACAAGACTAAACACACCTGCTTCCACTCCATCTCTGTCTGTCTGTATGAAGGGCTAACTAAATACCTGTCCGTCTGCTTTATTGTATTCTTTATCTTATTCTCTCTCTGTCTTTAATCATAAATGCATCATTTGATTGTAGGAACCTACAGTTGAATTTCTACCGAATGACTGAAGTCTGTGTTGAGACCCATTGCTTCCACACATGTTGCTTATTCACCAATTAAAAAAGGTCATATGTAAGGATTTTGCATGAATTATTACAATATTGCACCTTGATAAAGAGACATACAGTACCATGTTTTGTAAACTACATCAATAGTAGGCTAATAGGTGTGCATATACCTGATGTTCATATTCAGTAATTGACCATATCTAACAGTTTGCTTCTGTGAACACAAACCGACGTACATATGTAATGAAAAAATAACTGGGATAACAAATCCCTTAAGGTCTCAGGAGTAATATTGCTTCACATTTCAACATCTTTGATAGGCCTGTCAGAGATTGCCATTGTAAGTGTAGTGTATATCTTACAAATAGCCACCATGGGTATAAGATCAGTTCCCAGAGCACCAGTGACTTGTGTTTCCTCAAAATTGGCCCTATCGTGGCTATTTACAGTCCATTTAGAGGACTGGCTGCTCAGGGTTTGCACTGTGAAGAGTGCTGCCTCGTCTTCGCTCATGCTAATGGGTTAAACCTCAAGAGGTTGCGAGAAGCAAAGTTAATAAATGTAAGGCCAATTTATTGCCCTGCCTCTACCCAGAGAGGCTGGTAGACGAGAGGGGGGGAGTTGTTTATGGTGGAGACACTGGAGACACAGTGTGTGTGTGTCTCTGTGTGTAGTAGTTAACTTTGTCGAGCCTGACGGGAATACTAAGTGTGTAAGGGAGATGCAGCTGCTGTGTGGGTGAGCGGTCTCTCTCCGTCTATCTATCTTCCCATCTTCCCGGCTCTTTGCCTCTATCTTTCTCTCGTATCACCAGGCAGTCAGAGGGTCAGTGTTCTGACTGACAGGCAACATTTCAAACCATTGGTGTATTCTTTCTGACTTCTGGAAATTGTTATTAGCTGCTGCGGTTCCAAAGCAACCTGAGACAGAAAGGGAATTTTTTGTAGACTCAATTCTATCACACTATCGGTCCTTATACTCTATCTATTTGTTTCTCAACAACTTCAGTTCAGCTTACGGCTCTTTCTGGTAACAAAAAGTCTTAAAAAACATACACAAATAAAATATCTCTAGTAAACAACTTGTAGTTATCTTTGTGGTGTTTTAGGGGGTATCACAACGGAACAACTATTTTGGGGACAATCCTTTCCGAAACTCTGCCAACATAATGTAAGCCACACAACGTGATGAAAACAAACACACATGTATCGGACACACACTCCCTAAACACAAACATCCTTGTCATTGTGGGAGTACAAGACAAGAATATCTACTTTTGGGACCACCCTTTCTGAGACTGCGCTGACAGTTCAATAGTGTTTTATTTTATTTGTGAGACAGTTTATAGATTTTTTATCTTCATGGTCAACTTGTATATTTTCAACTTTTTTAATGCTGTTTAATTTCTACTTATGTGCAATGCCTTGTTTTTGTATGCTGCTGCAACGCAAACATGTCCAAATTGGGATCAATAAAGTACCCTTACAAGTTGTGAGCCTCACTATCAAGACCAGCACACACTTCTCAGACACACACTTCTCAAACACATATTATTGTCTTAGTGGCATTGTTATGGGGTTATATTTGTCTCAATAATATTTGTGTGAACATACAAATGATGTGTGTGTAAATGTGTGATTTGTAAATGTAAAACACCTTCCACAAATGCATTCAAAAGATTTGCAAACTCACAAAAAAATGTGCAAATGTAAAACGGATCTGAAAATACACAAACGATCTGTGAATACTATAATTAGTTTACAAATAAACAAAATCTATTTGTGAGTCTCTCTCTAACATTGACAACTTTTGATCAGGCGTTTGTGGATCCATTTGTATTTGTCGACAAAAAATGCGATTGTGGATCGTGTTTTTACACACACGGAGTTTTGAGACAAACTTGTGAAATGCGCAAATGTCGTCATCAGCAGGCCATCACGTGGTTCCGAAAATAACCGAGTGACAAGAGCAGATTTTAGCCGAGACCGGCGGAAAGTTTGTCTCAAAACTCTGTGTGTGTAAAAACACGATCCACAAGCAGAGATTTGAGATCCACAAGCAGAGATTTGAGATCCACAAACAGAGATTTGAGATCCAAACAGAGATTTGAGATCCACAAGCAGAGATTTGAGATCCACAAACAGAGTTTTGGTCGACAAATACAAAATGGATTCACAAATGACTGATCGAAAGTTGTCAATGTTAGAGAGAGACTCACAAATTCCTTTTGTTTATTTGTAAATTAATTATAGTATTCACAGATCTTTTTTTTTTGTAGTGAAAACATTTTGCGTATTTTCAGATCCGTTCTACATTTGCACATTTTTTGGTGAGTTTGCAAATCTTTTGAATGCATTTGTGGAAGGTGTTTTACATTTGCAAATCACATATTTACACAAATAATGTTCATGTTCACACAAATATTATTGAGACAAATATAACCCCATACATTGTGGGGGTACCCAACCAGAAAATACAAATAGGGGACCACCCTTTCTGAGACTGTGCTAACATGTTATGAGGCCCACAATGTGATAAAGACAAACTCACACACACAGACAGAATAAAAGTGCATCACGGATTTTCAAGTCAGCTGAGTGCATATTGATTGACATTGCCTCTCAGTTGGTAAAATCTTCCTTCTACATCCACCTAAATCTGCACTCTGGTGTGTGTGTGTGGGGGGGGGTTTGTGTGTGACTGACGTTGTTTGTCAGAGTACCTTGTGCAACCCCTGAGGCTTTTTACCTGTCAAGAAAGGTGTCTGGCTGCATTTTTCACAGTGCTGCAGGCCATGTTTTTCCCTGGGTGCAACCATTTCCTTTCGTGCCATTTATCGCCCCATTTCTCCCAACATTCTTCCTCCTATGCGTTTCTCCTCCAACAACTCCGTCTCTCCTCTCTATTCACTTTTCTCAGCACTTCCTTTTGCACTTTAGTGTCTTTCCTCCCTCCCCATAGCTGCCTCATTGGTCTGTCTCTTATTCTGCTCTTTGTAGAATTGTACCTGAATTTCCCTTGCTGTATTTAATATGTTTCTTTTTCTTTCTGTGCCTCCAATACATAGGGATCACTATAACCTCATATAAGGCTGAACGTATGTCGACATTTGAACCTTAAACAGTTGGCTCCAGTGATAGTCGATGTTCTTCCACATTACATTGAGAATACCATTCATATATTGTTGGACTTTGTTAAACTGCCATAAAGTTAAAAGAATACTGTTCTCCACGATAAGACTGGACCTGACTAAAGAACCTTGCCAAACAATCTTTTGTTGTCATTTAATTTGGTGGACTTGGTTCAAACTTTTCTGCAACCATGATAAAGACATTATATCGGGATTCTCCCTTTTGTCCTCACATCCAATTATTCTTCCTTTCTTGGTTTTTTTTCACTCTGCAAACCATGTCCTGCATATCTTCCTCATCTCCCACTATTTCTCTTTAGCCTTAGTCCTCCATCTTTGCCTCCAGGATTATATCTTCTTTAATCTCCCTTTCACTCTTTTTAGATTTCTATTCCCCCTCTCTCTATCGTTCCTCATCCCTAAGTCCCTGATCACGCTTGCTCTCTTACTTACAGCCCGAGGCACTCCATTTGTGTATGTGTGTGTGTTTGCCTCTAATGTGTGTGTATGTGCAGTATGTCTGCGTGTGAGTGACATCACACAACGTCGGGGGAGAAATCAAGATTGCCGTTGGTGAGCAGTTTTAATGTGCAGCACGTCGCCTAATTGGCACAATGATGATAATTGAGAGACTGGCAATAGACTGATGTCACCCCAGAGGGGGGAGAGATAGCGAGACAGGGAGGTAGGGAGAGAGAGTTGGCTAAAGAAAAAGCAGGAAGAATAAGAAGGAGGGAGAATTGTGAAAGGAGAAAGGAGGGCTACCTCTGGAGGAGCTTTGGGAGTTGAGTCTTTGCACACCACTAACAGGCACAAAGACATATAACACACTACAGGAAAGCGAAAACCCCCAAAAGCATAACAGGGTCCACTTTAAGATGCGTAAGAAATAAAGGAAGAAAAAATAGCCATGATGGAAGTTAAAAGAGATTGCAAATGGAAAGGCCAGTAGGAAATGGTGGACTATATAGAATGAAGGTGAGAGAACAAATAAGTAAAGAATAAAGACAATAAAGGACTGAGAGAAACATGTGATGTATGGTTGAGGGACAGGGCGAGGGAGGGGAAATGTGTCATGATCTGGCTACGTTTTATTTTGTCCTGTCTAGATCTGTCTTTGTTTTCCTGTTTTAGTTTGAAAAGTGTTCACCCCCCTCCCCCCGTCTTGTCTGTTGCTTCCTGTCTCTGTTTTCCCTCCTACCTGTTCCCTCCTGCCTGATTACCCGATTGTGTTCACCTTTGCCGCTGTGTTTCCTCCTCCCTCCTCACCTGTGTCTTGTTTGTTTGATTAGTCCTGTGTGCATTTAGGTTCTGCTTTTTCTGTTAGTCTCTGTGAGATTCTTGATGTTGTTGGATGGATTTTGGTTCGTACGAGTTTGTGGTTTGCCTGGCTTTACTTTGTTTGCCTGGCCTTTTCCATAAATAAAGGAGTTTGATTCAACCAACGGGTTGCTGCATTTGGGTCATATATATACCTCGCCGTTCAGCCGTAAAACAGCTGGAGAAACAAGTTGGCAAAAGACAAAGATAGATGAGTTGAATGAAAACAGTGGATGAGCTGAGGTGGAGGGGCACACAGAGGGAAATGGAGTGGAGGGAGAAAAACAGAAAATGTAGAGAATTTGAGAAAAGGAAGTGAAAGAATGTAGGTGGATTTTCTTTCATATTAGAGAAACGGAGGCAACAGCAGTGAGCAGTGACGAGATGGAGTGTGGGCGGTTTGAGAGAACAATTTCTTCTAAATGTTCTAAAGAGAGAAAGTGACAGAAAGAGTAAGAGGGAGGAGAGACGCTGTCCTTGATGGACAGGTGGAGCTAAAAGGAGGGGGGGGGGGGAGACCAGCAGGATTATCCAAGACAGGCAGAGAATTGGAAACATACTTGTATCCATGGGATCAAACGACAACAAACCACCGAGTCCTCTAAAATGTTAATGAGTGTCCCTCTGAAATGATAAAATATGACACCTACTTGCACAAACTGACTGACAGTAAATAAATTAAACACATTACAGGACTTTGTGAGAACTGCAGATAACTTCAATTCTTGATTGACAAATGATCCCTTCCACATATCGTTACTGTGACAGCATATAATGCAGATATACCATTTAAAAGCAATACATTATTTGAATTATGAATTCTTCTTTGAAGGGCCGTGGCACTGCAGTCTATTCAGAGTCAAATGGCCATGTTGGATTCACTGGCCAGTTTTTTTTCTCTAAAGCCAGTGCATCTTCTTCAAACTACAAAAAGGACTAACGCGCAGCCTTTACGTGTGAAAGGATAAATGTCCCTCAACCATAGTGTTTGGGTTCAATCTGTTTTCCATCAACAAAGATTCACACTGCTGTTGAGTCCTTGAGGAAGGCACTGAAAGACCACCTGCTGGAAGCTGTTGTGTACCTGACCCTGACCATTGATTTCCCTGTCAAGTGAGCATGAAAAGACACAACTACAGTAGGAGGATTAGAAAAACTCTTTTTAGAGAAATGACAGTGGAAGTCTTTTGTTCAAACACCTCTTTTAGTATTGCTAATAAGGAAGAAGCACTGCAAGAAGGTTGGGTGTACAAAGACTCTAATGTAAATTGGCTGCATACATAAAGTGCTTTTCCAGTCTTCGTGACCTCTCAAAGCACTTTTTTTAATACAACATTACCCATTTCACACACATTCATACAAATGTGGGGCCCTATTATGCAAATGTTCAGGTTCCTATTTGTGTTTAGTGTCTCTACTGTGACATGTCTCCATGCTTTAATGTTCAAAAAGCTCTTTCTTTTTCTCATACTGCCTGTGCTGCAGCACCTCTTTTCACCCTCTGTCTGAAACCAGAGCCCAGTCTGCTCTGATTGGTTAGCTGGCCGGCTCTGTTGTGATTGGTCCACCGCTTAAAGATGTGTCAGAAACATCCTGCTCCTGAGCCTATCACTTACAATGTGTTGGAGTGCTAGCCAACAGAAGTGTTACAAAGTGATGTCATTATGTTACTGAAGCAAACAATCAAGGCGTTTCAGGCAGGGGGGGGGGGAGTGTAGGAGAGAAACTCCCTCTGGATGCAACACAGGGATTTGAGCCTTTGCAGACCATTTAAATGCACACAAAACCTATATAACACACTAGAGCAGGGGTCGGCAACAGGCGGACCGCGGTCCGGATCCGGACCCAGACGCCGACCTATACGGACCCGGACCTATAATCAATACATTAATAGGGGATTTCAATTTTGACGGGGCGATTCTATTTTAACCGCTGCCGACAGGGGCCGAAAGAGACGAGTGAGCGATACAGGGAGAGAAACACAGAAGAAGAGACGAGAGAGCGGCAGATAGAAGCGGAGAGGAAAGTGAGTGAAGAGAATGATTAGCGATACAGGGAGAGAAGCGGAGAGAAGAGTGAACTGGCGTGTTAGCGACAGGGAGAGACAAATAATTACACATGGCGCTCTCCAAGAAGAGGAAAGTGGACAGTGAGAACAGAGCTTTTAACCCTGAGTGGACGGACTCATTCATGTTCATCCAGCCCACTGGTAGCACAGAGCCAGTGTGTCTCATTTGTTCAGCGACCGTGGCACTCATTAAAAGTGCCAAAACGCCACTATGAGACAAAACACAAAGTGTTTGACCAAACATTCCCTCTCAAGTCAGAACTGGGGTCACAAAAAATAAGCAGTCTCAGAGCCCAATATGATCAGTCCACCAGAATCAAAATTAAAACTAAATATCGTTCCAGGGCAGGCTAACCAATGAGCACCTGCAATTGTGTATGAGAATGGCCCTGACACCATTTCAGCCCAGATTTCTAACCCTAACTCCTGGCAGGACAAGCTCAAGCTTCATTCTAGCACTGAATTAAAAAAAAAGTGAGTGAGGGACTGCAATATAAGAGGGAAAGAAAGAGAAACTTTAAAACTGTTCAATTGTTATGATGTGTAAAGACTGATATTGTTCTATCATCGGCTGAAACTGTTAAGTCATGATGTGAAACGGTTGACAAAGAAAAAGGGAAACTCAAGCTGCTGCTACACTTTATTTTATTTATCTAAAATTAAGCACTTTTAAGATGCACATATTTTCAAAAGCTATTTTATTTATTTCTCCTATTTATTTTAAATGCAGCCAGAGAGGAACATTACACATATCCACAGTATTTTACTGTATATCTGTGTAGTTCAATGTTAATTGACAATAAATATTGTTGTTTATGAATTGTACTTTCTTTATTTGATTGGCAGTCAGTTGTTGATTACATGCAGACGTTGATACAGCTACAGGCTACTTCAATATATATCACACTAATTCATAAAGCAAGTTAGACATTTTGATGTTCCGGACCTTTGCATGGGGAGATTTTCTCTAACTGGACCTCGTTGAATTTTACTTGAATACCCCTGCACTAGAGGAAAGGGAGAACCCCAAAAGCAAAATAGGGCCTCTTTAACACTTACACACACTAGGCCATGCCATTGGGAGGAATGAATGTTGCCCAAGGAAACATTGACATGTTGACTGCAGGGGCTAGAGATTGAACTACAGACTTTCTGATTGGGGGACGACAGCTCTAGCTCCTTAGCCACAACCACCCCAAGTTCTTTTTTTAAAAATGTCAAAACTTGTTAGCAATGCCATCGGGACCAATTTGGGGTTCCGTTTCTTGCCCAAGGACACTTCGTCATATTTACTGCAGGGGCTGGAGATGGAACCCCCAATTGGTGGAAGACCATACTTCCTGAGCCTCAGCATACTCTGACAAGAGAGATAACGCTTCACAACTCATTTTGTTCAAACAATGTACATTGTCTTAAAACTTGATATTTTTCATACTTAAATAAGTATATTAACTGCCTATGCAAACCTTGCATTTTTGGTTGGATAACAAACAACCTGCTTTGTCATTTAGACAGTCTGTGTTTGCTTTAAACCATGACCATGATTATGTTGTACCTTCTTAAGTGCTTATTTTAACTCTTGATCAATAAACTATTTACACTTCACAGTTTGGAAAGGTGCTAAAATATAATGCTCTGCTAATAAAAACATCAGATCAGAAAACACATACACCTTGTTGTTAGCCCAAATCCCTAACCCTCCCTAACCCTAACCCTGCAAACATATTTTTCTTAAACACACAACAAATAAATGAGGATATTGGCACAAATATCTAATGTCTTTCTCTCATCAAAGGAGCAAATATAACTTATTATGTTACTTGCATTAGCAGGGAAGTAAAACAAAAAATAATAATAATAATTAAACCGTTTCTCTTTCAAGTGCAGGAAAAAAGTACTTACTGGCAGAAATTCATGAGGTTTATGAATGTGTGGCCATTCTTTATGCCTGACTTCCTTATAAAATCATTTGGGTTACAGTGGCTGCACAGGCCCACTTGCTTTTCTATTTACTTTTTGCCACCAACCACCCACCAACCCCCCCCCCCGATGCTCCAATCCATGAACCAAACAAGCCTCACACTGATTGGATTGACTGAGATCCAATCAAATAAAGGTACTCTTATGTGACCAGATTTAAAAAGCACTCACATTCACACAACTGGCATGCACAACTAAAAACACACACTTTTAAATGCATACTCATCCTCACACACGTAAGCTTGTTCCATCATGCATGACGACCCCTCCCTTTCACAACTCACACCCACTTGCGCACAGTCTTTCACCGTATGAGTGCATTATGGGAAATCTGCCTCTGGAGGACAATATTACATCTCGGCCTCCGCCAGCTTGCCGGGGCCCCGCTCGCCAAACCGAGTTACTGTGGTAACGAAGTGGAAAATTAAAACAACCCTCGCAGGAGTTCAGAATATTATGGAGATTTCAAAAGCCAAGTTCAAGTTGTGAATGAGTTATGAGAAGGGGAGAGGTGGGTGGGGTGTTGGTATATTTACACATGGTCTAATGGTCATGCATAAAGAGGATCAAAAAGAGTGATGGATTCTGGGAGTTTTATCCTTTTTTTAAATTGACATATGATTCACTAGGGCGCTGTGATGGTAATACAAGATGCTATTCTGTCTGCAAATGTAACCTCACCTAAATCACTTGGGCTTAGACAACCACTGTGACATCACTGATTAGGGTGCGGCAAAACGTTCTTGAAACTTTCAAATTAAAGAGGAGTGAAGTGGCAGCAACATTTCTGAGGGGCAATTCTCTTGGTCTACTATTACCAGCAGTTCTATCCAAATGTGCAAGATTGTGCTTCTCTGGTGTCTTTAAATGGTCCTTATAAAGACGTTGAAATATTGTTTCCAGGTGTTCCCCTCTGCCAAAGAGTTTTAAAGCCCCTTTATGTAGATCTTAAAGTAATTTAATTTATTTTTAATTGGATGGCATAGGTATTTGCTTAGCATAATTAAATGAGACAGCAGGGGCACCAAAGACTACAGGCTTGAAGGGGATCTTTTCCTACTTCCATTAGTTTTCCACTTTTTTGACATGAAAATAATTTTAAAATAAACCTAAACTATGCAATATTAAAGGTCACCTATCATGCTATTTTTAGGCAATAGCATAGGTCTCAGATATATAAAAAACATGTCTATGAAGTGTTTTGCTCAAAATACCAAACAGATCACCCATTCTAGCCATGCCTCATATCCCTCTATTTCACTTCCTGTTTCAAAAGTGCTGATTTGGGGTATAAAGCTTTAAAAAAAAAAAGGAGGGGGCTGAGCTCATGCGGGAGATGCTACCGGCAGATACTGCGGTGATGAAATGCCATATCATGGATTATCAAGGATTATTTCTGAAACAGTATGGAGCTCAAAGGCTTTCTCTCTTGCCGGTTATACCACAAGGTGAGTTCCTTTTTATTTCCTGCTTCTTCACACACATGCTCTGTGCAGTACAGGTTAGCTCTGAGTGTTAGCGATGCTAATGTAAACATGCACCGACCATATTACGTCCAAAACAGTCGGGCATTGTTTCTGATAGCAACGTTTCTGATAGGGCCGTGGGTGTAAATCCAGCCTACATTTCCAATATTACGTCATATCGGACGCAAATCTGGATCAGCTCCGTTGTAGCCCCATTTTTAGAGATTTGGGTACGGAGGAAAAGAGAGAGGGTTTTATTTTCTGACGCTGCGTGAGTTCCCTGACACACCGGGGACACATATTTATGTATAAAAGACATCAAAAAGTGCATTTTGCATGATAGGTCCCCTTTAAGCCAACGGTGGCTTTAAAATATTCATATTAGCCTTTGTAGACTCCAATGTATTTGTGTGTCATTTGGCTAAATTACCCGTGGTAATATAGGTACTATTGGCTGCTTGAGACTCACCCCATTGGCTCTGCTCATGGCCTGGTAGTAGATGCTGTAGCTCTTGGCCGGGGACAGCGGGGGATTCCAGAAACCTCCGTAGCTCTTGTTGTCTCCCACAGTGAAGGGCTGTACCACTGTGAGGCTGGATGGGGGCAGTTCGGCAGCGATGTAGTAGGGAGAGTCCAAGATGGAGGCATTGCGGAAGCTGACAGGGGCGGAGAAACACTCTGGGGCTTCGGAGGCGGCGCGGCGGGTCTTTGACTTGCGCTCCTCCTTCACAACAAGCTGGTAGGAGCTGGAAAGACATAAATACAGTTACATTAATACCTTCGACCAGACATATGAAGGAGAAATATGGGTTTTACTCACTGTTATTTAGGCGACATTATTTCCCAATTTGTCATTTCCATTTGGAACACACATGTATAAGGTTGTAATATGCAGGTGGTCTTTGTTGGAGGCCATTGTCCTTTAAACTCTTAAACTGGTGAATTATAAATTAAATAATGCCTTTTTCACCTAAAAAGTGATTGGTTTGATCTGACGATTACACTTGTGCCGTTT
This sequence comes from Dissostichus eleginoides, assembly GCA_031216635.1. NCBI lineage: Eukaryota > Metazoa > Chordata > Actinopteri > Perciformes > Nototheniidae > Dissostichus > Dissostichus eleginoides. The sequence continues at coordinate 33,238,182 of CM062265.1, read as the reverse complement.
ATCCAGATCCTAAAGAGCAATTATCTTTTAAAATATTTAATTTCCAAAGTGCTCACTAACCATTTGGCAATTAAAGCATTAGCAGAGGAGTGCTGAGGTCCGTAGAGAATTTGCAGAAAAATGCCAAATACACTTTAAAAAGGAGTGTGATTAGTACCAAGGGTAATTTTCTTCCTAAATGGTAGATTTACTTTGGATTTAAAATTGAGCTTTCTTTCTAACAAGGTACATGGCAGATAACTTTTTAGCGCTGACTCAGCATTAAATTATGAATTAAAAGAAAGATATGCTACTGTGAGTGTGTGTATGAGTGTGTGAGCGAGGAAGTGACAACCTCATGTTCATACACGTTTTCCATTCTCATGAATGAATCCTGAGGCCTGTACTTCGAAGCCGGATTTTCGCTTAGACTCGGGTTTTCCGGTCCTACGACGCTGGTTCTCTTTTTAGCGGGCTAGATCTCCATGGTAACTTATGCTGAGCGGCTAACCTGGTCCGGAGCAGGTTAGGTTGCAGGCTAAGAGATCAACTCAGTGAAAGCACCGCCTGCTGACCAATCAGAGCTCAGTGTGCGGAGTTTAAAGCGATCAAGTCATATCACAGGATAAAGGAAATACAGAAAAACTGCCGTTGCAGGAAAGACGGCCGGCAAAAATCAACTGACTGTGTGAACGTGAAAATGAATAGAATATCACCTCCCATCTTCAGAGCAATCTGACTATTATAACATTAGCGTTAAGAAAGCTTACTTAAATATCTGCCACAACATAATTAACCGGATCAAAGTAACATTACGTACAGTCCGCGGCACTGTGAGTGCAGACGTCGATGTGTCCCATTATCATTCATATCACATCATAATGTATCATATATTCCTTATCTGAGTCAGCTTCTTGAGCCGTATCTGGCCGTGCAACACTTACAGTGTCACATACTGTATGCAGAAGTATTATTTTAAGTAACACATTAAGTTGACGAAACACTCGAGTCAAATGTAATTAAAGTCAGATCCACTAGTGTCTTAGAAGGGGCAGTGATATCATAAACCTGTTAATGTACGCATTCAAACACTTTTTCTTTTACCAGCTGTATTCACCTTGCAGGTGCAGCTATTGTTAGGGTTGAGCAGCGCAGGGAGGACCCAAGTGCAGACAGACGATTGGTTAACAGCAAAAAACCTTTATTCAAGGCAACAGGATCAACAAAAAACCAGACAGGAACTCTATCTCCCTCTAGGCACAAAAAGGAACCCACAAAACCCCAACAGAAAACAAGAACTTAAATACACACATGGCCAATCAAGACAACAAGACACAGCTGGGGAGGGGAGGGAAAACACAAAGACACAGGTGAACAGAATCAGGTAATCACACAGGAGGGAAAACACAGACAGGAAACAAATACACACATGACAGACAGGGGGTGAACATCCTTGAATGAAAAACAGGAAGCCGACAGTCCTAGAAAATTCCAAAATAAAACATAAAATAAACAGATCCTAACAGCTATGTGGCTTTTATCCTGGATAAAGTGTTAAAGTCATGGATGTTTAAAGTTTAACTTCTTCATATGTCTAATATTATAGTTCACATTTCATTCAGGAAGTATGACGCTGCGCTGTCCAAATGTTGCTAACCCCGCCCCTTTTATGTGAACGTGCACCTAACTAGATAGGACACGGCTGGCTTGAGCGATCCACTTGATAACCCGCATCGTAGGACAGTTTAGCGAGAGCGCGTATGTTTTGGATTAGGCCAACCGGCTAACTCAAACATATCCAGGTTAGGTTGAACCGGCTTCGTAGTACAGGCCTCTGATGTGTCTTTATTTGGTGTGTGTGTGTGTGTGTGTGTGTGTGTGTGTGTGTGTGTGTGTGTGTGTGTGTGTGTGTGGGCATGTGGCGGTATTTATATGTGTGCATACACAGTATTGTTGTGCTCTAGCAGGTGTGCTCCTGTGTTTGTTCTAACAGGTAGAGGTGGATTTAAATACTTAATAGTATATGTCCTGTGAGTGTGTTTGGGGGGGGGGCTTTTGCATGTGTGTGTGTTTGTGTTTCCGTTCCACTCTGAGAGGCTTCATGAATGGCTGAGGGCTCCTTTAGCGGTCAGGACAAACGCAGCGGCCCTCCGCAATTACCTCCGTCCTCCACACCAAGAACTCACTTCACAATTATACGCAATTAGGGAAATGTATGTTTCTGTGAAGGGGGCCGCGGCCAATTATCCCCGGCTCCCGTTTGGCAGCTTTCATAAAAGATAATTACTGATGACCAAAGATGAGTCTCTCTCTGTTTCTGTCTCTCTCTACTGTTTCTGCCTTTCTGGTGAAATATCCATTTCAAAGTAATGGCTTTCTGAGGCTTCACAAGGGATGGTGTGTGTGTGTGTGTGTGTGTGTGTGTGTGTGTGTGTGTGTGTGTGTGTGTGTGTGTGTGTGTGTGTGTGTGTGTGTGTGTGTGTGTGTGTGTGTGTGTGTGTGTGTGTGTGTGTGTGTGTGTGTACTCTACGCGCAGCCATGTGTGATTTTGTGTGTACTGTACTTGTATGTCTATTTATGTTTTTTCTACGTGCAAATGTGTAAAGAAACCACAGGTGTTCTTAAAGAATGCTTTCTCGAAATTCATCCATTTCCTATACTTTTCTTATAAAGGGAGAATTTAAAATGCACATTATTTTAATTGAGCGTATAAAAAAACGAGTGTTTTGGGAAAATTAGAAAATGTCTACTGGTTTTGATTTCTTCAAGAGGCTCTTTGATGGAAGGTTTGGGCTTTTGGGTTTAACCTTTAATTTGTCGTAAGGTAAGGGGCCGATGGATACATTATATGATTAAAAACATTGTTTTCTTTGTGTGCAAACATAATCTAAACATGAAAGTGTTTGCTCATTACCTGTGTGTTCTTATCTTCATCTGTGTAGTATGTTATTAGAAAACATCTGCAGACATGTGCCTGCATGTTCTACTGTTAATGTAATGTACTTTGCATTTGTTCAACATGTGTTGACATCGAGTTAGCCTTTACAGCTGTTTCCTCTGTGAATGTATGTGAACGCACATATGTATGCATCTGAGCATGTGTGCAAATGTGTGTATGTACATATGTGTGTGTGTCTCAACCCTAGCAGCTGCTCCTCTTAGCTCAGCCATTTGTGTAAACATTCCTCATGTAAGCTCCAGTACTGGAGATGCTGTGATCTTCTCAGAATTAAGAAAAAAAACTATTCCTGCAAAAAGCATTCGCGTGCATACTAACCAGATGCCTTTCCCATGCTGCCCCATGATGCATCTGTTGGCACTTACAACATGTAATACTTGCACAAAACACACATAATAAGCAAACATGTAAAGGGGCTTATCTCAGGCTGATAAACACAAAGATTTTGGACTGCGGCCCAATTCAACAAGAGTTATATTTGCGTGTGTGATACACGGCAAGATATGGAATGGGATTTACACAAATTAACACTAAAACTATTGACCCGCACTCACATTAATCAAATCCCTTTTCCCTTTTCTAAATTGAAGTGATATATATTCTCCACACACCCTTGTCAAAGCTGTATTTCCCTAAAGGCAACGGCAGAATTATGTTCTCCCCTACACCAATGAAATGGATGAGATCACATGTTCAAAGTGAACTTTTAATTAAAAAACATGCAGGCTGAAAAAAATTGAAATGAGAGTGGAATAAATTAGCCGTGTGTCCATTTTAAAACAAAAGTGCAGTGGACTGGGACTTGAAGGATTAAGTAGCAGTCTTTGTTTTTAACTTTTTATATAATTTCCTCACTCTTTTTCTTTAAAATGTAATTTATATCAAGGAGGAACCTGTGCTTTGTACTCCCACTTCTGTAGATTTGACTGATAAGCACCTAATGCAATTTTGAATCATGATGAGTGGCTATTTATTAGACGACATATTACGCTCATTTTAGGGTTCCTTAATATGAGCCGTGGGAGAGAAGCTTTTAAAGGGAACTTGGGGTTTTATCCTTTGCAGACCATTTAAATGAACACAAACCTATATAACACACTGCAGGAAAGGAAAACCCTAAAATGCAGAATAGGACCACTTTCAATGACTACACAAGTTGCTGTCTTGCCATTGTATGCCACTAATGGGTTTACGTGACGATCACTATCGCATGTTTGTTTGTGTAATATGTGAAAATCCTCCTTATCTTTAACCATTAAAACTGTTTTTATCCCCTTTTTGCCAACAAGCTCTCCACAGGGTGCTTCAATTAAAGCAGCACGTCTTAAGGGACAGGATAACCTAAGTGTCTATCAGACATAGGAAGTACTTTCTGTTTTGAGTCTCCATAAAACTGTGGCTATAGCAACAAGACTAGTAGTGACTAACAGCAACACGTGCCACGGCTAAATTTATCTATGTCCCATTCTTTGAGTGCCTTTGCATACAAATTGGACTTATATGTGTGAGTGATTTTAATGGCTTTAAAAGAGACCCTTGAGGAAGGCACGAGTAGGGAAAGTGGATGGAAATAGGGAAAAGAAAGTGAGGGTGGAGAGGAGAGGACAGAAAAGTTAAGGAGAGGAGAGAAGAAGAAAAGAGAATAAAGGAAGGAAGGAGGAGGAGAGGAGTGGATAGGAGAGGAGAGGAGAGACGGAGAGGAGAGGAGAGGAGAGGAGAAGAGAGGAGAGGAGAGGAGAGGAGAGGAGAGGAGAAGAGAAGAGAAGAGAAATGAAAAAGATGGAACAAAGTGAATAGGAATACATTGAAGGGGAAAAAGGAGAAAGAAGATAACAGGATAACAGACGGGAAAAGTGTAAATATAAAGAAGGAAATAAATTACGTGATGGGTGCTCCACGTGATTGGGCGGGCTTCAGCAGGATGGTGATGGTGGTCTCCGTCTCGTTCAGTGGAGCCTCGGACTCATACTCTGGCATCAGGGGGGCTAATGGGGAAGGAAATACAATGACATTTGAGAAATTAACATTTAAAAGCAATGTATTATTAACGTATTACTTACATTTTCAGAAAGTCACAAAGTATCATAAAACCTAACAAAAATACCATCATTGACTGTAGCTGAAGAATAGGATTGTTTAACATCAGTTGGGAAAAACTGTTATGACATAATGATCCTTCTCATTTCCCTTTTTATTTCCCTCAACCTAACAGGTACCTTTCAAAAAAGGTATAGAAGGCATATAGACATGATATAACGTTAGTTTTATAAAACTAAAGTGACTATTATGTCAAAGGGCAACATGGGAATGCAAAGGAGAAACAAGGGAAACAACCAGTTAAGCCCGAGCCTGTTTTTCAGGTCTCAGGCTCGAAAATGACCTTCCCAGAACAAATTACTATATCTTCACTTCTAAAAGGGGTAAATTAATAATCTTTTTTCTCAAAGCAATGATAAACCTGTGAGTTGGATGTAGAAAAGTCAGAATCAATATAGAATTTTTTTATTTTAAAGTAAATTCAGATTGAACATAGTAAAAAAATGTAAATGATTGTGTCCGTCCAAAAAAAAAAAACCATTACTTATAGTGAAAACCACCCTTGAATGATGGGATAGTAGACTAAAAGCTTTAGGAATCCAAAATATAACATATAATAAGTACCCTGTATCAAGATTGATGCAAAACAAGTGAAATTTGACCTTTTTATAGAGATTTAGAAAAAAAAACCCACTTCTGGGGTCATTTGGGTGCATTTTCCATATCTCTGGCCCCCCTCGATGATTTTGATGATTGACACCTCCTTTTAACCGTTAGAGCCAATAGAATCGAGGGCAAGTTCCTAAAATCCATCTAAACATTACCCATTGGTGAATGAGTGATGCGCAGCCAGAATGCCCCGGAACCGGAAGCTGTCATACACTCTGGTAGCAGCTAATATGAAATCTCCGTTATTGACATAAAAATGGAATGATGGATTATCAGTAATCATTTCAAAGTGACACAGACACATTGGATTAACCTATGGATTAACCTTCAGCAGCGTTTTTATCGTTTTAATGCCATTGAACACAACTTTTGATCAGAACAACAGCAACGGTAAGACTTATTTTCCAATTTGGTCCCGTAAAGCTAATTTTTTTGTTGTTGTTTGTTGTCATTTAGCCGCAAGTTCTGATCGCTCAGTGATGATACTTATATGTCCGGAATCTGTGGAATCTCAGCTTGCTAATCGATATCTTGTTTGTGCAGATACAATAAGTAATAAGGGTATTTTAACGTGAGTTCTGTGCTAAGTATGTTAGCATTTTTTCGCTCAGGGCTAATTCAGAGCCTTTGTTATTACCCTTATGTTTCGTTTAGCTAAACATGGTTAATATTGTCTGATAGCTAAGTTTCTTCCCGTTCAGTGGATATGATACATTCATAGTTTATTAAATGTTAAGAAGCCCTCAGACCAGAGTTCCCTTAGAATATTTTTTTGCCGGTCAAAATGTCCGTTAAAGTTGAAATCTTCCGGACAAAATGAGAAAAGTGCCGGTCAAAGGTCTTCTTTGTAATTTATTGAGCTTTAAAACAAATTGACATGATTCGATATTAAACAAACTAATTATAGTAGATTAACTACATTATTCAAAAGTGTACAGTAACTTATAATAACACGGGAATAATAAACGGAGCGCTCTCTCCTTCTCCTGACAGCCCGCCAGTATCATGCAGCTCGCGGATCCAGTAATGAGTGACCCGACAGTAAAACTAAACATATCTATAACTAGTTTAGGTAGTTTGAGAGGTGATTAAAATAGCTACGTGTGATATTCTAACCTGAAGTGTGTGTTTTGTTCCGCTCACCGCTGCAGGTGATCATGCAGAGATGCGTGTCGACTCGTCAGCAGCAGCTGATCTCTCTCTCCCGTCAGATTAGACTTTACTCGCGTTTATGTCCATATTGATCAGATCTAGCTAGTTCTAGCTAATGATATGACTACCTGCTTATTAAAAGACACCTAAACAATAAGCGTCGCTATGCAACCGGGTGAGGCCACAAAGTATATCGCAGCATTATGCATTTGTTTACATGCCCACCGGAACCCCGAGGCATTACCAACAGATCAACGCACAATCAACCCATACAGCAGGACATCTCTTTCTCACATTAAGTGTTAGACATTAGAATTGACTTTTCTTGTCTGTCACATAAGTGGCGCAACCGATTGCGCTAAGGGGAAATGATTTTGACCGGACATTTTGACCGGAGAGATTTAGATTTGCCGGTCTTCAGCATATTTCACCGGTCAAAGTCCGGTAATTACCGGCTAACGGGAACTCTGCCTCAGACGCTGTTTCTTGCAAGATGCTGCGTTTTGCCCCCGCCCGCGGGGCCTGGGGTTTAACTGGTTGTAAGGACACATTTACCAGAAGTGATATAAACATTTCTATGTGAGGTAACACCACTCTTTTTCTGGTTAGTTTATTAAAAAAATATGTTTACATGTCAAGGCAAATCATACCATATTCTTTTGAGTCATTGGAAAATAAAAGGAGGATTTGATTGCTTACAAAGGCCAAATCCTTGAGTTAATACCACATTTAAATAGAAATACAGACCAATATATTATATAAAGCTTTAAAAAATCACATCGATAAATCTGTTCTGGCTCTGACCTTTTTGGTTATTTAGTTTTGTCATTATATCATCAAACTTGACAACAGTGATCCTATCTGGGGTATTTTAGTGACTCAAAGATGGATCTATGCTTCACTCAGAAGACATTCAATATGTTAATGTTCACATTTGTCATGCACTCGTAATGAAGGTGCAGCATTAGTGCCTGTCGGAGTAAAACATCAACACTTTTTCCCTGATTGGTGTGGCATTTAGGTTATTAACAGCCCAACCCCCCCCCTCGTTTGTATATCCATCTCTAACTGTCTGCATCATTTAATTGAAATATCTTCATCCTTCACCCTCTGAATGAGATAATGAAGATTGGGGATGACGTGGCATTTGGAGGGAGACGTCTCTGTTATGTGTGGAAGTGCCATGTTTTTGTTGCCTCTTAGCAACGTTAAGATTTGAAGGGAAGATGGAGGAATGGAGGCTCAGTGGAAAGGTCATGCTACAATCACTGTAGGTGCTGACAGATAGCAGTAATGACATGCTGATGACATGCTGATGACATGTTGATGACACACTCAGACCGCAGTCCTCACACTGTCAGGATTCAGTGGTCAAACATTGACCACTGAGCGGTTCTCTTAAATTATTTTTACTAGTTACTTTAACATTTAGTCTGTTCCCTAATCTACATATTACAATATTAAAGTAACTTCATTACTTTCCTTTACTTTTGTACAGAAAAGGATTAGAGACACATGTGAATATTTTTTAGAGATCTGACCAAAAGCAACTTTTAGTTTCTGAGATTAAAGTCAGAACAAAAATAATAATAATAATCACATTTGGTCAGGTCTCAAAGGAAAAAAATTACATTTGGCCCTTATCATATTCGGTAATGTTGCATTTCCTTAACATCAAACATTCAATAAATACATTCAACTTTTGACTCAAGACTTTTTTCACTCTGGTGAAATGTGTGAAAAGTAGTAATGCGAAAATGTATTTGAAATCTTCTAAAAATGACTACTTTTTTAAATATCCCAATAATCTGATTACATCTTTGTATGTATCTGTAGGGATATAATGACATTATCCCATTACATGTATTCCATTGCTTCCCGAGTCTTTCAGTGGTGTAGCTCAGTGGACAGTCTGGGCATCAGCACGGCTCATATTGGGGTTTAATTCACACATTTTCTGGAGCCATTCATATTTTGAAAATATATTTCCCTAGTGGTTATATGTGACATGTGTAGCATTTATTTCAAATATATACTGGTACAATTAGTGAAGAAGAAGTGGCCACAGAGCAGTTTCAGGACTGAATATGTTTAACTGGATTAATATGGAAATATGCAAGTTGAAAATATCTTGTCTGCTCAGCAGAGATTTATGCCGTTACCTCTGTTTTATATCACAAGTCCTTTGAATCGAGTGACACTTGCAGTAATGTTAGGAGATTATTACACATGAAAGTGATAAACTCTCTTTGGATTATCAAAGGGAACAGATATCTGATGTTGTTGGACTGAAAAGATTTTTAAATAACACGTTTGACAAATAGATGCAGAAGTCGTTAAGTGCGCCTTCTCTAATAAAGTTGTACTTAGGATTGTATAAACTAGTACTTTTGGCAAAAAATATAAATAAAAAAAGCTGTAATGTTTCTGCAAATGTATTGATAAAAAAAAACTAAAGCTTAAGGTCCTCAATAAGAAGAAACAATAATAAAAGACATCCTGTGAAGAAGATGCAATCGGATATGCCATTTAGGAATGGATTATTAGAGAAAGGTAGTGTCAGAGAAATAAAGGGCAAAGAGAGAAGAAAGAAGAAAAAGGTGAAGATTTGTTATTTGAATCAATCATTCTGTCATTTGTACAACAAGGAACACCCTTCACAAAATAATAGAGTCCTCTTGTTCCACAATGAAGAAAATGCTTCAACATGGGCGGGGAATATTACAGTTCTTGCCACCAAAGTTGAAGGTTTTTCTTTTCTTTGGAGGTGCCATTGACATTTGCTATGTGCTGAGGCAGGTGACAACAGAAGGACACAAACGTAGTGGAACAAGTCAGACTAACAAAGACACAAACAACAAATAGACAGAAAGGTACATCCATAGAGAAACTGACATACCAAGCCACCACCTGGCCAACAAAACAAGCCTCCAGCGTCTCCTGTATCTGATTTTGTTGTTATAAGAAGCATGAGTGTGCCAAAATGTCTTGGTTTGATTTGAGAGCAAAGATCAAACAAATGTCACCACCAAATAACGGACATACAAATAACAAATGATTTACTGAATGATTTCACATCTAAGTATTTGTACCTGCTATCTTGGTACTGATGCGGGTGGTGACTGGTGGACCGAAGCCCTTGTTGGTGGAGGCTTTGAGGGTGAAGAAGTACGTGGTTCCTGGGTAGAGGCCTACGAACAGATGATGGGTCTCGTTCCTCAGCTTGAACACCCGTCCCCTCTGGGTTGTCAGATCAGCGCTGGGGTCAAATGAGCTCAAGGCCTTGTAGGTAATCTTTAGGAAAGAGGAGACAAACAGTTTAATAGATATTTAAGCTTAACTCTGTTTTCTGTAATAGATTTACTTTTCTTCATTCTAGTGCATTTTAGTTTTGGTTTTGCAGATAATGTCTTGTCACTCTTGACAAGACATTTTACTGCTTACGGCTTACATCAGCTCTCTACAAGGTAAAAGTAATACAATTGACTAAATGTTGGTCATAGAAGCAGTCACTTCAGAAGCATTGTTTTCACAAAGCTAATGTTTTATTATAAGCTATAATGCAGTAAATATCATTTATGTGAGTTAATATTTCACAAACTTTGTGCATATAGAATGTTTTTTTTTACAGTAGAGCTTACAACCTGGTATAAACCTACTCTGTTATTGGCAACTTATAGTATAGTGTACAAAATGTAATGTTTCTTTAAGTTGTATGTGTTTTTAAGAAAGACTTGATTTTATATCTCACTCAACCATGTGACTCGGAAAAGAAGGAATAGTCTTTGTAGCAGCCCGTTAACATCCACGTTTGTGCGGCATAGCACCACTAAAGCCATTCTGCTGCACTGAAAACATTCAAAGTGGTGCAATCAGTTATTATTGATCTGTAAAGTGCCATGAACAGTTGTTGTGGCCAACGTGTAACAAGTTTCCTAACCCTAACCCTTACAACTTTGCCATTCATTTGCACTGTTGGTCAATCAATTCATTGTTAGGACTTTTGTGGCCACAGTATTTTCCACAACTGATGGAAGAGAGTTGAGTGTGAACCGAAATAAGTTTAAAAGAATAATACCACAGTTACTCTTTATATCAGCAGTTTCATCAATCCTAATCTCTTGAACAACCAGAATGTTTAACACTTGATAATTAAACTAGATTTCTAATAATCAGATTTTGAGACAAACTAAAGGTCAAATGACTGCTCAGGTCTTGTATTACCTTTGGTAAATTGAACAATATTCATGTCTTTCTGTGCAATATTATATCCATTTCATTTACATTTTTCAAAACAAGTTTGACCTCCCAAACACATCCTGTCTGATCTGACAAAGTCCAACTAATCGAACATCTGTTAAATGGTCATTTCAACAAAAATCTATTTTGGAGTTGAAGTGATGTTTGGCCTTTTGCTACAGGTCAGTGATTCACCACCTGATCTCCACTTTGAGACTGGAACAAATTGAGCAAATCGACCCGTGGCCACTAAACTGGCAGAGGCACTTCAATAGTCATTCTTTCAAAATAACTGTCAGTATCTGTCGAGATGTTGCTGCTGGCAAGTTTCAACGATGCACAACTGTCAATGACTGTGCACACGGAAACACCAAAACAAACAGTCACACGCAGTAAAACACTGGAGGACAGCAGTCATTGTGAATGACAGTCATTACAAAAGAGTCTAACACATTCATAGCAATTCAACCCCAAACACAGTTTAGCCCTTCATAGAGCATGTGTGTGTTTTTTTCTGTCAACATGTCTGAGTGCATTTCAGTTTTTCATTCAGCCCTCTGGTGAAAATAAAAATACAAGATATAAAAAGTGTGAAGGCAAGGTGAGAATGAGTGAGGGAGGTAAGGTAAAAGAATTGATAAAACAGAGACAGACAACATGAATGAACCAGAAGGCACTCGCTGGAGCGGAAACCGCCACCAACGCAAAAGGAAACAAAAAACTTCCAGGGCTATAGCCTCTGGATCGGCTCATGTTTCCTGCTGTTTGTCTTCCAGGTTAGATTTCTTGAGATAACAGAAAGTGAGGGCAACACTGACTGCAAACTAGGAGTTCCCAGAAGAAAACTTTTCCACCTGCATGAGTGGAGCATCAATACGACTGTATGCTTACAAAAACAGAACATATCCAAAAAACGACATCTCTTACTCTCAACCCCACCAATCTTATCCAAATGTATTGGTTATCATCTGGGATATTATAGCTATCAATAGACCCAAAAAAAAGATGTATTCCAAGTTTAAAGTATAGCACAGTAACATACTGTATACAACGACAGAACTAGTCAGAAGGATGCAGAAATACTGTGAGAGAGCCAAAACAACCAATAGAGAGAGAACGAGAACTGTTCAAATGCACCAGAGCTCTAATAGTGTAGCTTTGTTGTACACTGTTTCCTCATCTACCCATGTTTCTTCTGCACCCTTCTCGGGCCAGTCCACAAAGGCCAACCTGCCCCAGGATATATCTGAAGACAGTGTTTCCACTGATGGAATAACAAGTGTTTAAGATGGAGGTTTGTGTAAAATGGGTACCTTGGAGGCTGGAGGTAATATGTGTGTGTACTGTAAGTGTGTGAATCTGTGGCGGTGAGGCGGTGGGAGGAAGATCTCAGACTTCACACTCACGGACGTCGGGCGGCCCTCATCTCTCCATTAGCGGACTCAAATGGAAAGCACTGACAGCTGGGTGCCTCACTTTGACTAGGCCTGCAGGCTGAAGTGGTGATGTGCCAATGTGTGACTATGTGTGAGGGTGTGTTAGAGAGAGAGAAAGAAGAAGCAATAGGAAATCCAAAGTTGAAGATGCAAAAAAAAGAAAGACATGAATAAAGAAACTGGAGTGAGATACAGTGGAAACAAACCTGTGGATTTTCTGGTTCCAGAGACATACAGGTATGGTAGTGGCCAGGAAACTTGTTTGATGTCTGATTTCACAGACGTTAACTTCAAGTTTTGCATCAGTGGTGAATTATCTGTGCTAATAGATGTAATGTGTTTGGAGATAAAAACACTTGATAAAACAGCTCAATGAGCATTTCAGTTCATTTCATTGCCTTAGGCTTTCGTTCATGTATCTTCTGATACTCATAAACCATTGCTTGGGGTATTTTGTTGGAAGTTATTCTGGATAACTTTGTGTTAGAGAACTCGAGGGCGATTCACAATAGCTGCCATTAAAATGGCTGTCCTACTGTATAGAGCTATGAGGGGTATAGGGCAAACAAGATAAAGGAATCCATCAATAGAGAAGTCTTTATTCTCAAAGTGCATACATGAAAGATATTTGTCCTTAGGATTTGGAGCAGCTGAAGCTCATGCGGTCCTTGAGAAGGACAGTCGTGCCTTCCAGTATTTGTATGAAGGTGAGTTTTGGACAAAAAAATTCAGCAAAAGTGAATTATGTAATGCATTCGGAGTGCACAATGTTCCAATTATTTCAAATTTGACGTCAATTGAAGCTGATACTTTAACGCACAACCAATCCGATTACGGCTGTATGAAGCAGCGTAAACTAGCAAAGGGTAACAGTAGGATATAATCTAGCTTTATTTACGGCAATGCTCTGTGCAAAGAGTAAATTGCTTATCATATGAAAGCAGCTTAATTCAGCGAGTAAGTTGCCTTGTTTAAATGAAGTTCTACAATACAAAGTCTTCCTCTATCCTCCTTCTGTTTATTTGCCAGTGCTAAGAAAGTAAAACAATGATATAAGATATTCTATAAGTTATCTTCTTTACTTTCCAATAAGTCCCCGGGTACAACGCAGACAGACAACTAAACGCGCTTGGGAGGAACTTGGGACGAAACCTTCATCCGACAGAAGTCTGCAGTCCAAAATGCAGAACAGAACAGCTGACGTCTCCCAGGCCTCACAGTTGGCCTGGCTGGTGGAATAAAACATTTGAAATCAATAGCTATTTATACAGACTGGGACTTGGGGGCTAGAACAATAAAATATCATCTATTTCATCTACGCTGCAGTTTTGCTTTGCACATCGATGGCTGTTATTTTATAAGTCATGAATGGCTCTCTATCTTTTTATGGGCTAAACACTCTCTCTGTCTCTTGCTTTTACCCACTCACTCTTTCCCTCTTCCTTTTTCTTTCCATATTATATGGTGGACATTCTCACTGTTTTATCAGTCTTTCCATTGAGTTTACCTTTTTTGGTACACCCCTCTATTTCTCCACTATTACATCAATTTGAGTTTGGGTCATAGAGCTCAGGTCTCTCTTTTTACCCCTCCTTCCCCTCTCTTTTTACCCCTCCTTCCCCTCTCTTTTCCCTTCTCTCCATAGTTGATGTTCTTGGAATCGGTAGAGCCATAAAGCTCAGGTTGTTTTATTGGTCAATGAAAAGGCAGGCACGCAGCGGGGCAGTGCATCTTTGGGAATAGAGTGCAAGTCTGTGAGGGATAACTCACCGGAGGCTTGAGGATTGAATTAATGTGTAAGTCGAAGAAAGTAAAAAAAAAAGCTTAATAAAAGATTTTTTTTTAAAGAACATAAAGTCAACAAAAAATGATAAAAAAAAAACTCAAGATAATGTCACTATACTGCTTCCTAGTGTGCTCATTCTCAGGTTTATATTTGCATTTTATTTCTCTGTGACATGTCTCCATGCTTTAATGTTCAAAAAGCTCTTTATTTCTGCAGCACCTCTTTTCACCCACTGTCTGAAACCAGAGACTTACATACTCAATACTGTGGACAATCCCCACAGGAGCAATTTGGGGTGAAGTGTCTTGCCCAGGGACACAACGACATGCTGCCTGCAGTGGGACTCGAACTTGCTATCCCCTGATTCAAAGTCCAGCACACTACCCACTGAGCCACAGCCTCCCTCAACCATTTAGAGATGTCTGTACATAGTGGTACATAGTGATGTCATTATGTTACATAGAGTGTCGGAGAGATGTGGGAAAATCCCCCAAATTATAATGGGGCGTTTTAAAAAATTAGGTATATAATTGTAGAGATTAGTTACAGACCAGTTCAAAGTAGTACGTTTTATCATCATTAAATCTTAAAACATCTGCAAAGCATTAACATGTACAACTACAGACTATATGGTCCGTCTAAAAAGACAAAGCAATTGTCAAGAAAAATAGGCAAAGGTGTATTTTTAGAACTGTCATTGCAAGTTATAATAAACCCATTACAATGGTGCCGTATTGGAAAGAAAGGCAATAAACACTGTTCTGTTGTAGGTGTGTATGTAAGTGTGTGTATGTGTGTGCGTGTGTGTGTGTGTGTGTGTTTGCCCAAGTGTGATTGCACCTACCACTGCCTCTGTTTGTCCATGCATGAGATTGATGCTGGTGAATATTAGAAGCCGTAGCTTTTACCTAGCAGCCCTCTTCATCAAACACACCACTGCTGCAGTGTGTGTGTCAGGGTTTCCGCTAGGATTTTTTCTCGCCGGTCAAATGTCCGGACAGAATTTATTTTACCGGAGAAATTTGAAACTTACCGGTCATGTTTCAATAATAAGAATAAGAATTGTGTAGCAGAGTTTCAGTTAGCAGGTAATTACCGGATTATGACCGGATATGCTGATGTTTAAAACTCAGTTAATGGGAGTCATTTTTATATTGCTTCAGTTTATAATCATAACAGATCGAAAAATTCAGATTAATTTTTCAATGGATGACTCCACAAACAACAAACAACATAATTATTACATTCAAACAAACTACTTGTAGTAGATGAAGTACATTATTCAAAAGTTTACATTAACTTTGAATAATAACACGGGAGAAACAGATCCTCTCTTTTCCCCTCTCCCTCTCTCTCTCTCCTGACAGCCCGTCAGTTTCTCAGCTCGCTAAACAGTGGGCGGGGCTTCAGGTGATCATGCAGAGCTGCGTGTCTCCGTCTGACTCAGCAGCTTATCTGATCTATCTCTCGCGTCCGGTTATACTTCACTCGCGTTTATGTCCATATCGATCAGATCCAGCTCTCCTGATCGGCCTTTATAGAGAGCACCGATCAAACTATTAAGAGTGAATATCGGCCGTTAATGACCGGCGGCCGATCGATCGGAACATCCCTATTACCGGACATTTTGACCGGCAGGTTTTGAATTTACCGGTTTTTAATAAATGTTACCAGCTAAAAACCGGTAATTACCGGCTAACGGAAACCCTGGTGTGTGTGTGTGTGTGTGTGTGTTGTGTGTGTGTGTGTGTGTGTGTGTGTGTGTGCACGGCAAGCATTTTGAGCTGCAGCCAAGTTTTATGGAAATAAACAATGTTTACGAGGCGTCGTTGTGAGATCGGTGTTGTAGAAATGCTATTTCAATTCAGTTTTGTCATTTTCCATTGTTTATTCTCTGTGCGGCTGTGCTTCATTCCTCATTATCTCAGTGTTGCTGTTCTCTGTCATGTTGAATTAAGTAGGAAGTGTGGAAGGTGTTTGTTCTTTCTGTTCCGTTTTATTTTGTTACCATTCACTTGAATACAGTTTCCATTTGTTGACCACCTCTCTAATTTGGAAGCATTTAGTAAGCCTTTCATCCAGAGCAGATTCAAGCACAATAACTAAATGGAGTTGGTTTAACTTTTTGCCCCTAACCTTTGTCGTTCAATTGACAATCACTGTGAAACATTATCTATATAATCCATCCAGTTTTGCACATTACTACATATTCGAATCGCCCTTTGATTGGTCATCTCTATATGGCACTTAGTCGCATATAACCTTTGTCTTATTTCTACTGAGGATCCATTGTTCGAATTGGAAAGGCTATTCATTCTTTAACCTGCATGTTAAAACATATCCATGAGATAAAAGTGATCCTATGTGTCCTAAACTGACAACAAACAACAAGATGATCCATATTATGGGTTGAAAAAGGATAATTTATTGACGCTACTATACTTTAACGGCAATAAAATCCGCTCTTCACTCATGCACTTAATAAAAGGCAGAACACAGTGTATTCAGGTGCTTCGTTTTTTTAACTGACGCTCTAAAATTAAGTGAGTGTTTGATGGCCTGCCAGCATGTTTGGAGGATTTCTGGCTATGATCCGGATCATAAGGGAGTAACAGGCTTGCATTGTACTCAGAACAGAGAAAACTGCCTTTTTTGGTTCTTCTGAAAATCTGTTAAATAGGAAGTAAGAATACATTCATCCATGTGTGTTTTTTTTGTTCTACCTTTTATGATCTCTTAAGATTAAGTCACTAGACTCATTAGACTCATCTGTGCTGGTTTCAAGTGCAACTGTGCTGCAGTCAGAGATATTAAATACAACGTTCGACTTGATAACTATACTATGAAATTGCCCAAAGATACCAAATCAGCTCTAAAAAATGTATTTTGATATGCTCTGTCTTGCTCACTGATAAGATAAACCTCTAGTAATCCCTGCAGGGAAATGCAGGTGTCTGTTTCCAATATGAAAGAGACAATTGTATACCACCTATCATGCCCTCTAATGCTGAACGTTATAATTGTATAATAATAAAGAATGACCAAAAGTAAGAGGGGGTTCAATGCTTAACACAGCTGATGAAGAGCCTGAGAAAACAGGTAAACTTCATGCACTACGCTGCCTGAGCTCCAAGGCCAAATGTCTGCTGCCTGTACTGACAGAGAGAAAGAACTGAGCGGGGACAGAAGTAAAGAATTAATAGAATTACTTGCTTAATAATTCTCCTTCACTTTGTATGTCCCACCCCCGGCTTGACAATCAGAAACATAATGATAGTTGAAATATAAAAAACCTTGAAAACCACTTATGTGTCCTCTGCTCCTCTCCTCACCATATAACCCGGCACCTTCCGCCTTGTTCTGTAACTCGGAAGGCTCCCATTGTCTTAAGTTGCAGAATGTCTGTTTTTAGAAGTTTCTATTTGGGACAGACTGTTCTCCTGCTTCCCGTCTTTAAAATGTCAAGACATTCTGGGTCACTGCGAATAGAAAGGCAAACCAACACGACGGCAAATGCTATATTGTGTGCACACAATACCAATACCACGTTCCAATTTCCCAAAGATAAGCTAACAGCGGAAAGAAATAGCAACAGAAAGTCTGATAATATTGTGTGGCCACGCTGCATCTATTGTTGCCATTGATTCTTGATAAGCAAACAGAAGAGAGACAGAGAAATGCAGAAGGATGGCGCGAGATGAGGACTAAATATAGCCTAATACATTTTCCAGGCCATATTACTGTTCTCTGAGATAAATACACACAAGAAAGAGACAGATATCAAATGAAAAGAAGAGAGATGAGCAGCAGCACAACAATAATCAAGCTTCATAAATAGCCAGGCTGTTACTTGCTAACAAAGGCCTCAATCTCTAAATCAGCCGTCGAGAGGGAGGAACGACAAGCTCTGGGAATGAAATGTAGCAAATGACAGGAAACAAGAGCTTTGGAAAGCGCTTGATTCCTGTCAGTTGAAGCCAACTGCGACCGAAGTTCACATCAAAATCCCCAAAAGTATCAAAGAGTACAGAAACTAGGTCCACCCTGGAAGAGGTGATCAGAGATAAAGCGTTAAAAATCACAGCAAAAGATCAGCCGTTGGTGACAGTTTGACGGGAAACGGCCCGAATCCGCATCCGAGTGACACTTGTTTGACAGCCGCACAGCAACTTCCTGCCAGCAGAGTGGAGACGAGTGACAGAAACAGCGCTCTCCCTCTAGATGCTAATATGGGCCACGCATGCTTCCTCTGCTCTCACTCCTACATTAAAAATCATCTGCTGACAAGCTATTCACCAAAGATTGGCAGTGATTTACAAGAGAAAGGTTCGTGGCTTTTTTCCAACGTATCAGCAAGATCCACATTTAAAAAAAAGACACAATACTCAGTTTTGTGCAACTGTTTCTCTTGTTGAGGAGTCTCATTTTTGTTGTTTACTATTTTGTGTTCATGTTTTAACAGGTTTATGCAGAGCGTAAGTTGGGTGAGTCTACATTTTCACATCATTTGTAACTAATCGCAACAAATGTAACAACTCTTAGCTTTTTTGTGTAAAAGTACTATTTGGAAAGCAAAAAGCAAAAGGGCTGATCTTTCTCTAATTCAATGTTTATTTAGATTTGATATTGCTCTATCCCCAAAGCAACTTAGTAAAGTGGAAATGTAATATACAAATATATTAAGAATAAACTCAACAGAGGCAGAACTGGCTGTACTGCTGGGACCATGAAGGAGATAAATATGAAATAAAGAAATAAACACAGCAGTGGTAGGCCAGGCCTCAGCACTGAGGCAATAAGGGAGAAATATAAGGGGAAATATTAGAAAATGAAAATGAAGATGTGAGAGATAAAGATATCAAGGGAGACATAACTGTTATGGCAGCCCACCGCTTAAAACGCTGGTTTGTTAGACTGTAGGGATAAAAGGGGTCCTGTGATTGGCTGGAGGGGGTGGAGGGGAGCTCTGGTTGGCTACAGAGCAGGACGTTGTTATGCCTGAGAGGTTAGAGCCTCGGGGGTTAATCCTGCGTGTGTGTGTGTGTGCATGTGTGGGTTTGTGAGAGGGTGTACCGGTAGGGGTCGGCATCTAGATGGATAATCCTCTCTGACTATTGTGTGTGTGTGTGTGTGTGTGTGTGTGTGTGTGTGTGTGTGTGTGTGTGTGTCAGAGTGTATAATCCTCTTCCCTTTGACTACCGGCAGACAGATTTGCTTCACTGTGTTCAAAGTGTTTAAAGATAACTGTGCTTATTGCTGCTCATTTATTCGTATGTATTTGAACATGACTTATTGTTTATACAGTTGATGTGTTCTGCCTGTGATTTATTATTCTTGAATTAGTTGCAACAATTAACACACGATTATACAACTGAAGAAATGTTCCCTTCAAGAATAAAAGAGAAAGAAAATATCATAACGGTTGTATGCCAATCAAAAGTGTATTGATAAAATAGCATGTTTGAACAAATGGGTAAAAGTACGTGGGTTAGTATGCAGTGTTGGAAAGTAACTAGGTATACTTTACCTATACCTATAGAGTACTATACTTAAGGACAATGTCCATGTACTTCTTCTTTACTTGAGTTTATACATGTTCTTCTACACTATTCTTGCACTCTTTTAACTCCACATGATTTCTTTGATAATGTCAGTTACTTTACAGCAACATATTTCTATATCAAACATTATGGAAACATACATTATAAAGTATTGTTATAGTTTGTTATTATTCGCAACTTCATTGATGAATTCACAAGCTTCTCAGAAGTATCTAAAAAAACGTTTAAATCAGTGTCCACATTGAAGTGGGGTATACAATAATGCAACAATAATCATGGTAATTATAATGAGTATACAGATGTAGCACTCCAGATAGGACTCCACCCAGCGGATTCCAACCGAAAACCCAGCGGATCCCAGTGGCTGGGGGCGTTGCCAAATTGCTAAGAGGGCGTTGCCTAATAACTATAAAACATAAATAATATGAATTGGCCCATTCTGCAACATTAGTTCTGTTATGTTTGGTACTTTACTTTAAGTATGTTTTGATGCTAACACTTCACTCTCGTATGATTTTGATGCAGGACTTGCTTGTATTTCTACAATGTAAAAACAAATTAAAAAGTGAAATATCTGAGTGAGTTATGATATATAACTATATGCAACTATGGGTTTAATGCTCACAAAAGTACATATTACATAACCATATATTTTATTTTAATCCCTTTTCTAAATGCATTTTCTCAAATTTGCAGGAAAAAAGGGAATGATTTGATTTATTATTCCTCTCATCTATTAAATAGATAAGGAATATCCTAACATAAACTGATTCGCATCCGTTGACATTCTTGCCATGTTGACAACAAATATATATAATATTTTCTTAGCGAGTCATATTGTTATAAAGAGTGTCTTTAGCTAATTCCCTACCAGTCAAGTTGTTTTGACATTTAAAATGATTCCAGCGCCTTAGAAGCACAACACTTAATGCACTGCTTTTAATCAAAACTGTTTCTGTTTTTATTTGTTGTTTCTGAATATAAAAGCCCGCACATTCTTAAAAACAGAACACAATATAGTGTAGTGTAACAAATAAAAGCTTCTCTCTGAAGTGGTGAAAGACTTCCTGGATACAACCAGAGGAGCAAATCTCCTGCTGAACTGTTGATTATAATTATTAGAGTACACCCCGCCCATTTCCCTCGGCTCCTGGTGTGCTGGGGAGGCTGAACCACACCGGGCTGTAATAAATATTTCACATGGACACAAAGAGAGGAAAGCAGGGCTGCATTACACACGTACACACAGGTGTAAGTGATACCAGGCCATTCCCCTGCAGGCCACAGAGGCAGTGTGGCAGAGTAAATGGGGTCAGCAGCTCAAGGACTTGAACGCCGCACTAAATATAGTCCATTATTGACAGAAATGAAAACAATACAGAGGAAAACAGGAAGGGGAAGGTGAGGAGACGGAAGATGGGATGAGATTCATTCTCAGTTGACGCTGTCTTTAGATTTTAAAAGTAACAATTATTTCTGATCCACATTCTTTCTACATGCAACACAGCAGTGCTTTGATTCTATGTTGCTCTTTTCTTCTGCTCTTTGAGATCTTGAAGAAAAACAAACTCCTATATGCGTGTGTGTGAGCTGTATGCCTTCAGTCTTTTATCTGCTAGGGTCGTAAACACACACACATAAAGTACTGCAGGCCAGGGCTCTGTGGAGATCTTCTCTTGCCAGTTTTAATCAGCAGTCTGAGTGTGTGTGTGTGCGTGCTCGTGTCTGACTCAAAGTGAACTTTCTGTAAGAGACGGTGTTAAGCTTTGAGTCTTTGTCTTTGAGGTCAAATCCACAAACAAGCTTCTTGTCAGTAAACACTTTTCTCAGCAGAGCAGTGTAGTGGTCTTTGTTAAAGGCCCATTCTGTGATCCATGAGTAAATAAAGGCTGACCTTGTTAAGAGGGAGAGAACGGGAATCTGCAGCACTGATTGCCAGGGTTTCCAATACACCAATTCAACCAGACGAAATGTATTTAATTGTGTCTTATTATTTAATTAAAAAATAAATGTTAAACAGCAATTACAATACAATAACAATGACACCTTTCCCCTCCATTGACTCCTTTAAAGAGCAGGAGAACCCGCTGAGAAAAAGGACTTTCAGTCAGTCTGCATTCTCTGTTCGATTCTATTTGACTGTACTGTCCTGTGTCTGTTTGTCCCGCTGTAACCTGTCTCATGTTCCGTATTGTGAGCCTCTGTGTTACATGTTTTTAATCATTGTTCAATTATTGTTATTATTATAATATATACATTTTCTTTTTTTAAAGTCAGTTTTAAAGACTGACTTTGGAAGATCTGTCCAAGGACTACATATACAAAAAAAAGCTTCTTAGCTTACTTTGCAATTAAAGCATTGTTTATTAATATACACAATAATAAATGAAGAAATAAATACTTGAAGTATTTATTAGTAAATAGATAAATAAATACACATAGAAAATGAACTATCAAATTTAAGACATGCACTCAGATTTTTTTAATTTTATTGTCGTTTTCACAATGCTGTTTTACTATTTTAATCTTTTAAATGTGCTTTATAAATACAATTATCTAATATCTAGCCATTACATAATTGAAATGGGCCAGATGTGCCATTAATACCAGTCAACCAATAACCAAGGTGCCAGTCTTCATCAGCTGAATATATGTACTTCCATTCATAACAATGTATTCCAACTATCTTAAATGTGAAAGCTTAAAGTTCTGAATATTTATAAGGCCATCCTTTTAAAACATTGATATTCCCAAAAGAAACTTCAGTTGCTCGAGTTGGCACAGAAATCAGATAATAAGATCCCTGCTGTTTTTGAGTCGTCGTACGCCATGTTGGGTTTTGCGGTGTCTTTAACTTCCTGTTTTGCACTGAAGTGAGCTGAGCCGCTTCTATCACCCAGTAAACAGTAAACACAATCAATAGAGAAATCACCTCAGGCGACTGCTCCCCTCCTAATGAGAACCAATCATCCCTTTGTTCAGAATCCAGTGATAAGAGAAGAGAATGCAGCAACTATATGTCTGCCATTTCTACAGAAACCAACAGCTTCGAACAGAGTAACTAAATACCAGACTGGTGGTCAGTACTGGTTTGTGTGATTGATTAAAGGCCCTTCTTGAGGAAAGAGGAATGTTCAGAGTTATTCACCCACAACACCAGACCAGAGTAGCTACACACTGTACTAGTAGCCTATCGTTTAGTCTGTTGGATTAAACAGCTCCTGGGTTTGTCAGCAAAACATTCTTAGAGTTTTTTACTCTGATCTCGCTGCTGGATATTGAGCAGCTGGAGGGTTGAGTGCTTTGAAGTTTTCCTTTGACAAAATAGGTCATTAAGGTTCAGTTGCATTTACAAAAACTCGGTAAAGGTTAGAGGAAGATCAGCCAACTGGTAGAAAATAAACCACACTGACCTTGGTATGAGAAAGGACACAGACCAAAGTCAACTATTTCCCTAGCGGTTTTTGAGCAGAATACGATCACAAGATCTCTGCCTTTACTAAAGGTCATGGTTATTTATATGACTGAAGAACCACCGATGTCAGAACACAGTTAACATTGGTCATTTTTATTAGGAATTATTAAAAATCTATCAATCCATTTCTGGTGGGAAAAGATTTGTTCACATATGGAACGTTTAACCCTTTGTTTAAGTTAATCTAATTTGTTCAAATAGTACACTATACCTTATATCTTATCAAATAGCAACGTCATAAAATCAAAGTCTTAAAATACATGTAATATTGGTAAGTAGAAGTAACTGAGCTGGGAAGCCTCAACACCATTGGTTTGACGGTGTTTCTCAATGAAAATCATGTGATGTGGAGTGTGTCCAAAGAGAAGGCTACATTGCACAGGACAGTACAAGTTACATATTTAACTGTAGATTTGTTTAATATAACCTAAGCTTGTTTATTCATCCTAAACAGTGAAAATTAATGTCCTCGAAAACAGAGACTGAGACAAATCATCACCTTTTGAGCTGATATGGTACTTGGGTTCAAACAGGAAAACCGTTGACTTGTTGTCAAACCAAATCAGAAAAACTGTGATGACATGATTTGCTTCAGTGCTTTATTCCAATCGATGTTACCGCCAGCATATGTTAGGCTCGCAGGGGTTAAGGAAGGTCTCTGCAGAGAGCAGCCAGCGGGGGGGTAACTGGCCAAGAGAACGGACCTGTAATGCCCTGATGGTGTGATGAGGCAATCAAAGAAGGGATTGACAAGGTTATGATCTATGTGCACCAGTGTGTGCTCGTCTGCTCTCAGTTCAGTGACTGCCAATATCTGTGTGTTATCTGAGGGGTCAGAGAGGGCAGGGAGCAGCGGGTCTTTCATGTTAAATAATCCAGTAGCATTGATCGTTTATTTTAGCTTGATCTACAAATACATATGCTTCTAGGAGAGCACAGTTCTATTGTATTATATTACTAGACTGTGATTTAAAAAAACATCCATTGCACGCACTGAATTGACTTCAATTACATGTATTATGTCAACAAATTAAACATAATTGTATTAGGTTAGCTGAAAGCAATAGTATTAAGTTCAAATATTAGGTTCCACTTAAATAGTATTGCTTTCAATAGTCAACGTTTCAGTTTTTTAGATAGACAAACTGATTGTTTATATAGCTAACATGAACCTAAACATACTAATACAAATGATTATAAGTTTGCACAGTTTTTTCTGTTTTCAATCACAAGACATCTTGGTCATTTGATTTGTTTTGTTTTTGTTAAACCAATATTATCAATCCCCATATTTAAGCCCTAAATGCAGCTAAATCCAACCAACAGCTCTGCTGGCCAGCTTGTCCAGCAACTAAACTGCACCATGCCAGTTTAAGAAGATCAAAGTGAATATCCTGTATCAAATTCTGTCTAATCTATTTCGCTCAGGAAACAAAGGATTTCAAATGAACCACTGTGTCCACTTGCCATGATGTCCGTTTCATCCAAAATGTGCGAGTCATTATTTTGGATTAGAGGTTTTTCAGTTTGACAAAAATGCCGCCTGCTTGGCCCTGAAAATGGAAGTTCAGATGGAATCATTTATCAGCGATGTGTTGGGGCTGGTGGAAAGGTCTACTCTGTCGGGGGTAACTGTCAGCTAAGAATTAAATACTGATTCGATTAAGTGCCAATTAAATCCGCCGTGCCAATGTAAGAAGATAACAGTAATACCTTACGTTGAATAAATCTAATCTGGTTTTATCATGTTACCTGATCTCCAAAAGTTGCTGGTTACTGTTGAGTATAGCAGATTATTCGTTTAACTTTAAATCCAAATGGTAAATGTTGAATTAAGAAAATGGGACATAACACAACAGATTACAAGGCTTGATTATTCCATATTCTACAGACATGAATGTACAGTAAATATTTGTATTTTGGTGGCACGATTAAAAAAAACAAAGATCAAAGAGGATTAAGCAAAGATGGCGTTTTAAAATAATTTCCTTCCCTACTAAATCCATGGAAAAGACAGAGTAATATAGTTTTGATCAAGTTTTTCCCCACTATACCTTCATCCATCCATCACACTTCCTCCCTCTACTATTCGCCCCAGACATTATTTATCCTTCCTCATTTATGAATTTGACAAGAAGGAGTGAGGGGGGAGACGGAGTAAGGGGGGGGGATCGGTCCCTTTAGATCTCACCCAGATGTATCCTTTAATCCTGTAATTAGCTGCAATTATAGTAATAGAAGCAAGGGATGAAGTGATCATATTTGCACTCTGAATTAACTACTAATTTCGGACACATTTCCACTTAATACGTTTTATCTCCTCTCCCAGTTCTCGCTGTGTTCTTCTCATTCTCTTATCTCTCCTCAAGATTATTCACCTCCGCCAATCTATTCCCCCCCCTTTTCCTGTCATTGTCCTGGGTGTAATTCATCTGTTTTTTATCCTGAAAAGCCAGGGAAACAGAAGGAGAAAAAAACAGAGAACACAAGAGACAACAGAGCAGGATAGCATACAACAAGAGGCCCTTTAGATGTCGCAGATGATGCCTTTAATCCTGTCATAGCAGCAATTATAGTAATTATCGCTAATAGCAGCGCATTGTGTGGAGGCTCTGATATGTTTAACAGATGCTGAGTCGTGCCGCCTCCGCCCGGGCAGAGAGGGCAGGGAGCTTAGATCCACATTAATGAAACAGACACAAAACAAGGCCAAACTGATGATGGTCCCCAGAGGTTTATTAACTGTGAGGAGTGTTTTTTCAAGCTCTGGGTTCGAGGTCTAATGGAGGTCTAAGAAATGGTGCTAAGTGGTCTTTTAACTGCACAGAAAGAGCCGAGAGACTGGAGATGGATATAGAGAGGGCTTGGGAGAAAATAGAGGTAATTAGATAGAAGATGGGAGAATATGATGTAAAAGAGAGCAGCTATAGAGTAATATGAAGAACACACTGAATAAACTGCAATGAACATTTGAAATATGTTCAGTAGAGTTCAGAAACGTTAAGTCAAAAGATTCAGATTAAGAATTAATGTAGTCATATGTTAAATAACATGTCAAACGTTTGTTTTTCCTGGCTTCTCAAATGCAAGATTTTTGCACTTTTTCCAATGTTTTTTACATAATTTTAATTAAAACAATTACGGTGGCCTACAGGGGCATACGCGTTAAAACCGCCCAAACCACGTTTATTAGGAGAAACGCGCTGCAGTTTCAGAAACACATGAAGAAACATCTTCATCCACTTGAACAAACATGAGCAGCATTTAGAAAACATTTATCAACTTGACGTAACTTGAGCACCTTTTACTTGTTCCGGTTGAGGGATGATAAAGTTAGCCAACTGTCACCAGTACTGGAAATGTACCTAAAATGTACGTTTTATTGGCTTATTTGAACAATGTCATCACATGATTCCTCCCGATATTATTGTAAGATCTGTTGTAAGCTAGCTAGCTCTTAAAGCTAACCTAGTCATTACATGTCACTTGTCACTTGTTAGACACTGCCGACAGTGACAGTTGGCCTACTTCATAATTCCTGAACGTCGACAAGCACAAGCACTCTGGTCCCAGCTGTGTGTCACTTTTTACTTTCCCCGTTTCCATTGTGTTTTGAGCTTCTTCCAGATTTTTTTATTTGCAGCTGTCTTAGTAAACGCTGCGTATGTTTTGTTAAGTATGTGAAGATGTTTCTTCATTTGCATGTGTTTTGGCACCAGCCTGTTGTTATGTTTGCATCATTTTTTTTATTGCAGTGCGTGTCTCCTTTTTTAAGTGTTTTGGGTCTTTGTAGCACATGCTATTACTACCATATTACTATCGCCTCTGCTGGCCACCGTAAAAAAACTTTAGTGATTTCATGATTCAGTATTGACCTATGGGAATTGATGGCCATTTTTAAACATGTTTAAAGAAAGGAATAATAGAAAGATACTAGATGTATTGATGAGTATTATAAAGATGTGTTTCATGTTTGCAGAGGCAGGTTTTCCAAACTACGCACACTTACTCAAGCACTGATGTCAGTTTCTTACACATTTCCATCACACATTCCCGACTTAACACATTTCCCTTCTCAAAACCATGCACACACACACACTACACATTCAGAAACTTCAGAACACACTTTCTCACTGAGTACTTCACTTAGGTCTCGTACACACATTTTTTATCGCTTGCCAAGTCACTTTCTTTCTCACACACTCAATCAAAAACTCAGCAACTTAACCAAGAACACACATGCCTTTTACTTGGTAGCCTACCCTTTTTCAGACACACACACACACACACCAGGGTTTCCGCTAGGATTTTTTCTTGCCGGTCAAATGTCCGGAAATAATTTATTTTACCGGCAAATTTGAAACTTACCGGTCATGTTTCAATAATAATAATAAGAATTGTGTAGCAGAGTTTCCGTTAGCAGGTAATTACCGGACTATGACCGGATATGATGTTTGAAACTCAGTTAATGGGGCTCATCTTTATATTGCTTCAGTTTATAATCGTCACAGATCGAAAAGTTCAGATTCATTTTTCAATAAATTATGCGCTTCCACAAACAACAAACAACATAATTATTACATTCAAACAAACTACTTATAGTAGATAAAGTACATCATTCAAAAGTTTACATTAACTTTGGATAATAACACGGGAGAAACGGATCCTCTCTCTCCCTCTCTCCCTCCCTCTCTCTCCTGACAGCCCGTCTGTATCTCATGCAGCTCGCTAAACAGTGGGCGGGGCTTCAGGTGATCATGCAGAGCTGCGTGTCTCCGTCAGACTCAGCAGCTGATCTGATCTCTCTCTCGCGTCCGGTTATACTTCACTCACGTTTATGTCCATATCGATAAGTTCCAGCTCTCCTGATCGGCCTTTATAGAGAGCACCGATCAAACTATTAAGAGTGAATATCGGCCGATAATGACCGGCGGCCGATCGATCGGAGCATCCCTAATTATTACCGGACATTTTGACCGGCATTTTTTTAATTGACCGGTTTTTAATAAATGTTACCAGCTAAAAACCGGTAATTACTGGCACACGCACACACACGCACGCACACACACACACACACACACACACACACACACACACACACACACACACACACACACACACACTAATAGCCCTGCCTGGTCTTGGTGTGAGGTAGCTCCTTGATGCAGTGATATAAGAGGCAGACAGGAGGCAGAGAATGGGTCAATAATTCATTAGATGGAGGGCTCAACTCAACTTCAACCCGAATAAAACGTCTACAACCACACACACACACACACACACACACACACACACACACACACACACACACACACACACACACACAAAGTCAAAATGGCAATATATCTCTCTATCTCACTCACTCCCAAACATTGTTTCAAGGACTGTCTGGGGAGAAGTCTTTCTTCCACTTTCTTTTCATTTCCAACTCTGACTCTCCTTTCAAAAGAATTTGCCTTCATGAATAGCTGCTCATTTCCAGAGTGTTCATATATGTCCTGCATATAAGTGTATTTTCTACCAATTTCACCTTGCATATGACTAACACATAACTTATTTTTCTGTAATTAGAATTTGCCACAGTTTTTTTTGAAGAAGAGCACCTATAATGAAATTCAACTTGCAACCCTCTAATTCTTACACACTGCAGATTTAGTTAGGTTTCCAGTATGGGTTCAAACCAATGATCTGTAACATGTCCTTGTATGGTGTGCAGTGAGCGTGAGTCGGAACTCTTTGACTGACCTCATACAGTGTGATGACCCCGTTGGTCTCATTGGGAGCTTTCCACTGCATGAAGATCTTCTCCTCGTAGGGCGTGTTCTGCAGGGACTCCATCGGCACTGAGGCAGGCACTGTGGGACAATGACACAACATTCAAATAAAATGAAACTTCAATGAGTATATTGACTGTCCGTATAACAACACTTATAGTAAAAGAATGATGGGTGACACAATTTGTCTTTGTAGTGTAAAGGCTTTCTCCCAAATCCTGAACCGTAAAATGACCCGTTCATTAGCAGACATGTAATTGTATCGGTGACTTTATCCTAATAAGGAATACAAATCTTAACGATTCACTCACATCACAATACTCTACTTTACCTACATCAGTTTATAATTTTACAACAATGACTTCAACATGTAATGATGCTAACTTTTCCTGCAACACATCATGAAATACAGCAAGTACGTTTGTCAATCACTGATGTGTGAAAGAAATCCTGTACAAAAGTGCCATTCTCCTATACTACAACATTCATAAATATATATCTTTTGATACATCAAAGAAGTGTGAAAAAAAAGGAAAGTGCAAGGAATCTGAGAAGAAAGGAGTTGTATCACCTAATACTGTGGTTTAGTGTAACACAAGTTTCAAATATCTAGTAACCTTCTCAATATTGAGTTAGGGAAAATCTCATTTGGGTTTTTCTCCTATAAGGCAGAATGAAACCTGCTGCTCATGCCAGACATATCATTTTATCAAGAAGGACGGTCCCAACAATTAAATATGACAGGGTATTCGATTACATTTCTTATATTCTAAAAAGATGAAGTCGCTTTATATATCAGGCTACTTTCTGAAAATGAACTAATGCCCAGAGTATCAGCTTACAAGAAACATACCTGAGAAACAGATTTAATGTGACATTTAATAGTACCTTTCTCTCTTTGAGCATCAGTTACATTTGTGCTTTGTCATGCAATAACTGTTATAATTGTTCAGTTAATGACTTCCCTGATGAATGCAGCAACACATAATCAGAGATTCTGCTGGGTATGCAATTCTCTTGTAGAGATAATTGTAACAAGGAGTTCTGAATTCAGATATTGCTGTAATTTTAAGCTGCTCTGCTAAAATGTGTGAGATTTAAATAGTCAGATCCTTAACCAAACACCCTATACGGATGCCATGAGAACATAACTTACTTAAAGGTGGGGTATGTCATTTTGGAGAAACCAGCTCGAGTGCGCTAGAATTTGAAAGTACACAACCGGAGAAAATCTGCCCCTTCCTTCAGACTTCCTTACAGAGCCCCTCCTCCAACACACACAAACGCGCACATGACCAATGAGGGCACGAGATAAGTTTGTGCACAGATGGAAGGCTGAAAGGCAGGTAGACCATCCAGTTATTTTAGCCGGGCCGGCTAAAATGATTGGTCGTGCTTTTTACAGTACTACGGCTTCCACAGATGACATTTTTTAATGTATTTATTGTCAAAGCATTTAATATATTCATTGCTATCGGGATGTTAAGAGCATTCCATGGAATATAACAAAAAGGGTTTCTGAAATAAATTACATACCCCACCTTTAAGTAAAAGTAGTAATAATACAGTGTAGAAATACTCAGTTTAGTAAAAATCCTGCATTCATAATGTGAGGTATGAAAGTATTAAAAGTCAAATGTACTTAAAGGACAAAACGTGAAAGTAGTCTTTATGCAGAAAGGCCATTTTCTGAAAAATTGATATGATGTCACGTTTTGATATGCTGCTGGTAAAGCTGTAGCTAATTTTGATAAATGGGGCAAAGCCTGCGAGCTAGTTCAGGCCGTCAGCTCGAGTACCAATGATACATTAACACGTGACGCGCCTCGTCCCTCTTACAACCAACCAATCACATTCTCCTAAACCTGCCGCTCTATTCAAGCTGCCAGATCTGCTGCCTCTACCTCGATAATGATGCTGCTGCTGCTGCTTCCACGATGAAGCTGTGTTCATGTTCCTGCTGCTGTGTTTCATGCTGCTGCTGCTCGCCTGCCCCCACCACCACCTATAGGCTTGGGGGATAGTTATCTAATCATCACTCAATGTTCTGTGTACATCTGTGGAGTGATGAGGCCCGAGCCTAGACGCCAAACTCAAACTATATGCTGCTTCTAATAAACATGTCAAAGAAACACGTGAGTTGTCTGATTGAACTGTGTATACTGCCACGTATCCTAATCCATAAGAGTACATCATAATGTATTTGCTTATTTAATGTTATATGTAATTGAATGTAGTGGAGTAAAAAGTTGAATATTTGCCTTAAACTGTAGTGGAGTAAAGGAACTGTAAAAAGAAATGTTCTTAGTTACTTTCCAACACTGGTGAGCCAATCATTTTTTTTTTTAATAAAAGTCATTTGGATGGAAAACCTAATACGAAAACGTCTATGAGGTCAAAGTTAATTACAATGTCATCGGTGTCCTGTCAGGGGAAAACTCTCACCTGATGAAACGGTGACTTTGAGAATAAACTGTCAGCTTTATACTTTTATTTGATGCTGCTCAAAAGATAAGCACTATGAAAATCCTTTTGAATTCCCCAATTTGATGGGGTAAAAAAATTACAAACTTTCATGTTTTCATTTTGAAGGCATCGGAAAAAAAATGCAAGCTTTCAGTAGCTCTCCTTAAAGAACTGTAATGCAGCACTTTTTTCTGTATGGTGTGACTGAGTGTAACTGAATAATAACTGACTGAAGTCCACACTTTGCCTGATAGTCATGTACGTTTAAAGGGGCCCATTTACACTTTTCAGGTTTTCCCTTTGCTGTAGTGTGTTATAGTTGTTGTGAATGTAAATGGTATGCAAAAGCTAAAATAAGAGTAAGATAGAAAGATAAAAATGAAATTGCCACCAAATACTTAATATCACATGTCCATATATGTAGATTTCAACAGTACATACTGTAGGCGCACCAAGCTGTTCTGCCAGCCACAGTGCAAGTCACTCCTTTAAGTCCCACATCCCGGTGTAGACAGGTCTGCTACTACACACCGACAGTTAACTCAATATAACAAAATCTACCTAGCAACGACAGTGTGTGCGTGTCAGTGTGTGTTTTTAGGGAAGATACACACTTTCACACATTTTAACGAAAAGGTGTCTGACATCTTGTCAGGGAGTGATGCTGTCAAACAGTTGAACACACAAATTCACACACAAGAACAGTCACACATGCGCAAAAAGTGTACACTGTAGCACTAGACACCAGAACACAATAGTGCATGTGCACACTGAGGGGTGTGAATTGTTCTAAATGTTAGAGAGAAGTAGACAGACAGTGCCAGGAGGGCGGACTGACTGATGTGTTAAAATGTGTGTTTGTGTGTGTGTTTGTGAATTTCCTGCTTCACTTCTTGTTTTTCTACCTCACTTTCCTCCTTATCTTCCTGATCATTGGACACTTGTTGGAATTCATCTCACCATTGTATGATATATGACCTTTTATTGTGTTTGCTATTGGCTGTGCATAATGTTGGTGATGCAGGAAGTGAAATCTGCACTCCCTGTTGGTCACTGTGGATGAGAGTGCAATGTTTCACAGAAACAACCACAGACAAAGGCTTTGATGTTCTTAGTCTGATGCACATCAGTTGAGAAAAGCTTTTTGGAAACATCCTGTCTCTGTTCAGCCTTTTACAGCCACAAATTGAATCTAACAAAAACAAAAAAGATGGATGCCTAACAGAATTTCCTTTTTCACCTGAGAATTGGGTGCCATCATCCATCTTTCTTAAAAATGTCAAGGAGCTTAAGGACGACAACCGGTGTGAGGACTTTCAAAGCCTGTGGCCTATCCTGGCTTAAGATTTAAAGCTTCACAGACAACAGACCCATTTATTACATTTGCTACAAGCATGACCAACTGAATGCATTGTATTCAGATGACATGTGCAAATATTAGCTCTTTAGCACAGCAGCAACATATGATGGCATTTAGCCAAGTGATGGGACTAAACTGAGAATACATTGATACAGACCATTGCTCTGTCGCAATTTGCGTACTTCTGTACTTGCATTTGCTATTTGTGTTCATTATAGTATCCCATTTAAGTGTTTTCTAGAATTGTTTGGTACATGTGTTTTTCTTTTTGCAACATTTGCCTGCCAGATAAGATATTTTTAGTCAGTCAAGGAGCCAAAGATCATTTTTTGTCATCTACAAAACAGGTTTGCCCAACAAATTGCAGTTGTAGCTAGACCTACAGAAGGTTATTTTGATTAGTAATTCCATGGTGTTGATTAGGGCCCTATCCTGTGGAGCATATCAAATTACCCTAACAAAGAAATGTAATTAGATGCTGCCAGTTTCATTCAAAACCTTATCACTCACTTCTGTGTGTGTGTGTGGGTGCATGCGTGCGTGTGTGTGTGTATGTTGGTGTGTACTCATCTTTAATGATGCACAATGGATATCTGTTTGGTGCCTTTGTGTGGGGCTACGTGCAAATGCTTGTGAAAGCTTTCTATGACTCAGTGTGCACGCCGACATCTGTGTGCAGCCTCTAGGCATGTATGTGTACTGTGTGCATCGTGACTCACATGACATACCTGTGTATCTGCTGTGTGTGTGTATGTGTGTGTATGCATCTGTGTATGTGTTCCTTAGCACCTTGGAGGCCGAGACAGAGGAAAACAGGCTTCATTGAAAAGATAACAGCAGCTGCAACACATTTATCATAACTGAATTAACTTTGTACATGCTGCACAATGAATGGCCTTCTTATTAACCGCCCACCCACCTTTAGAGTATGTGTGTATGTCATTTTCTATCATAACCTCTGTCTCTCTTTTTTGAATTCCTCAGTCCTTTCAAATTGTCTTTACTGGCATGGAATGAATATGTGTGATTCTTCTCTGGCATTAATTTCTCCCGCTCGGTTAATCTGCTTCTTTCCATGTTTACATTATTTCAAGCACACCTGGCTGTGTATATACTGTAGCAGTTTGATGTTTTTCTGTGTTTAGACATTTGAAGCAAAAGCCAATTAAGAAGTGATGCTTATCAGTGATGTTGGGGGCTATTTGCAATAATAGGATTCACAATAGAAGTTTGTATTAGATAAGATATGAAAGGTGGTGTTGTGAGCTGAAATCCGTTCGTCAACAGCAATACTGGATACAGTACATGGCCAATATGTGCAATATGTAATATAAAGCGCTTTGAGCACTTGAAAAAGCGCTCTAATAAAACATGTAATGAATTATTATTATTATTATTAGTATTACATGATAGGCTAATAGGTGGGACAAAGCAGGCGACCAATCACAACAGAGCCGGCCAGCTAACCAATCAGAGCAAACTGGGCTCTGGTTTCAGACAGAGGGTGAAAAGAGGTGGTGCAGGCAGTATGAGAAAAATAAAGAGCTTTTTGAACATTAAAGCATGGAGACATGTCACAGTAGAGGCACTACATACTGATATGAACCTGAAAATAAGCAGAATATGTCGTCTTTAAACTCAGCTAAGATTTATCCTTTTTTTTTTTTTTTTGCCTGGAAACGTATGCTTTACCTATGCTATGCTTTTTGTAAGAATCACTTTTTTTAAATGAATGTAATGTCATTTTGGGATAAAAATACCTATTTCTTTCTCATGTTTACACGCATTTCTGGAATAATCCATGGAGTATCAATATGTTCACAGAGCAATTTTTATGTTGTTCAAGATTTCATCACTGTTGACGTTGATCCTCCCATGGAACAAATAAACACATCTTGATGAAAAGCAAGCGGGAAGGAATTACTAGTAGTGCTGGTGGACAGGATTAAGATTACATTTGGATTTTTTTATAAGGATTGCACTGCAGCTTATTGTTATGATCAAAGACCAGACTGTATTTACTTTGGTTTTCAATTAAAGCAGGAATGTCTCTTTAGCATGAGCAGGTGTTCTGTATATGAAGCAGATGTTAAGTGAGTGGAACCTTTGGATTTAACATGTTGTGGTTCCCTATTTTAACATTCAAATATCACAGTGTCATCTCCATGAACTTTACCTGACAACAAACAAGGTGCTTTTAAAAGTCAAAGATGCACTCTTTGTTTGCAGACTTTGA
This sequence comes from Dissostichus eleginoides, assembly GCA_031216635.1. Taxonomy (NCBI): domain Eukaryota; kingdom Metazoa; phylum Chordata; class Actinopteri; order Perciformes; family Nototheniidae; genus Dissostichus; species Dissostichus eleginoides. The sequence continues at coordinate 33,203,053 of CM062265.1, read as the reverse complement.
AATGTTAAGTACAACAATGATTTTTCAACATGTTAACCTGAATAAGCACTTAAAAGGCTTGTTGGCGATTTTTTTCTCCACATAAAACGACTTTTTCTGTTAATTTTGAGAGCAAATGATCATAGAATACTAAACACAGTGAAAATAATTAAAAGCACATAAATAACGAGTGCACTTCTATGACTAAATGCACTTTGATAAATTGCCTTTTTTGGAAAAGTGACAGCTGTTGAGAAATAAACGGAAAAATAACAAAGCTGATGTATCTGATTGTTGTTTCTCTTTCACTGTGATCTTAGAAAACACCCACTGCTCTGAAGATAAAAGGATTATTAAATCTCAACGACTGTTAATGTCCTTTGAGTGAGGGGACCGCGTTGCTCTTTAATAGGAATGGGGTATTTATAAAGATATAAACATTACACAAAAATAGGGATTACAGATCAGTATGTTTATATTTAATATCTGCTGTTTGACTTTGAAACATTTTTAACCACTGAAAGGATATCTACACTAGAAAACAACATCAATTGAGTTGTTTTCATAAATGGTAGCATCAACATGCATAACATATTAGGCGCTTTCACACAGCAGTACTTTTCCCACAAAGGTTCATCAGAACTTAGTTCATCAGAACTCTTTAGTTCTCATGAACTAAGTACAGATCGCGTTCACACCGGAATAAATCCCTCGGGGAGGATTAGGCAAATTAAACCGCTGACGTCACATCTTCTTCTTCTGCTTTGGGTTTACTGGCAGGCCGCAAACAACTTCCCGGCGTATACTGCCACCCGAAGTCCCCGACCGGAAGTCCCCGGAGTTGGGTCCCAGCAGCTTCTACTGAAGCCTTCCAAGTAAATCGCCAGAATGCCGACACCTCCTCATCTCCAACGCTCCCATGTTTTATTTTGTGTTGCCATAAGTTAGTCTCTCTGCATTTGTGCGCTGGGCTAATGCTAATGCTAATAATGCTAATGCGAGGATAATAAAATGGCGGCTTCACAAAACTTTTTGGGAGTTTTACGGGGCGTGGTTTGCAATCCGACCAGCCAATCAGAAATGGGAACCTTTTTCTCCCACGGGAAAAGGTTCTAAGGGGGGAAAAAGGTTGTCATGAACTAATTTTTTTGGTGTGAACGCAACATTTCGGAACTATATCAAAACTAAAGTGGGAAAAGTACTGCGTTGTGAAAGCGCCTAATATTTGTATTGCTATTTAAGACATTAACTCTTATTTTTCTTAACTTCATTATAAGTATAACACAGTTTCATTAGTTCTTTTGCGAGGCTTTATCATTAATTCTCTAGAAAATAGGCATGAAGAAGCCTTAAATCACAATATAAGTGTGTTTTCTTTACTAACAAGCTGATCCAAAGCAATAAATAAAATCCAAGCATGAACTCAATTAAAATATGGTAGTACACAATTTTATCAACAAAAAAAGAAACCTCCGTTAATTTAAGTTAAAAATACATTAATATGTGTTAGACTTTCGCTAAACAATATGCTAATTGGGGAGCTACACTGACTGTAAACATGAATTTCTTTGTTTAAGCTACATTAGGCATCTTTAAGTTAAAACTTTATTACACTGTCAAAAATCAACCACGCTAAATAGTTGTTGATTTAATATTGATAAGTTGTTAGTTTATAGGCAGCTTTGAGAACATTAGTTCGGGGCTTGTTTTTATTGGATTATTCTCATAACCCATGTCATTGATTGCATTTCAACTTGTCATATCAGGAAAGAAAAATGTAATATTAAATATTGACGATGACTTTGGTTTTATATAAGCCATTCCTCGAAGCCAACATTCTCCCATCCACACCGAACTAATCTCAGTTTACTACAATTGTAGCTAGGGCCATGGAGCAGCAGCTGGAATCTTAAAAGGTTTGCTCAGGGACATTTAGATGATAGTCTGTTGATACAAATAACAAAAAAAAGGTGTGCATTTTGCATTATGTTGCTGAACAACACAGTCTGTTATGGGGCGGCTGTGGCTCAGGGGGTTCAATGGTTTCAATGAATCAGAGACTGTTAGTGGTTCAATCACCAGTGTTTGCAGTCAACATGTGCAAGGGTCCTTGGGCAAACTGAATCCCAAACTGTGGCCGTAGGCATGGCCTATGGTATCTGATCTCTGTAAAAGGCTTTGTAAGTTGCTCTGGATAAAAGTGTCATCTAAATGAAAAATGTAATGTATTGATGTCTAACATAGTTCTTAGTGAGCAGAATGTGTAAAGGAAGGCTACACTGACTTCCTCTGGCACATATTTGATGCATAAGAGTTCTGGCTGATGTATTGAGCTGACCTGACAGCTACCTGACAATTATGTGTTCATGCTCAGGTTAATAGGCTGGTGTGTACAATGAGTGGACATGACATTTGTCTTTGAGGCATGTGTGTGTGCATGTGTGTGTGTGTGTGTGTGTGTGTGTGTGTCGGTGTCTTCACATTCTCTTCACATTGTCTTTTGTCTCTAGGAATGGATGGACAAAGGAATAGTGTGAAAGAAGAACAAAATGCATTTCACATGTGTACGTCTACAATACTGTTAGCATCACAGTAAATATGTGTGCTATACCATTTGTGTGTATAGACATTAAAGGTGCCCTATATTGCTCATTTTCAGGTTCATATTTGTATTTAGTGCCTCTACTGTGACATGTGTCCGTGCTTTAATGTTCAAAAAGCTCTGTAATTTTCTCATACTGTCTGTTTGTGTTGGAGAGAAAACTCCCTCTGGAGGGAACTTTGGGATTTAAGCCTTTGCAGACCATTTACATGCATACAAGTCATATAACACAGGGGTTCCCAACCTCTGGGCCACGGACCGGGAGGTGTTACTGCCGGGCCGCAAAATAGCTGTGAGTTTATCGTAATATTTGCAGAATTATAAATATATACAAATATTTTATCATAATGTTTTTTTCAGAAGATGTTTAATTTTCACACCTAGACCAGTCATATTATTTCATCCAGTAGCCTAGTTAAACTTTCACCAGAAAACAGTTGAAAATGGCTTTTATGATGTTCCGAGGGATTCGGCGGCTCAGCCTAAGGTCTCAGCCTCTCGTGTGCACGAGAAAGTTACCGGTGGGCCAAGTAGGAAGAGGAAGACACAGTAGACAACCGTTTCATTGGAGACTGTTATATTTATGTGGGGAAATGGCAGTGCATACATTATTTGAGATATATTTCAAACTCGGACTTCATTTTAAGGACATGTCGGCCAGAGGTGTAGAGATATTTGTTTAAGCACCGGATTGGCAAAATAGGAGAGTCTGTAAACCAGTCTGCCTTGATCTATGAATTCATGTCCGGGACTCTCACAGTATCTGCTGCCCGCAGCTGTTTTATAGAAGGAAAACCTCCTTCACTTCATGAAATGGCTGCAGCATCAGGAGGCAGCGGGACGTGTAACTCCGCCTCTGAGAAGTGCAGCACCAGCGCGCCGAGAGCTGTGCCTTTTTACGCACCGCCTTCACTGTGTTTTCCTTCATCAGAACAGCTTAAGAGTGACTGCAGGCTGCTACGTGTTAACCACACACACCTCTACACACACACACACACACACACACACACACACACACACACACACACACCTCTACACATATCGAACTGCCCGATTATTCCCCCTATTACTCGTTTTATGAAGGAGATGTCCGGTCACCAAGGCGCATGATGTGTGTGTGCACCGGAACGAACGACACACACACACACACACACACACACACACACACACACACACACACACCCTGGCGACCGGACATCTCCTTCATAATGCGCCACTGGATTATCCGTAAATCATACAAACAAAACCAAAACGTTGATTTATCTGTTTTCCCGTTTTGGTTTAAAAACTGAATGATGTCGTTCTTTTGGTTTTCCGTTTTTCTGTTTTTCCGAAAAACACCGGTTCTTTTTTTAAAAAACGTTAATATGTTTTGGATGCATATTGTTCTAGTATTTGTTCAGGCTGTTACATACAATTAGTCTCTGTTGCTACCTGCTGGTGAGTAAATATTAAAATCAGTTAAAATTGACAACCGGTCCGCGATTTTTTTTTTATGTATCTCCCGGTGCATGGCACAATAAAGGTTGGGAACCCCTGATATAACACACTACAAGACAATAAGACTTGTAGTGGTGTGTCAAAAAATAAACGTTTTTAAAGTAAACATGGACAATCCTTAACTGATAACCCTAATTTAGCACAATGTTCTACAATAATATGTGTACAAAACTAACAAGCAGGATGTTTTTCAGCGAAACAGTCAACATTTTAACGGTACTGCGTGTATTGTGTGTGTGTGCATTATAATATGTAGTAAATGTTAAAAGTGCAGCTTTCAGTGAAACAATTAAGGACTTGATTAAAAACCTGAGAAGCATTATCAAAAAGTGGTATTATATCTTAATTGAAAATCCATCATGTTTCCCATTTGCATAGCTTAAAGCAAACTATTTCATCAACAACCTTTACAAGTAAGTATGTGTGTGTGTAGGAGAAGCCGCTTCATCTGCAGGAGCAGCAGCTCTATAAAGCCATTACCGTACAAACAGCAATTAGACTCTGTGTGAACAATTGCTGTTGTGTTCCATAATTACTGAATTACAACCAGGAGATTAACGACGGTTAAATATAAAACAATTAAGCACAAAACAATTAAGGCTTTTTTTTCCTTCAGCCCCCAAAGCAATCGATTCTCCCCAGTCATGTTAACTCAGTATAGAAAACTTGCAGTATGTGTGTGTTCAGCCAGTAAAGGGTAGGAATTTCAGGCTGAGACGAGATGTTCCCCAGAAGCTAAATTCAGAGGGTATTAGTCATGAGATCAGAAGAAGAAGAGTGTGCCCTGAGGAGGGTGGGAAAGAGATGAGATTTGGTATCATTAAAACAATGTTTTGATCCTGCTGATCAAGGATTGCTCGAATGGATTTGTGTAATTCAAGTTTATCGCGGGCATGTTGTTGAGAGGAATGTAAAGCATCAATGAATTATTAGTAGTAGAGGCTGGGGCAAACTCTCTGTTCCGAATTAGCGGACCATGGAGCCCTCTGGAAAGGAAAGAGGAGTTTAAAATGTTGTTTTGAAGTCAATTGAACTCCTCGGGTACTTTATATGTGATACATTAATAAAGTATGTCAGTACAGCCTGTGTAGATCTCTAGCCAAAGGGCACAGTGATGAGAGCAGCTGTTGATTGGTGCAGATATGGATGTCGCAGGGATTTAACCAGCAATCCTGCGATTATAATATGTCATGCTTTCTTAAGGTTTATGACAACCCTACATATATGATCTGTCCATTTAGTTGCTGGATTTTCCACATTCTTCTACAGAGTGTTGCTTATTTTATCGGTCAACTTTATGATGGGCATGTAGCAAAAATGATCCAGATTATGCTGGCATGACAGCTGCCAACATATTTTATTGAGAAGCACTGACTTAGTCACTGACTAAGACAGAATCAATGCAAAAAGAAGATAAATAAAGAGGCCATAAAAGTCTCTAAAGCAACAGAATTGGGTGAATCATTTGTGTCTCGGTATAAACTTTAGGTGGTCATTGCTCCTTCCATTTATTCTAAACAACTGCTGTTGCCATGGTCAGAAATGTTATGACTTTCTGAACGACTTTCTGTGAGCCAGACACTGAGTTTTTGGAATAGTTAAAGCTCCCTTGAACTGTCTGGTTATAGGTTGGATCAATATATTGTGTACAGTTGGCTGTTACATCATTTGAGTATATTTTGACTCACCGTCCTCCTCTGTCTGTTTGACTATCTCCTCGCTCTCCTTGCTGCCCTCGGGGTTGGCCAGCACCAGCCTCAGTCTGACCTCCACAAAAGGCCGGAGCCCCCTCAGAGTGTAATGTGACGATGTCTGGATCAACTCCTCTGCTGAAAACTCCTGCTGGTTGAACACATACTGGTACTGCACCTGGGGAGCAGAGGCAGACAGGACATTTATTCCACTGGGAGTTGCTTAGAGACAATGATTACAAATGCAGAGCTGCTCTCACTTGATGTACTAAACTCTGGAAAGCTCTGATGAAACAAGAACACTTAGAACATTAAGAAACAAGAACCAGAGAACATTGTGATTTTAATATTCAGGCTTAATGATTATTACAGATCACAAGTGAACCTGAGGCAGTGGTGCTTCAAGAGTCTGAATACAGACAATGTATTAGCATTTTTAAGGTTACTGGCTCCTTCAATACTTTAATATGTTCACTTACTTGACAACCAGGAAGTAAACATAGAAAGGTTTTCCCTCTACAAAAATGCACCGCTAAGCTAAAGACGGACTTGCGTTGGCGTTATGACGTTCAGTAGTTTCATTCACTCACTTATTAGGAACGATCACTTTTGATGTATTTGATGTCGTAGAACTAAACGTGAACATCTTGTAGGCTTGTGTTAATAGATCTTATTTCAAGTTCAAAATACTGTTGACTTCGAGACGAGGGAACTGGAAGAAGTAAAATACTAAATCATGTCTGGTTTTAGGACTCATTTCTGCACCAGTCTATAGTTATACAACTTTTGTTCTACCAAGATATTCTTTGTTGTTGTACGTCAGTGAACTTTAAAAGTTGTAATATGTAATTAATCTAATGCACTTGCCGAAATGTATTTAAATGTTTCAAGTAATACTGTATGTGCCACCAATTTGTACTGTTCACCTAATGCTCTCATGGTGGCGACATATGAATGTACACTAAACGAAACCTGCACTTCTGAGTTCATAGTCGCGGCACAGATTGTGTGTAGTGGTGCGTACCGTCAGATTGTAGCTGTGGCAGCGTGTCACTGCATACCCAAACGTCTCCCACTGTATAGTCAGCTGCCGGGCTCTGACGTCCACCACGTTGACAGTTTGGGGACCATGGACCGGATCTGGAGGGGAAATGAACAGAGACAAAAAGTGTATTATTGGTCTGAGGAGGAAGGCTGATTCAAGAAGACACTGCTGAGTCACTGATTCCACTGAATCATCTCATGAGGAAACACATTGGGAAGAAACCAAATAATGATCAGTCAGAGATTTTCTAGGCTTTTACCCTTGAAATTTTAATTACATTCTAAAGAGGATTTCCTCTACATTGATTAAAGTACACAGCAATCCCTCTGTAAATCAATTGTTCAACATAACTCGTATGTGTTGGCTTATTTCTATCCATACATATGCTTTATTCAAAATACACGACTAATTTGTTGTATTATTAAAGAGATAACATAAATTCCTTATCCTAAGCCTTGAATCAGAAAGCAGTGCTTTATAAGTAAAAAAAAAAGGGCGTTATAATAAAATAAATACAAATAATAATAACAGATCTACAGTTAGATCGATGGTCTCTTCAGCAGTATGAGACTTAAGTTCCTCTTTTTGTATTATTTGTGTAATATGTGAAAAATAAAACATATCCTAATAACATTTTGGAGCAGAATGTGACAGAATAATTCCCATGATCATATTTGGTTCGGTGCCATGCTCAGGGTCACTCTGAGTTTATCAAGAACGTTCCTTTACAGATCTGCAGACATTTAGAGTAGTTATTACTGCCTTTCCCATATGTCACTCACTCACACACACACACACACACACACAACACACACACACACACACACACACACACACACACACAACACACACACACACACAGCAGCTTAAACCTGCCCACACACACATGGCCAAAAACAACTCACAAACACAGACACATCACACACACACACACACACACACACACACACACACACACACACACACACACACACAGCATTGATCCAGCCATATGTTGGGCTCTCATCCCCAGGTTTGTGTACCACGACTGACTGCACACTAATAAGCGTGTTCAAACCAAACCAATCCCTCTGTCTTCCTAATTAGATTCTATCAGCTACCGAAGGCAACCGAAACAGGTCACTGCATAATTACAGAAACTATCTAAACTGTATTTTTCCGCTAAAAATGACAACTTTACTCACAGTGTGTTTGATCAGCAAAATAAAAAGAGAACAGACACAGGTGAAAAGAGTGTGGGCATTGAAGGAAAAACTCATTCATTATAACTAATGATGGTTGGAAGAACAACTAATGAATTTGTGACATTTCAGGGGATTCTGTTGTTCCCAAGAACGGAACACTGGCAGGATTTTCCTATAAAGTTTCAAATGTAAGGTTTTAAAACTCATAAAACCAGTCAATCTCTGGAGATAGATAACTTATTTTCCAGTTTATTCTTAATTTTGTTTAAAGACAAATTAACCCGCTTAAGAGTGCATGCAGGATATGTAATTCCTTCCAATTGTTAGGATGACCTTTTACCCCTAACCGTCATAATATAGTCAAGTTTTGATACCATAATGCTGTCTCTTTTTAAATTCTCCAAAATCAATCCATCCATCCATCTGTCCAAAATATTTTTATTTTTTAAAAACAAACCTCAAAAAGGCCTCAAAAAGGTTTGAGGCCTAATTAGGAGGCATCAATTTCATTAATTTAAAAGAAGACTTAAGCCTTTCCTCAAAATCACAAGATTTGTATGAAGATCGTTGAGCGCATTATGAGATTGTTCAAACAAGCTACTTACTTTAAATATAAGATCAGCCTTATGAGACAAGATTAGATCACAGCATTATGGATTAGCCATCTTAGAGGCCATCTTAGAGGCCATCTTAGAGGCCATCTTATAGGCCATCTTAGACGAAAGACAAGGCTGTTTGTTAGCGTTCTTGCAAATGTGTGTGTGTAATTGAGGGATGTATGTGAGTTTGGGGGGCAGTCTTTATGCTCCATGGGGTGCTTTATGGTTTAAAGAGTCTATGTCTGTACTTAAAAGACCAAAGCTTCTAAAGTAATATGGCACTCCTGGATAAGACCGTGGCAGACTGACAGTTGGCAGCCAGGGAAGCTGCAGGGGGGGGCTGATTTACCAACGTATGACCCAATCTTCAGGTCAGCACAGCAGGCAATATGCTTTCACACAGCTCACATACTGTCCTCAGAAAAGACAAGTCTACTCCCGACTGAGACTGAGGCAGATGGGCTGACTCTGGCTGCTGTATTTTCATTCTATTAGGGAAAGTGGTCATGTCGTCAAACTACCAATTATGACAAACAATTCTTAAAATGTCCTCTTAGGTAATATAATTACTTGTCTGTCTGTTTTTCTGGCGGGAAACCCTGACCCTAACCCTTAATCCCATTTCACAAACCTCGTAATGGATTAAACAAAAATCTGGGCGGCAGATAAACATTGAGATACTAAAGCATTGAAACCAAGTGCATGCTGGGTTACAGTGCTTCCCAGTGCCCCCAAACCCTCATAACGGAACCTTGTGGTAAGAAAATGGAATCTATGAACAGCAATGGCATATTTAGTATGGTGGATGCCTTTATAGACAGCCTGATCATCCATTGGTCGGCAAAAACTCAGGCCTTTGTTTTCAGAGTCAAACCCCTGTAAAGAACAAATGTGGACTAACTTGTTATTATGCATGCTTTAACAGATCAAGTGATGTACCTATAATGAACGCACACACTGTTAATCCTCAAATTACGGAGACATAATAACTCATCACTGAGCCGGAGAGAAAAAATTTAAATAAGCAATTTTCCCCAAGAATGGCAATAAATCAAAGTTCCTCTCACTGAAATACCTCTTTCGCAAAGACTCAAACCATGTTAGCTAAATCTAATCTTTACACAGAGTTCTGGAGATTAACCGGCCAACAAACAACAAATATCAGCCAAACAAATCCCTATCTCCAACCATAACTACCGCCTACTTAATCTGGTGGTTGTTCAATTGGGTGTGAGGAGGATAATCTTTAATAATACCCAATGTAATCATCTGGTCAGGGCTCAGTTGGACCTCCTCTAAACAGATTGCTAATTTTCGTTTGGGAAAACAATGGTGGGTGAAGGAGCTAGATTCAACAAAATGAAAATGAAAAACAGTGGTCAGATATTGCACCAGTGTCACTTTAATATCTATCTGGATGGGAGACAAATGGATAAGGAGATTGGTAACTGGGTAGACTTACAGTGAATACAAAACAATACATCAATGGACAGATGGAAGGAAAAGAGGTCAGTTTTGTATGCATGGAGGAAGAACAATCAAAGCTCCACAGGGACATAGCCCAGCACTGGGCGAGGCTTCCACCCTCATTAATCAGAATGGGTCAAGAGTTGGCATGTTAGCTATCACACACTGTGAAAGGGCAGTTCAGATGGCACAGCTGGCGCACAATGTGACAAAGCCAGAGCGTGAGGCATGTTGCAGCCAGACGTGGCCTGCCTCTAGCTATGGAGGACCAGGGGATACAAGTGGCCCTTGATATGCCCATTAAAATGACAACAGAGGCTACTGCTGGCCAGTGGCTTTTAGCCTACAAAACAACATGAACTATGAATAGAACTCGACGGCATGTTTTCTATGGTGTGTAAAATGTAAGAAACAAGCATTAGATGTCTTTAAATAGATTGTATATCCTGAGTATCTTCTGAATTGTGTCGTGTAGATGTGGAACAGAATGTTCTGGATCTGTTAAGTAAAGAATGATATCGGCAGCATACAAAGAAATGCTGTGTTAACCATTCATCTTCACTCCTTTATTACTTGTGTTATCTCGCACACATGACGTCAGTGGTTCAATCACAATAGCAAAAAGCAAAGGTGACAGTGGACACCCCTGTCTTGTTCCCCTTGTTAATGAAAGCACATCAGAGGAGCTGCCATTAGTGATGACTGTTGCTTTAGGATTTTGATGAATTGATTTGACCCACTCTTTGAACCTAGAGCCCATATTAAATCTATTTAAAACAGCAACAGGAAATTCCACTCTGCCCTGTCTCGGTATATAAAGAAAGAAGCAGAGAAAGCCTCCGACAGGTGTCCAAACGATTTATAATATTCAAAAGTCTCCTTATATTGTCAGAAGAGTTTCTGCCCTTTACAAAACCTGAGGTAAGATAGTTTCCAGTCCTTTTGCTAATAATTGAGTGATAACCTTATAATCGTGAACCAGGAGACTGATAGGCCTAAATCAGGGATGGGCAACTTTGATGGTGGTGGGGGCCACATAATTGATGTACTGGCCACCAGGGGGCCGCAGATTCACTTGGAGCACACACACACACAAATATTGTATTGTATGTAATTATTAACAAATATACTAAGTCTGACATCTTCATTGACATGTTTCAATCTTTCAGGGAACATCCTCTAATAAGCTCACTAAACAAATATCAGTTCACAGAAATGTTATTTAATTTTTACAAGTGGCATGTTTGTATTGAACAGGTTATTTAACAGTGGAATAAAACTATTTTAAACTATTGGAAAGCACGGAAAATGTGTGTGCATCAAGATTAACCATTAAGATGACATAAACATGAAGTCATGAACACTACCCAGACATTAGTTGTCTAACTTGACCCTAAGACACGTGTAGCCTGTCTCTGCATTCCCCTTATTCCACAATAAGGGGAATGTCAACACAGACACCTGTCAACCCGCACTCTGCTGTTCCTCAGTGCCGGTATTTGAAATCATGTATGCAGCTCGCGACGTAACTAGGAGTCTAGTGGACGGTATCAGTACTACAAGTAAAAAAATGAAAAATAATATATTTTTTTTATTAATTACATTGTTTATAAATTAATCTGAGGGCCGCAAAAAGAGGAGGTGGCCTGGCCTAAATGAAGAACAGTTCAAGGGGTCTTTTCCGTCTTTATGTAGTACAGTAATATATGCAAGATTCATTGACCATCTGGGCCTGCATGGCTTTTATTTATAGGCATAGATTTGTTTGCAGCCAAAACTTCTACTACTGTAAATGGTTTGGATAATGTAGGTAAATGAATGACCTCAACAGTCATGGATGAGTTGTGTCAGAACGATACTATCACCAGATTTTCCTCAAATAAAGAGCAGAGCGCACGAAAAATGTGTTTTTGGACAAAGGACTGCTATGGAAATATCTGGTTTAACACATAAACTGCAGAGTCTTTGACGGAGCTGATCTCAAAAAAAGATAATACCTTTGGTTAAATTAATGATAACAAAATCCTAGACTTTTAGCACTGGGATTGACTTTTCTACAACTCATGGCTGAACTCTCTGTGATCACACAATGTCTGCTAACAAGCAAACGTGCCGTGGATAGTACAGGCTCCCTGCTGATTTGACCTGAGGTAGATATACAGTTGTTTTGCCTGCCTTTGAAAGTACTTAAGGGCCTATTGGATGTTTTGGCAGGTAGATATCTAGTTCAGACGAGAGCCTAGTGAAGCATTGTGTTTTGGGATGCTTTCCTGAATCTGATGAATGAGCAGCAGAAATGGAGCCATTAATCCAAAGACTTTAGGGAGCCGTTCCGCAGAGAAAGAGAGGAGGGGAGGAAATCAATCTTGCTGCCTTCCTACGCTCCCCATCCTCCTCTATGTTGCTCTCCTGTTATTGTCTAATTCTTTCACCATCTTTGGTGTCTTGTTGTATCGTTCGTATGTCTTTTTTCACAGTCATTCATTGTTTATTTTAAAAGTATTTTCCAGTCTTTGGGCCTTTTTTTCATAATGTCTAGGCTATTTTTCTGTTTCACTATTTCTGTCATCAGCACTTTATTCCTCCTAGCCTTTTACAATTTGCTTCTTGTGCTCTCTACCTAATACCACCATCCCATTCACTCAATTACCTCCCATTTACAGAGCCACTATTGCAGGGATTTGCTCTTCTAAGACAAATTAACATTTATTTGTGGGGAAAATTGAATATGTTGGCTATGTTAAACAAATTAGAAAAACTCCTCTGGCATTTTGACAATCCCTTACTCACCAGGGATTGTCCTTGTCTAGAAAAAAGGTTTAAATTGTCACCAATGATGATTAGAGAACCTTTTGTATAAAATGCTCAGATCCTTTACCAGGAGGAAGTTGGTCTGCAATCTGATCTGTATTTTGTATAGCTTTTACAAAAGGTATGAGATAAATATGGGACTTTGTGAAAGGGTAATGATTCATTACCACACCCTCAATGTATTCTTCTAGCAAACATGTTATACACACTGCAGCGTGCTGCACATACTCATTATTAATAGCAAAATGCAAGAGGAATAGTGATTGGTACTAAAAGTATATTTTAAAGTAAATTAGTTTGATGTATAATAGGGCTGCACGATTTGGGGAAATAATCTAATTGCGATTTTTCTGACAGATATTGCGATTCGATTTGCGATTTTGTTTTTAAGCGACCCAACGGAAGTTTATTGTGAAATGGGGCCATATCTCCGGCTAGGAAGGTCGCATCCCCCGCAGCCCGAGCTACGAGTAAAAGAATTAAACTTACTTGAAACTTCCGTTGGGTTGCTTTAAAGTCAAGCTTCAGTTTAAGATTCACCCTGTAATAGATGTAAAACATGTGATGGAGCATTACTAACCTGAGTCAGATGGTTTGTTTCACCAAACCATCTAGGAAAGCTCCATTGGAAGCCATTTGGAAAAGTATTTCAAAAATACTTGGCAGGTGATTGGATCAATCTGTCTATCACCTTCTATCATGGGCCACTTCTGATTGGTTAACAATGGCTAGTACATGTGGAGCACAGCACTTCTGATTGGTGTGGATGACTGACACACAAGAAAAAAGAAAAGAAATGTTAAAAAAAAAAGTTAAAAAAATCTCAGGCTTTGCGATTTTTTAATTGCATCAGTTCAAATCGCGATTTCGATTTAAAATCGATTAATCGTTCAGCCCTAATGTATATTGAACAAGAGTGCATGGTTATGACAAATGTTTAAACATGTCTTTTTTTCAGTGGGAATGAACAGTGTTAAATCAGGAGGTTCACTATTCTTCAATATAAGTGTAGTTTCCGGTCTACTGGGCGGGGCAGTACAACCAAAGCCCCCGGAACATATTTGGATGTTCTTTGGTAAGAGGCTGATTTATCATATTGTACTTAGATATTTTACATAAATAACCTCCTGGGATCTCAATAACATTTAAAATGTAATTTAATTATTTTTTTAATGTGTATATTACCATGTTATATGTTTCTGGTCTTGTATTAGATTGTTCTATTGTAGGGTATTCAAATGTATTCTGTATATTTTATATTGTGTATTCTTTAGGTACTCTAATGTTTCGATATGTTTTCCACGTGGATATGTACATATTTGCTGTTAACATTTAGTTTTTTTTAGTTTCTATAATTTGTAATGAATTATATTGTAAAATATTTCTAATTCATGTGCGATGATTTTGAACATGCTGGGATACAACATTTCCCGAACGTTGTATGAAATCCTTGTTGCAGCACTAGTTATTTGTGATTATTGTTCCTACAATGGCCTATAACCCTCAAATTAAACAGAGGAACTTTTGAAATGAGGAGGTTGAAAGGAAAATATGCAGAAATGATGACAGGGTATTTTTGTATACACAATACTGCAACAAGATAGACAAGAGCTATAATATCACTCCAACTTTTTTTAAGAGTGTGACAAAAATAGTAGGCGCTCTACAATATGCCCTCATTGCTCTCGGACACATGACTTTAAATATTCATGCCGGTCTTGCAATTGTTCTGTTTCTCTATTGGCTTTCATTCCGCCTCTGTTCTCAGTTTCTGACATTCTGTGTTTTTGATTCTTTCTCTTTCTCAATTTAGAAAGGCCTAAAAGGCAAACAAAACAAAAAACATGAAAAATAAGCGTAGGTGTCAGAGAGAACACACGGAGAGCTTCCCTCTGGGAGAAACATGGCCGGGACAATGTTATGTACAAGGCTGTGTGTGTGTGTGTTTGTGTGTGTGTACGAAGGGGGAAATTACACATCATCAAAACTACACTGGCCAAAGGCTAGAAATACAATTAATACTAGATATACTAACAGCTCCAACAACAAACACACACACATACACACACACCCACACACACACACACACACACACCCCTGAGGCTTGTGTAGCTTCAGCATTAGCTGTGTGACCCTTGATTTGTTGCAGAGGTTGCACTTTTAATCTGATTCATCACACCCAATAAATAACAGCACAACCTCTACCTGAAACACACGTGTGTGTGTGTGTGTGTGTGTGTGTGTGTGTGTGTGTGTGTGTGTGTGTGTGTGCAAAGTCTGATGAAAACCATAATTGAGGCTTTTTCCCTCGTGGGATTAATGTGTGTGTGTATCTGTGCCCGTGTGTGTGTTTGTGTGAAACTGCACTATCCAAACTAAAGTACCTCTAAACATGAATGAATCTGAAAATATTAAATAATATTAACACACATTCCCCACTTCAAAGCACTGAGCATCCTTAGATTCACCTCATTAATCAAATGAAAAGTCAAGTATGTAATATTTAATCACTGATCAAAACCCTCACCAAATGATTAGCCTCTTAGTTATGACAGCTAAAATGTTTCATTAAATTGCTTCAGTACACACACACACACAGAGACACACAACCAGAAGTTGTTATTTTCAGAGAAGACATTCATGTTTTCCTTAATCTATTCATTTGCAGATGTAATAATTAAGTGCACAGAAACCGACACGGCGACGCCCTGTAGCTTCATGACTTGGATCAATTGGATTCAAACGGGTGGTGGCAGATGTCTTTTAGTGGATTTTAATTATGTCTCCCTGCATGGAACCGGCGACTGAGTTTAAACCATCACTCACAGCAACTGACTTGATGGCATAATCATTTTACCTCTAGAACAAAACCAAAGCTTTTTCACCCAAGATGTATGTAATTTCTAACTTTTAAAGACCCCACTTGTTTTCAATCTTTAATACTAAGTGCTCTTCTACTGTGTTTGTGCTGCGGTTTCACCCTGTACCTTAGGAACAGCCATAGTCATTCAAAGAAATCTAGCATCATCTTTTGAGTTTTTTTTCTTTAAGGAGCGGTTTGTATCTGCTTGGTCAGTTAGGGTTGGAGCATGGGGATTATTACTTTTTATGCTTACTTATCTTGTTTCAAACTATAAAAACAATACATATTACCATGTCTTTGAAATAGAGCATTAACAGCTTTCATGGAAATGCATTTACAAAAAATATTAAAACCATATTGCCCAGCACTACTTCAAGCCCCTTCCCATTCCGTTCAATGCTTATATTAACATTATATTATTATTCTACAGATAACCTGACCTCTAACTTTCCTAATGTGGGCTAAGTGAGAACACAATGCATTATTGATCTCTACAAGGCTCAATAAAGCATCACATCATACTACAAGGTTTAGAATAATTGCTGTGCTGCGACATCCTCCATGTTGAGCGGTGTTACACTTCTGCAGAATGGATAGGCTGAATGTATATTGTGATATCATAAGCAACAAGAATAATGCTCTGAGCCAGAACCCATGCTGTAATGTTATTCAAAATGGAGAGGAAAGGAAATCTATTTCAAATCCTGCTTTATTAATACCATTGCTGCCTCCAGGCAGGGAAGGGACAATTGAGTTGTAGCAATTTGCAGAATAAGGGGGCCAAAGCAGGGAGGGAGGAGAGGCATATGGGGAATGAAGGGACGGAGTGTAGAGTAGAGAGAAATGAATACGAGCAGACACAGATGCACAAAGAGGGACGGAGGGAGAATAATGTACGTAGACATACAATTAAATATGACAGCGGGAATAGATAAGAGGGATATAAGGTCAAAAACATTGCTGATGAAAGAAATTAAAATGGAAGAAAAGAAAAAGAGACAGAAAGTGACAGAGATGAATATAAAGACACTGAGAGCTTTAGGGGAAGAAAGGAAGATTTAAAGCTTCGATATAATGAGCCAATTGATGGCGAGGCCCGGGGTTAAGCACCTGAAGACAGCCAGTAATTGGCTGAGAATGACAGAGTGACAGACATGGAGATATAGGCTGCAACCTGGAAGGAAAGAGAGGGATGGAGACAGAGGGAGGTACTGAACGTATTCATCTTCAGACAAAAATGTCATTGTGGCTGGGAATGCGGAGGAAAAGAAGGGAGATGCTTAAGGGTGTAGAAGAAAAGCACAACGCTGCTCGTTACAATAATGTCACTCAGCCAATTATACGTGTAACAGTCAGGTTACATTATAAAAGAAATGCCTTTTCCTTCAAAACTCATCAAGAGATTTTCATCATGTGGTGTGATGATACCTCGAGTGGGTCTTGTGTTATGAATTATCTTTGAGGATGGGGGATCTTTTTGAAAGCTGTTCCTTTTGGTCACTCAGGCAAGATCCCCCTCAGGGCTTTTCAGAGCTGAGGTTTGAAAGGAATAGATATGGATTCGTGATTCCTGGTGCTGTTTCGAAGAGTTTCTGAAATATTGATATGTGGGAGAGGAACACAGGGATTCTAGCTTTTGCCGACCATTGAAATGCACAAACACCTATATACCGCATTCCAGGAGAGGGAAAGACCCCAAAGGGTAAAAGGGCCGCTTTAAAACTGTTGGAAGTACCAATATCTGAGTGATCATACTAGTTGACTGAACTTACTCATAAAAAGCCGTTGACACCATTGGTCAGATTATCATTGGATATGAAAGTGTGTGTTTCAGTTGAATGAAACAGGATTTGAAAGTCCTTCCCCACCGATCATTAAAACATGTGTCACAATCAAATAACAGCAACTGCACCAATTTAGCAATGGCTCCTAGACTTCCAAATTTCACGGCAAATTGGAGGCAAAGTTATAAAAATGGAATGTCTTCCATTTCTCTTCATTAAGCTGAAGAGGTTTCTGTGACATTCATTATTGTATATCTGTAAGGCATGCTTTATGACTTAAATGACACATTCAGAATGAAACGTGCAGATGTGTGCCGACAGCGTAAGAATAAAAGTAAATGTGGGAAAATGTGCTGCCACGGCATCCAATTATTCTTCTAATTCGGATCCTCTTGGGTAATGTCATGACACACTGTCATGCCCCAGCACTTCACCTGATGTCCCCTGCCCACACACCTGCTCCCCCTTACCTTATTCGTTTCTATATATATATGTGCAACTCCCATTCTTAGAATATCAGCTATATAAAGACAACCTATGTGTGCTTATAAATCTGTGTCGGTCTACCAGACCATCACAAACCTTGTGTAAGTATCTAAACTAAAAGGGTCTCAGAATCAATCATTGGTACACCAATAAGTCATAAATAAAATCCTCTAAAGTTGTAATTCTAATTGCCACTAAATGGCTGATTGAATTGGATTTTCAATCTCATTAATACAGGAAAGTTGATCTTTTCTGTCTGTCTTTTTTCAAATACATGGCGGGTTGAGCGAAAAGAAAAAGGTGAGAAAAGCCTTTAAGGTCACAGTGTTTTTCGATGTTCTTTTAATTTAATAAGTTATTTAGTTTCTCTGTCCGCCTGCTGATAGAAGATAATTTGTTTGCCTTTGTGAGGAGATGCCTCTTTCCAAATGTCACAACACTGCCCTCGCATCGAGCGAGTGTCTTGCCAAGCACCTACTGTGTCTTTGTCTGCATGAATATATCCTAAGTGTGGTGTGTTTGTTCCTATACACCTGTGTAAATGTGTGTGAGTTCATATATGTATGTTTAAGGTGCTACAAAAGCAGTTTGATGTATGAGTCTTTTGTTTCTGACAGTGTGTAAAAGTGCTACGTTTTGTCTTGTGGGGGAGTATTGACTGGCAGACCATGAACATGGCTTTCCTGAATTTGGAACAAAGACAGCAGAATGGGATTTATTGAATCCTGCCTGTCTTCAAGAAAAACAGAGGCAGAAGTTTGGATGGAGAATGAAAAGGAGCTTGTAATCCCATAATAAGCTTTCGAGACAAACATGTTAAAGAGGCCCTGTAATGCTTTTTGGGTTTTCCCTTTCCTGTAATGTGTTATATAGGTTTGTGTGTACTTGATAGGCTAAGCTGCGGGACATTTTGGACAAATCTCCCAGCAGTTGACCAATCACAACAGAGCCGGCCCGCTAACCAATCAGAGCAGACTGGGCTATGGTTTCAGACAGAGGGTGAAAAGAGGTGCTGCAGCACAGGCAGTATGAGAAAAATAAAGAGCTTTTTGAACATTAAAGCATTGAGTCATGTCACAGTAGAGGAACAACATACAACCTGAAAATGTGCATAATAATGTCCTCTTTAATAACATTTGAAGTTTTCAATAACTTAAAAAGTGCTCATTGGAATGCTGATGGTCAGTTGTGGAGCTAATGAAAGAGATTAATAAAAGGGAGACAACGATAAGGGTGTTAAAAGAAAAACAAAACAAAAAAATCCTAAGAGAAAACTTTGCACAAGCGGATATCATACTGGCACACATAAAACATAACCTTGCTGAAGGTCCTGTAGATATAATCGCAATTGCCTACTACTAAGACACATTGAAATGCTCTACCACACATGCAAATTATGAACTCTGTAGTGACAACTGATAAATGGCGTGTTTATATTATCGAACGCCTTCATGAGGCAGCAGGAGAGCTTTCATAAAGGCTCAACAAAGCTCTCACCGGCTTTTATCCCAACAGAAATGCAGGGTGCGTTTTCAGTTGCTACGGCAAAAGAAAAGAAAAAGGATGGACTCAATTAATCATGCACCAATTTCAAATTAGAAAAAATACATAAGATTGAGTTTTGGACCGGCTGATTTGAAAATTGCCCACACTTTCCCTTCAGTTCTTTTGAAAAGGTGCTTTATTGGCGGAGAAAAAAAGAAGCACTTACTGCCAAAGCAAACACAACATGAGAGAACCAGATAGCAGCCATGGCAATGAGGCAGTAATAATGTCAATCTTGCCCACTTCCTCACGCTTTCTCCTTGTCTGTGTCTTTCCCTCTCCATCTCTGGCCGTTCAGGTCTCTTTTTCCATTGCTCTCAATTCCTGTGTCATTATTCTCTTTCGTCCTCCGTAATGTTATTCTATTTCTAATACTCAATCCAGCGCTCTTTTACTTACTTCTTTACGAAACCTCAAATCTTTTATCAGTCTACATTTTTTTTTTCTCAATTCTTCTACCCTTCAATTTGTCCTTGTTTATTTTTCTCTAATTATCTTCTTCTTTTTCTTTTTCACTTCAATTAATACTCTTTTCTACCGCCTCCCCCCCAGTTAGTAAGTGGACGAAGAAGGGAGAGGTCAGAGAAGTCTGCTGGCTTCTATTAATGAGCTACACACGCACGCACGCACGCACGCACGCACGCACGCACGCACGCACACACACACACACACACACACACACAAAGAGACCCAACAAGATGTGTACTTGGTGTGTGTGTGTGTACGTGTGCAACAAGCGCACGGTAATTAGAATGACAGACGGAGCCACTGGAGCATGGAGCACACTACTAATGTTGGCCAGATTACCTAAACTGTTTGTGTGGCACCAAACTAATGTTGCATTGATCACCTGCCTGCTTGGCTGTGTGTGATATATGAAGACCAAATCATTTGGTATTTTCTTTTTTTTTCTCATTTCCATCTTTTATGATTTCTATTTTGGATTTTTCCTACATCTTTCACCATTTTTCGTTCTTTCAAATCAAAACTAGTTTTAAATGTAATGCCAAAGGTTTGGGAAACACTACAGCATTGCAAAAGCAGGCTGTACAAAGTGTATACTACATGTTCAAGACGTAAGTATGTGGACAACTGAAAGTTAATCCAATATCTGGTTATGGAACATCTCATTTGAAACACATACGTGAATGTGTTGCTTAAAACAGTCTTCTGAAAGGAATAATGAGATTGCTTTCCTTCTCTTCAGGGTTTTCACTTGTGTCTGAATTGCAGTCGGAATTCTATTCTATTCTGAAGGTGTTGGATTGTTAGGTTCAGATCAGGGCTCACTGTAGGAAAGTCAAGTTATTCCACACAAAAATGGAAAAGCCATGAATCCTTGGAATTGATTTGTGCATTAAGGAATTGCAATAGAAACATTGAATGTTTGCCATGAAGTTGAAAGCCTACTTTTGTCTATAAAACATCATGCTGTGCTTTTTACTTCATTAGAATTAAAGGGCCTGACCTTAACTGCTTCAACCGATTTGAAATTAGTCGATTTTGCTGGAAATCTCTACAGTTGAATGTATCTCCCTCTTGTCTTTTTATCATATGTCCTTTCCTTATATCAAGTTTTTGTTCTTGATCACCTTCCATCTTTGAACTCTGTCTCTGTTTATTTAAATTTTCCTTTCTCGCATTCTCTCTCTCATCCACTTTAATTCAAGAAAGGCTTTGATCAGTCCAAGAACAGCTAAGCTAGTCAACATCCACAAGGGCAGTGTTTCCCCTATATATACATGTATGCGCGCCGCTGCTACGGGGCGCCAGCCAGGTCGGCGAGGCTCCACTAGCACCCGCATCCCCCCCTCGCACCCCCAAACGCGGCGCACCTACAGTGTAAGCGCGCCACAGTTTCGCCGCTGCGAGGCTCCACTAGCACCCCCCCCCCAGCGCGTCACAGTTTCACCGCTGCGAGGCTCCACTAGCACCCCCCCCCCCCAGCGCGTCACAGTTTCACCGCTGAGAGAGTGTGTGTGTGTGAGGAGCTCCACGGATTGGTCCATTTTGGTTCCCGGAAGAAACAAATGGAAAATGCTTTTAAAATTTCGCTCTGTGAGCGAGCGAGACAGAGAGAGAGAGCGAGAGAGCTAGAGAGAGCACACCTTTATCTATTTAATATAGTTGTAAAAAATAAAGTAAGAAATCATTCCAATGTGTACTATAGGACAGTACAAAAAATCAGTTTAAAAGGGGAGTGATTAGTAAAATATGCATAAACAAAAAGAAAGAATGCTAACTAGGTAACATAAGATAAGAATAAACACGTTTAAATGGTTTGTTATTGGTTGTGATCATATTCTAAAGATGTTTGGATTATTGAAAAGTATACAGCTCCCTTTCATCTGAGTGTTGAGAGCGGTATCCATCAATTCATTTTGCACTCAAAGTGCACCAGTTTGATGCTTTTCAATTCAACATTTAAAAAAAAATCTTCCCGGGGGTGCATGCCCCCGGACCCCCCTAGATGAGGTGAGGTCCACCCCCAAATAAAGCAGGTTAAAATAATTAAATTGCATACATTTTATTTTGATTGTTTGTTATGTGGATGTGTAGTATTTGTGTTACTGTATATTCAATAAAGGTGATATAGCAAAATACACCTGTAGAGCCTCAAGAGCCTTTCTTGTGCTGGCAGACACATAGAAACATATTGGCTGGGCGCACTTCGCATGCGCACACACTAAAAGATTCCACGCGCTCCGCGCTCACATTTTGCTGGGCCCGCGTGCCTTAGCACCGCTGCTACTGTATGACTCCATCCTAGGGGAAACACTGAAGGGTTATCTGAAAAGGAAGGTCATTGCTGTGTGTTTGTGGGTGAGTGTGAAAGGACAGAACATGGGGACATAAGAAATGATAAGGGACACACAAGCAAAAACACTGTCAAAAGTACCAAGTCCAAGATAATCCACATGAACTGACTTCCAACTCGCACACAACGCTCCCTTATGAATTCTGCTTCGGTACTGTGTCTTGTGATGGGTTATGGAAAAAAGCAATCAGCCTTCTGCTTCACTAACACACGCCTTGGAGTTGTGAGTGTGTGTTTAACTTTGGTTTATAAGGATCAGCAAGGAAGATTTGTGTTTTTGTTTGTGTGTGGGTTTTTTCAAATGCTAAAAACTGCCATGCAATAATGAGTGCTCTCACTGGAGATCAGGCAGCGTGTTCCCTTCCTTCCTGCAACCTCCACCTTCATGTGTTTGTGTGTGTTGGCAAACCCCCTTGTGTGTACATTCATTAGCCCAGAGATTGAAACAGTGGGCGTTGGAGTGCGGAGAGAAGGGAAGAGAGAGTAAGTAGCACAATCATTTCTCTCTATTATTTTGATGTGTTTCTTTCAGTTTATTGTAAAATACTGCAAACCACTTTGGCAATATTGTTAATTAGTTTGACAGTCAAACAGATAAATCCCATTGGGAGAAAGTCAACAAGGCGGAAAGAGGGTGAGGGGGAGAGAGAGAGAGAGAGACATAGTAGATGAAATATAAATAAATTTGATTCCTTACTGCACATATAGCGTATGATCTGAAATGCTGACCTCTTCACAAATATCACACCTGTCAGTATGACATAATTCAATTCAAAAGCACAAACTAGCCTCAAAAATAGTCATTAAGTTAAATGATGCTCATTCTCAGGTTCAAATGTTCTATTTTGGGCCTCTCCTGTGACATGTCTCCATGCTTTAATGTTCAAAAAGTCTGAAACCAGTGAGAGAAATAGGGATTTTAGCCTTTACATCAGGGGTGGGGAACCTCCGGCCCCCGGGCCGTATACGGCCCGCGAGACCATTTAGTACGGCCCTCGAGGTAATTTATAAACACACAAAAAAGAAAATAAATTAAGAAATCTAGACCGCAAAAAAATTAAACAAGCGAGTGCCTGTTTTTCCTGGCCAAGGTCAGGGTCCTTGAACACAACACGAGCCTAACGTGTCATCACGTGGTATATGTCTCGTCTGACAGGGGTGCAGTTCTGACGGAGAGCACCAGAACGTCGCTCCGGCACTTCCAAAAATTGCAGTACCCATAAGGAGCCGTACACATGCCGCAGTTTTTGCGTGGCTGTGTCTTTAGTTGAAAGCCCAGTGGCGATCTGCTCATCTGTCACACTGATCATACAGTCAATAACTTTGTTGTTATTAGCATCTGGTTAGCTAGCTATGCTAACGAATATAAGAAGCTTTTTCTACAACCAGTGAGGTAAAGGCACATCTTTATATGATCATTATAGTTATAAAAAAATAAGAGAATAAAGTAAACAGGTGTAAAATACTATATGACAGTAAAAAAAAGTTGTTATTAATAAACAAGAATACAGTTTGAAAGAGTGATTTGTAAAATATCCATAAAGAAAAAGAAAATCTGCTTCCAGTTCTGTTTCATATGGGTGTTGAGAGATGTATCCATAGATCTCCTAATGTTGCTCTCAAAGTGCACCAGATTGATGCTTTAAACTTCAACATTTAAAAACAAATCTTCCCGGGGGAGCATGCCCCCCGGACCCCCCTAGAGGAGGTTAGGTCTCCCCCCCCCCCACTTAAATCATGTTCACATGGATAGGAAACTAAATACATTTGCACACATCTTGTGTCCATATCTTTCTGTTTTGGTGGTCATGCCACGACCGTGCACATGAATGCATGCGCGAGTCATGGTAAGATATCTGGATTAAGAGGTTGCTTTTTCTTTGCACAGCATGAATGAAAGGCGAAATGAATGGGCTGTGATTTTAGTATTTTTAAGCGGAGGTCAATCATTTGTACGGCCCTCGGAGGATGTTGAAAAAATTGAAATGGCCCTTGAGAGGAAAAAGGTTCCCCACCCCTGCTTTACATGCACAAAAACCTATATAACACTCTACAGCAGCCTTTCCCAAACTCAGGGACCCGTTTTAATTGGGTCGCCAGCATTGCTACACACACACAGCGTCAGAGCTGATGGCTGTGTTGCAAATACGATTTTTGTATTATTATTATTATTATTTTCTTTTCTTTTTTTTTATGAAATCATGCCATATAGCATTGTGTATTGAATGATTTAATTTTCTAAATAAAAATAAACTCAAAATAAGATTGTATTTGCAACGCAAATGTCCCCCGCAAAAGTGTTCGCGCTGTCTGTTTATGCGACGTTGATGATCAATCTCGATCGTACACATGGCCGGATTAACCATATGGGCAACCTGGGCAAGTGCCCAGGGGCCCTTGAGCAAAGGGGGCCCTCAGTGACAAGATGAAAAAAAAAAAAAAGATACAAAGAGGAGTTTTTAAACGTTGGCTTCACCAAAGCTGTTAGAAATGGAGAGGAGCGGCCTCAGTGTGTTTTATGTGGAGAGGTGCTCAGCAACGAAAGCTTGAAAATAAATAAACTGGACCGGCATCTCCAAACAAAACATCCTCTGCATCGGGACAAGTCGAAGGATTTTTTCATCTGCAAAGAAGAGTTTTTCAAGAAGCAGTGTTTTGACGGCGGAAAAGTAAGTGACGTCACTCATTTTAATGATTTGGTTTGTGTGTTTGTGAGTTTGTCAGGGTCTGTTGTGAAATTGTTTCGTTAATGCAAAGTTGGATAAAATGCAGACTGAGCCCCGCAGCGGACCGCCAGCTGCGGGCTCCCGTGCGTCCACTACATTCTGCAGCGGCATAGAGCGGTGTTTCAACTTTTACTAGCCTAATATGTTTTTAAAACGGCCGGGAAAAAAACAGAGAAACAATGACCACTGGCAGATTAGAGGGAAAGTGACAGGCAGTATGAGAAGGAAAGCGAGAGAAAGTATCAGCCGCACGGACATGACTGCTGCAGTGTGATGCAGATCGATGCCGACATTTTAGACTGATTCATACTGACGGCCATGCAAAGCGATCAGTGTTAATAAGGATACTTAAACTACAAAGAAAGAGGAGTCCGAGAAAACAGTTGATGATTTAACAAACTCATTTTATGTTTCGGGACATTCATTTTTAGATGTCATTGTTATATTATATCATGTATTCCATATATGATATAATACCCCTTCTAGCATATCCGATCAGAAAATATTGTAAATAAGTCAGTAAAGTTAATCAGTTGCCAAGTGTTGGAGTTTCTTTGTCTCTCAGAGTGTTTTACAACAGCTTTGTTCATTTAAAAGGGTTTAAAACATGTGTGTACATAGTTTTTAATCTAGTGACAATAATTTAATCACACAGCTCAGCTCACAAAACATAATTTAAAATAAAAGATACAAACACAAAACAAACCAGAATAAACGTAACAATTAAAAAATAAAAAACAGCCATATAATAAAAACAATAGACCACTGAAAGCAAATAAATGCAACAATCAACTTGTTTACGAATGCTAAGGAGAAGAGGTGGGTTTTAAGACGGGATTTAAAAACAGACAGTGTGGGAGCCTGTCTGATTAGCAAGGGCAGGTCGTTCCACAGTTTAGGGGCGGCAGCAGAGAAAGCATGCTCCCCTCTGCGCTTAGACTTTGTTTTTGGCACCCTCAGGAGCAACTGATCAGCTGACCTGAGAATGCGAGTTGGCGTGTAGCTGTGTAACAGCTCAGAGAGGTAGGGGGGGGCCAAGCCATTGAGGGCTTTAAAAGTAAATAAAAGAGTTTTAAAATGAATCCTCGAATGAACGGGCAGCCAGTGGAGTGAAGATAACAAAGTTGTGAAGCGGGTGCTAGTGGAGCGGGTGCTCCACTAGCACCCGCATGCCCCCCTCGCACCCCCAAACGCGGCGCACCTACAGTGTAAGCGAGCCACAGTTTTGCCGCTGCGAGGCTCCACTAGCACCCGCATTGATGATTGACACCTCCTTTTAACCGTTAGAGCCAATAGAATCGAGGGGAAGTTCCTAAAATCCATCTAAACATTACCCATTGGTGAATGAGTGATGAAATCCTTAGCCAAGCATCAATAAATATGCCTGACATCACCTTGGTGCCCATCTGAGTATCAATGTTCCCATTTCATCACATTTAGACAATCTCACGGATTTGCTGGATACATTTGGGAAGCTGTTGGCGTTTTTTGTCATTTTGTACTTCCCAAAAAATATTATCAGTTATGATGCCTCACACCATCTTGGACCCCAGAATGGACTCAACTTATAACTTCCGAGAGCTGTGTGTGTGTGTGTGTGTGTGTGTGTGTGTGTGTGTGTGTGTGTGTGTGTGTGTGTGTGTGTGTGTGTGTGTGTGTGTATGAATGTTTGTGTGAAGCATTGCAGGAAGGCCAAATCCATGCCCAGTGATTTAATGCTGACAGCAAGATATTTGTCAGATGATTCCTGATCTCACAGTGCTAATACATTGCTTCCTGTCACAGAGCCGAGAGAAAGCTCTGCATCAAATCAAGAAAAAGTGAGCGTGTACATGAGGACCAGGATTAGGGTTTTATGTGTGTTTCAAGTGCTCGTGTGTTTAGCCACATGGATAATATGTTCCTACTCCTACTGGCTGCTATGTCTTAGTTCGACCATCTGTAACTGTACAAATAATATGTTGTAACTCTGTGCAATATATCATGTTTACGACTGGTATCTACTGCACTTCATTCTACATGTTACACTTATTTTATTTAATAAATACTGCTGCTACTTTTGTGTACATTTTAATAATTTGTACTATAAATAGTATTTGCATGCTTTTTATCTAATATTGTTCTATATTTTTCGTCTTTATCTATACTTTGCTGTTACAATGTCATTTTACCCTCTGTGGGACGAATAAAGGAATTCTGATTCTGATTTTGAGATTGTATGTACTTTCGAAATGACTCATGTCTTGGTAATGTACACAAACCTACACAATTGTAAGCACATTTTAATTGGCATCTTCGTTCAAAACCAATTTAATGTTACAAAGTGAATGTAGTTATTTTTCTCTTTGAGCACAACAAATCAACTGTCCTCTCTTACATGTATCTGCCCTCGTCTCACTCTTGATCTCCTGCACCTCTCTGTCACCGATCTAAACAGCTTTCATCTGTTTCACGCTCTTTTGGTCGCCCACTCTTTCTCTTTCTCCCTCCACACACACTCGTCAAATGTCGCTCAATCACGGACACCTTCAAGTAGGCCTTCATTAAGCACCAATCAACCGCACAGCGAAACACCAAATCACCGCGGCAACTCGTTACAACCTTGACCTGCCGCCGCGGAAACAAACGATCAAGCCTCAGCGTTCTCATTATTTTTAGCGTCATTGTTTGATTGTGATTTTTCTCCTGTTTCTGAGCCTCTCCAGCAGTTATTTGTGGCGCCGTGGCGCTAACGAGAGCGCTGTGTCGATGTCAAGAAGGCTGCAATCAGCTTGTTTTTGAGAACACAGGGAGATGAGTGTTGGAGCGGCGTGAATGACCGTAACTTCTGCAACAACAAAAAAAGGCATTTCTTTTGATGGGCTGTTAATCCATGTCTTTAGTAATACTCTTTGTTGTCAGAATTGCAGAGAAAGAGAAGAATGAATATTTTAAAGTCGTTTTCAAATGGTGGAGGAAGAATGATGGAAAACAGCAGCGCGTAGCAAGTTAGCATTTTGAATGACAGTGAGTGCTTCGGATT
Source organism: Dissostichus eleginoides (assembly GCA_031216635.1). Lineage (NCBI taxonomy): Eukaryota > Metazoa > Chordata > Actinopteri > Perciformes > Nototheniidae > Dissostichus > Dissostichus eleginoides. The sequence continues at coordinate 33,174,931 of CM062265.1, read as the reverse complement.
ATACTGCCTCATTAAATGTGATGGTTGATTTGTTTGAACGGAACTGATGATTATGAGACTTGGCTGACAGCGTGTGTGATGATGCTGCTCTCTAATAAGTATTGCAATGGTCCATTTGCTAATGTTGAAACTCTAAACCCCTAACACTGTGTGGTCTCTGCAGCGTATACCTTAAAGGGGGCCTGATATGCTAATGTTTAGGTTTCATATTTGTCTTTTGTGCCTCTACTGTGACATTTTTATATGCTGTAATGTTCAAAAAGGTATCTATTTTGCGCACACACACAAATACACACTGACACACACACACACACACACTCCTTTTTATGAGGACCTGAATTCTTCTTTTAGTCCAGCATGACTGATCACAGATGATGTAAAGTGTCAAAGGTAGCCTGGTTCCCCCTTTGATCACACAGCGAGGGCTGGCCTCTGTCGAAGGAAGTTTTGAGTGGACCCTCTCCGCTAACAAAACATCTCTGCTCCTCTAGCTTCAAAGCATATCATTTCATTTGATTTTGTATGCCCTCAAACTGAAAGACAATCACAGAAACAATGATACTGATACTAATTAGACTGTTAAGATCGTTCACTGCTGTTGATGGGCAGTTAAAAGAGTGCTGCAGCACAGGCAGTATGGCAAAAATAAATCACTTGTTCAATGTTAAAGCATGTGAACATGTCACAGGAGAGGTACTAAATACAAATATGAAACCTGAAAAGTAGCAAAGTAGGGCCACTTTAAATTAAAGCAAATTGAATTTCTCTTTATCTATGTTCTCCCTTTCTCCATCAATTTTATTTTTCCTTACTTCCATCTTAAGCATCATTCTGCTTTCTTTTCCCTTTCTTCTAATAATTAATCTCAGGCTTTCCTCTGCCATTTAATCTAGCCCTTTTCTATCTCTTAACATCCTTACTTCCTTCCTAATCTCTTTTTTATTTCTCCCTTCCTCCTGCTATCCTCTCCTGATCGACTCTTTGACCTCTATCACCTCTCCCTCCCGCTAGTCTTCCCTGCCTCCCTCATTCCCTCCCGCTGAGCTTGGATATAGAGGAAACAAGCTTGTTGCCCTGGTAACAATGCAAATCAGCCCCAACAGGCCAATTACCAAAGAGCGCCAATTAAAGCTGGACTTGTTCCGTTTAATGGGTTTCATCCTATCTGCCGTTCGCACACACAGCAAGACCCCCTTTTACCAAGTTAACAACTGCAGTAGTTAGTCAAAAGGGACGGAGATGGATGCTCTGTGTGTGTGTGTGTTTGTGTGTGTGTGTGTGTGTGTGTGTGTGTGTGTGTGTGTGTGTGTGTGTGTACTCTCACTCCAAGCTGACTTTTAAGAGGAGGTCTGATGCCAGAGTGATTGGCTGTGTTCACTGTGAGCTGGTGTATCCATCCGTTGCATGTGGTAATTGTGCTGGTAAATTAGAGACACAAACTATGAGTATCTCCTCTATGAGACCTTTTTATTTTTCCATCGAGGGAACCAGGGGTATCATTACTGAATTCATATCGGGGTGAGTGTGTGTGTGTGTTTGTGTCTTTGTTGAAACCCTCTCATCTTGGTGTGCGTTTTTGTTTGTGTGGCTTTGTAGTTAAAAGGCTTTTATCGATGTTACTGGTTTGGAGGGAGATAAGGGGCATTTAGACTGAGTGTGTGTGTGTGTGTGTGTGTGTGTGTGTGTGTGTGTGTGTGTGTGTGTGTGTGCGCTTCATTGGACGCACATGCATTTCTTTCTGTTGTTTGTGTATGTGTGTTTCATGGTCCTCTTATCTAGCTTTCTGAAATTCTCAAATGATTAATAAAGTGTTTCTTTATATAGGATTGTTTAGACCTATATAACAATGATGTGTTAGTTTGTCACTTCCCTGTGTGCTACAGAAGCGTATTATGCAGCAGTCGGCAGAAGAACTCCAGTTTTTCCACTATTAGATCAAACTTATCGCTGTCATGATTTTAGTTTTGTGTTTATCGTTTCCTGTTTTATTTTGAAATGAATTGTTGTCCTTGTGTCTTGTCCTGTCTTCCTTCCTGTGTTTTGCCTAAAGTGCCTGATCGTTATTATGTTCACCTGCTGCCCCTGTGTTTCACGCCCCCCCCCCCCCCCCCCCCTCCCAGCTGTGACTTGTCTTGTGATTAGTGTTGTGTGTATTTAGTCTTGTCTTCCCTAGTGTTCTCTGTCGGCTCGTCGTCCCCTTCTCTGTTTTTCTTTTCGCCACCTTTTTTGTGAATTGAAGCTCACTTTTTGTTAAGACTGGCAGAGATATGCTATCTCATTTTGAACTGCAGCTGGGTTCAACTTCCTGGAACCCTGACAATCGCTTTCACACTGCATATATAATCCTAGCAGCTAGCGAGCTTTTCTTTTTGTCATTGCTATTCTTACGTTATTTAAGTCAACACTTGTTCAATTTGACCCTGCACATATGTTTATTCAAACTAACAATGTTGAAAAAGTGCAGCTAATATTGGTTAGTAGAAGGCCAAGTTTTTGATCGTTTTTTTTTCGATTCTGCGTGTGCTCTGTGTTTCGCCCATGGTGAAGACGATATAACCATCCTGGTGGTATTATTATTTAGCGCACAGGAAGTGGGGGTCTGAAGGGGCTTCTCAGCAGTGTTTCGGGAGGCCTTTCTGGGACTTGAACTGGCATCTTTAAACTCTAAAAGATTTCTTGGTACCATGACATACATCTACACACATTCTTGCAAACGCACTCACACACAGCCCCATACACCCTCCCTGGTGTAACACATCCTGCCTGCTCACAGCTCTTTCAAGTGTTGATTACTACCGCTACACTGCTGCGAGAGCGAAAATGTTGTTCATACTTTTGTGCACATTTTGTGTCTTTTAAAGTACACACATTCACATATTTCACGGTTTTGTCATAAATAAGATTTCACAACAACACTACATTTTTGAACCCGTGAAAACGTTTGTCTTTGTGTGTCCAAATGGTCATGCAACTGCCTTCATTCAAGTGCATGTGTGTCTTTGTGCTACATGTTTCTAACCTGCTTCGTGTTTTGAAAGTCTGACGCTGGTTATTAAGCAGTTCTCACTTCAGCACTCAGACAGAGAGACTTCACACCCCTCTACTCCCTTCTGCTACTCCATGACAAACGCATAACACGAGCTCAGAATAGAGGCATGTTACTAGGAAGATTTAAAGGGTTGTTTGGGTATCTAGGCAGCTTTCTCTGTGTTTTTGTTTTCCATAGGTAGCAATAAGTTTACTTAAGGCAGTCAATCTAATGGGGCATTGCCATAACGGGTTTCGATTTATTTTTAGCTTTCCTCTCTTCGACTATACGTATTCTTAGAAAGAAAGAAACATTTTGTTAGAACGAGTTTCTTTCTCTTTTCTTTGAGAGTATGAAACAGGACATATTATGCTCATTCTCAGGTTCATATTTGTACTTTTTGCCCCAAAAACCCAAAAAAGCACAATAGGGTATGAGGTAAAGTTTCCTTTAGATGTTTTTTTTATTAAAACTGAGTTACTACTTGCAAAATTAATCAAATATACTTGTGATTCTATATAAGCGCAATCTTTGGCAGCTCAATTGTAGGTGGGATCATGCTAGAAAACAGCCGGCAGGGAGCATACAGACACATAAGATAGAGGCCATTAATTGGAGGTTGGATTGCCATGCTCGAAGGCATCTCAACAGGAGATATTAAAGGACAGGAGAGAGTGTTTCATCACGCTGCTGTGCTATGCTGTATTTTGATGGTGATTTAGAGATGATCTTGTATTCGCAGCCTGTCCAGCAACTCATTGCTCTCATTGATCTGACGTGTGTCTCAATCGAGGCACACAACTACATATTCAAACGTGGCAGAGCCTTCACACACTCTAGCACAGGGGTGTCAAAGTCAAATACACAGTGGGCCAAAATAAAAAAATGGGTACTAGTCGAGGGCCGGACTGGTTCAATGTTTATTGCAAAACTTATTGAAATGAACTTATTGCACATATTAAACCTGGGACTAACAAAGCTTAAATGATTGCCTATAAAAACAACATTAAACATTAAATAATCAGTTGCATTCATTTCTTATGGCTCTATCTGCAGCTTTTCCAGAGTCATTTCTGATTACATTTTTCCACAGGCCAACAACAGCTTCAAAAAAACTATTTCCCTCAAAGAAAAAAACAAACATGCCCTGTTGTCGAAAGAAGAAAGAAAGTGCAGAAGGAAACATCCATTGAAACTCAGTTTGCTGCTCTGTGATGCTAGTTCAAGCCAGATACTTGGCATCTCATCTTGGATGCAAGTTCATCAATGTTTGGGGTCAGGCTCCGAGCTGAGGAAGGTGTGCGTGCAATATACCGGCGGGCCAGATCTAATAGTAATTAAAAATTATCCTGCGGGCCGAAATTAAATCCACCAAGGGCCTGATTTGGCCCCCGGGCCTTGAGTTTGACACATGTGCTCTAGCAGAACAAACACACAAACATCCTCAAAGGATTTTGAGCATAAAAAGGACTGCACACTCTCTTCAGGGAAAACATATTGACCGGCCTGATTCACAATGTTTGAATCATAAGAATCTGCTTTATCCTTCCAATATTGTATTTCTTCTGATAGCTGTGTCTTTTTGAGCCCTCATTTAACAAGGACTCAACTCATGATCATGTGCTCACTGCTCTCTTAGAGTCACATTGATTCTTCTGTGTTATGTTCCGTATGTTAAACAGATAGGGTTGGCTGCATAATATAATATGATTCAATATCTATATATCTACAGTGGTTAAAAAGATTGTTGTAAGCAGATTAGTGGTAAGGTATAAGACATGGGCCTTCCATAGCGGTACCATAAACCCTACAGGGCCATTTTATGCCTTTTGGGGTTTTCCCTTTCCTGTAGTGTGTTATATTGTTTAGTGTGCATGTAAATGGTCTGCAAAGGCCACACACATTCCCCCCCTTGGTGAAATTGCTACATTGGACTCTTTACTTATGTAACCTAATGACATCCCGATGTAACACTATAGCTTCTATTGGCTTGCGCTGCAACACATTGTACCTGACATCTCTAAGCTGTTGACCAATCACAACAGAGCAGGCCAGCTGACCAATCAGAGCAGACTGGGCTCTGGTATCAGACACAGGAGGTGCTGCGGCACAGGCAGTATGAGAAAAATAAAAACGTTAGATGCACAACATTTCCATTTGAACCTGAAAATGAGCATAATAGGGCCCATTTCATAATGTATTAAACATGTATGGGTGGAGTGGGGGCTTAAATGAAAGTGTTGCCTCTGAATGCATAATATACATTAACAGAAAAACTCAAATTTGAAAATGTTCGTCAATTGTATATGAGATATTAAAGCATGTTTTCTAGACAAATCCATTCATGAGAGTTTTTACTCTTTTAGATTTGTCTGTCTGCCTTCATTATGTATTTTAAGATGACACTATATGAACATATAAGAAGCTGTTCTTCTGCCTGTTCTTTTTTGGTAATAGAAAATCGAAATCTGTTCTGACTGTTCATATTTTCATTTGTGTTTCTTTATTCTGCAATACCATGAGCAGGTTGAATCAAATACATGATGAATTAGCAATGTCATTAGGGATATAAGGGGTTTAATTCCAAAGGTAGTTCAGAAGGTCAAGAACTTAACAAAGTGTGGATTTATTTTTGCTGCAGTGTCGCTCTTTATGCTCTTTGGGACTATCAGTTAAGTGACCCTGAAATGTTTTATTTGGTTTCAGTGAAACGATGTGTCATATTGTCATTACAAACACTGACATTGGTATTTCAATTAATTAGGACATTCAGCGTGTCTAGATATTCAAATCCAGATTCAATTGATTTATTCAGAGTGCATTCAAACGTTTGTATTGAACTGGGCCATTAAGCACAAAAACATTTTTTTTTTCTCAGTCTCATTCTGGATTTAACTTGAGATCAATTGTATTCAAAGTTGTTTGTTAAGCTGAATACAGCATAGAAACCGCCCAACAATAACCATGTCATGTGTTTCAATCAATGAGGGTGCTACAAAATGGCACGTGCTTCAGCTAATAAAAAGGGACAACTCCAAGAAAAAGGATTGCAGCATTGCAACAAAGCCATTACAACACCAGCAATGTGACTGAAAGCTGGTAGAGTGACAAGCTATCAGAGCTAATTCAAAAGAGGGATTCATGAGAAAATGTGAGGCACTCTGTGGGTGGTTGTCAGGCTTCATGTGAATGAAAGAGTTTGAAAAACATGTAAAGTGGCCTCAAAAGAGAGGAATGGGAAAGTGGAAAAGGACTGAAAACAGCGACATGGCAACAAATAGGTGCATGGAAACTCAAATGGACAACATCCATTCATTGAAGTATTACATAAGTAGCATGATAAGAAAAGGGGAAAAATCTAAGATGTTCTCAGAAAACAAAGACCAAGACACTTAAGGCCCTGACACACCAAGCCGATTTCGGCCGTCGATAGATGTCTTGCCGTCGATGAGCTTCGTGTCGCCCTACTCAGATTGGTGTGTCCCGCATCGTCGTGTCTTTTCGGCCGTGCCGACACCCTCCGCTGCCGATTCACCTTGTTGAATCGGCAGCGGAGGCTGTCGACAAAAGAAATCACTCTGATTGGCTGTTCAGCTTAGCGAAACATTATTTGCCTGAATGGGAGTGGAGCAGTACAGTACTTAAGTAAATGTACTTTGTTACTGTCCACAATCTGCCTAGAATGTTTTAATGTTGTAGCTGTTCAAGATGGTCATTTTAAAATGTTTTAAAAATATACTGTTAGTAGTTAAACCAATAATAATGCTAGGGCTGCAACTGACAGTTATGTAGGCACGGTTGCCTCTTTTGAATGACGAATACACACTCCCGCCGCCTGCTGGTAAGGAGAGTTATTGCCACTCACGCATGCGCAGTTCGTACGTGCTACTTGGCCGTCGGCTGAAGTCTTTGTGTGTTCCAGTGCGACTGTTTGGCCAAGACGCAGGAGACGTGAGGCGACAGTCGGGTCCGTCGGGACGTGTTCTTTGGTCTCAGCTTGGTGTGTCAGGGCCTTTAGGTGTCTGATCTGAGCAGACTCTTAATAATTGCTGTTGCATTAGACTAAATTAAGCTTTTAAGAACTAAAACCTTTTTTTTTCTCTTTCAGGTGGGTTTTCAGTCTGCAACGGGTTAGACTTTTAGCAGTCCTGATATCTTTTAGGTTGGGGCTGACAAATTATCGTAACTGTGAGACCTAATTACAAAACAGACAGAGGGGAAACAACATTTGCAGATTACATCAATTATTTTGCCAAATAAAAACGTAACTTAAATGAAAATAGACACAATAGGAATCTGACTATACTACTGCTTATGTCAATATGTTTCCGATGGCTCTATTGGACACATTACAGTGTTTGAGCCAGGAACAAAGATGTGTGACGGCCGCCTGTCTTCCCTGTGCCTCTCTTTCCCCTGCAGTAGTTCTGCACACGTGCTGCATTGCTGTAACGGGGTTCAGATCGAGGTGCACGTGAAAAAGCAAATGGTGAAAACCTCCAGTGGCAGCAGCAGCAGAGAGAGGCCTCTGGTGTGGGGACTGCTGGTGTTTCTGCCTGTCAGCTTAGGATTTATATTTGTATTGATTGAACGTCTTCTTGTAATAAATCATGGGTTATATTAGTTTAGAATTGTCTTGATTTTGTTTATTTGGGTGAGTGGTGGAATTTTGCCGCCTGAGGATAGGGCGTAAACCCACTCCCCTGATACAGACCAGATCACAAGAGATGGGGGTTTCGAGATGTGGGACATACATCTGTATTTCCAGGCATTTGTCTGTGGTCTCCAGCACATATGAATATCATTACATCTGTGTCATCATAAGAGGGTTGCCACGAGCCTCATGAGAGGAAAGACTCAAAATATCAACCTCTAATGCAGGTAGGTCCCATAGAGGTCGGTTGCAAAGACTCCACAGCAGTGTGATTATGGTGATCTCAGACTGCCCTAGGCAATAAAGGAGGAGTAATGCAGCTCATGAATGGGGCAAAAAGCAGAGAAAATGATAGGAGAGTAGCTGGAGGATCAGATGGGCTGCGATTTGGCAGTTTCTGAGTATGGTCTGGTGACATCTGCTCCGACTAAAGGCTACAGTTACCTAGTCAACAGGTAGCTGGAAAAGCAACACACAAATGTGACAGGTTGTTTGCTTTTGGACAACATGTGTTTATTTAAACAAATCCAGACTGTTATTTAATATTCTTGTAGGGTTAGGGTTAGGATTCTGAACTGTTTGATTTTGGTAGAAAGGATGCACTCTCTTAACTGTTAAACTGCTTGGCTCGGCAGAATGGCGAAGCAGCGGTGTCAGCCAAATCAGGATATACCCAGCAGGTAAATTAAAACTCTATCTTTATGGAGCAACACATTAGCCAACACTCACATTACCATCCTTCACATAAAGATCTACTTTATAAGAAACGGACGAGACGTGGAGAGGAAACAAGGAGCGGGGATGTAGTATATAACCCTGAGGTGAATACAGTCTTTATAGAGTGCTGCATATTAGCCAACATTCACATTAGCATCCGCCGTGTATAAAGACGACATGAGGAAACAAAATGTTAGGGGGGGAAAAGGCCCAGGAAAGATACTCAAATAAGATTAATGTACAGCGGGTACATTAAAAGTCCATCTTTATAGGGTAACATATTAGCCAACACTTACATTATCATCCTTCAAGTAGAAATATGAATTTAGGAGGAAGAGAGAGACGATGGAAGGAGAATAAGTGGGGAGATGAGATTATAGGAACAGCGCAGTTGCACTTTGAGCAGGTAATGCTAAAGATAAAAGCTTAAATATATATATATAGAGACGAGGATAAGAGCCAGCATTCACATTTAATGTTAAAGGGAAATTGAGTTATTAGGTAGTATTTCCAACGTAGGACAGCAGAGACAGGATTTTAGAGAAAGATTAAAGGGGCCCTATTATGCTTTTGGGGGTTTCCTTGTACTGTAGTGTGTTATATGTTTTTGTGCATGTGATTGGTAACCAAATGATAAAATCCCTGTGTTTGTCTCTCAGTCACTCCCCCCCTGCCTGAAACACCTCCATTGGACTCCTTTGTTTACTTCCATAACCTAATGACATCACTATGTTACACTCACATTTATATTGGCTAGTGGTCCAACACATTGTACGTGATAGGCTAAGGGGCGGGACATCTCTAAGATGTTGACCAATCTCTGGGTTCTGGTTTCAGACAGAGGGTGAAAAGAGATTCCGCAACACAGGCAGTATGAGAAAAATAAAGAGCCTTTTGAACTTTATGAAATCCATCATTATCAAGGCTGTGTCCTCGCTGCACATCAAGCTAAATGGAGGGTTTCATTTTAGCTCGCCTCCTCGATCTACTCTACAAAATGTGCCACGCTAGACGAGGTACATGGCTAAAATCGTTGCCGGATTCCCCCGGAGCCACCGCTGAGCCGGTTATGGGGGAAATGGCCTGAATCCTATTTTGAGCGACGGACGCCTGGCAGCAGCTTTAGCGACAGCTACAACAACAGAAAAACAATGGAGATGGGTGCTGGTGCAGGACGTGAGTGAAGAAGCACATTTTGAGTGATTTTCACATAATTGAGAAGAGACAGCAGAACTACTGGGGTATTATTTAAGTCAGAACCTTCCATATACCGAACTATATATAACTGTTTATCGTCCCTCGTACATGTTCACCTTGTTTAGTTATACAACAGCGATTGAGCTAAAAAAATGGTTGGAAAGCTGCTCTGATGCCGATTCGGTCTGGAGAGAATAAATGGTTACATATCCTTTCAAATGAGCCACATCAGTACATATATAAATAAATATATAGTTAGCATTTTTTAATACAGGTGGAACATCTTCACCTGGTGATTTTAAAAGAAGCTAGCAAGCCGAAAAAGTGTGGGCACCACTGTTCCAGAATGTTATTCCGACGCTATAAATCTTCTGTCAAATCTTAATATGGTACAACATTTCTGAAATACTTTAAGTTGTCGAACGTTAAACTATCATTTGGCTCATTGTAATCATTTGACTGGCAATACAAGAGATTGGTTGTGTCACCAGTTATGGCCAAACAACTGACAACCATCCGGTCTAAATTTGTGGTACATATCTACATTTTAACACATTTTTCAACTGCTAGTTTTATCAGAAAAAAATATATATAAATACATAAAAATACTTATATAAATAATGAAATAGTCTGAACAATTATTAACAATAATAACACTGAGATATCACACTGAATCTGAATTTTTTTTTATTGCAAATGCTACAAGTAACAACTAAAGTGATTGTTAGGCGTGAGCTCGGCTGTAGAGGCTAACATGAACAGAGAGGTGAAGGTGTCGGGACAAACAAACACACACACACACACACACAACACACACACACACACACACACACACACAACACCCTAACACTGCAAATAGTAGCCAGCAGGCATTTGAACATCTGTCATACCTGCCTGCTCCAATCCCATCACTCACACACATACACACACACACACACACACACACACACACACACACACACACACACACACAGAACTGGGTGTGAGTGGTTGTGACAGCTCACCACAGTGCCAATAGCCCAGAAACACATGTTCCTTGCTACTACGCTTTACGCCACACACATAAAACCTTTATGGAGCCACGACTGCACACACACACACACACACACACACACACACACACACACACACACACACACACACACACACACACACACACACACAGAGCAGACCACCATCTCTGTCCCACTTCCCTTCACATTAACCATTTCTCATCTTCCTCCTGCATATTTTTCTTTTTTTCCCAGATTTCTTTTTTTATTCCTTTTTCATACATTCTCCACAGATATCTATTGTTAGTCAAAATAGTCTTGCTCTTCATTTGATTATGTATTACATCAAATGTCTTCCTCCCTTTGTCATAATCCCTGCATCACTAGCTTTCTTTGCAAAGACATTGCTGACAAAAGCTTGTTGTATAGTTTCTTTGAATGAATAAAAGGTGACAGAAAGAAAAAGGTAAAATAAAAGACAGAAGACGGGAATAAAGACAAGGGAGAACTTTTGGTGGAAGGGGGAGAGAAAAGCTGAATGTAACAAAGAGGATAATTAGTCTCCAAAGGTGGAATATAAAAGGAAAAAATAGAATGAGAAAACAAAAGATGAATGGTCGTACACCGTCGTACATGATAGTAAAGAGGGGAATAAGACAAAGTGGAAGTGAGCTACAGTAGGAGCAAAGCAGAAGGAGTGGAGAAAAGGAGAAAGCAGGAGAGTTATGAATATAAAAAAAATACATATAGTTGGGATGGTAAGAGAAAGTGGGGACATCAAGCTTAATGAAAGAAAAAAGAGAGAAATATACATAAAAGGAGAATTCGTAAAAGAAACAAGAAATCCAAAAGAATAAAGGGACACAGAGTGAAGTGGTAATAAGGCTACAGAGGGTTGATGGTGGCCTCCTGCTGTGTTAGCAAGTCAAAACACACACAAACAGACACACACACACAGTTACCACTATCTCTCTCACCTTCCACACGCACACTTTCCACACACACACCTTCATCAGAGATCTGATTATCAGATGAACCACTCGTCGTCTCCTTACACCCCCATCAGCCATGATTGCCCCCTCCTAACCTCCCCCATCTTTTCCGCCTCCTCTTTAAACCCTGCTCTCTACATATCCTTCAACTCCAGAGCGGCTTCTTAACATCCCAATGATCGTCATATTTGATTTGTTCTATTGTTTTCCCGAAGAAATAATAGTTTGATCATTTTTTTTCTCGTGTTCTACAGCTCATCTGCCTTTTAGCTTCTCTGTCGGTTAGGGTTAGCGAGATAATGATTGCCTATAAATAAAAGTCACACATCATAATTAACACATTTTAGAATTGGTTTTAAAATTGAAGACTTAAAGGTCCCATGTCCGGTTATTACCCGTCCCCTTGTGTGTTATGAAGGTTTTTATGCATGTAAACGGTCTGCAAAGTCACAAACCCTCAAAGTACACCCTGTAGCGAGTAAAACTCTAACAGAGAAAAGACCTGTCTATGCTGCCCCAGAACGCCTCGTTGGAGACTTCTCTTTTTCTTCCTGGGTATGGTGACGTGACCATACCCAAATGGACCCATTGATCCAAATGGACCAATCCGTGGAGCTCCTCACACAAACACACTCTCTCTGCGGCGAAACTGTGGCGCGCTTACACTGTAGGTGCGCCGCGTTTGGGGGGGCAGGTGCTAGTGGGGCCTCGCAGATGGGGGTGCTGAGGGGGCTGCAGCACCCCCCCCCCCCTTCCCGCGTCCATTCGCGATGTCTCGCTGTCTCGCAGACCCCACGCAGCAAGCAGGAAATGAACCCAGCTCACACTGTCCGCTCCTCGCAGCAGCGAGCCGCGCAACGTCCAGCCAACACGGCACCCAGACCCCACGCAGCATTCTCATCTGTTTGTCATTACTGGTGTCATTTTCTGGTTGCTAACGCCATTGTAACACATAAACACTGATGTTCCGCTGTAACGGTGGTGGACTCATCAGAACAGAGTGGGCGAGCTGACCAATCAGAGCACAGTGGGCTCATAGGGAGGGGGGGGGGCAGGAGCTCCAACAAGCCGTTTAGGACAGAGAGTGAATACACATACTATACAGAGATGATGTATGAGAAACCAAGTGAGTGCGTGGTGACGTGACGTGCCCTTGTGAAGTGCAACAACATTAACATGAACCTTTCTGTTGGTCGCTTGTTAGCAGACCCTTCACGCGATGGCAGAGCGAACAGGTACAGGCAGGGCCCATAGTGATAGCCCTATAGTTTAAATCTAATACCCACAAATAAACATATGGACATGGGTTACTATTTAAAAAAAAATGGTAAATGTATTTAGGAACCTATCCATGTGATTTTAAGTGGGGGTGGACCTCAAATCCTCTGGGGGGGGTCCGGGGGCATGCTCCCCCGGTAAGATTTTTATTTTTATTTTGGAGTTAAATGCATCAATCTGGTGCATTTTGAGGGGAAAATAAAGAGACTAGATCTATGGATACACCTATATGAAACAGAACTGTACACATTTCAATAATCATAAAATCATAAGAACATGGCCATAGCCAATAACATACTGAAAAAACACTGAAACTTGTTTATTTATTTATTTTTGGTTCATTTATAGTTGTGAGTGTGTCTGTGCTCCTGAACCAGCCTCACCTGTCTCCCTCCTCTCCCCCCTGCTCCTCTCCCCCCTCTCCCCCCTGCTCCTCTTTGAGGCAGCAGCAAAGACTAGTTTTAGCTCTCAACAAGTTTTAAAAGTGTATCTTACCCTTTTTCACCTAGTTAAACATTTCTTTTTATTATTCATGCGTATTTTACTAATCACTCCCCCCTCAAATGGAAATATGTGTTTACATAAATGGTGGTCCAAACCGTTTGAGACCGACTGAGAACTTAGACCAAGTTAACTATCTAAACAGTCAGAGTCCTTAACCTCACCTGAACTGAGGTTATCCCGAGCTTGAATGACACACAGAGACCAATCGAGGGCTCTGATGTATGATCTGTAGGACAGTGGCCATGTCGGCAGGCCACATCATGTAGACAGCCAGTCACCCTGTGTGAGGCAGACCCACATTTGCGCAGCGTTGCGTTCACAATACATTAAAAAGAAATCCTCAGGCCAGCAGGCCACTTAACAGGCCAGGCCATCGGGAAACCCCCCGGTCCTCCCGATGGCCACTGTGTGGGAAACCCTGAGTACACATTGGCATACACAAGACTTCACAAGGAGAACATTTATCAAAAATAAAGAAACTCCACATTGTCACTCAAGACAACTCTACTTTCTCTCTAAATCAAATCACTCAGACCAAAGCTCAACCATACTTGAACCATTCTAAACTTTGAGCTTAGTCTCCGTTTACTACAATCACCCACTGACAACATTGTATACGAGGAGTTAAGAGGGTATTCAGTTCATTATATGAGTGTAAAAAATGGCCCATAATTCTGGCCCATAATACAGCTATCCTCAACAACATAATTATGACAAAAAAGAAGAGAAGTGAAGCTTGAAGGGGAAAATATCAGAAGAGGAGTCACCTACCTGCACATTTGGTCCTTGTGACCAGCGGCGGCCCCGGGGGGCCCGTTCCTCCCTCCCCAGGTCTGGACAGCAGAACTTTGATCTCGTACTCCACGTCGGGGTCCAGATGCCACAGTTTGTAGGTAGGGGAGTCTACCACGTGGGTCTCCGCCCAGTTTCCTGAGGTGGTTCGGTACTCCACCTCCTTCAGGATGATGGGCCCGTCGCCGATGATGCTGTTGGCGTTGGGTTTGATCCAAAGGTAAGTGGCCCCGACAGCGAGGAGCTCAGGTGGAGCGATGGGGGTGGGAGGAGCTGTGATAGAGGAACAGAGGTGGTAAGTTAAGTGTTGATCACTTTTGAACACTTTGTCTGGGGGTTTGGATGGAAGTGGTCCACAGATAATAAATGAAATGTTCTGTTTGGTAATACTACATTTAAAAGCTCACCGGGAGTAATCTGAATTCAAATGTTTGCCAAAAAACATTGACACAAACAATCACAAATTGGCAAAACACAAGATGACATGGTAGAAAATGACCTCTAAAAAGAGTGGCATTATATGGAATAAAAAATATGCTGTGCATGTCATATGTTTGTTTTTGGTTCTTAGGTGTGACAGTTAACCTATTGATTTGAAATAGTTTAAGGGGTCCTTATCCTTATCTTTTCCCCTTTTAAAAAAATGGATATTATCATTGTTATTAATTATTATTATTTACTTTTTATATTTATTTTCTCTGTGTGTCATCTCATGATACTGTCATATCCTTTATTTAAATCTCTTGCCTGTAGAAAATAAAAATAAACAGAGATGTGAAAAGTGAAGTGTCTATTCAGATTATTCTTTGTTTTATAAAAGAAAAGTCTGATAATTGAATTCTATTGAAAAAAGTGTTCCCTGCTGATTCATGCAGACCAACCAATCAGAAAACAAACACAGTGTCTTGTTTAACTGTAACTCTTCCCCCGTCCAAGCTTATTGCTGTTATATCAGAATAAATAACTGGACCCATCTTCCTTAAAAACGAAATCAGAGTCCAATCAGTTGTGCCTAAGCATCCAATACTCAGATAATAAATAAAGTGAGTAGCCGCCCCTGGGATATAGAATGTAATTTAAAAGAAATAACAAACACAATTTGAAATGCATCATTTCATTATGTGGAGTTTATGTATCAGGATTTTTGCAGACCTCAATTGATTTACCCATAAATATAATAAAAGAGTAGGAGTCCAATATTTCCAAGCTGATTGTTTTTTTTTTGGTTTTTGTTACTTCTCACACTCAATAGCAATCGCAGTCCAGCTTATGATGGCTGTATCAAATCCACTTTTACACCAGTTAGAGAGTTCCAAAAAAATGTTTTTGTTGTGGTACTTCCATAGATGCTTGGAATATGTTGTAACTGTTACTGTGAAGGAATCAGTATGATCCAAGTGTATTCTATCCTCACAGCTACATACTGTGTATTAGTCACTAAATGGTTATAATGTGATGTAAATGTAATATTAGAGTAGACACAGTTCAACTTCCTCACTGAGAACAAGTGCCATTTAAAGCTGCATTTTGCAGAGAGAAGTCTCTACCTGTAGCACTAATCCATCACATTGTTGACACGTTGCTGACAGCTACTTTGCCACCAGAATTTCACATTAAGCGACTTTAAACTAATGGCCTCTGTCAAGGCTAAAAGCATGCAATGTTTTATTACTCCCTCCTGCTTTCAAAACCAAACTCGAGACAGCGACTTCTTTTCAAAATGAGGTATGCAACATCCAAATGAACAGAAAGCTTGGTAGAGCGTACTGAAACAACTCAGACAAACTATAAATGGTTTCTGAGTTCAATCATTTGTCGAGTGTTATATCCACTTAACCCCAAATCCGTACATTCATATGTCTTCTATCTGTGTATTCGTGTGTATGAAAGGGTGCATGTCAAGGTAGCGGTAGAATTTAAATGTGTTTTGTTGACAATTAAGTTGTTTGACAAAGATGATCTGTTCATTTTTAAGATTGACTGAAAAACGCACTGCTTGGTTTCCACTGAGTCAAGTCAAACGTAAAGGTACACCTAGGCGCTATAGGCTCCTTTTTTAAACTCTAT
The DNA here is from genome assembly GCA_031216635.1 of Dissostichus eleginoides. Taxonomy (NCBI): domain Eukaryota; kingdom Metazoa; phylum Chordata; class Actinopteri; order Perciformes; family Nototheniidae; genus Dissostichus; species Dissostichus eleginoides. Next base: position 33,158,710 of record CM062265.1, on the reverse strand, counting down.
GCTTTCTCTACAGCACTGAGAAGCAGACTAACAAATGAATCCAAGACACAGCAAACTCATTCTGAATCCACATCCTTTCAAACTGCAATTTAGCATTTATATCCTATGCATACTTAAACATAAACTTAATTTGATTCTTGTTTTTTTTAATGTATTTTCTTATTTCCTCAAGCATAAATAAGGTATTCTGACTGAAACAATGGAAGGGACATTATTGGGGTTTTCATGTTAATCTGAGAATCATTCTCAACAGAGTTATTGAGGTACCATGGATAGCTCTTGCATTTATGATGATCCTAGGAGCTTGGACAGCGCTCATGATCAACTTTAGAGCAGCATCATATAGTTAAGGTCTGCCTGAGCTGCAGAGAAAACCAATTGGATGATATCAATTAATGCTCTTTTTAGGGCTGTACCCGAACATCCGAATATCCGAATATTCGTTCGTTGGAGTACTATTCGGGTTTCAATTTCGTTATTCGGATATTCGTTTTTTTCGGGTTTTTTTCAAATTGAATTTATTGAAAACTCCAATATCAACGCAAGAGCTTGTGCCTCTTCGGGGGGTGCCAACACTTAACCATGAACGTTATAGTTTACTTTCTCCGTCTTTATATGTAGATATGACTTTTTCTCCGTTAATCTCCGTCACGTTGTTTCCATAGCAACAACAACTTCCTGTCAACAGCGCTAACTCTCCTTCAAAATAAAAGCATGTCCATACAAAATAGGAAGCCAAGCCAAATTACACTACAACTGCAACGAAAGTAACAAACACAATGCAATATCCTTTTCAATTTCAAAGAACACAAATTGGGTTGTACATAATTAACAAATAACTATAAAACAACAATACTGTAGAATAACAAAATGAATGCTGTGAATAAACCGAAATACACGTGTTGAAGCGGTTCGCTGCTGAATATTCGCGCGGGCCGAATATTCGAATATTTGCTGCTGATTACTACCGAATATCCGGAGCCCGAAAAATGGTATTCGGGACAGCCCTAGCTCTTTTGCATCAATGGAGTTTAAATTGTTGTCATAGCCTTGCTGTAAATGATAAGATTTCAGAGGGATCAAAATATGTCTTACAGAGCACCTAGACATGCACGCTACAAAATACAAATTGAACTAGCAAACCATGGATCTATAAAGTATCCTGCTTTATAGATCCATCGAAGTTTCTGACCATCACAATGTCCCGAGGTCAAATCTGGCTGGGAACCTACGTTGCATATCATCTTCCTCCCCTCATTTATTTTCACCCCGATTTTAAAGTTTATAAAAAAAGGCAATCATGCACAAATGTCCAATATTTCATGACCATGGTAAGACAGTTAACAGTTATTTATCCTGCTGTGTAATTATCGTATTCTTTGTCTTATCTACTTGCAGTGTTTCACTTTTTCAAATGGACAACCATGAATCTTGAAATGTGAAAGATTATTGACAGCAAACGTATCACTCACAGTCTGCTGCTAAAATGTGCATATCCATGTAGTTCCATGTCAAATGAATGCATGCACGATGGACCATGCCTCGGTACCCAGCATGTTGCGAATCAACTTCTCCCCTCAATGCAGTAAGCTTTTCAAACAACTGAAAAAGATTAAAGATTGAAGTTTGGGGTCTCTTAGTATTAATCTTTTATTTTTCTCTGTGGCAGGTGCTTTTTCAGTTGACAGCTAAGATATTCTCGCTAAGAATAATGGCCCCTTTCCACGGCTGTCTGAGAGCAAAGTCCTGATCTCACTCTGTGCAAGTTTATTTACTTTCCTAAAGGCGCTATTAGAATATGTATGGTGGCTGCGGGACCGATGAATCAACTGTCAGTCACCGCACACTCATCCATCTCAACTATATGGAGGCCGTAAATGTGTGTGTGCCTGAGAGGCTGTCGGTGCATTCATGAGTGCTGCAGGGGGAGAGACAATACACATCTCTATGTATAAAAGTGCAGTGTGCGCTTCGCATGTGTGCAGTTATGTTCCATATCTTTCGAACATACTGTAAACACAACTTCCTACAACAGCGGCCTGTTAACTGTTTTTTACAGCTCGACTCCCCATTAACATCATTAATATTCAACAACTTCTCCTGATGTTACTCCACAGGAAGACAGAGAAGATCGTTCAATCACTCCCTTCACTCCGTCTGTTTCCTCCCCCCGCCCTCCATCCCTCCCTCTGCCAGCTCGTTTACAGCGCAGAGTCACACAGGCCACCAGCGACACACAACCTGGCACACACACCATCACATAGGGAGGAGCACACACACACACACAACCTGGCACACACACCATCACATAGGGAGGAGCACACAAACACACACACACACACACACACACACACACAACCTGGCACACACACCATCACATAGGGAGGAGCACACACACACACACAAACTCAGGCACACACATTTGTTCATTTAAAATAGACTTATTGTACCCATTGTTTATCAGTGTAAAGTGAGGCCTGTGCTTCACTACTGACACATAAATATTCATGCTTTTCCACATACACACATTTAAAACTGGACACACACATACACAGACATTTCTCAATGTGTAGGGACTTTCTGTGTATTTTGCACATTTCTGCAGAGTGCTCCTTTTTTCAAATCTGCAGTTCTTATATTCTAAATTCTTATAAACTGTACATATTATATTTTCTTTACAATTATGTTATTTCAACTTTGACATTTATTTTTATTTGGGGCATTTTTTTGTTCCAAAAGTTTTCTTATGATAGTGATATATGTTCTCATTATTTGAAACTTAGTTCCTCTTTACGCACCGATACACACCAAAGCAATTTCCGTATGTTTAAACCCATCTTGGAATAAACCTGATCATGATTTTTAACACACAAATACTGTATTTATTGTTTTACACACACAACCAGAGACAAACACTGATATTCAAATGGAAACAGTTTACACAAGTGTATTGCTAATCAGTTACAGTTGGCCTTCATACAGTGATGCTAATGAAGTGTGAGAGGGGAGATGTAGGAAGACGGATGTTTGAGAGGAGAGCCTGGCATTATTCCCATGGCGTCAAATATGGACAATTTATCATGGCCCTCTGCATCTCAAACCACTGCACAAGGCACCCTTGGGCGTCTTTATGAGAAGCACCGGTGCTTTTAAGTCACAAGAAAAGGCTGATCATTTTGCTGATTATGTCAGTTTTGTAGTACATAAACATAGTAAAAATAACCATTAACTTGCATTGCACAAACTTTAATTAAAAAGTTATGATTGAACCAGAAGAGAGGAGATGTCTCGTGAAATGTTAAAGGGGGATACTGTAGGAGTACAGCACTGCAACTGTGGGCAAATAAAGGCGTTTGTGTGTACAATTGTGTGATCTGCGTGTGTGTGTGCGTGTGCGTGTGTGTGTGTGAGTGTGTGTGTGTGGGGGTGTGTGTGTGTGTGTGTGTGTGTGTGCAGTCGTGGCTCCATAAAGGTTTTATCTTAGGTATCCTGGGGCCTTGTTGTAAGAAGTGGCATGCACACTCCAAAGTGACCCGTGTTAGTACACCCTGAGGGTAGACACGTATAGGATCTGCTTTTTTAGGGCACTGTTTTATAATATTCAAAGATCAAGTAAAACACACACACATATAATACAGAGTTTTAAATGTGGTAATAAAATGTAAGAAAAAGGGCTGTGTGAGAATATTTAGGAATACTTGTGTTGTTGGTGATATAAGTAGTATATAATATAGATTTTTGGTATCACCTTTACTCTGTTGGCAGTGTATGACATGCCTTATAGTGTGTGTGTTTTAAGTGAGTATTTCTGTTTGCAACAAACCCAAAAGTGATATTTAATCTCTCAGAGCTCTTTTCAGAGAGAAGATAGAGAGAGTGTATTTATCTGTTTGAGGGTATGTGTGTCTGTGCGAAGGAGAAGTGAAGAAGAGACAGATAGAGGAGGAGTCGGCCCACCAGAGAGAAGAGGAAGATATCGACCAGGTGGCGGAAAAGATGGAAGAAATCAGTTGCACCGAAAATGACAATCGCTTCACAAGAAATATGTTTTCCTCCCGTTTCAACGGTGGGATGGAGAGTAATGATCGTAAGGACGATAAGAGAAAGACAAATTAGATATTTTTCTGATTCCACTTCCTTTGTTTTTCTCTCCCTCTGTGTCTTCTCCATGGTCCAGACAAAGTCAAGAACGCCTCTCTTGTGTCTATATGCAGTTTGAAAGTATACATTTTCATGAATATTTCAATTTTCCTTCTGTTGGTTTCTTTTAATCGTAGTACAGGAGTCTATTTCAATATATTCCAACTGGACAGAATCAATTTAATAAGCATGTTCATTTGAAAGATGTCTAAAGTTGGAAACGGTCTCTCCTAATCTATATGTATCCGTTAATGAATTCTCTCATTCTTCTAATAATCTTTCCGTGTGTTCCGTGCTGTTTTATCAGTAATACATTCCAGGTTCATTTCGTGGCTCCTTGAACTTTACAGTTTATCTAACGGAGAACTGATAAGCCCACACACACACGCATGCACACACTGCTCTGATATGATCACCCCCGCTCATCAAGTGTTGATGATAACCACATGCTGTGTGTTTGAGTGGAACACATTCATATTGGATATCATTCATTGCAAACTGTTGAAAGAAATTATTTACAACCAAGTCCCAAAAGGTCATGATACAATATTTCCAGAATGATATAGCCAATAAGTCATTTAATAGCTTCACAAAATACCATAATAATGTACATTTTAGAATTATTTTGGGTTGGTTTAATTTCTCAAATTTGAGAGACATATGGTTCAAAGATATTACATTATTTTCCTATCTTTTAAAAAACGCCAGGCAGATGTTTCTTGGCTTCAGAGATGTCAGATTCTGGAGCAGCACTCTCCAAGATGTGGGATCATGGCTCTTGTCATGTGGACATAAACCAGTCATAAAACTTCTTAGACTATTGTAAAAGTACGTAATGATGCTAAATCATCAATTTCAGAATTCTGAATGAAGAGATCATGAAAGCTGTATTGTGCTTTGGGATAATTAGAATTGTTTCTATTCATCCATCATTTGCATTCATTAACAGGCCTAACACCCTCATTTGTGATCAAACCAAACGAAATATTTGGTGGAAAATGTTTCTATGTGTTTATATCCTCCGCCTCACATACTTGTGTCCTGAAGCTGGCTCTGCATGCTGCAAATGTAATATGACGGTGTTCCTGCCTGGGCCTCATGAATCTCTCCACCTGGGGGGGGGCTCTGACTCACCTGTCCTCTCAGTAAACAACGACCTGCTGACTCGCCCTCGCATCGCCTCACTGTCTGCAGGCTGTGGTGAATATCTGAGGTGGAACAGTTCCAACTTTTTACTAAATCCAATGAAACAAATATTTGATCCGTTTAACATTGCTGATGTGTGACAGCTCATCTCTGTCAGTTAAAGAGCAACTTGCAGGTTGTTTTTTTTTACTACATTTATGCTTAACCTTGCCTGAAAATTACAATTAAAAAAGTTAATGCAGGATTTGATACGTTTTACGAAACACAAGTGCAGGAATTCAGAGGGGAAAGGAGCCGTTTTGAGCTCTGCTACTAAAAACTGCTTCTTTTTTTTTAACGTCATACGTCAAACGCGTCATATTACGTCACATGGGGGAGCAACTTTCTCGGACTCCTTCTCTGCCCAATCCGCGGTAGTAGTTGGTAGTTGGTTTGAGCGGTTGTGATTTAGTGAGCTGGTATTTTTTCGGTAATTTTACATTGCATTTCACCATTTGTAATCAAGGTGAGCTATTGTGTTTGTGCAGGTTGCACAAACTCCAGCCTGTCAGGACATCGAGTCCACAGCTTCCCTAACAGGAAAAGGACCGGAGCTAGCTTTCGTTCCTGGGTGCGTTGTGCGAGGTGCATCCACCCCCCTGCAGCACATACTCTCTCCAGAGGCCATGGGCTGGCATTTCCCACACAAGCACCTATCAAACAAAACGTTTATCAGGAAACCGTATTACATCTCTCTCCCCCCCTTCGCTGCTCTCTCTCTCTCCCCCATTCGTTCCTCTCTCTCGCCCCCCCCCCCCTTCGATCCTCTCTCTCTCCCCTCCGGTACAGCACCGTAAGACGTAGTGTGGAGTTGCATTAGGTAACGCGAGATACGGCTGATACTTGCGCATTAGTTTCTGTTATGGATCGGTATCAACAGTCCTGCCAGTAACGTTACTATATTATCAATACTACTTTAGTTATAGCCTGATATACGATAGCTAACTTTACAATGTTGTGATGTGACCGACGTTAGCTGACATTAACTGTAGCTAACGCCGGTCACTCACCAAGACAGCTGCCCAGTTCTCCACTGGTTCTCCTCACACCACAGCTCCATTTCTCTCCGATGGCCGTTATTTCTTCTAATCCTTGGCTGCTCCTGGTCTCTTGGACGCCTACCAGGCTCATAATTATAAGGTTGTGGTCCGTCATATGCATACGAATATACATTTTCAACCTCTTCTGTGTCAAAACCAAGCGGCAAACTCTGAGCCGGGAGGCCAATAAGGAAGTGCCACAAACTGCAGTTCATCTATTGGCCGATAGGCGTTGACTGCAGAAAGGATCAATTTCCATAGACCCCCATGTTAAGTTCTATGTTTTGCTTGTTAAGCAGTCTGTAACCCTACACACCTAACATATAACTTTTCATGTATTTTTGTATAAAGGTTTCCTTTAGCTTAGCTTCTTAGCCTGAGCTAGCTCTGGAACTTCCAGCTCGGTGGCAGCAGGTCCCGCCTCTTTGCCCTTATTTGGAGCAGGCGGGAGTTAGACTCTGACGTCACTGTCGAGACGTTACTGACCGACTCCGCCTACTAAGGGCTTCTCGGCAACTCTGCAGAATCCTATGGGTGACGTCACGGACCCTACGTCCATTTATATATACAGTCTATGGTCAAAACTAGCATTGTGAACCATGTTTATTCATACGTTAGACCGGCCGCTCTCCCTGATGTGACGTCACACGCGAGTGGTCTTTTTTTATGCGGAAGTAAAAATGTCTTACAAAAACGACGCCAGATGTCACTGTAGTGTATATTTCTGTATATTTTTTTGAAAATCTAGTGTATACATCATTTTCCTACACATTTATTCACTGGGGTCTCTGACCTGCAAGTTGCTCTTTAAGTGTCAGATCTGTCCTCTGATGTGTGGGGGCGCAGCCCTGACTCATCCAACAACTTTCTTTCCTCGTCTCTTTCTTTAGTTTCTTCTGCTTTTTCTATTCTTTCTCTCTTCCTTCATGTTTTTATTTTGTCTATTCTGTCTTTTATTATTTCTTTCTGTGTTTCTTTTTAATGTTATTTATTTCTGTATTCTATGCTTTGTTCATGCGTTTGTTTGTTTGTTTGTTCTTTAATTTCCTTTCTTTCTGACTTTCTTTCTTTCTTTCTTCTGCGCAATCTCTTTGTTATTTTGTTATTAACTCGCCCAGAACTGCCTCTTACTTTTATATGAACACATTTCTCCAAATCCTGGGGATTGTTTTTTTGCACGCTGTGTGTCTTTGCGTGCATGTGTGTGTGCCTACACCTGTAAGGAACCGCACAATCCCTCAGGCCAACTACTTGTATAATAAATTCAGCACACACTTACACACACACACACCTACACACACACAGGGAACATTCCCCTCCTCTGCCTGGTCACAAAGAATAGTTTAATCAAAAGACTCACAGCACGCCACAAACTCCATCTATCAGGGAGAAGGAGAGGGGGGAAGAGGGAAAACTGAGAATAGAATAAGTGTGTGGGGGGGGTTGTTTGTGTAAATGTGTATTCTACACTCACAAGGGAGAGCAAAGAATCTTGGGAAATAAGATCTGATTACCTACTCCTCACAGCCAATTCACTGTGGCAGACATGCGCTACCTTTTTACACACAAACACACTCCAAAGCACAACACCATTAAAATGAAGGTATGTACATACACAAACATACAAGGACAAGAACACACACTCTATCTGCCCTCAGAGCCATCTAAGTACACTTCTCTACAGAAATATTGCACAAAGATTGAACCGTTGACAAATAATACAATGTATGTTGATGATGCTTTTCACTAACCTTGTTCACCATACTACATTATCCCTTACCACCACATGTTAAAAAGGAAATGTTATGCTCCTTTTCCGATTTGTATTTAGTTCCTCTACTGTGACATGTCTCCATGCTTTAATGCTCAAAAAACTCTTTATTTTTCTCATACTGCCTGTGCTGCAGCACCTCTTTTCACCCTCTGTCTGAAACCAGAGCCCAGTCTGCTCTGATTGGTTAGCTGGTCGGCTCTGTTGTGATTGGTCAACAGCTTAGAGATGTGTCGTAAATGTCCCGCCCCTTAGCCTATCATGTACAACGTGTTGCAGCGCTAGCCAATATAAATGTTTCATAGTGATGTCTCTATTCCTTTCATGTTTCCAGTCCCATTCCAAGCCTTGGATGCTACTTGTTCTGTGCAGACCAACTGAATTTATATTCAAATCAGATGTGGTTTGTGTGTTGTATGAATAACACTCAAACAAATGAAATTACCCTATTCAGTATCAAGGCAAGTCAACGAGAGTGTGGTATATTGTCTTTTTCTCTGTAATTATATTGTAAGTCCATTCAATTTTAGTTCTTTAAAAACATGAAATATGAAGCTGTCGTTTCCAGGATACAGCAAAGACAGCTGAGGTAGAACTTAAGTCGTATAACCTTGATGTCTTCATCTGAGTGAATGTGAGTGAATGTGAGTGAATGTGAACACAAATGTTTGATTCAACTGCTTTGATTGTAATGCGTATTCCTACTGTCAAAAAGGATCATATTGAGGAGATGAGGTTAAGAAGCAAACAGACTTATCTTTTCAACAGTAACCAAAACAAATCCTTTCATTTAAGGCTTATTTGTGAGGTTATGTCACATAACCACATGAATTATGTCAAAGTTTCCATAAACAAGACAGTGGATTACAGTAAGCAAGCACGTAGGAGTTTACTGAGGATGAAAGTCCCAGAAAGATAGAGAAGGTGGGAGAAGTGGGAATAAATGGAGGAATGACAGCAAGACAGAGCCTTAAAGGGACACTTATCTCCTCAGTGTCACACAAATATTCAAACCGTTTTAAAAGAAATGAGAATGTGTCTTTGTGCTGTCAGCTTTACAGCAGGACACTGCAGGACACTCTGGATGCCTCTTTCCCTCTTAGTGCGTTTTTACATTTTTGGGAAAGCAGGATGAAGTTCAATTAGATGTGTGGAGTGACAGAAACAGCCGATGGGGGGACTGAACCTGTCAGCTTTGGCTTCTTTTTTTCTGAACTGGTTTCACTTTTTCTACTGGTGAACTTTAATATTGTTACTACCTAAGGCTGTAACAACACTGTTGTCCCACTGTGCAATATGCTTTTACAATTGAATAATGTTATTACTGTCTGCTAGCTCACTACATAACTAACTTTAATAATATATTTATATTTAATATATATTTTTAATTCATTGTTATTGTGACTTTGCAACAACTTTCCAGGGACTACATATGAAAACAAGCATTGTGGCTTACTCTGGCACATTTACAACAATGTTTATAATGCGCACTGTCTCTGTTAAATATAATTAAAAAATATACTAAATATGCAAAAACATATATTTAATATAAAAAAAAACTTTAAAATATATTGAAACATGTAAACAAAATATATATATGAATACATTTTCTTACCTTGATTTGATCAATATGTGCCTCAATTTTAATTTGTTAGTCTACTCATTTTGTGTGGCTCTTTATCTGCAGTGTCCCCTTTGCTGTAACAATGTAAACGGATATAAGATTTATGATTCTGAATTACATTACTGACATAATCCACTTGTTCCTATTTTGCGTAATGTTTAGTAACTTATTTGATTTTGTCAGATGTATGTATTTATGTCAGCTATGCACTCTTAGTTCACCTCTTCCTTGACGTAGTTACTCATTTGCTTTCCAGTCTTTGGTTTCAACTTTTTACCTCCTCTCTGCTCTCTCTCTGACCCTCATTCTATTTCCTCTTTACTTTTTTCTTTCCCCTTTTACTACAGTCCTTCTCCTCTACTCACCATACCTGTTCATGCATTACTTATAGTTTTCTTTAGAAATTCTGTGTGAAGTGTCAACTTTTTCTTTCACAGATACATGTGAACACACAGGATGATACACATGAAAGAGCAATGGACACGGAATACCAACGACATGATAACCTGGCCCGCATACGTACACAGACAGGCGCACACACACACACACTCACACACACACACACACACATTCACACACACACACACACACACACACACACACTCACACACACACTAAGGCATGCCCTCAAGACCTGTTGAAGAGGCAGGTGGAGTGTACATTGTATGGGCGTATGATTATTTTCTCTTAACATCCACTTTTGTGACACATACACACTGGTAAAAAACAAACTAAAATGTTCACATGAAATGCTCATGGAGCCCATATTCAAAAGGCTAATTGTTTATGATGCATCCATTTTTGCCTTTTCTCATCTTGTGTATATTTTATGATGTTGTTTTATCTACTTGGAATGTAGGAACAAAAAACAGTACAACTTGTACAAGTTTTGTTTAAAATAATACAGTATATTCTTTAAAAAAAAGAAAGGGACTTTAATTACTTAAAATGCAGTGGAACAAGTCCCCCAATTCATTATGGGGTTATATTACAGATAGGCCAATATATTCAATATTCTTTTCCTGGTTTTTTTGTATATACTTTAGCACATTTTTGTTAAAACCTTCCTGTTTTCCAATATGTTTTCAGAGAAATTAAGAATAATGTATCTGCCTTTCCAGAGCACTAGTTATATCAGTTCAATGATAGAGATATGTTACTGTTGTTTGAGTTTTTTTAACATAAATTCAGTTCTCAATCAGTAACTATTTGCACTTATTTCTATTTATTCTATTTGAAACTGTCTTTTATTGTAGAATGTAAGGTGTTTTATGAGCTTTAAAAAGGTGGAATATATATATATATATATATATATATATGTGTGGGTTATCGTGTGGTTATCACAAATTGAAGAGACAGATCACGGTTTGTTCTACGACATTAAATACATCAGCAGTGACCCCACTGGTGATTTTTGAAGAGTTGACGTGGCTGAAAAACGATGGTTGTTAACAAGTGGCTGAATAGGACTACAGAAGTTGTCAAGGACGTTGTACGTCATTACACCGAACACGTAAACACTCCCGCTAAGTTTGTTTTTCCCTGTTCTGCTTGAAAGCAAGTACCTTGCCTCCTGCAAACTGTTCAAACAAACGCTTCAACTTGTACAATTTGGAATCTGTATTTTTGAATATGGATCTTAAGTTGGCGTGACGTTGAAGTCGTGCGACCCTGCTGTGCTCGGCTGTAGTTCCTTTATAGCATAACGTTAGCATTTTGCTTCTGGAGATTAGATTTATGATTAGAAAATTATAAAAGTAGGGTAGACATGTGGAGATTATCCGGCTGAACAAAACGTGCATTTATTTTTCGTAAATATTTTCGTTTTCCACAGACCTTATTTCAAGCTATTTTCCAAAATCCTATGGAGAAATCCCATTGCTTTTTTGTCAGGGAACCCATGCGCAGCTTACTTCCGGGTAAATATGTCATCCCTGCACCACTCTATTTCAACTGCTTTTATTTTAACTCTGACTTTTTTACGAATGCCTGACAGCTATTATGTGTTCTTTTTTTTTAATGTTTCACATCTCAATTTGGAAAAAGGGTCCTCATTTAGAAGCCAAAAGAACTTTTGAAACAGTTATTTTTTATAAATTCTGAGGTTGTCTTCACACCCAGTAGGAGTTCAGAGCTTCAGTTGGCTTCCACAGATCTTACACATAATGCTGAGCTGTCCACGCTGCTATTGATTTTTTTATCATGGAACAGACACATCGAAAATGCCAGGAACCAGCTCTGGGCAAGAAATATCTCTATGGACACACATACACACACACACACACACACACACACACACACCCACCCTCAGGAGTGCAGTCTGTGTGTTCTTCTAACAGATGGTAATGACAGTTTTGAGTCCCCGGACTATCATCTAATCATAACAGCAAACACACATACAGGCTGATACACACACATGCACGTTCTGTACATACAGACATAGACACAGACACACACACAAACACACACACACACACACACACACACACACACACACACTCCAGTCTCCCTCTAGATTAAAACATCATTCATAGCAAATAAGGTTAACAGCATAATTCATACCAAATATGAATTGAGAACATAACCTAGGCTGGCATGTCTTTCATTGAATTGTATTCCAGTAAGGCAATTTAGATTCCATTAAAAAACAAACAGTTCCATCCCCATCACGCTACATGGGGATATTTTTATGTTTGATAGAAATGAAAAATACTTTAAGGTAGAGAGGTATTTTTTGTCAAAATGTAGCCTCAGAAATACATTTACATTTCAGTGTAAGCATTTTATTGTTAAAGAGGACATTAATTTAGAGCATATAATAATAACTTGTGCTGAGAAAGTGTCCGTGGTCTATTATACTTTAAAAACAAAATCATTTCACTGTGTTTCTACCTTTGTTGGCCGAAGTGAAATCCAAAATGTTGTCAAAAGACAACCCTGGAGAATGTCATGCAACCAAGCAGAAGCTCAGCTTTAAAGTCACTGAGCACACAGGGCTTTTGCGGTCAAAAGAGCAAAAAGTGTTTTCTTTTCTTCTGCTGGTTAGCTTATGTGTTCAAGGATAAGAGAGATAGGAAAATAATTGTTCTGCACTTTGCAAAACTCCAAGTGTACAAATAAGTGGTTGTGCTAACAATGAAACATAATACATAGCATAAACAGGCTCTTTGCTAACGATGTAGCATATAGCTAATTGAAAGCGGGTATTTTCTGATATTCTTTTTTCCTGCATATCAGCTTATGTGTTCAAGGATACAACAGATAAGAAAAAAATGTGTGCTTTATCCTCAATGCAAGCATGTAAAGAGAAAGTTATGCTAACCGTTTAGCATAGTCACAGTAAACAGGCTTTGTGCTAATAATGGGGCATACAGCTAACTGAAAGTGGGTTAGGGATCTAACTTAAGCAGGCGTGATTGATAGGGGGTTCAGTCATAATATAATTGCAAATAAATTAGCACATTTGGCTTTGTTGTATGAATGTAGAATATTGTTTTGGCTAATAAGAGGCTCAGTGGCAGCACTTTAGCATGCTACTTATTACTGAGTGATAACACGCACAGGATTAACATCTTCATACACCATAGTAAATGATGGCTTGCTAAATGCCATAACATTGTTAATGCTTCAGTAATAGAGAGAGCTCAGTGCTAACACAAAGCCTAAGTTCCGGGTCAAGACTTTCAACAGGCTACACTGTATTGAGTCACAGTTGGCTCAATTCTAACCTGTTAGTCTTCAGTGATAGCAGGCTTATGCTAACATTTTTGCAAGCACTCTTTTGACTGATAGCAGACTCAGTGCACTTTATACAATCTATTTACTGATTCTATGCCAACAATTTATCAGGAGACAAGGCAATGAGCTGATGGTGAAATGAGGCCTGGATAAAGTAAGATGATTCCAAACACACACAGTGCAATAGAGAGAGACTGGGAGACACGTGAAGGAATGTAATTATGTCTGACAAAAACAGATAGCTGTGACGCTATAATTCTATCAAAACCTCACAACAACATTATCCAACCTCAATATCCTTCTCAGCAGGACAGCACTGTATTTCCTGTTGTTTACATGAACCATGGGATGGAGAGTGGGACGGTTAATCACAGAGATCCCTTAATATGTGTTGCCCTGTATTGAGTGCAAGGGCACAGCTGAGTAGATTGCATTAGGGGATTTGAATGTCCTCCATGAGGGGATTTGTCAAGGGGCACAGATAAATACAAGAGGGACAGAGAAAATAAGAAGTGATGAGGGTGAAAAGAAGAGCAATGAATAATAGGAAATAAAGACAGGTAGGCCTATCAGAGTTTGGCATTATCATGTTTTATCTGATTGTTCTAAAACTGTAGAGTTTGTGAATCTGTGTAAAATAATTAAAGCCAACAATATTTTTTATTGTGTCCCCATTACATCACATAGAACATTTATTATTTGTGTAACCTGCTATAGCCTACATATTTCTGTGTTGTGTTTTGGCATCTCTGGCTACTTTGGAGGCTTACATAGAATGTATAATAGAGGTGTGTGGGTTTGAATACATGGAAACTAAGAACGCAGTACCGTCCAAAGGTTTTATGGGGGTGTGAAAGGTAGAAGATTATTTTATACATCCCACCTTTTACTGGATTCCTGCTCAACTACTTCTGCTCCAGGGGTAATTGAAACCCCTAAAACATTTATTTTATATAACAAATGCTTCCTATTTTAAATTGACAACAATGTTGTACTTTCTATGACAAAGCAGGGAACCTGACACAGAAGTAGTTACATTTTAAAAAGACTGACAGATACGTGAAAACATTTAGTGAAAATGGGCTTATTCTGAGTTCTAGTCACTGAAATCTCTTCAGTATTCTGTCCTCGGTATTCTCACAGCACTAATGAGCAAAACACACACACACACACACACACACACACACATACACACACATACACAAACACACACACACACACACCCCAGGCTTGTTGCCCACTTTATTGCATCCACATGATACATTTTTCATTCACTCATACACATTAATCACAAATGTTTTACTTAAAAGTGGTAAGCTAGTAAGTCACCTCCTACTTCAGATCTTACCTTTAACGATGAGTTCAGCGTAGTTGGACACCCCTGATCCGCCGTCAGATCGGATGACGCAGCGGTAGCGGCTGGTGCTGCGCTGCGATGTGTCGCCAACGCTTACGGTTGCAGTGAAACGCCGGTGGTTCACCACCCGGGTCACCATCAGTGCCGTGTCCTTACCGTTCCACTGCTGCATAATGAGAAAGATAAGACCAGTCCATTTTCAGCAAAATCCCTGTATATACAGTATACTCTTTGTAAAGAGCTCACAATGGTTGCACTGGTGGATAGTACTGATAAAAATAGCACATTTTCTTAAATCAAATGCAATTTAGACTGATTTTTATTTTTTCATTTAATTAATAACCAATCAAAAATTGAAGCATAAAATGAATAAAAATATATGTGAATGAAGGAAGACAAGAAAATATGATTCATGCCACCACGACTCAATGAGTGTAATAAGATGAGACGTGTCAGTCAACCGAACACCTTTTTTAGCCTCATGTTACTGTATGCGTAATGCATTAAGAGAGGTAAAATACATTTTTGAGTGAGTCTCCTACCTTGGATACAAATATAGAATTTCTTAAAATGAAGGTCATTTCATTGACCTACACATTTATACAACTGAATTTTCTTAGATTCATCTAGCTCTGATTTTGCAGAACTGCAGTATGCATAAGAAACTTAGATGTGGGTTTCAATATGCTATAGTGCTTGTCATAATGTAGCTTTATCAGGTGTATCTGATTATTAGAAAGAATATGAAGTAAAGAGGCAAGAGTAGCTCTGCCAAAAGCTCTCACTGTTTTGGAAGTAGTTTAAGTTCTTCATCAAATGTATTGAAATTACAGTAATTCCAGGAGGCAGGCATCAACAAACACCACAGTAATGACTCCATTTGATATCAAAAACTGTCAGGAAACAGGGGCCATTTTAGCAGAGCAAGTCAGACATGAAACTAAACATCGTACTGCTTTGCATATGATCCCCACATCTCCAAATCCAATCTTCTTTACCACTGTAGTAGTATCTGCCAATTTAAGGAAACATGCTTTCCCCCACAGGCCTGTAGTCTCTAGGAGGGTCACTGCTCTCCATTGCAAATGTCATTACTGTACACAGCAGCGCTCTCAGTGGTACACACTCATGTGCAGTGAAAACATGCAAGCTTGCCAGTGCATATGTAAACTAGAATGAGTATGTAGGCATGCACATGACACACACACACACACACACACACACACACACTTGTACAGAGATGGAGTTATTGGTGCGGAGCAGTACAAGGACTTTTAATCAATCCTGAAATAGAGCTGGGAAGGCTGGGGATGTCAGCCCCAAATTACTTTAATTTGTTTCCTAAATAGAATTCTGAATGAATTATAACTGCATTTGGAACTCGGATTTCTTATGAAATATATATTTGTGTTTGCAAGTTATCTTAAAACTAAGATAACAACATCATTTTTCCTCAGCTTCCAGTGGTGAAGCATGGATAATAATCTTTTTCTACATTCAAACTCTAAGAAAGAGATGGAGAACAGTAGTAAGCTGGCATGGTATGAGCCATAATGTAGAGGTGTTTTGATTTATAAAAGGAATGGAAATGGAAGTGCAAATGTCCTTTTCACATTTCTTATGAAAACCCATGCTTGCACTACACATAATGCAGTGTTTTATCAGAAGAAAAACAAATATATATATTGACAATAATGATTGTTTATTTTCATTAGATTTACCTGAACAACTATTATTTACTAGACTTTTTTTTTTTTTTAAATAAACAAGTGATTACACTATGCCACAGTGCAGCATTACCTTTCACAAAAAAGGTAAATATTACATAATTATATTCCAGAATATGTGGAAATAATGGGCATTGTGAGCTTCCTTTGAAGTCCTGCATGTACGCTTTCTGCTGATACCATTCATGCACACTGATAAGGAGGTACTAACCTGTAGCCAGAGTTTATCGTGCTGAGACCACTTCCCTCCAGCAGTACACTGAAACGTAGCATTCTGACCCACGTTCACCTCCACATTCTGCAGACGCAGGAAGTGAGGAGCTTTACCTGCAACAAACAATGTACACAGACACTTGTAAACATTCAGCTAGAATATTCTGTATAACCAGACAAGATACAAAAGGCTATTTTGTTGCAACAATCATACTTTAAAATTGGGGACCTCTTAAAAGGAATAAAGGACCTGATTAAATTAACTCTCTGTCTGAAAAGGTCTTTAAGCTCTCTAAAATATTAATAGTTATATAATCCTGTATTACAGCAATTGGCAAGCCACTGAAAGATGCCATCCTGTTATCAAAGTCATGGTAGATCCACAATGGATTACAATAGCAGATGCCACTGGCAATAAGAAACACAATTGCCGGAAAATGCACAACTATATAAATCCAGTTCAAATATGGCTGTCTGAGAGGCAGGGAAATTCATGGGATAGCTATGAGACAGATGAGCAGACAATGAGAGCGACGGCCAGACACTGCGTGACTTTGGCCTGGCATTGAGACCAGCCAGCGACTGGTTAATTTAATTTGGACTGTCTGCAGACAGAGATAAGCCTAACAGAGTATGCATCGATCAATTACCGATGATGATTCACTCTGACGCTGATAGTCAGGTTTTCACAAATTAAACAAACTTTTTTTCCGACTTTTTTAACGTTTTTCTTTTTCCAAAACACTTCATTAATGTAGTTTGTCCTCCTAAACATGTTTGTTTTCCAGCGTATTGTCTTTCTTCCATGATGGATACTGCTTGCTTTTTATCATGGACTCTCTCACTTTGACTAATCTGATTAGTGATTGGCACAGATGAGCTGAGAGTTTTCTTGCCAGCCGGACCATTCAGACTACCAGTATGTGTTTGTTGAATTCAAAAATAATACCAATAGCGTTGAATTGAACTGAATACATTTTTGAATTTATGTTTGGATGTCAAAAACACGATGGCAGTGATGACGTATTTTTACACGAAAGTTAGCATTGCAAGGGATTCCATGACAAAAAGCAATGGGATTTTCCATTGGATTTTGGAATATAGCAAGAATTAAGATTTGTGTCTAACACCCGTTTATTCAGCAGGATAATGTACACATATTAACACCACTTTTATGAATTTTGTGTGTGTAAATCGTGCACAATCGCCCTAAGTACAAAGCTAACGTTTGGCTATAATGGAACTACATCAAGGTCACATGACGCTAAGCTAAAGGTGGCTAATGTTTGGCGTGATGATATTTAGCAGTCTCATTTAGTTTTTAAGATATATTGAAGCTTCGAACATTTACTAGTGGGATGTTTACTGCCGTATCTCATTTTGTTGAAAAAAATGTAAAAATCTCTTTAGCTTGTGTTAACCAAACCTTATTTCAGGCATCTAACCAAGAACTTGTTCAACAAAATGGTTTACTTTAAAACGAGAGAACCGAGAGCTGAGAATTGAAAAAAAAAAAATGAATAATTCTAAGTTTTCCGACTAATTTCTGCACCACTCTATAAGAAAAGTAATGGGAGAATAGTTAAAGGGAGTAATAATGAGTGAACATAGAGGTAAGTAGGCCACAGAGTGTTGCAGTAAGCAGTCTGGAGTTTTGTGAAGCTAAGTGTTTCTGTCAGATTTGAGTGATGAAGACCCTGAGTTTGGACCTTCTTCCTGGCTCTCTGCAATCTGTCTGCAATCTGTCCTTCACACAGCCTGTGTGTGTATGTGTATGTGTATGTGTATGTGTATGTGTATGTGTATGTGTGTGTGTGAGTGTGAGTGCGCTATAAAACAGATGATGCTCAGTGGGGCTACAGTTGTGCAGGGTCAACCATTACGACACACACACACACACATACATACACACACAAATACACAGACACACACACACAGAGTCACTTACGGCAGGGGTGAGCCAGAACTCGTATGTCGTCGATGGCGATGAAACCTGGATGGCCTTGAACTGAAACCGCTTCAAATATTACCTGAGAGGGGAAGAAGGAAGCAAAACAGAAAGGAAGAAAGAAGTGTGTTAAGCCATAGTGTTCTATAAAAGAAGAAACTAAAAAAATATCTTTCCTCGCACAACATCTCGACGGCCCTGAGAAGCTCATATAGAAACCCCAGGGGAATTTTCCTCTGAAAGTCAGCAACTATTCGTCTCTACACTTCATCCCTTCATCCGTCTGTCTGTATCCTTATGCCAACCACATATGCCCTTCCTCCTACTCTTTCCTCTCGTCTTTCTTCATCTCATTCTCCTCCTTTTCTTTCTATTTCAGCCCTCCTGTTCTTCCCTCTCTATCCATTCCTGATACCTCTCCTCTCAATTACTTGTTTTTGTTTTATTCTTCACTTTTTCTCTCCCAGCCCATGATTAAAAATGTGTTTCTTTCAATTTTCCTTTCCGCATAGCCTACTTCACAAACACGCTCAGGGTGACAGGCAGTCAGCAGGGCTGTCAAGGGGCCATGCACTTCTGACCCACACATACAGTATGTACACACACTGCACACACAGTCAAATACGTCTGTGCTGTACTTGTCAGGATCCTCAACAATATAAGATGGAGCTCAGCCTGAATACTAAAGACTTCTGGGTAGACTTTACTCTTGCCCTTTCCTTCAAAAAATATATCCCCTGCTCTGCCTCGCATGTCAAGTTTCTAGACATCAAAGACAGTCCTATAGTTTTTTTCTTTACTGTTATTTTATGTTTTGAATGAGTTTTACGAGCTTGTTTCATCATAAGACTACCATACTATATTTGAAAATCAACACATGTAAAAGAGGCTTAAAATAGAGGCTGTTCAGGAGAGAGAGAAATGTTTACCTAAATGATTGTGTTTACCCTCCCAGTGATCTGGACTTTAATATGACAATGTTGTTGTCCTTTTAGTGAAAGGAAATGTCGTTTCTCCATGGGAGGTGACTCCTCATTAGGGAATGCACGCACACATGTATGTCACTCTGGTTAGCATTGTGCCATGCAGCTACAGGGGTGCCTTCATTTACTGAACACAGCTCAGTCATTATAGGTAAAACACAGTCGCTTTTGTGCTACTTCAATAAAACATCACAGCAGGGTATATACCGCTGTACCTTGAAAGGACCGAAGCAAACACACATACAGATATAGAAAGAATGGGTCATTAAATAGCAGCATATTTGGGTTTCTTTGGTTTATACTTAACCACCACTTGCAAAAGCTGACCTCTGAGTATACATATAAAAAGCCTATTGTGTTATTGACTATCAAAGCAAAATATGGCTTAGTGAAAGTTAAAGTTTGCAGGATTCTAGCTGTTTCCAGTTGTATCTTCATGGTGTATTGCATTTATTGTGAGGCGCTCTTTATACAAGTGTAAATTAGCATTCCATGTTTTGTTATTATGTACTTGTTTGAGTACTATATTCTAAGTAGCATGTTAATTTAATTCCACACTGTTACATGAACTAAAGACATGGATGCCCAGTAGTTGTCCTTAAAGCTGCTATAGTCTCTACCTTGCCCACTCTCAGTTCATCTTAGCCTATTGTTTGTCATGCTAAAGTAATAGTGTGTAGCATATTAGTCAGCTGAAACAGATTTATATGTTTATTTTTAAAATGTAAGTTCCTTTAAATGGTGTTTTTCTTCTAAAAAGTAATAGGCCTACTGGTTCAAATGCCTTAACATGCAGCTAACTTTGCAGCTAACTGTTGAGCTAATTGTATGCTGCTAACTTACACAGGGTAAGTATCTAACTAATGTAACTATCATGCTCTCAGACTCAACACCGCCCTAAAAGATATTACAACCGTCAGACCTTCAATAAAATATAATAAAGGAATGTCTGTGATGCTCTATTTTTACTAGCTGTTTAATGAGGGACACGTTTTCTAACATGTTAGCCTAAAATGTTAGCTAAACGTTAGCTTACTGGCTTCTGTGAGTCTCTCTGTGTCCCCCAGCTGTCAAAGGTTGTTTTAAAAGTTCACTGTTGCTCATTGCTTCTGAGAGTAGTTCGTATATGGCAAACATTTTAGCCAGCAGTAAGGCAAAGGTTTATAAAGTTGTCCTTCTGCTGGAACAACCCATATGACACATGATCATGAACAACCCAGTCTCACAGCATTTCGTGTTATAGTCACAAAATTAATCTATTGATTCGTGTTCACCAACACGGTTTTTCGTGTCACACAGAACAATTTCAAAAGCAATGTAAATAATAACCAATTAGAAGGAAAAAAAGATTGAAAAAATACAGATTTCAGTATTCTGAGGCTCTGAGCCCCATTTCTTCTCCTCGCGGATGGCAAAAAAAGTCCGACATTATACAATTTAAAATAAAAACAATAATCGTGGCTTGATATTGAGTAAAAAAATGTTTTTATGAACCACACAGCTTCTGGTCTTCCAAGACCCGACCGGACAAAAAGACGTGGTGCAGGCACGAAACATACTACCAATAGAAATACATTGCTTTTAAAATCGTTCTGTGTGAAACGAAAAAAATGGGAAAATTGTGTTGGTGAACACGAATCAATAGATTAAATGTTGTGACTATTACACGAAATGCCGTGAGACTGGGTTGTCATGAATTAGTGTTATTACAAACATCTGTGCTTGAATGCTAAAGAGTGGTCCAAATACAGCTTTGTTTAGTTAAAAACATATTTGATACAATATTTTCAGTTTAGCACAAAAAAACATTTTCAGTGTCTCTTTCACACATTCATTGTCAAAACACACACCAGCACCTCCTAGACTTGACTCTCCATTAATTAAAATAAATATTTAATTAATTCTAGAAGCAACACTATTAAAAAGACAAACAGCCCCAGGCAGGCCAGTCCAAATATTAAATATTGTCAAATTAAATATCTGTCTGACACATGTAATTAGGGAGTGCACTTCTTAATGACATTAAACAGATTTGGTTTGATACTGTGGTAACTACATATATATAGTATATATACTTTAGTAACTACAGTATACAAGCATATACCAATATATCATCTTGGACAAAGAGGATAATTTGTATGCGTTTGGGTAGTGTGTGTGTGTGTGTGTGTGTGTGTGTGTGTGTGTGTGTGTGTGTGTGTGTGTGTGTGTGTGTTACCTGATAGGAGTTAGGCCAGAATGTAGAAATGGCCAGCTCTGTCTTCACCCAGCCTTCAGTAACAGTAGCAGAGGTGTTCCACACTGGGTTACCCTGAGTGCCTCCATTCACCTGCAGGCACACAGTAAGAAGAAACAGAAAATAAAAAATACAAGAAAAGAGAAATACAAGGTTAAAAATATAATTTGGCATTTGAACGTTTCTGAAAATAAAACTGGATAAGTTTACATTTTAAAAAAAGATGTGTAATCACTGTGTTAATTAGGCGTTAGTTGGACAAATGTATAGTTTTTTGGGACATTGCTGATGCTACTGTTTCTTAACTTAGACCACATTAACGATCAACCGCATTGGGACAAAATGGTACATTCTGAATGTATTTTATTCATTTCATTTTCGCACTAATGATAATCTCAATTAAAGTTAAGATGGATACAATATCAAAGTTCACCAAATGTGTTAAATGAACTCTTAAATCCATAGTCGCCTGACATTGATTGATAGGTAATTGATTAAATGATTAGTTGATTCCGTAACGCATTGAGCAGTGGTTTGTTATTCCCCTTGCTCAGACTTTTTTCACTTTAAATCATAGCTTCATCCTCACATACATTCCTTTGATTTCTGCTTACTAGTCTTCCTTTCAGCTCCCTCTAAAATTAGCCAACTATTTTTTAACAGCCTGTCCATCAGGGCCTTAAGACCACAATATAAAATATGAATTAAAATATTCATAAACCACTGGTTCCTATTTTTAATCTAAGCTGTTTGCTGTATACAACAATTGTTATGATTTGTTAATTTTAACATGCATTTGTCTCCACTGGTTTCTGTAAATAAAGATTATATTATGCCGGTTTATTTCAGTCTTGCTACAAAGAGTAAAAGCAAAAAACATTCTCTCAAATGCTGTTTACTAAGCTTTAGCCTACTTTATGCAGTTTATTAAGCTTTACTTTATGCCATCCATTATTTTATGGAGATCAGTAATTCTTTGTTTCTTTCTATCTCAAACACACAAAGCCTTCTCTTAACACTCAATGGGACTGTGCTAACTCAATCCCTTCTTGACACAAAACAAGGGTCATTGTTTGTTTACCTGCTTCATCTGTTCAGTCTATCAGCCTCTTCATCTATCAATCCATCCCTGCCTGTCAGTCAGTTACTCACACATACACTCAAACACACATACCTTGATGTAGACATTGAGCGTGCCCGGGCTGGCTCCGTCCCGACTGGAGAGAGAGTACAGAAAGTCGATGCAGTGGGTGTCATTTTCCTTCAGGGTGGGCATGTAAAGGTGAGCCTTCTGCCCCGACGCCCGCCCTGACGCATTCACCACCATGAACGAACCTACAGCCACAGAAACAGGAAGGAAAAGGCCAGAGAGTGTTAAAATATGATCGTAATAATACAGGTGCAATCAGAGGATTTCCATGAATAGACAAAAACAATACAAGGTTATTATATTTCAATGGGTCGAGGTGAACCTGTCAAAAAGGCATTGCGGGGCCCACACAAAGGTCTATGGAGACAATGCTAGTTAATGTTAGCTGTTAGCAACCGGAGTGCAGTACTGTTCTTGTGGGATTTATAATTAACTAACGCTTTAAATGTTAAGAGAGGTCTCATTTGGTGACGTTATGATGTGTTTACGCTCTATTCAGTAATGAGTAGTATTTGTCAAAAGTATATTTTAAATGTATTGAGTGTTTAAATGTAGTGTTTAGAGCTTGTTTCTACAGTACATTTGCAAATAAATCTGAGTTTATATTTCATCTGTGTTTTAAAAACAACCTGGTCTCACCAGAACACATGACTCCACCACAACTCCTTAACACTGCATTATGTGGTGGAGTCACGGACTCTGCTACATTTACGTGTCTGCACCACGGAAACAACCCAAATGTAAAGTGAATGAGGCTCCTTTGTCGTGGTGCACATACGCATTTCTACAACGTCCCGCAGTGAGCTTTTATTCTATAAAACGTTTTTAAAATCTACTTTATAACTTGTAGTAACTCACGGGAGGCTTCTTTTATTTTATTTGTATTCATAATAATTTTTATTTTTCGTCAGAATGTATTATGGTGCATTAGTTACGATTTTTTGTTCTCAAAAAACAGTGCATTGTGTGTAATAGCCTACAACTGTGATTTTTATTAAATTAGTTAGTTTTTAAGGAAGGCCAGAGCTTCAGCTGTGTCAAATAGATTGTTCCCTTTAGTTAACGTTATTTAAAAGATAATTATATTCCTATTTGCTCATGTCCCCTTTATTGTAGGCCAATATTACAAACAAATATTTTTTCGGAGTTTAGGATGGCAGAAGACACTACTACACTACCCAGAATCCTCAGCTTTCGTTTGGGACTACAACATGTGCTTTGCTTCACAAACCCCGTGATTAGTCCTCAAGCTCTGTGATTGGTTGACCTCCAACTGCATTCCATATGAAAAAAAACGTTTCGTAAAAGATAAAATCATACTTTATTCAGCAGTGCTTGCTTTACTCTTTGAAAGTCATCACATGAATGCATTGTAATAAATGGTTCGGCTGCATTAAATATTACACATCTGTCGTAGTTCTTTATTTATCTACACAGAGTAGGGGTGGGCGGATCGATCCCAAAATATCGATACTTCCGATATTACGTTACGTTTCAAAATATCGATACTAGAGCCAATAGGATCGATCCTTTTATACTTTTTTTCCCCCTCTCCTCTACTCGTCAATTTCATCAAAAACTATGTGCAGAGTGCAGACGACACAAGTATATGCGCTCTTTTCTTCTCTCTCCACTGCTGTCCTCCTTTCCTCGAGGACGAGCAGCGCGCTTCCTGCCTGAACGCCGATTATCAAGCTGACTGACAGCAGCCAGCAGGGCAGGACAGCAACAGCCAGCGACTCGCGAGTACGACACACACAGGCGCATGATGGCTGAGAGAAAGAGGAGCGTTGTGTGGAGCTATTTCACAACTGTCAATGAAAACTTAGCTTACTGTGATGTGTGCAAGAAGGCAGTTCGCTACTGTGGCCACTTTGTATTGTTATTTTTCATGTTTGCACTTTACATTTGCAAAAGTAAAACGTGTATTTGTCTATAAAAACTGTCCTGTCTTTAATCATGGAAATGAATTCAGATTTAGTCTATGATGCTTTCAGCTCAATAATCATGTCATGCAGCTCTCCCCTATATGAAATTAGCTACATAAGACGCTTTTCATTTAAAAAAAGTATTGGTATCGGTATCGGCGATACTGGCCCTGAAATACTTGGTATCGGATCGAATCCAGATTTTGTGGTATCGCCCAACCCTACTACAGAGATCGGGCCTCAGAATAGACCGGAAACTATTCTTTTACCGTTCTGTTTTAATTTCACAATAAAGTTAGTAGTAATAATTTGTTTTGATATTATTGTTTTTTATTAACTACTAGACCGCTGGGTCATGTTAAGACCATCTTTTCTGTGTTGCTGTGGGTTTTTTCCATCGCTTTTGTGTTACAAATATTAAAACAATAACAAAATATATCCGTCGTAAACTAAACCAGAAACAGCAGTATATGTTTTATTTTGTTAACACTGTAAACTTGACAGCTTTTTAACCCGCACCTCCTACTGGTTAAAAACGTTATTACACGTTTAGAGTAATTCCAATGCAGGAAGATTGTGTTGCTTTTTAATGACTGTTTTAAAATGCCTTTTTCTTAATGTCTTTCATTTTTGTAAAGCACTTTTAAATGTGTTATATTTGATGAAAACATTTAAATATTAAGAGTACATACAAAATAGTGGGAAAGTAGAAGATCAATGATAGAAATATAGAATAGAAAATATCAAGAAGATACTGTAAGTGATCTCTACAATAAAACAGTTTAGTGCCTGATATTAAAAAAGATATTAATAAGAGGATGTGCAAAACAGACGAACTAATAAGGCTTTATTTAAACATTAAAGAATACTTTAGGTTAAGGTCTTCTTTTAAATAAGAAAAAAGCTTTGGGGGTATCTACAGATAAATATTAAGCCTGACAAAGTACTTAACGTCTAATATATTGCATGGTTTGTTTTGGAACTTGACAATCAACTTTCCTGCAATGTTAACTATGTTGAAGCACTTATTTTAACCGATATTATACATATTTATTATACTCTTATAAGATGTATGTAGATAGAAGATTGCAGATTACGACAGTTTAATGGTGGAGGTATACACACATATTGATAGATGTCTTGTAATGCACTGTTGAGGAACCTGTGACCCAAGTTTTTCATTCATTGCATAACTACACCGTAGTTGTGTATATGAAATGTCAATAAACCTTAGAAAATCTTGAAATCTTGAAAGGGATGTGCAAAATAGTCATTATATACAGTCTTTAATGAACTATTAGTAGAGAATAACGAGTAATGAATATGCTTTATAGGGATCTGCAGATAAATGTTTAGTCTTCTCAAGCACCCACTACCAAATATCTCGCCTGATTGTTGGCACTTGACAATCACCTTCACTGAATTTTACTGAGGTGTAACTAAAGTCTGATTTAAGGGTTGTTATATATTTCACATCATTAATCCAAATCTGTAAAGTAACTAAAATAAATGTAGTGGAGTAAAAATACCAGGTTAACCTTAAAGAAAGCCCTCAGGATTATAAAAGACCCCATCACCCAGCCCACAAACTGTCTGTCTGCTGCCGTCTGGCAGGCGGTACCGCAGCATCCGGACTAAAACCACCAGACTCAGGGACAGTTTCATCCCACAGGCCATAAGACTATTAAACACCTGAACTTTGAAACAACATCCATAACATTCATCTGGCTGCTACTTAGAAATTATTTATCTAATATATCATATTCCAATCACTTGTATAGACTCTTATTGCACTATTTCACTTTTTACTATTTTACTATTTTTCTTTTTGTATTTACTTGCACTATTTTTTCTGTTTATCTGTTTTATTGTGTTGCACTGTTGGAGGAGCCTGTGACCTAAGGGGGGGGGGGGGGTAGGACACGTTCGATTTCTGTTTTGGATAGTGTGCCGTCGATGGGTTTCATTCCATTTCAAAGTGCTGTTTGACGCTCGGCGTAAACTTCGCGCACTGCCACTCCAACATCCAATCACAGAGCTTGAGGACTAATCAAGGGGTTTGTCGAGCAAAGCGGAATGATAGCTGAGGATTCTGGGTAGTGTAGTAGTGTCTTCTGCCATCCTAAACTCCGAAAAAATATTTGTTTGTAATATTGGCCTACAATAAAGGGGACATGATCAAATAGGAATATAATAATCTTTTAAATAACGTTAACTAAAGGGAACAATCTATTTGACACAGCTGAAGCTCTGGCCTTCCTTAAAAACTAACACATTTAATAAAAATCACAGTTGTATTACACACAATGCACTGTTTTTTGAGAAAAAAAATTCGTAACTAATGCACCATAATACATTCTGACGAAAAATAAAAATTATTAAGAATACAAATAAAATAAAAGAAGCCTCCCGTGAGTTACTACAAGCTATAAAGTAGATTTTAAAAACGTTTGTATGTAATCTTTGGATTTGACGCATCAAATTGCATCACATGTTTATAAATCTTGTTTTGTGTTCATATGTTATTCAAACAGTTTAATAGCCTTGATCAGCAAGTTTAAAACTGATTAGACTTGTTTCATTCTAATTAAACCAAGGCCATCATTTATTTAGTGGTACAGATCAACATTAACTTTTTCTTTAAACTCTCCGCTGTAGCAGATATAGAGTTTGTCGGTATGGTTTCTGTACTGTTGTGCGGCAGAACAAATTATATCAGGTCTGAGCGCCATTCCTTTCGAAGCTTGATGCAGCAAAAACGCAAAAACAACTCAAGCTCTTTTACACACTTTGGACGTTTATCAGCGTCTTAATGTATCCACGCCCCGAGGGTTCTGAACCACGACAGAAAACACATTTTCTCCGTCGACTCGTGGTTAAAGTGTGTTTTAGTTTCTGGTTTATGGCACAGGACGGAGCTTTTATGGGTCGGCTGGCTCCATTTGGCTAACTGCCATCGGAGAGAGTTAGAAGTGACTGGGAGACTATTTGGCAAGAGAGTGTGAGAGGAGAGATATTGAATCAAGCAGGTGTGACTGTGCATTTCTAACAGTGTCTGTGTGTGCATGCCATGGCTACTATTGGATTATGTACCTTTTATTTTGTAAATAGATCTAACCTTATCAGTCAGTTTTAATTAACACAATACAGGATAGGGAAACCCTCAAAAAGCATAATAGGGATGACCACAATTCATTTATTGCTAAGGCAAAAATCATATTATAGATTACATTTTTTTTAATTAAATTTATATATATATAAATATATTTTATATATATATATATAGTTTATTTATATTTATATATATATAAATAAACAAAAAATGTAATCTATAATATGATTTTGCCTTAGCAATAAATGAATTAAGTGGGCCCTATTATCCTTATATATATTTAAATATAAATATAAATTAAAAAATATGCATTTACATCAAATAAAAAATACAACAAAATGGACATGTAATGTGTTCATTCAATTGCTTATGCATTTTACCAGAAACTGTTGCCTGGATGTCATGACATTTTGATGTTAAGGGTCAGTGCAGTGACTTTTAAAGAGGCAGGAATGTGCAGACTACTGTACTTGCAAGGACATGTATTTACTTGCATTTATTTCTTATTATAACCTTAACATGACCTTAATTCTAACATTGCTCGGAAAAAAAACATTGTACATGTGTGTTGTATGTGTGTGGTTATTCCAACACACAGTTTTCTAGCACTACAGTTGTATGAACATTTTTCTCTCTTTTATTATCATTATTTGAATGGAGATTTTAACTTTAATGTTGTGTTCATACTATCCTAGACAGCAATGCTATACACACACATAAAATACCTCATTCACTGTAAACAGACACAGGTGGCTAAAACAGATTAAATCTAACACTTTTGCCTTGGCTAAATGGAGCTTATCTACAGCAGAACTGTGTGTGTGTGTGTGTGTGTGTGGTGTGTGTGTGTGTGTGTGTGTGTGTGTTTGTGTGTGTGTGTGTGTGTGTGTGTGTGTTTGTGTGTATGTGTGTAAAAGTAATCTAGCCTGGGTGTCTAACCAGGTCTTTTCACAGTGAACCTCCTGATTACATTTCTTATTCACACATACCACCAACGTGTATACTCACACACCCACACAAACACACACACACACACACACACAATCACGCACCACGTATACACCACTCTAACCACTTCTCTAAATTCATAAAGCTGTTTGTTTCTGCTCTAAAAAGGTCTTTAGAAGGGGATTGTTTAGTTTAAAATGATCTTTTTGTTTTCAACCCGGGCAGGCGATAAGAGTGATGTTTGTTACCCAGAGACTGTTCTCACCAAGACAACTGTCACTATAGGGGAAGAGGACGTGTTACAATGTACGTTAAAACTGAAAGAAATGACATGCACGTCGCTCATCCATTCACACCATTTGCAGTTGGACCAATACATGCAAAACACAGATTTCCATATAATGAAATATGGTTCACACATTCTCATTCTCTCATTTCACACGTTGTTTCCCAGCTGTGAGGTCAGAGGGGAGCAAAATCTGTTAACGTGAGAAAACCTGATGAATCTGTCTTCCGTGTCACCACACACACACACATTCACACACATCAAAATAACTGGGTCATCTCAGTGCAACAATCGTTCCAGCGCACAATGCCACATGAGACCAGCTGTTTTCACGAATACTGTTGAGTGTTTGAGATCTTGCTTTTATTTTTTTCAGCCGTCTACATCTAAAGTCAGCAGAGGGCTCAACAGCGTGGCACGCCCTCTGGAGTGCCTTTGAGCACAGCATTTAACCCCCAGTTGCTGTTCTGTATCTCCACATGGTGCAGATCTGTTTAGAATATTATGTGTCTATGTGTACGGATCTAGATTCAAAATAGTAACGTCTCAGGAAAAAACAAGTTAAAATAGGCGAAAAGACGATATTTTACCAAAGTAAAAGTTGTAATACTACAGTGTAAATTACTTAAATGCTACATTCAAAAATCATACTCCAGTAAAAGTAAAAAAGTATTTGCATTAAAATATAATACAAGTTGTAATACAATACAAATATATTATACAAATAGTTAAAGTACTTGTCATGTAGTATGGCTCAAAATCATAGAGATTAAGTTACTGCATGTGTTCATCACTTCAATGTTGCAGCTGGTAAAAGTGGTGCTAATTTATAATCTTATCTGAAAAGTAAAGACGAATCCAAGCTCTTAAATGAATGTATTGTTGTAAGAAATGCAACATTTACCAACAAAATTCAGTGAAGTAAAACTATGAAGTAGCATAATGTGAAAATACACACTTGAAGTTCCTCAATGTTTTACTAAAGTACATTAGTTGAGTAACTGTGAGAGGTTACATTTCACTTTTGCATCAAGTGACATGTAAACTTCTGATTGGAATTAACCTATTTATCCCCAGAGGAACCAATATATGTTTATAATATGGGATATATATACTGAACCATATATTTTGAAATATATATATATTAGTAGTTATATCAAGTCTTAGTATTTCAAACTATAGAAACAACATATATAACTCAAAGCTATAGTGATACACTGTGTAGGAAAGGACAGATTAATAAGATTGAAGAAAAATAAAAGCTGTCTGAGCTGCCAAGACCTTAAGACTGAACAGAATAAATGTTTGGCTTGCTTAAAGTACTTGGTCAGCCACAGCACTCGAAGTGTGACTGAGCTGTTTATTAATCAGACGTATGTTAGAGAGAGAAGAAATGAGAAAACCTGGTTAACAGTGGGGTTTCCTCCCATCAATACAAAAGGGGACTCAGACAGATCAATAATGATACAGGGTGGATTGTTAACACATAATACACACCAGAGGTGGGATCAAGTTAGTGGTCTGCAAGTCACAAGTCAAGACTGACAAGATCCAAGTCAAGTTCTAAGTCCTAGCATTTCAGGTTCCAGTCATAATGATTCTCTGTATGTCGTTTGTAATTGTTCAATCCTAAATTATTTGACTGTCATTAGTCATTTTTTGACCGCCGCACAATTGTATGTGAACAGAATTATCTTTGGTGTAATTGATCTACCTGGTGCTCACTATTGTAAGATTATGATTCTCTATAGAACCTTATCTTATGCTGTCTACTTGGTTCAAACTAGGTTGATATGGGAATTTGGGTATTCACTTCATGTAAATGAGTCATTTTAAAGATTAGTAAATTAAAAGAAATGTATTGAATAGCAACTTTTAAAATAACATACATTTTAATCTTTGGGGCTTAGGGTTAGGTATCAAGTATGTTTACATCAAAAAGCTCAAATCCAAGTGAAGTCAAGTTGCAAGCCTTTTTGGATGTTGTCAAGACGAGGCATTACATTTATGAATTTAGTAAGGTCATATGACTCAAGTCCAAGGACATATCCAATCATTATTTAAAAGGTAAATGTACAGCATTCGTGTGCATACCGGAGGAGAACAAACCTCTTTTGTGTGAGAGGATGTGTGTTTGTGTATAACTGTCTGTGTTTCTATTTTGCGTGTGGGAGGCCAGGGGAGTTGGCGAGTCCCTTTACAGGAGTGGGAAACTGGCTATGAAAGGCGTGGGACGCCAGTTAAAAACGAGTAGGTGCTACACACACTACACAAACATATCTCATCTTCCTACTTAAGATTGGTTTGGGAGGTGCTTCCTATCATTTATATTCCATTCGCAAAAGCAGGTTGCTTCATATGTTGCTTGAAATATGTTTATTTCTCTTAAATCTTCTCTAATTATCCCATGTTGGTTTTTTTTCAATAAAGGAGAACAATTTTGCATTCTAACACAAAATTGGTTCAAATCGGAATGGGTGAGGTCTGAAAGGGAATTATTTATGACGGATTCTGACAGGATGTAATGAGAGGAAAGAAGGATAACAGTGAGGGAGGAAAGGAAGTAGAGAAGGAGACAGGAAAGGAGGGAAGGAATGAGATTTAAAGGAGCATCAGCTGTGGAGCACACGTGACCTGAGCTGGATGACAAAGTACACTGTTGTTGTGTAAAATTACTCTTCTTCATCATCATCATCATCATCATCATCATGAAAGGCATTGCAAGGGAATCACTGGAGTCATACTGACAAACATCACATTGGCCCATTTCACACATTTAGTACACCCAATTCCCCCCGAGGCTCTCACGCTCATTCACACACACACTAACACACACACTAAGACACACACACTCGCCACGCCAGTGTTGGAACCCATATGTTCTGTGTCCTGAATGGGTAGTGGCCATGAATCATCATCATCACACACACATACACAGACACACGTAGACGAACATATACGTAAATCCTATATAATGATCGCAGCAGAAATGGTCTGGTCTTCTTCATGGCCTGATTGTTACTATTCATTTCCCTGCCAAAACGTATTCATTTCCCTTTATTTCCATTTCTATTTATCCATCCATATCAGCCTCGAGTAAAGACATTATCCATGGTATTTGTTTCTGTTTAAAAAAATTGTTAAGGTCATTTTTTGTTACACTCAAAGAAAAATGAGGGCAATGGATGTTCATATTCAAATGTATGTCACGATGGTCAGAGCAGCAATTATATGCATTGCATGTATGTTTGATATAGAAAACAGCTGGCTAGCTAGCTAGCTTGCGATTCCACCATGCTTTGATGCTTTGTTCTCCGTTATCTTGTTTTATATTTCCCTTTATTATTGAAATATCCTCCCTGTCTGTCTCTTAGCTTTGCAGTAATCTGATAAGTGATCAAGTCAATAATTGAAGAGCCATTACAAGAGCAATGGGCCAAAATGCAAATAACTAATTTAACCTTACTGAATGTTAGAATTGGAGCCCTCTCTTCCTCCATTTCATCCTTTAGTCTACACCTTCCATCATCCTGTCTGTCCCTTTAAAAAACAACTATTTATAATCCATCCTTCCCTCTCCCTCAGTATTTCTGTCTCGCTCTGTCGTCAGTGGCTTGTAAACACAGACACCTCACCAATAGAGAGGAATTTACTTTCAATATCACCCGAAAGAAAAAGCTTTTAAAGCATCAGAATCTAATTAATTTACCTTTAATACAGCAAATGGAGCAGGTGGAGTGTCTGAATGTGTTTGTGCATTTGTGTGTGTGTGAGTGCCTGGGGGTTTTGTCATTCTTCACAAAGATCCTAAATAGCTTCTATAATGCTTTTACATTGGTTTACATTGCGGCTGGTGTCCCATTTTGACACTTCGCCAACAGCTAGCGGCAATAAAGGAATTTAAAACACAAATAAAAGAAAGAAATCCCAATGACGAAGCAAATGTTGGCAACTTTGTTTGAAAAGGTGAAGGGAAGCTTGGTGGGTGATCAAAACCCTGGAGGGTTAAATTCCCATCCAGGGCAGAACATATTGGGATTTGTATTCTTCATGGGTCAAGTCTCTGTAAGATAAACACGAGATAACACCAGTGCATACTTTTTTGGTTATCTTCATCTCTATTAAAGGACGTACAATATTCTTAGCAGCCTAAAGAGAAAAAAAGTGATATCTACATAAACTTTTTACAAAACAAGGGCGTTTCAGACAAGAAAGCTGTTTGTGCAACAAAGCAGAAAGAAGCACAGACTAAGTCACTCTTTAATAGATCAATTACATCCGCAGATTTTCTGTTGAAACACAACGTTGAAGCAAGATGTTCACAGACTATGATGTGCTCAAATGGCTCCCTGGGGTCCCTGCTCAAAGCGTGCTGGTTTTTGGATCTGTAGCTCTTAAATCTCTCTTTTATTCTCCTTATCGGATGTTTTGTGTCTGTCTGTGTCTTGGATTAAGATTTCCTCTGAGCATGGATCTCTTGTGGTTCTTTAAGCATCTAACAGCTCCGTTTACATTTGTAATTTGGACGGGTTTTTTGAAATCGAGCTACAATATAAGGGTATGATTTGATGGCGTGGTGTCCACATGTGGCCTGGAAATGTCTATCATACATATCACACCGCTCCTTTGGCTGTTTTTTTTTACTTCATCTCATGTTCTGTCAACTTTTCTTATACAACAACTTTTCTTTTCTGGGTTTTTAAAAGGCTTATTATTTAAATGTGTCAAAAATAGTGACCAGAGATGATAGCATGGCTGTGAATATTCAGGAGTATTATTAACTGCAGTGGCAGAATGTCAAATCCATACTTGATAAATATACCAGTCCGCAATATGATGCTATATGCACAAGACAATGTGAATGTGAATTGTATGTCTCAGAGCAGTAGAAAAAGATCTTAAAATAAGAAAATTAATCTAAATGACTGAAGCCTTACATTATAAGCCCTTTATTTTACAGAATATGTGACTTGTATGGAGGAAATTGTATCAAATAACACATATATAAGTCTTCTTTTAAGAGTAAATATACTCATTAAAAGGCTCCTCATGGTTTTAAGTGTTCAATTGCAACTTTCCCTCTAAATATGTTTTACTTTCGCCTATAAAGTCAAATCAGGTTTGTTGTTTGTATAGCCATTTAAGGGCTAGTATATATATGCATCATAATAACAGTTAAAATACATTTTTCATCTGACTTTTTCTGTCCTTATGGTCTCTTTTATATATCACCCTTCTACTGGATAAGTGGAGCACTTAATTTAAATCAATATCGCACTCAATCATTTTCATTTAACTGACGGAAGCCAACATCGTAAAAGTGTTTTTTTATTCGATTAATTGGGTAGTTAGGCAAGTGGAGCGTGTACCATTAGGCTTAGGGTTTGAGTTTGTTGCAGGTTACTGTCTGTTTACCACACTATCAAATTAAATCAGGATGCCCCAAAAATGTATCTGAAATTAAATAAAAAATATACTTTAATAATAACGCAGCCCTTGTGTCAGCTTCCAGAGAACATACGGTCCTCTGCATCACTCTCAGTTTTTAGGAAATGCCTCAAGACCCACCTGTTCCACACCGCATTTTACTGACTATCCTTTACTTTATTTATTTATTTTATTTTAACCTTTTATGCTCTTAACCTTTTTAAATGTTTTATATTACCATATTTTATTCAATATGCTCCTTAGATATCTTTTTATTTTATTTTGTTTTATTATGTTCTCCTTATAGCTTTGTGAAGCACCTTGAGATGACGTTGTTTTTATAGTGTGCTATATAAATCAAATGTATTATTATTATTATTGTGTGAAATCAGTTGCATACAACTTGTATGTTTTGGATCGGACCCCCATAAAGAAACTCCTATTTGGATCTGTGTATACACACCATAGACTCATCTGTATTCAGACTGTTGGGTCTGTTCATTGAGTTTTTCTGCTGTTAAATAAGGAAGGAATGGATGAAGTGACTCCTATCAGGTAACACACACACACACACACACACACACACACACACACACAGACACACAGACACACACACACACACACACACACACACACACCCACGCCTGCAGGCCATTGTGAAACTGCTATAATCCTTTCCTAATAAGGTGGTAAAGACAGGGAGATTGGCATTATTGATCAGGCCTTTAGGGAAAACCTCTCTGTTTCCTCATAGAAAGCTAATCAATAGTGAGCATATAAGTCACACACACAACTGTAGTCAAGTAAACCCATACAGTAAATCCCTGTGCTAAATTTGACCCGTGGGAACTCTAAATCCCAAAAGACCTTGCTGTGTGGGTCACTGGTGGGGTGACCCATAGGAGATCAAAGACTGAGCATTTGAATGCTGACACTGGAGACAATGGATGGGAGGTCGTCTTCTGCTTTGCTCTGCTCTCAGGTATATCATCCGTCAATATGTGTGCAAGTGTGTGAGAAGGAGGAAAAAAACATAGCTAGAAAAAGTGTTTGCAGTCATTAGGGGTCACTGTGTATCAAGATAGAGGGGTTAAAGGGACAACAAATGTGACAGAGGAGACGGTACTAGATGGAGAGAGGAATAACTATCAAAGAGTTGACACATTGAAAGGGCATGAAAAGGACAATATGTATAAAAAGTACAAGTATTAAAGGGGCCCTGTTATGTTCATTCTTAGGTTCATATTAGTATAGTGCCTCTACTGTGACATGTCTCCATGCTTTAATGTTCAAAAAGCTCTTTATTTTTCTCATACTGCCTGTGCTGCAGCACCTCTTTTCACCCTCTTTCTGAAATCAGAGCCCAGTCTGCTCTGATTGGTTAGCTGGCCGGCTCTATTGTGATTGGTCAACCACTTAGAGATGTCCCGCCCTTTAGTCTATCATGTACAATGTGTTGGAGCGCAAGAAAATATAAGTGCGAGTGTTACAAAGTGATGTTATTAAGTTCCGGAAGTAATCAAAGGAGTCCAAAGGAGGAGTTGCAGGCATTGTGTGGGAGAGAAACTCCCTCTGGAGGGAACTTTGGGATTTGAGCCTTTGCAGACCATTTACATGCACACAAACCTATATATTACATACAGTACTACAGGGAAGAAAAAACCCCAAATAGTATGATAGGGCCTCCATTTTGTATTTTCTTTTCTTCATGTATGCCCAAAAATGTGGTGCACTCATCACCTTAATTTGGTTTAAAATTCCGACATCACTGATACTTTTACAAAGTCGCCCAACTACAAATGTAGCCAATCCAATGAATACATTGGAGGTTTAAGCGGGCAGATTACCTTCTTTGGTTTAGGGATACTTTAGGTTTGCAAAATGCAAATGCCATTGGGGTCTTATCTGGGCAGTGTGGTAGACACACGTTTTACCAAAAGAACAAAACTCCAGCAAAGTGTCTTCCTGTTGGCTTCTGAAAGGGCAACGTTTTGAGCAACACAGTCTCACTCCCTGAACGTCCAGGAGCGACGCTTGGTCAGGGTCCTATGGCGTGCAGTTGTGACGCGCCGAGTCTCCTTCAGCTTCATAAACGGACGCAAAGAGCTTTCAACTGATTGCAATGTATTCCCATGGGCGGCGGTATTTGACGCTCAGGGCAGCACCGCATCGGTCCATGTCGGCGGCATTTAAAGGCAATGTGAGCGTCCATTCCCATTGGATAACGGAGGATTTTACACCCGGAAATAAGAATTCTCCTTACAGTCGATTGATTTTGCAGTGATATCTGCACTACTCATCAGCTCAAAAACACCAGATTATCCTTGTTAATTGCACAACATTGATTGGTTTAAATTGTGTACAATGCTTTTGTATTTTTCCCCTTCGATTCGGAGAAACAAATATTTTTTCAGAGTTTAGGATGGCCGAAGACACTACACTACCCAGAATCCTCAGCTATCGTTCCGCTTTGCTCGACAAACCTTGTGATTAGTCCTCAAGCTGATTGGTTGACCTCCAACTGCATTCCATATGAAAAAAAACGTTTCGTAAAAGATAAAATCATACTTTATTCAGCAGTGCTTGCTTTACTCTTTGAAAGTCATCACATGAATGCATTGTAATAAATGGTTCGGCTGCATTAAATATTACACATCTGTCGTAGTTCTTTATTTATCTACAGAGATCGGGCCTCAGAATAGACCGGAAACTATTCTTTTACCGTTCTGTTTTAATTTCACAATAAAGTTAGTAGTAATATTTTGTTTTGATATTATTGTTTTTTATTAACTACTAGACCGCTGGGTCATGCTAAGAACATCTTTTCTGTGTTGCTGTGGGTTTTTTCCATCGCTTTTGTGTTACAAATATTAAAACAATAACAAAATATATCCGTCGTAAACTAAACCAGAAACAGCAGTATATATTTTATTTTGTTAACACTGTAAACTTGACAGCTTTTTAACCCACCACCTACTGGTTAAAACGTTATTACACGTTTAGAGTAATTGCAATGCAGGTAGATTGTGTTGCTTTTTAATGACTGTTTAAAATGCCTTTTTCTTAATGTCTTTCATTTTTGTAAAGCACTTTTGAATGTGTTATATTTATGAAAACATTTAAATATTAAGAGTACATACAAAATAGGAGGAAAGTAGAAGTCAATGATAGAAATATAGAATAGAAAATATCAAGAAGATACTGTAAATGATCTCTACAATAAAACAGTTTAGTGCCGGAGTAAAAGATATTATAGGAGGATGTGCAAAACAGACAAACTAATAGGCTTTATTTAAACATTAAAGAATACTTTAGGTTAAGGTCTTCTTTTAAATAAGAAAAAGCTTTGGGGGTATCTAGAGATAAATATTAAGCCTGACAAAGTACTTAAGGTCTAATATATTGCATGGTTTGTTTTGGAACTTGACAATCAACTTGTTGAAGCACTTATTTTAACCGATATTATACATATTTATTATACTCTTATAAGATGTATGTAGATAGTATAAGAAATGTGCAGAATATGACAGTTTAATGGTGGAGGTACACACATATTGATAGATGTAATGCTTGTTGAGGAACCTATGACCCAAGTTTTCATCATTGCATAACTACACCGTAGTTGTGTATATGATATGTCAATAAACCTTAGAAAATCTTGAAATCTTGAAAGGGATGTGCAAAATAGCCATTATATACAGTCTTTAATGAACTATTAGTAGAGAATAACGAGTAATGAATATGCTTTATAGGGATCTGCAGATAAATATTTAGTCTTCTCAAGCACCCACTACCAAATATCTCGCCTGATTGTTGGCACTTGACAATCACCTTCACTGAATTTTACTGAGGTGTAACTAAAGTCTGATTTAAGGGTTGTTTATACCTGCCGTCTGGCAGGCGGTACCGCAGCATCCGGACTAAAACCACCAGACTCAGGGACAGTTTCATCCTACAGGCCATAAGACTATTAAACACCTGAACTTTGAAACAACATCCATAA
Source organism: Dissostichus eleginoides (assembly GCA_031216635.1). Classification (NCBI taxonomy): domain Eukaryota; kingdom Metazoa; phylum Chordata; class Actinopteri; order Perciformes; family Nototheniidae; genus Dissostichus; species Dissostichus eleginoides. Next base: position 33,119,894 of record CM062265.1, on the reverse strand, counting down.
CATTCATCTGGCTGCTACTTAGAAATTATTTATCTAATATATCATATTCCAATCACTTGTATAGACTCTTATTGCACTATTGCACTTTTTACTATTTTTCTTTTTGGATTTACTTGCACTATTTTTTCTGTGTATCTGTTTTATTGTGTTGCACTGTTGGAGGAGCCTGTGACCTAAGGGAGGGGGGGGGGGGGTAGGAAACGTTCGATTCCTGTTTTGGATAGTGTGCCATCGATGGGTTTCATTCCATTTCAAAGTGCTGTTTGACGCTCGGCGTAAACTTCGCGCACTGCCACTCCAACATCCAATCACAGAGCTTGAGGACTAATCACGGGTTTATGAAGCAAAGCACATGTTGGAGTCCCAAACGATAGCTGAGGATTCTGGGTAGTGTAGTGTCTTCTGCCATCCTAAACTCCGAAAAAATATTTGTTTCTCCGAATCGAAGGGGAAAAATACAAAAGCATTGTACACAATTTAAACCAATCAATGTTGTGTAATTAACAAGGATAATCTGGTGTTTTTGAGCTGATGAGTAGTGCAGATATCACTGTAAAATCAATCGACAGTAAGGAGAATACTTACTTCCGGGTGTAAAATCCTCCGTTATCCAATGGGAATGGACGCTCACATTGCCTTTAACTGCCGCCGACATGGACCGATGCGGTGCTTCCCTGAGCGTCAAATACCGCCGCCGATGGGAATACATTGCAATCAGTTGAAAGCTCTTTGCGTCCGTTTATGAAGCTGAAGGAGACTCGGCGCGTCACAACTGCACGCTCCTGGACGTTCAGGGAGTGAGACTGTGTTGTTTTGAGAAGACTAATTTATTAGTAACCAGTAATTAGTCAAAAAGGGGAAACTGAATGTAATTTCTTACTTTTTCGCTTCAATGGTGGCCTTTGCCAACGGACATCTGATGAAAATTGATGAGTATGTAGAAGTAGTATTAATGAGTAAAAGCAAAACAAAATGGAGCAAAGTCATATTGTCCTCCAACACAAAGTCACAACAGCAGCACATATACATTCCCCAAAGTAGTTTTCATTCATCACACATTCAAAACTCAATTTGGCCTTTTCATAAAGGTTTCATGAAACAGCTGAAGTTCAGTGGTATTTCCCTTTAATGAATACGACCCTGCGAGAGCGATGCATTGCTCAGCGTAGTGTGTGTGCATCTGAGGTGTGTGTGTGAGTGTAATTATGTGATCTTTCCTACTGTCTCTAGAGTCCAGAGATAATTACCAGTGGATAATGGTTTGTGTGCAAGGAATGAAATGGTATGGCTAGAGAAGTGTGTGTGTGTGTGTGTGTGTGTGTGTGTGTGTGTGTGTGTGTGTGTGTGTGTGTGTGTGTGTGTGTGTGTGTGTGAGCCATGTATGTTTGACCTTACACATACCGGCTTATAACGCTTGAGTATGGGTGTTTGGGTGTGTGTACGAGTGTGTGTGCTGTTTTTCTTCACAAAACAAGCGCCTCTGTTAGTGTGTATGTGTGTTTCCTCTGTGATAGATGACTCTTACACAGTGTAAAGTGAACGTGAAAAATGGTAATAAAGTTTAATATTGTTCCCTGCAAGGCAGATTTATGACACAGTGAATTTAACATCCGTTTCTCATTGAGACAATGATTTATAAACAAAAACGCACACACACACGCACACACACACACACGCACACACACACACACACACACACACACACACACACACACACACACACAGACACACACACACTTTAGTGCTTGCATGTGCAGACAAAAGGTGTCCTGTACATTAGCACACACAAATACGCACTCCCAGATTGGTGCACAACAGATTCCACACACACACACAGTGTAGTGGAAACACCTGCACACACACAAAGAGCTATTTGGTTTCCATATATCACTGGGTTTACGATTGCTCTCTCACTATTCCCTGATCTCCTCCCTGTAGCACTGCACCTGTGGGTAATTGGCTTTTTAATGACTTCTGCATTTCAACACATTCCCCATCTTGGTTATTTGCCTCCTCAAGCCTCATTTGAGAAGTCACACTGAGCGAGAGAGAGAGACATGATGGAGGGGTGGACAGGTGAGAAAGTAGACGAAACAAAAGGAGAGAGGAAAAGAAAGTAGGAAACAAATACATAAAATCACTCTTGGCAAATCTGCTAAGACTGGGTTGTACATTCAGGTATTCTAATGCAAATTAGACACATGAAATTAAAAAGGCAAAAGGGAAAACCCCTGCTCCGAGTTGAAAATGTTTTAAGATGATTCAATAAACAGCAGGGTAAATGCATTTGTATGATAAGTAATGATGTTGGCTCAGGATGAGCAGGCTGATAAATGAGGCAATTTCACTGCAAAACAATTCAAAGGAATGTTATCAGGATACTGTCGTTCGCACTTGACCTTCAGAAATGTTATGACCGCAATTAACCATGGTATTTGCTTCTGTTTTAAAAAATTGTTAAGGTCATTTATTTGTTACACTCAAAGAAAAATGAGGGCAATGGATGTTCATATTCAAATGTATGTCACGATGGTCAGAGCAGCAATTATATACATTGCATGTATGTTTGATATAGCAAACAGCTGATGCTACCGGCAGATACTGCGGTGATGAAACGCCATATCATGGATTATCAAGGATTATTTTTGCATGTAACAGTATGGATGCTCAAAGGCTTTCTCTCTTGCCACAAGGTGAGTTCTTTTTTATTTCCTGCTTCTTCACACACATGCTCTGTGCAGTACAGGTTAGCTCTGAGTGTTAGCGATGCTAATGTAAACATGCACCGACCATATTACGTCCAAAACAGTCGGGCATTGTTTCTGATAGCAACGTTTCTGATAGGGCCGTGGGTGTAAAGCCAGCCTACATTTCCGATATTACGTCATATCGGACGCAAATCTGGATCAGCTCCGTTGTAGCCCCATTTTTAGAGATTTGGGTACGGAGGAAAAGAGAGAGGGTTTTATTTTCTGACGCTGCTTGAGTTCCCCGAAACACCGGGGACACATATTTATGTATAAAAGACATCAAAAAGTGCAATCCCTGTTTTTCCTCCAGAGGGAGTTTCTCTCCCACACACTCCCCCCTGCCTGAAACGCCTCCATTGGACTCCTTTGTTTACGTCCTTGACATAAGGATATAACTATGCAACACTCGCGTCAGATGTGAAGATTAGGGTGTTTACTGGGTGCGTCTAAAAAATGTTAGTGTACTGTATTCAGTTGTTGCCTGTTTTTGTCAAAGTAATGTACAGACCTGACCTACAGCAGAAATCCCTTTGTGTGAGTAAATGTCTTTTGCATGAGTTGTTTTTACGTTTGCATGTATTTACAGTAGAATCATGTTATTTTTACCTTTAAGCCACTGTGGGTTTATACTTATGTGAGCAGCATACCAAAAACGTGTGTTTGAAAATTCTGTTTGAGACAAGTATAGGGAGCGTATGACACACACATACTGTAAGGACAGACACAGAGACTGAAATAAAGAAGGATATTCCCTACACAGGAAGCAGGGAAGTGCTTTGAAGTAACTTTGCTACAGTAGTGTCAGCCAGTCCACAGAATGTCTTCCAAACTAAAAGATACAACCTTCATTCACCCCATGCTATTACATGTAAACACTTACAGACTGTGGTGATGCAATTGTAAACATTACAAATCATAATTAAATCTGCATTTCAAGGTTGCAACATCAGCAGGCTACCCCCCATTACTGACCCAAAAAGAGACAGTTTCTGGTCCAGGCTCTTAACAAATGTAGAACTCTTATATTCCAATTTGGTGGTTCTTGGAATCATTCAGTAATTATGAATATGTATTTGTTTGTTTTTTGTAAAAGTAAAGGATTTTTTTATTAAAAATGAAAAATACTGGAAGGAGAAAAAGAAGAAGAGCATCTGGAATTCAAAGGCAGTGGTCCATCCATATCAGATCTACACATATCTGTAAAATCCTCATTTATATACAATGGTTACTTGTATCTAAAGCATGGTATTGTGACATTTTATCATGGTTGTTTCTCTGAGCCCAGAGGTGGAAATGCATCCCAGCTCTGGCAGTATGGGCCCTTGTGTATTTATTATGGCCAGTTCCATCTCTCTAGGTACTGCATATGACTGTGTTTAAATCCTGACATTACATTTTCATGTTCTCCATCCCGGTCAACGGCAAGGCCATGATAGACTTTAAGGCACCAACATGTTTCATCCCTGCCAGCTTTACTGCCTTCAGAGATTACCTCGCACACATCAATAAACAATAAGAATAATATGTCTCCATGTCTGTGCAGGAGATTGTACAGGCGATGCCAAGTGCATGAATTTCACTTTCACGCTTGCCTTTTCATATCTGCTTATGATCATATCCTTGTGCCCTTTACTGAGCTTGTGTTTGTGTCTATGTCTACCTATAAATAAGATTTGTTGTTGATGAAAAGTTTACAGTGTTTTCATTACCATCTGCCATGCATCATTACATGTGAAGAAGTATTTCTATTTCTGAGGGCTTTAGTGTGCTCTGCATTGTTATGGATAGAACAATATATGGTTTTGAATTACTGGCAGGTTTTTCATGAACCTTCTGTTTCTCATACAAGAAAGTGTCTCTAGCTCTAGAGCTTCTTGGATGTAGGGACTAATATATTATAGTAATTTCCGCCATATTTTTTATTTGCTTATTTTGTTTGTCAGCAGGATAACATCAAACCTAGAGGACTGATTTTCATTATTTGGCGCAAGGGTTAAGCATTGGCCAACCCTTAAAATGATGGAGCACATCTGAATCACAGCGCAAATGCACCAAATTATTTACAGTTTGGGAAACATTGGTGACAAAGACCATACGACCTGTGCATGGGTGCGCGAGTGGCCTTTTAGTAGTATAAAAGATTGTCGCCGTTCCAGAGTTTTACTACGACCAGACTCTTTTTTTCTCAATTAATATAGCACTAATATTATTTTTCTTTCACATACTGTATGGCTGTTGTTCAAAGAAAAAATGAAATGCTTATATGTTTCTCAACTAACTGAAGAATTTTTTTGCAAATACTTTCACAAATCCGGCTGAACAAATGGGGCTAGGAAAAGTGAAGCCAATGTCAAGTCAAGTTTTACTGAAGGATATGAGAAATTGAACATTAAACATTTTCCTGACAGGTTTAAGATCTCAATCACTGGTTTCAAGTCTTTTTCACTACAGCGTGATTCTCCTTTTGTAAGTTATGGTCCTTTTTTATAAAATACATGTTAGGGCAGGAACAATTTAAGGCAGGGCTGTAACATTTTGATTGTCTAAAGATGTATTTTTCAGCGTTCAGTTGTACTTTACTCCACCATTTTGTGTCACTTATGGTTGCAAGACCCGGGCTTGGGGAGTAACGGATTACATGTTACGTGATTACGGAATCAGGATACAAAAAAATGTAGTCCCTTCTTTTCTCTTGTATTTATTTGCACTGAATTTGATATTGATTACTTTTATACTCAAATTATGTTACTGATTAAAACATTTTATTCTTAAGGAATACATTTAAATTCACTTTCTCAAACCTGGAAAGACCATACTTGAAGCTAGCTGTAAAACCATAGACCACCAACCAACGATGAAGACATAACACATGTAGGCTACATCTATGTTTCTATAAGAGCTTTTTTCCTCTCCTTTCCCCTCAAGGAGAATATCAGTCAGGAAATATTACAGCTATTTTTAAAACTCACCATCAATGCTGTTTTGCAAAGACACACACACGGCACATGCACCAACAAACACCGTCAGCGGCCTCAAAGGCATTTTCAATTCACACACGGAGTAATATGGAGCCCTCAGCTGGGTATATCATCGAACCACTAACTGCAAATGAAGCAAGGGACACATCAGGGGCTCAGATTAGATGGAGCTGGCAGAGATGGAAAATGAAACTGTCGATGATATCTTTCTGCTGCCTCCCCCTCTCTTTTTGGTTATCACCCCCTTTTCTTCCAGGTTGTCTGTCATTTTCAGACATTATTGGCTGTCTCTCAGTGTTTGTCCCATTCAGTCTGCCTCCCCCTCTCCGTCTTCCATTCCCTTCACCACACATATAAACAGAGAGAGTTATCACTGGCCTACAGGGACCCATTACTTCTGTGATCCAAGGCTTTTATATGGTGGCTTGGTCTTAAAAATGGGCATTTATTGCTCCCCCTGATAAATTGGGTGAGTGTGTGTGAGTTTGTGTTTTTCATTCAATCTGCTGTTTGCTTGGAAAGGCTAGACACAGATAAGAGCGTCACATACATATTGTGTTTGTGGATTATGTGTGTGTTGGAGAGAGTATAAAGAGTCTAGAATGGGAAACATTTGAAAACAGAAAAGGGGATAAAGAAGGAATATCTGATGTTATTTTAGGAACACATTACCGTGGCACAAAAAGGCTGCCAAAATGTGGAGTGTGGGCCACTGGTATTCTAACTAATAATACACAAACAGCAGGTCTATTGATATCAATTATTTATTTTTACTTTTTACAAACTGTACTTGAGCAGACCTGTTGAAGTGCTGGGTGTTACTTCAAGAGGCCAACGAGAAACGGATATCCCATAGTAAGTTATGGTGTTACACAATTTGACATTATGTGTCGGCTTCAAATGTCTTACAACTGATCATTCTTCTGTATAAAAAAAAGATGAACCATTGTCAAATGTAAAAGTGACACCTACTAGGATTACAGATGTGCAGTGGAGTGGGTGTAGTGGAGTGGTTTGAGAGTTTTCCTACAGATGATATGATTTTTTTATTTTGCTGTGAGACTGGTTCCCTGTTTACTGACTCTCCATTGTGAAGGAAATGGATCAATTTGAGAAAGTAACCAATAAGTAGAGTGAACAATGGAGCAGAAAGACCCAATCCCATCCACTCTCTAAAGAAAAACACAATAGCAAATCAGATTTGATTTGAGTTATGACAATGTAATTGTAATGTATCTAAGAAACCCTGAATAGAGTGATCCAGGTTCTTTGATGCAATCCAAATAATCTGCAAATACATTTCTACATCCATGTATCTATTTAGCATCCATTACTGACCACCTCACCATGTCTTCCAAATTAACTAATTACCCTCATTACCTGTTCTATGTTTCCATCATCCATCTTAAACTGTTCCATCATGTCCTTGATGCACAATTAAGGGACATTTAACTTTGACATTTTTTTCAATCACTGAGTTGGATCACTTTCATGACGTAAAAGAAAAAGTTTGTTATAATGGTTTTGGAGCAGTCTGATTAAGATGAACTCAACAAGCAAACTATACTAAAGTTGTAGAACATATTTGCAAGTGACTCATTTTTTTAAACACGCAATATTTCTTAAGGATTTATAGATGTCAAATTCCGTAATATTCCAATCAGGTGTGAACTATTATATCCTCCCCATCAGTGTTTCCCTGACATTCCTGTTCTTCGTATATATAGCAATTATCTGTTCAGCCAACGATCCAATCATCCTCCCACTCTTCCCTTTCTTCACTTACTCTTCCCATCATTACCTTTATCCTGTTCTCTTAGCTCCTACTTCCATTGCGTGTGTCACTGACAGCTCTATCTGCTGTAGCCGAGGCACAAAGGGATTTTACCAGTCAGGTAAACCATCTATCTTCATCTCACACTCTCTCTGTGGATGTATAACGCAGCTACTATGGCTTCACTCTGAAAGAGACTGACAGCTTCATACAGCTCTCAGAGCGACGCTTCAATAGGATTCAAATGTGTATCCTAAAAGGAAGGGCTAATCAAAAATGTAAGAGGTCTTCACTTTTATTTTCTATTATTTAGCTAGGAAAAGTTTGAAGAAAAAGGGAGTTTTAAGTATTGTTCTCCCCTTTTAGTTGAGATTACATTTTATTCACCAGTTTCCTCAGACCTTTACATGAAAGTCACACATTTACAGTAGTGGGATTATAATTTATCACATTTTTTATTATCTTGTCTTTTTAACAAGATAAATACAACACATTTTATCATCCCGCTTGACTCCATAAAGTAATTCAGGCTTCATCTCACACTGTTGAATAAAATGCCTCCATTGTTGTGTCTCTCTCCCTAATCCCCAATGCACAAACAAGCAGCAGATGCAGACAATGAAGGAAAGTGCTTGTTATTTCATATTAGTATTATTAAACAACTACTTTGCTCAAGGCTGTTCTTCCATAATAAAGCGTTTACATATTCTGCCTGTCATTAATCGGGCCACTTGGCATGCAGACTAATTCAAGGATTAAACTCACAGGGTGTATTCCCTGACTGGATAAAATACATATTAGATCTAAAATCGAACAGAAAACAAAAGGAGTGGGATTTCTTTTCAGTAAAGAAAATGGCGGTTTAACTAAAACCCACGGTAACAACTAGCCATTTGCAATAAACTGTATATCATAAACCCAGGAATGAGTTAGCATTTTATCACTTTCAGTTCACATGTCTTGCTTTTTTGAACAGTTAGATACCTTACATAAGATCTGTGGTTATCACAAGCTGAAGGGATTTACACATTGATTTCTACGACATAAAATACTTCAGTAAATACCCCACTGGTGAATGTCTGAAGCTTCTTGTGTCCTAAAAACAGGGGTTTGCTAACAAGTGTCTAATGAGACTATTAAACACCATCACGCTGAGCATTAGCCGCCTTTAACCTAGCGGTTGTAAGGTGAAGTAATGTGTCCGTGATGTAGCTAGTATGTATCCTAATGCTAGCTTTTTACTTCTGACAATAACATCTATCGTTGAAATATTGTAAAAGCGATGTTATTATGTGGAGATTATGCTGCCGAACAAAATGTGTAAGTGTGATAAACATGTGTTTACCACAGATTTTATTTTCCGCGATGTTGCAACATCCGATGGAAAATCCCATTGCTTTTTGTCGAGGGAGCCCTTGAGAGGCTAAATTCCTGGTTGACCTACACAAATACGTCATCACTGCACCACTTAACTAACCGGTATTGACAAGTAACTGTATCATAAAGCTTTACTATTTATTTTGCAGAAACAAGATGTGTCTCATATGGTTTGGGCAATTCGCCTAAAAAGAAAAACTAGCTTTAAAACACAACATGTTATGTCCGTCTGTCTCTCAATGTAACTTAAAAGCTGCTATGTGCCACCGCTCCGTATTATTTCCTTCAAAAACTGAAGCCAAACACTTGTAGTTCTTTCTCAATTAACACTGGAAATAACATAGGTTTTTACACAGCAGCTGTCTGTCACCCTGTCAATGTATAATTATCATTTTGCACCATTTATAATTTCTCCAACTCTACGGCTCCGCTTCCTGCCCGCCCACAAATCACAAATGCAATCAAGTCGGCCCGACAAGGGCCCTCAAAATCACCGCCGGCGACCTAAAAAGCGGACGGGATATTTAACCTCTGTACCCATCAGCAGCCACTTGACACACACACACACGCACACACCACACATAATTTATGCTATACCGCTGTGACATGCTATAATTCAGAAGTCTATTACTGATGGCAGTTTTAAACAAGGCATGTTAGTGTGTGTGTGTTTGTGTGTGTGTGTGTGTGTGTGTGTGTCTGTGTGTGTGCGTGTGTGCGTGTGTGCATGTGTGTACTCTATATGTTTGTGACAAAGTGTATAGATGTGTCTCTGCCTGATAAATATGTGTCACAACTGAATGCTTTGGTACTCTCTGATTAGTACTCATTTGTTTTCAGCCTCTCTAAGGAAATGTTGCTGACGAGCAGATACACACACACACACACACACACACACACACACACACACACAGTCAGATGAAAACACACACAGACGGAGGAAAAATGTCAAAATACAACTGGAGACGTTCACCGCAGTTCAAACATACTTTTCTGTCAAGCTGTCAAATCGGAGAAAAATAACATCAACGGCAACTGAGAGGCAAATTTAGGACAAAGACGCCTGGGGAGGAATAATGTCTGGGAGAAGGAAGGTGTGGAGAGAGGGAAAAATAAAAAATAACAGCAATAAAAGAACGAGCGAAGACAGGCAGAGCTGTAAGGCTTTCTGAAACACGGTTCGGGTCCTGCATTGTCAGTCAGTGCAAACAGCAACACTACAACTGACAGGGTGCACCAACAAACACACACTCACCACCTCTAGCATTGCTAGCTGAGGCTGGCTAGAGCTGTCTCTAAAATCACCTAAAACCTCAAGAAGGTGAAAAAAAGGCTGCATATTTCATTTGGCTGTCACACTCTCGCAGGCCTGCAAAACGCTGAAGGAAAAGTGGGATTTGTATGAGAAAAGTGTCAGAGAAGAGTACACAAATTGAGAAAAGCAGCTGAGATAGAGGAAAAGAAATATATATGAGAACACTGAACATGCTTATTGAGATTTACTGTGGTGTCAGAGAGGAGGACTGATTGATTTATCCTAATCACCTGAATGTATTCAAATTATACAGCATTTAAGAAGTTTTCTCAGATTTAACTGCAAGACATTTTAAAGAGAAGGCTTGAAACTTTTCTTTATGATAAAGCTTATTGTTAGGGATGGCTCACGCTCATTTTAAAACGAACGCTCTGTATGCTGCTATAGGCTTAAGGCTTTTCATCTATCCTTTATTTATTTCATATATCCCCACAATATCATTTGTGTAATTTGGATTATCTTTGTTATAATTTGTTTTTTCATCTGACATTCATGTTGTTTTGATTTTTCCTATCTGTAAAAAAACAACAACCTGAGACTAAGTGTAATATGTGATATTGGGGGATATAAATAACATTTGATTTATGAAGTATCCTGACTGTTTTCGTTCACCCAAGTCTCTGGACCACGCAGCATTTACACCCTGCAGTCCGGCTGAATATGCACAAAGTCTCTCTAGCATGATTATAATTATATAACATGCAATTCAGAATCACATGAGTGATTGTATGTATAGGCCTTACACAGCCAGGGTTCCCCCACACAGGTGTTTTTACATGTGCCTGATTAGACCTCTTCTCAGGACTGTGTGGGCGTACAAACACTGCGCCTGACTGACATCTCCCCCCCCCCCCCTCCAGCTGGCAGAACAACTTTGTTCGTAGCTATTGGTCTGATGAGATCTGGTGACACATAATTATCAGGAGAGCTCTGCCTCAACTGAACCAGAGCAGAGGTCTGCTGAGCCAGAATAACTGACAACACCTGTGGAAATGTCTTTTAAAGAACCCCAGGATGTGCAACAACGGCAATTTTGCAGGTTTATTCCATGTTACGCTTTGCAAAATTGGTCTTTCAAATCTTGATAGAAGTCTGTGCACACATAAGATATCAGTATTTTGAATCGAAGCAAAATATGAGCAGACACATCTTGAACTTTATTCAGAATGGAGTCTGCGATGTCTCAGTGTCCAATTTGTTCAGTTTCATTGCATGCACAATCCAAATAATGAGTAGGTTACTACAGCAGGGAATGTGAGGAATGCTGTCTCAATATATTTACAGATGTATTCAAATCATAATATTGAAACATTGCATATGTTTAATGTTACACAGTATATATATTTTAAGCGAATATAAAATAAGATATACATCCCTAATTTGGATTATGTTTCTCAAAGCAGCATTTTTACAATAAATTAAAAAAAATAAACAGTGAGTATTTAAAGTATCCCTCTTTGAAAGAAGCTGGTGGAGAGGGTGGATATTCCCAAAGTGGGATTACTTAGAGTAAAGCAATTCATGAGGTTTTGAAGATTAGAAACAGCTTTATAAAAGCAGTCCAATTATCATTTCCTTTCCTTTGTATGTGATGCTAACAATGCCTGAAAAACCTTTATAGACCATAAAGTGTGAATAGGTAATTTCACACTTAAAAATTGTAAACCTGTCAGTGAAGAGCTTTTCATCTTCATCTTTGGTGTCTAATACATTGTTTTCTTCACTTATAAATACTCTCTATATTACCTTGAACCCTCTCTCTATATTCACGTTCTCTCTGCTATCTTGTCTCAGCCGCTGCAACAGCTCCATATCCCTTCAGGGATCATTACATCTTCATCTACTCTATCTAATTCACAGAAAGGCTAGAAAATGATTGCCTGTCACCGTTCAAACCGCAAATGAACATGTTTCTGTCATTCTGACTTCAAAAACACGGTGACACACAACTGCACCTCTGGTGCTGTTTTGCAGAATTGACTGGTTTTTCAGAATAACATTCGCAGAGAAAATATAAAGTAGAATTAGAGGAAAAAAGTACACACATACTGTGAAAAATCAAGAATCAAAGAGCAGACGCACACAGTTCAACAAGAAAGCAAACAGTTAACATCAGAAAAAGATACCGTTTCTTTGAGGTGTAAACAATTGGTTTATATAGGAAGAAATGCTCTGTTTGAGTTTAAAATCAGCCATACGTATTATGTGAGCATGTGAAGTTGTTGTGAGACCTTTTATCCTGGAATCTGGAAGTTAGCACTTGCTGCATCAAAACAATATTAATTTGATGGGTTTGGTAAACTAGCTTCCGGGCTACTTTGTAAGCTAGAAAGGCCAAATAATGTGCTCCACAAACTGAATATATTCTTACTTGACTGGCTAATTTTGATTAATTCAAAGTTGTTATGATAAGATATAAATTAGAAATTGATCCCCAAAAAAGGAGATGGAGATTAGCTTCTGGGCTACTTTGCTAGCTAAAAAGGCCAAATAATGCTCTGTAAAAACAGCAAATATTTTATCTCTGGCTTACTCGTTTGGAGAAATAGTATTAGTTATGTAAAGATAGAAATTAGAAATGGATTACTTAGTTAAGTTAGCTTCTTACGCACAGAAGGTAACTAACGTTACCAATGTACCAATTTTAACTCAAAACAAAATGTCTTCCTAAACCCAATCAATAGTTTCCTTCACCTAAAAAATCGGCTCTGGTTGAATTCACATCTTTCACCACGTGTTTAAAATTGATGCCATAATAGAGTGTGTGCGAACATAGTAAAGGGTCATCATTTGCAGCTGAACAGTTTAGCCACACGTTGTTTAGCTTCACCGTTCCAACAATCCCACTAAAAAGCAGATATGTTTGCAGAAAGTAAAGTTAGATAAGTCCAGTGCAGAGTACCTGATCTGAAGGAAAGTCTACAGTCCTGAAGTCAATGAGTGTCTAGTAAAGAAATCGAACTAGCTATCCTGTTCATATTTTACATTGGGAGTCCAAAAAACCTACTGCACTGGTTAGCTAATTTCCCTTGTACCTTCTGGATGTGGAAGAGTGATTTTTTCAAGCATTTTTATGACAAAACTTAAATTAGTAATAAACCAGATATACTTTCTGCGAGTTTGTGTTTGAGTCTTTCTTCCCCCTAGTGGTCGATAATGACCTTCACCAACAATACAACAAACTTCTTAGCCCACATTTCAGATGTTACGTATTTTCAATTGTCTGTCCTGGAAATTGCCTTTTCGGATGGATGAGCTAGTAACAAAAAGTAAGTAAGAGTCATTAAGAGAAAACTCTTTCAGCCTTTGTGTCAGTCTGCCAGTTTGTCTCTGTCCTTGTCTTCTTTTTTTTCTGGTTTCTTTCACAGTTTTTGTCTCTCTTCTCTATCTTTGTGGATGCTCATCTATCTGCCTCCTTTGTGTCTTTTTTCCCATTTGCATGGCTATCTGAAGTCTTTCTTTGTATTCTACTGCGAGTATCTCTCAGTCTCCACGTGCCTCCCGTCAAGCATTATCTCACGCTGCATTCTTCGAAGTCACTCAATTTTTTTTTTGTATGGTCTCCTTTTTTCTCTGTATTATAGAAAGGAAAAAAAACTCTTCAAATTCCTTCAATTGTGTTTTCTTAAGAAAGTATCTCACGTTATGTCATCCTCATTTTCTATATCAATGAATGAGATATTCAGTTTCAGTGTCTAGATCACAGAGTTGGATGTTTTTTTTTTTTATTTGTGCATGGAACATGATGTCTGTCTTTCGATTTGTCAGTGTATTAATAATGTTCCTATGCATTAACACACCAGCAGAACATATATATGATAAATAAAGCCTTGTAGTGTACACACACTTCAATTCCAACAACTACTTTTCTTTGATTAAGCTTGCATATGCGCATGATGCTTAAGTGCACAGGGTTTTTGTAACTTATTTATTTCTCTCAATCATCCTCTACTTCTCTCTTCCTCTGTATATTTTTCTGACTCTCTATATGGTACTCACTCTTCAAACTCCCCTCTGATCATTTTTCACGTTTCAGATCGTGGCCGTGTTGATGGGTGCTCAAAACATGGACTGGCTTTGATGCTTGATGTTTGCTTCTCGTGTAAGTTTGTCTCGTTCAGCCTGGGGTTTGAAGGTAATGAGAAGTGTGCGTGAAATATTTTTACTATGGTGTTATTTTACCTTTCTATAATGTTAATTTTTATTTTGAAAATGCTAGGAAGAGCTCAGCTATAAGATCAGATAAGATATAAGATAAGATATGATAAAATAAGACAACCCTCATGTAGTCACAGTAGGGAAATGCAGGTGTCATAGCAGCAACAGCCATGTAAAACATGGATAATTAGAATACATATTTTAAATCTACGTGACAATACATATTAAAATGTTTAAAATGTTCACAGATATAAGGATATGAATGATTATGAATTTGCTAAGAATACCAGAGGTGTTCATCTTCAAGTCTGTGTACATTTCCATTTCTAGGTTCTAGATAAGTTTCCTGTACCTGACCTTTAGTCTACAAAACATATGAAGCCTTATGGTTATGCAAAATACTTAGCTTCACAAAATATCAGCAGGCATGTGGGTGTTCATATTATTCCATTCCTTACATTTTCCTACACCTTTGGGTCAGCTAACAGATTTGGCTTTCAATATATGTCTTACTTTGAATAAATGAGACTCTGAGATGATTATGTATTTGTAGGTAAAAAAAGGAAAAACACTCGTACCTATCCTATCTTGTCACATCTAGGAATTGCCAGGGGTGTGGATTATGTTATTTCATGTCAATGCAGGGATGATGAAAAAAAGAAGTTAACCAAACACTCATTTCAATCCAATCATGCCCAACCCAGAGATCTATAAACTGTCAGGACTATGGACTTTATGACAACGGTGTCTAAATGGGGGGCAAGAGAGAAATGGAGAGAGTGATAGCGCCAATCCAATCTTGTCAGATCTACAAGCTGTCTAGTGTGGGTTACGCTCTATGACAACCGTATCAATATTATCGGGGTGGAGCGAGAAAGAGGATTATATGATAACTGTGGCGATAACGGGGCCATAGAAACAAAAGCAAGGAGCTTATTTTCTCCTACATACGTGTACATGCTGTACCCAAACTGATGGCATTAGTGATTTTTGAGTCAACAGCCTGAAATCGAAAGGGAAGCACAGAACATTTCTAGAGCACAGACCTCTTTATGATTGTGTGTGAATGGGTGAATTGGCATGTGTTAAGCTCTTTAAGGGGTCGGAAAGACTGCCAGTTATCTATAGGGCGACTGCAGCTGAGGAGGCAAATGATCGTCCTCCAATTGTAGGGTCAGTGGTTCAATCCCTAAACCCTGTAGCCAAAGTGTCGAAGTGTCCTCTTGTCATGATACTGGTGTTATTTAGTTTCCTGTTTTATTTTTAAATGCATGTTGTCTTTGTGTCTAGTCTTGTTTTGTATTACTTCCTGCCTCTGTGTTTCCTGCCTGTTTGATTGTCTGATTCTTTTCACCTGTGATATGCCCTCCCCACACCGAAGAAACTGAAGGATTGGCGTTAATCAAATGTATTTTGTCAACAAATGTTCACATAACAAAGCATAATACTACTTTATCAAACGTAATATTATTGCTTTCAACTAACCTGATACAGTTACTGTATGTGAAATCTGTTGACATTATACATTTATAAATGAAGTCAACGTTTCAGTTTTCAGTGCAGCTGTGCCTTGTCTCTGATAAGTGATTATTCCTGTGTCGGTTGGTTGTCAATGTTTCCCTTTTTTGGTTCCAATTTCCGTGGATCCAGGTTTCCCATCTCCATCAGAATCCTTATGTTCCCGAATCTTCCCAGTTTGTTCCTCATTTTGATTTCCTGTTTTCTGTATGCTTTATCTTACCTGCTTCACTTATTGTCATGTATTTTGTACCTATACTGCAGGGGTCGGCAACAGGCGGACCGCGGTCCGGATCCGGACCCAGACGCCGACCTATACGGACCCGGAACTATAATCAATACATTAATAGGGGATTTCAATTTTGACGGGGCGATTCAATTTTAACCGCTGCCGACAGGGGGCGAAAGAGACGAGTGAGCGATACAGGGAGAGAAACACAGAAGAAGATATGAGAGAGCGGCAGAGAGAAGCGGAGAGGAAAGTGAGTGAAGAGAATAATTAGTGATACAGGGAGAGAAGCGGAGAGGAGAGTGAACAGGCGTGTTAGCGGCAGACAGGGAGAGACAAATAATTACACATGGCGCTCTCCAAGAAGACGAAAGTGGACAGTGAGAACAGAGCTTTTAACCCTGAGTGGACGGACTCATTCATGTTCATCCGGCCCACTGGGAGCACAGAACCAGTGTGTCTCATTTGTTCAGAGACCGTGCGCTCATTAAAAGTGCCAAAACGCCACTATGAGACAAAACACAAAGTGTTTGACCAAACATTCCCTCTCAAGTCAGAACTGAGGTCACAAAAAATAAGCACTCTCAGAGCCCAATATGATCAGTCCACCAGGATCAAAATTAAAACTAAATATCGTTCCAGGGCAGGCTAACCGAGGCAAACCAATGAGCACCTGCATGTGTGTATGAGAATGGCCCTGACACCATTTCAGCCCAGATTTAAACTCCTTGCCGGACAAGCTCAAGCTCAAGCTCAATTCTCGCACTGAATACAAAAAAGTGAGTGAGGGACTGCAATATAAGAGGGAAAGAAAGAGAAACTTTAAAACTGTTCAATTGTTATGATGTGTAAAGACTGATATTGTTCTATAATCGGCTGAAACTGTTAAGTCATGATGTGAAACGGTTAACAAAGAAAAAGGGAAACTCAGGCTGCTGCTACACTTTATTTTATTTATCTAAAATTAAGCACTTTTAAGATGCACATATTTTCAAAAGCTATTTTATTTATTTTCTACTATTTTATTTTTAAATGCAGCCAGAGAGGAACATTACACATATCCACAGTATTTACTGTGTATCTGTATAGTTCAATGTTAATTGACAATAAATATTGTTGTTTTTGAATTGTACTTTCTTTATTTGATTGGCAGTCAGTTGTTGATTACATGCAGACGTTGATAAAGCTACAGGCTACTTCAATATATATCACACTAATTCATAAAGCAACTTAGACATTTTGATGTTCCGGACCTTTGCATGTGGAGATTTTCTCTAACTGGACCTCGTTGAATTTTAGTTGAATACCCCTGCTATACTGTATATGAATAATGCTCCCTGTTTTATACTGCTTTGGGTTCTGCCATCCTTACCCACCCCATGACCCCTAGGGCAAGATACTAGACCCCAAATTACTCCTGATAGCATGGCTTAACGTGTAGATTTAAGTAGCTTTGATAAAAGAGTAATCTAAATGAATACTCTTTAAAGATCTTTGCATTTTAAATGAGCCTTGATTCGATGAATTGATGAATTTCACTCAGCCCTTTCTGGAACTTCTGTTCTTTCTGTCCTTCTTATAGCAGACTACAACAAAACAGTTTAGAAAAATGCTATGTATTGAAACACCATGGTACTGATACTTTATATTGCCATTAAAGGTCCATTAATGTATGAGTACATCAGCAAACTTGACATCATAAATAAAAAGACTAAAAGCTAGAGACAGACAAGAGACTGACAGACGATTTGTTCTGGCCCTGCCTTATCAGATCTACAGTACAGCGGTCAGGGCAGTGCACGGTCATTAAGTTGCCTATAATGAGAAGGGACGTGACGGCTATTGCCCCCGACAACCACCTCCCGCACCGATGGATGAGACGGATAACTGACACCCGACATATATACGCAGAGAGAGACGGACTGGCATGGCGATCATGCCTGCTCAATCGTATCAGATCTTCAGTACGAGATGATGCCGTGGTGAGCACTGTCTGACAGATCCTCCCTCCACCACTTCTGACATGTCAGAGACAATGATGGGGAGGGAGAGAAAGGGAGAGATGATGATGATGTATGAGAGCAATAATTGACATGACTGAGAGATTATGTTTGATAAAGAGAGAGGGGAGAAGAGAGGGGATCAGGGGGGTGCGATGTGAGAATGATACGATTAAGGTCCCCAGAAAAGAAAAGACAGAAATATGTTTGACTGTGATGATCTTCATGCCTAAAATAGTGATACATTAGTCAAAGGAGCCTTATTATGCTTTCTGGGTTTTCCCTTTCCTGTAATGTGTTCTATAGGTTTGTGTGCATGTAAATGGTCTGCAAAGGCTCAAATCCCTGTGTTCCCTCCAGAGGGACTTTCTCTCCCAAACACTCCCCCCCTGCCTGAAACGCCTCCATTGGACTCCTTTGTTAACTTTCTTAACATAGTGACATCACTACTTAACACGGTTAAGTAGTGATGTTGGTTATGCTCCAAAAAATTGGCATAATAAGGCCCCTATCTGCCAACAGGGAGAAAAATAGGTATTTAGTGAGTTTAACCTTTCTTTATTTTACTAAACTTTCAATAAAAGTAGGCCGGTGAGTCAAACACAGAGTTCGTTTAAAGTAAATCTGTGTCTCAGAGGAAGTTCTCACTCACAGCTCTGCTCTTCGCAACATGTCAGTACATTATTACACGGACCTAGACCTATTCTGGCTGAGTGCATTCACAGTTGATTTCCTGACACCATTATCTGACCAGAGTAACAGTTAAATCTACACAAAAAAGCCAGACAAAAAAACTCTTTGACACCAAATATTTTGATCAGATCAAGACCATTTCCCATCTAAATCATACCCTCAAGACAGTGATGACATTACTCTAGACTTTAACAACATATTCAACATTGTGGCAAATTGTACACTTCTCTAACTGGCCTTTATCATACTGTGCATGTGAATTTAAATGCTGCTTTGGAAGAAGAGTTTCCCTTAAACGCTCAGGTCAGAAAGTGTGACAACCATGAATGTGAGTTTGGAGAGAGTGGGCGACGACAGTGAGAGACAGAGCAAAAGGGCAGGAGTGTGTGAGAGATGGAAATGGGTAGACAGGCGACTGATTGCCATTTGGCGCCCGACAGGTGGAGAGAGAGACCCAGCTGGGGTCGTGTCACGATCTGTCTACCGAGTTATATCAGTCCGCCAACTCAGAGTGACAGAAGGAGATGGAGATATAAGGAAAAGTTAACATATTAACCTTTTCTACTAATGTATTCAAAACTTTTTAGCATACTACTGCGAGTAATGTTTGCAACTTTAACAATAACAAGATAGAAAATGTGAGTGAAGGAATACCTACATTTGTTTTTTAGGTATAAAACTGCAAAAAATAAAGAACTACATAAAGTGTCTGTAGCCGCTTTTCAAAGATGCATTACTATAAACCTGCAACATCCAATTGAATTGGTAACTTGAATTGGTCTGGAACACACCATAACATTTAAAAACCTGCAATTACAAGACATCCACCAAAAATTAACAATTTCCACCAGCATCGAACATTTTTGTGGTTTCTATGTATGTACTAGAAATTAATACATTCAAATATGGTTGGTAGACCGTCCCAAAGTCTCGCAGGATTATGAATTTGAGCATTTTAAAGAAGTATCAGTTATAATCTGCCCTTCCAACTGATGCAGCAATTTGCATATAAAAAACTGTGTAGGACTCCAAAATTGGATGTCAATTATGTTTTACTATTATGATGTCCTGAATAATGTCTTGAGAAAAATTCTACTTGTAAGTGAAAAATGTGGGAAGTGATTTGATCAGAAGGCAAATATACCCATGCAGCTTAACTTTATTTGAAAACTGTCAAGACCAACTGGCCTCTCGTGTCAAAATCATATCTATAACTAGCCTAATGTGTGTGTAACTACCTTAACTGATACAGTAGGTCATTATAACGTTTGCTGGATTCCATAAAAGGGGGGTTAGGGTTAGGGTTAGGGTTAGGACAGAGCTTGAACAGAAACACAAAAAGACAAGTGTAGGCTGGTACCAGTAGGCAGGGCAGGGTCTATGGTGGGTTTCTCCCAGGAGTTGACTTGTTCCCAGGTAAATCCATTGGTTCCGAGGGAAACGCTGTACCCACAGCTGCTGTATGACTCCTCAAACGTACAGCCACCTGGAAAGCAGAAGAGAAAGATGCCTACATTAACAGATGCCATTTTTCTACTGAGCAAGCAGTTTTTGGTCTATATTGTTGTACAAGGACAATGCAAGTGTGGATGAACCTAAGACTTTTCGTTGACATGTCGAATAACAACCATCCACTCAACATGTAATATGTATCTGGACGAAAATGAAACATCGGTTGAAAGGATGAATTGTGTCGTATTGCTACAAAAAGACAGCTGACAACAAAACTTCCTCTTTCGAATACCAACCTTTTTTAGCATGTGGATAAGCCATCTGGATTCAATAAAGCAATGGCAAGCAGTGCCAATTAAAAAAGTTGCACAGGAAATAAAAATTACTGATAGCAAACACTGAATGGCTGATTCAGTCCATTAAACAATAAAAAAATGGGCTTTGATATAATGAAAGTCTATCCATTTGTGATTATGTTCTTTATTTTCAAACCACATCTTTAATCACATTAATGAGCTCTGAATTTCGATGAAATGTTGAAAACAGAGCCTTTCTAAGCTGCTCGGGTATTGTTAACACTTTTATAATTAGTAATTAAGTTATCAGCATGAAATGAAAGAGCCGGGGCATAACTGACAGGGGCTGTTTATCAGAAAGAGAGCAGAGGGGAAGAGAGGAAGACAGGAAGAGTGATAGTGAGACAGAGTGTGCCTTTACATGAGAGAGAGTGATGGGTAGATGAGAGAAAGCTTTATGTGTCAACATGATTAAGTCACAGAGTCATGTCGTTATTTCATGGCCCGGATAAGACACATTTTCCACCACATTAACCTTCTCTGCTGGCCTGGAGCTCACATCCACATACATGGCTGCGCTTCCCTAATTAGACATGCTTTGACACACAACTTATTTAATTTGTTTTGAAGCATTGAAACGGCCAAACGTCATTGCTTTATTCATTAATTCATCACTTAATGTTGATCCTATTTCATTATTTTTATCTGCCTCTTTGCTGCTCCCCAGAGTGCATGTGTCTCTCTAAACCTCATTAAAACAATAGAAATATATTTTTTTCTTCAAAATGTAAGCTGCGACATACAGAATTAACAAAGAGGCATTTAGTGAACTTGAAACGTAGCAGTATTGATCATAATTTGGGCAAAGAATGTTATTGTCGAGAGTGATACATCTTAACTATTGGATTGATTTCCAATATACTATACAAGATTCATGGTTCCCAGATGATGAATTCTAATACCATGAATTATCTTACCATTTTTTGATTTAGGTGAAATGCTCAGAATTATTGAAGTAAATGTGCAGAATTTGTCTAATTATAAATGCTAGCATGCTAAGCTGGTGAGCATTTCTCTAAACGTCTTCTTTCTACATTGCCATTGCCAGCATGTAGGCATGCTAGCATTAGCATTTAGCTCAAATCCCACTGGGCCTAAGTACAGATGCACTAAGCATCTAAGCATATAAGTATGGTTTTCTTCGTAAGTTTAAAATGTAGCAAATTTGTCCTAACAATTCAGGTTCTTAAAGGAGGGGCTCTGTAAGGAAGTGGCAGTTTTTTTCCGGTTGTTTATTTTCAAATTCTAGCGCACTCGAGCTGGTTTCTCCAAAATTACCTACCCCACCTTTGAGTATAAGAGGTGTAACATTGTAGAAAAAATATTGTAAGACTTAATGGGGCCCTATTATTCTTTTAGGGGTTTTCCCTTTCCTGTAAGGTGTTATAGGTTTGTGTGCATGTAAATGGTCTGCAAAGGCTCAAATCCCTGTGTTCCCTCCAGAACACACTACCCCCCCCCCCACATGAAACGCCTCCATTGGACTCCTCAGTTTTCGTCAGTAACATAGTGACATCACTTTGTAACACTCACACTTCTATTGTCTAGCACTCAAACACATATATGTGATAGGCTAGGGGGAGAGACATCTCTGATGCAGTGGACCAATCACAACAGAGCTGATCAGCTAACCAATCAGAGCAGACTGGGCTCTGGTTCCAGACAGAGGGTGAAAAGAGGTGCTGCAGCACAGGCAGTATGAGAAAAATAAAGAGCTTTTTCAACATTAAAGCATGGAGACATGTCACAGGAGAGGAACTAAATATATAAATATGAAACATGGAAATTAGCATAATAGGTCCTCATATTCCCAGGCGCACTGTCCAGACTGTGAAATACACACATAGCCTACACCTTAAAATCTGAAATAAAAAAATGTGTGGTATCGTTTTGATTATGCCTCCTTAAGCAAGACTTACATCAACTGGGAAATGAAATTCAAAAGAAATCCCTATCTGAAGTCTGTTTGAAAAACAACCTCCAGCAGTGCGAAACTGGGAAAAACACAGTTTTTCTTAAAGATATGAAAATAGCTTTTATAAATTAATCAATACTGAGATAATTAGCCTTTATCGCCCCCTCATTGTTTGGTGATCTCATTAGAAATGGAAGGAAATCAAAGTGATCTCATTAAAACAGAGTTATTAACAGCAAGGTGGGGGTGGGAGGGGGCTGTGGGGGATCTCGCATCAATATTCAATATCAGATCTACAATTTGAAGACCAATATCAAGGGATGAGAGAGAAGTAGCTCACAGCGATAGACTAGACTGTTTGTGTGTGTGTGTTTGGTGTGTGTGTGTGTGAGTGTGTGTGTGTGTGTGTGTTTGTGTGTGTGTGTCAATGCCCCTGATCTAGTTTGCAAATCAGTGCAACACCTCCCTGCCCCACGCCTCATTGACAGAAACGCACAAACATAATCACACACAAATGCTGCGTGTCGGAACATTTGCATAATGAAAATGAAACACTCTGGTCTGATTGTGGGTATGAGCTAACACATATGACCTGAATGTGGTGCATACTGAAGGTGTTTGGGCTGTGAGGGTGTGCGCATAAATGTTTGTTAATGTCTATGTACGCACATGCCACCAATACACGCAGAATCCCTTCATCTCTGCTAATTACCATTCCTGTAACCAATATAATGAAATATGAATGTGATGACTACAGCATGCTAATAGGGTCCCTCATTGTTTACACAGAAAGTTATTTTGGCTACATGTATTCTGTCTTTTGTTGTCAACATTGCATCCAACCATAAACCGCTACAAATATTTTTCTTTAAATCAGTTTTTTCTTTTGTTATGGCAACTTTTGTAATGTGTTTCAGCTTTTGCTTATTAGATTTATACATTTAAAAGAGACAATATATGCCAGAGATATGAAAGCAACAATCATTTGATCTTTTGTCAACATAAACAAGTTTAAAGAGGCCCTATTATGCTTTTTGGGTTTTGTACATAGGTTTGCATGCATGTAAATGGTCTGCAAAGGCTAAAATCCCTGTGTTCCCTCCAGAGGGGGTTTCTCTCCGGGTCAGGGTGAAAAGAGGTGCTGCAGCACAGGCAGTATGAGAAAAATAAAGAGCTTTTTGAACATTAAAGCATGGAGACATGTCACAGTAGAGGCACTACCCATTTGAACCTGAAAATGAGCATAATAGGGCATATTTAACCATAATGTAGAGCCAATCAAATCCGTTTTATTATTTTCCAAATTCCATTTTATTTTTTCCCAAATTCCGTTTTTTCCGTTTTAATATTTCAGAATTCTGTATTTTGCTTTTTACGCTCATTTTACCATCAGAAATAGTGTCTAATAAGTGGGAATGAATAAATGTCCACAATTTAATAAGATATAACAGTCTTTTTTAATGTTTAAGTGCTGCAGTTCAATTTGAATGTGCTTATAAGCTTCAAGTAAAGACAAAACATTCCCTTGGCTTCTGGCTTCTGAGTTAACACATTTTAAGCAAACCTTTCTCTCTGTGCTTCAAGTAAAAAAGAGAAATAACTGTAAACAAAACACTCAATACAATAACTGTAAACACAATAACTGTAAACTGTTACGCTTTTCATTATAAATGAAAAAGAATGCATCAGAAAATATGCAACAACTTACTTAGTAACCTGAATTTAGTTGAAAACTTGAAACTAAAACAATACAACAGCTACAAAGTCCTGCACAAACTCTCGTCTTGAATCTGCTGACGAGGTACTTGCTGTAATTGTTGTTTGAAGTGCTGGTGTGTTTTGGGAAGCACCGTGTTTTCCCTTGTTTCTGACATGGCTTTTCGAGACTAATGGCTCATTTCCACCGCAGGCCTCACTCGACTTAGTACGGTTTTGTTAGGCCTTGTTAGGCCTTGTTAGGACTGGCTCACTTTAATGCTGCGCTTCCATTACAGTTTAGGAACTGGGGTAGTATCTATAGTAACGCAGTGTAGGCGGAGCCGTGACGTCATCTTCAGAAAAACAACATCAGCCGTTAGCTGTTAGCACTCAAGCTCACAGCTCCTCATATCTGTTCAGAAACTAGACAAAAGTTAAAAAAGTACAAATCACAGACTGTCTGTGTCATGGCGAATGACAGTCGCTGGTTTATTTATGTCTGTAGGCCGTTGTTGTGAGTGTGGACGGTCGGAGCATATAGTGCGTTAGCTTAGCCGATCTCCATTTAGACAACACGCATTTTAAAAGGTTTTTCGCCTGCCGTCTGTCTGCAGACTTGTCAAAGCATTAATTCATGGTTTTTACTAACCGGTATCAGTATGTTGTTACTTCGGCATCATTTTGAAACGTGTATTACAATTAAATCACGGTCAAATATGTTTATCTTGTTGTAGTTGTAGCCCCCTTGCCAGCGATTCTCTCACTAGTTTAGCATATTCAGCCCGGTTGTTGGCCCGCTTGTTGGCCCGATAGAACCACGATTTTGTCGGGCCAGAAAAAAGGTGAAAAAGTAGCCCCGGGCCGGAACTAGGCCTAGTGGAAACGCAACCAAAAACGTGCCCGGCACGACACGGCACGCTTAAACCGCGCTCCGCGCCATGGTGGAAATGCGCCATAAATGATCATCGCACGTATTTTTGCGGGTCCAATCCACGGTATGTTGACAATATTTACAAAACAACTTATCGCCGGAGGCATAAAAATCATTCGGATACTGCTGTGCTCTGAATTGAGGGTTTAGTGTGGAATTTCGTAGCTTTTTAGATGATGTTAATACCGAAGCAGCTACACGCTTGGACATTGCTGTGTTGTTGTGAAGCAGTGTGGAAGTGACGTGTGCGTTGTAACACGCTTTAGCGTCCCGGTCATGTTTGTTTTGCACCAAACGTTCCATCGTTCTCCCGAAAACGGAATTTCAGTCCACATTATGGCAAATTCTGCAATATTCCACGTTTTACAGTTGATTCCATTTTTATTGGTCAATTCCGCGATTCCGTGAATGCGGATTTCATATGGCTCTACCATAATGGCAGAAGGTCAAAAAGCTAACTATCTTTGCCGAGTAGGCTATTTCTTTTGGTTTGTTTGTCCTGCAGGATTACATCGTAATTACTGACATTTTTGTGTGGTCGCTCAAATAACTCGTGACTTTTGTCGTTTTCCATGCTTTTGCCAATGTACCTAAACGGGAATTGCTTATTGAGTAGCATTTGGCAAGGTAAACAAAAATGCATTTTCCTCATTAAAGAGCCTAGCATAAACACAAACATTGAATCTAATTATTTTGCAAGGCTTTGAATGGCTAGGATGAACCTCTCACCTTTTTATCTGTGCTTGACAAACAGAGTAATTAAACAAAAACAAATTCACGTCAGCAGTGAGAGAAACGAGCGGAAATCTGAGTGTTTATGGTTCACAGCTAATTAAACATTTCATCTATGCGAGAGCTCGTTTAACATTTGTATTGAAATAACTGCAGCTTTGTAAACCAACCAGCAGCAGAGAAAGCCTTTCCAGACATTTGATCAGTTTCTAATTGAGTCATTCCAAGTCTCAAATAATTAGTCTGGATGATCATGGATTTCATCCTAATTTTGCTTTTTTCAATTAAAACGGCGGCAGGCATTTTTGGCAAATGAATACCTGGCCTGAGAAATGACAAGGACAATGTACCAAAGCTTTATAAGCAAAATCAGACACATATTAAAAAGGTAAGAGTACATTAATAGGTACAAAATATATTCAATTCATGTCCATTCCAAGTGATGCATTTTAAACAGGAGATTCTAAATGTTGGTATCGATGTGTAGAATGTGTTTTATTGTATGAGTGCTTGTGTATCTGTTGTTTTTTGTAAGTTGGGGCATTTATAGCATTTGATTCTTTAAGAGAATACCTAAAATACTTATTTTGAGAAAATTGAGGGAAGTTAAATGTAAAATGATGAAATATTTTATTTGGACTGGTTAAAGCTATTTATCTCATTTTAATTAGAAAATTGACATCTTTTTTTGTGAATCAGTGATGTCATACTCTACCTGTAGTGAGCAAGGCTGAATAGACAATATCAATGTTTGTTATGGGGTTAGATGATGGATGACATATCATTTTATTACACTTATTTGGATTTTATTTTATTTTCTGGAAAGTCAACCACTTGAAGCTAGTGATGTGCACTTTCCCTTCTAAATGAACTAATAATATACAAAATAGATATCTTGAATGAGAATTAATGGAATGAGCTTATTTACCTATTTTAAATATGTATGACCGTTCGACCAACTTGGCATCATAACATACATTACATACTTTAAAATGTATGTTTAATAGTCCACCACCGCTAAGACATCCATTAACATAGTTATATGTAAAGAGGTTATTCATGCATTCATAACTGATGATTCTGCTTGAGCTCACATCCGGTCCATTTACACATGTATCAGACTTGAGATTTCCATTCCCCCAAGGCACCAATAGCAGCCATTACAGCCAGTCATGTGAGCCAAAGCTAACACAGTGCGACAGGACCCTCTGAGTCCCAGAGCAGGGCGGGGGCCCCCCGGGTGAACGTCTCTAAAGAGTCTGTTTACTGCTCACTTAGATAACATCTACTGATCCTGAGTGTGTCTCACTGGGTCTTCAAGTGTGTGTGTGTGTGTGTGTGTGTGTGTGTGTGTGTGTTGTGTGTGTGTGTGTGTGGGGGGGTGTGTGTGTGTGTGTGTGTGTGTGTGTGAGCAAACCAAGGACATGTTGTTGTGTGTTTATGTGTGCATGTGAGCGCAAAGCAGTTTCCATGTGAGAGGTTGGAAGTAAACACACAAATTCACAGAAGTCTACTCATTTAGAGTTGGTTGATGCATCTTTTTAGTACCTAGTAACTGGACATCTGTCAACATTCCCAATGTAGGTGAAAATGTATTTGTATCATGATATTTAGTAAGCTTAATTTGATTTCACCCAGATCATTGATAGAAAGGTCATTCGTAAATGTTGTTCATTTATCTTGGATATTTAGTAAATATTAATTACTTTAGTTCAGGTACTTTGACTTTTTTGGGCGGTTGGACTGACTTGCATGTGTGTGCATGCATGTGTGTTCCTATGTGTTCCTATCTTGTCTCTTAGTTAGCTCATATTAAACCCACTGTCAGCTAACATGCCAAGACCGTTAAATATTCCCGTTAAGTCATTTAAAAACATATGCCAACATATGCCATCTGCCTCACTCACACACACACACACACACACACACACACACACACACACACACACACACACACACAAACACACGTACACATACACACACCCTGCGGCACACAAATTCACTGGCTAAATACTAAATGCCATTATTGCCACCCCAGTAAGCTCGGATAACAAGAGAAGGCAGACAGAGGTTTGTTAGTATTAAACACAGCTGGGGCAATTGTGCTTGAGGTGTGTGTGTGTGTGTGTGTGTGTGTGTGTGTGTGTGTGTGTTTGTGTGTGTGTGTGTGTGTGTGTGTGTTTTGTGTGTCAGAAAGACATTTCCTTGTCTCAGTTCTAGTTTTTGTGTATGATTGTGTGTGTGCAGGGGGGGGGGGGGGTCTGCCTGTTAAAAGGAGACATGTTTTCCTGAATGGTCCATGTACATTTTTTAAGTTATCTGCTATCAATCAATCAATCAATGTTTATTTATATAGCCCAATATCACAAATGTTACATTTGTCTCAGTGGACTTCACAGTTTGTACAGAATATCAGTAGACAATACGACACCCTCTGTCCTTAGACCCTCACATCGTACAAGGAAAAACTTCCAGAAAAAGGAAAAACCCCACAGTTTAAAGGGGAAAAAAATGGGAGAAACCTCAGGGAGAGCAACAGAGGAGGGATCCCTCTCCCAGGACGGACAGACGTTCAATAGATGCCGTGTGTAAATTGAGAAGATAATACATTTACAACGTAGGTAGTCCAAATGTTTGGAAATGCATGTGTCTATAATAAGAAGATGAATCCCCGAGGATATCCATCCAGGACTTATGATCCAGGACCACAGCAACAGGCACAGCCATGACTCAAGATCCAGGGCTCGCGATCCAGGACTCAGGACCACAGCAACAGGATCAGCCACGACTCAGGGTCCCGGCGTAGATAGACACCAAAAAGAAATTTGGGGAAGCTGGGTTATTCGGAACATGAGAGTACACAGGTACAGACAGAGAGAAGGAAGAAGTAAAGTAAAGTGTCCCCCGACAAACTAAGCCTATAGCAGCTAAACTAGGGGCTGAATCTAATCAGCCCTAACTATAAGCTTTATCAAAAAGGAAGGTCTTAAGCGCACTCTTAAAAACGGATAGGGTGTCTGCCGCCCGAACACAAACTGGAAGCTGATTCCACAAATGTGGAGCTTGATATGAAAAGGCTCTGGCTCCCATTGTACTTTTAGAGACTCTAGGAACAACCAACAACCCTGCATTCTTGGAACGCAATGCCCTAGTAGGACAGTAGGGTATAATGAGTTCTTTAAGGTAAGATGGCGCCTGCCCATTAAGGGCTTTGTAGGCGAGAAGAAGAATTTTAAATTCTATCCTATGTTCTATAGGGAGCCAGTGTAAGGCAGCCAGAACAGGAGTAATGTGGTCCCTTTTCCTAACTCTGGTTAGTACACGTGCTGCAGCATTTTGAATCAGCTGAAGCGACTTAACTGACTTCTTGGTACACCCTGATAATAGAGAGTTACAATAATCTAGCCTTGAAGTAACAAATGCATGGACTAGTTTCTCTGCATCGTTTTGAGGCAAGATATGCCTGATTTTTGCAATGTTACGTAGATGGAAGTAGGCGGTCCTTGAAATAGATTTTATGTGGGCGTTAAAGGATAAATCCTGATCAAATATAACACCAAGATTCCTTACAGTCTCACTGGAGGCCAAATTAATGCCATCCATAGTTAGTATATCTTTAGATAATTTGTTTCGTAGATTCTTTGGGCCGAGTACAATAACTTCAGTTTTGGCCGTGTTTAACATCAAAAAGTTTAAAGTCATCCACGTTTTTAAGTCCTTAAGGCAGTCTTGAATTTTATTTAGATGATTAATTTCATCAGGCTTGATTGATAAATATAGTTGAGTATCATCCGCATAACAATGAAACTGTACAGAATGATTCCTTATAATATCCTAACGGAAGCATATATAATGTGAACAAAATAGGTCCAAGCACTGAGCCCTGTGGCACTCCATGGCTAACTTTGGTTTGCATGGAAGATTTATCGTTGACACATACAAACTGAGAGCGTTCAGATAGATAGGACCTAAACCAGCCTAAAGCAGTTCCCTTTATGCCAACTAAGTGCTCTAGTCTTTGCAATAGGATATCATGGTCGATAGTATCAAATGCAGCACTGAGATCGAGTAAGACAAGAATAGAGACAAGTCCTTTGTCTGAGGCTATTAGAAGGTCATTTGTGACTTTAACCAGAGCTGTCTCTGTGCTATGATGTGTTCTAAAGCCAGACTGAAAATCTTCAAATAAATCATTGTTTTTAAGTAATCACACAACTGTTTTGCGACCGCTTTCTCAAGAATTTTTGAGAGGAACGGAAGATTAGAAATAGGTCTATAGTTGGCTAAAACCTCTGGATCGAGGTTGTGCTTTTTAAGAAGCGGTTTTATCACTGCTACTTTAAATGATTGTGGAACATAGCCCGATAATAAAGACATATTCATAATATTTAATAAACAGGTGCTAATTAATGGAAAAACTTCCTTTAACAGCTTAGTTGGAATCGGGTCTAAGATACACGTTGATGGTTTAGAAGAAAGAATCATTGAATTCAATTGTTCAAGGTTTATGGCTGAAAAGCATTCTAATTTACTATCTAGTCTAATATTAGAACTTACGTTTCCGGGAGCTGTTGATAACACTATACTGGTCGAAGGCAAGAGGTCATTAATTTTGTTTCTAAGAGTAACAATTTTATCGTTAAAAAAGCACATAAAATCATTACTACTGAGTGCTATGGGAATAGAAGGCTCAGTAGAGCTGTGGCTCTCTGTCAGCCTGGCTACAGTGCTGAAAAGAAATCTTGCATTATTCTTATTCTCATCTATTAATGAAGAGTAGTAAGCTGCTCTCGCTTTACGCAGTGCTTTTTATATTCATTGAGAGTAATATGCCAAATTAAACGAGATTCTTCGAGTTTAGTGGAACGCCATATCCTTTCAAGTTGTCTCGACTTTTGCTTTATTTTGCGAGTTTCGGCATTATGCCATGGAGCTAGTCTATGTTGTTTTATTTTCTTCTTTTTCAAAGGAGCAACAGAGTCTAATTTTATTCGCAGCGCATCTGTAGCACTATCAACAACATGATCAATTTGGGGTGGTGTACATTTTGTATAAGTTTCCTCCCTTACATGCAGACATGCTATCAAGTTAAGTATTGGTGGAATCTCTTCTTTAAATTTGGCTATAGCACTAACAGATAGGTTTCTGCTGCAGGAACTTTTGACTAATGGTTTGTAGTCTAGTAACAGTACTTCAAAAGTTACTAAGAAATGGTCGGATAAAGCAGGATTATGCGGTTCGACTAATAGTTGCTCAATTTCAATACCATAAGTCAGAACAAGGTCGAGAGTGTGATTATAGCAGTGGGTTGGTTTATTTACACTCTGACGGAAACCAATAGAGTCTAATATAGAGTTAAATGCAACAGTAAGGCTATTTTTATCATCGTCAACATGAATATTAAAGTCACCTACGATAATTACTTTATCTGTTTTAAGAACCAAAGTTGATAAAAACTCAGAGAATTCTGTTAAGAATTCTGAATAAGGACCTGGTGCACGGTACACTGTAACAAATAAGATTGGATGCAAAGTTTTCCAGGTCGGATGCGTAAGACTAAAAACAAGACTTTCAAAGGAGGTATAATTTAATTTTGGTTTAGTATTGATAAGTAAATTTGAGTCAAAGATGGCTGCAACTCCACCTCCTCGGCCTGTGCCTCGAGCAATATGAGTATTGATATGGCTGGGTGGAGTGGCTTCATTTATGCTGACATATTCTTCATGTCTCAACCAAGTTTCAGTGAGACAGCAAATATCAATATTATAATCTGATATTAAATCATTTACCAATATTGCTTTAGATGCTAGAGATCTTATATTTAAGAGACCACATTTAATCTTCCTGTTTTGTTGCACTGTAGTAGTTGTTACATTTACTTTTATTAGGTTATTATGTATGACACCTCTATTAGGCTTCATCTTAAATTGTCCTTGGGCAGACACACACACCGTTAATATTGGGTATTTTATTGGGTTCGGGATTCCTATAGATGACTGCCCAGGAGAGAGCGCAGAGAAGCGTGTAAGACTGCGACTCCGCCTCCTGGTCTCAACTCCAGTTTGTCATGGATTAAGTCCACAAATCCCTGAAATGTTTGCCGAAATGAGATGTGCACCTTCCAAAGTAGGATGAATGCCGTCTCTCTTAATCAGACCAGGTTTTCCCCAGAAGGCTGTCCAATTATTTACGAAGCCCACATCGTTTGCTGGGCACCACCAAGACAACCAGCGCTGAAATGATGATATGCGGCTATACATGTCGTCATTGATCAGATTGGGGAGGGGACCAGAGAAAATTACGGTGTCCGACATTGTTTTAGCATATCTACACACCGACGCCACATTAAGTTTAGTGCATTCTGATTGGCGTAAACGAACATCATTACCACCGACGTGAATAACAATCCTACTGTATTTACGTTTATTTTTAGCCAGCAGTTTAA
The DNA here is from genome assembly GCA_031216635.1 of Dissostichus eleginoides. Classification (NCBI taxonomy): domain Eukaryota; kingdom Metazoa; phylum Chordata; class Actinopteri; order Perciformes; family Nototheniidae; genus Dissostichus; species Dissostichus eleginoides. Next base: position 33,087,573 of record CM062265.1, on the reverse strand, counting down.
GATGCGCCTCAACGTCGCCCGCTCTGGCCCCCGGAATGCATGTGACTGTGGAGGCTTTGGTCTCTAAATTCACGTATCTCATAATAGAGCTACCAATAACCAGAGTTGACTCCTCAGCGGGTGCCTCGCTGAGTGGGGAAAATTTGTTAGATACGTGAACGGGTTGGTGGGGACCTGTGGGTCTCCTGTAATGCCTCTTCTGAACAGTCACCCAGTCTCCCTGCTGCTCGGGAGTTGTCGGGGGACGGCTAGTAGGAGCTACCTCTTGCCGGTCCGCACCGACTAACATGGGCTTTACTGTAGCTGAGTTACTTTCTAAAATGCGGAGCCGGGCTTCTATGGCTATGATTCCCGCCTCCAACCTAACAACTATACTACATTTAACACATTATCGGTACCAGTAAAGGAGGTAGGGAAGTAACCAAACATGAGACAGGTAGAGCAGGAAATAGCACCCGAGGGTGGGGAAAGAGCCATGGCTAGCTATCAAGCTAAAGTAGCTACCGTTAGCAAACCCGAAAAGAGTGTAGGCAACTGTGGAGTTACAGTCGCTAAGAGAAGGAGAGTTGTGGGTGCTTAAGCTGTAGTAACGTGTGATTACAACGTCAGGCAGTTGCCGTGATCAAGAGTTTTAAAACGATCGATTTAAGTTAAGATAATATAAGCTATCAGCAGCAGAACAGGCACACAAGATACCCAGAGGTCACAACCGGAAGTTACAACACGCTTACCGCAACAGTGAGGGTCCGTGTAGAAACAGCGCCGTCCAGAAGGTGAGTGCTACTTAAATCAATATGAGACCTTCCCTATAACCTGTAGTTGTGCATGAAAGAACACAGAAATAAATGTCGCCCCAGATCCTTTCTCCCTGCTGTCACACACACGTCAAGCTTCATGACCACTAACATTACACAAACACCCCCATAACACATACACACAAACTAATACCTGTACATACATCTTCACTCAATTGAATCAATTGGTTTGGACAGAGGGGTGTCTACAAAGGGTAACTAGAAAGAATGGCATAGTAGACACACACACACACGTTCACATAAATACACACTCCCTTCCACCCACACTTGTCTTGTGTTTGAAATGACTTGTCGTAGTAAATTAGAGCACAAGAAGTTGACACATCAGACAGAGGAAGGAGTACAAACACACACACACACCCACACACACACACACACACACACACACACACACACAACACACACACACACACACACACACACAAAGCTGATTCTATTGATATGCTCCCTCAAGCTGCTGAAATTGTATTCCGCCTTCAAAAGCACACTTTACCTGACCCATGTCAAATGTAAACACATAGAAAAATCCAAGTTCACACAGTTAAGCAGACATGACATGTGGGTTTAGTCTGAGACAGTTGGACCACACAGAGGCCCTTTTTGTGTGCAGTAAACCACGCTTAGCCCAGAAGGGAGTCCAGCATATTCAATTTTTTTGAAGATATGTTATAAAAAGACTGCTGCAAGTTTAGATGGATTTGGAAACTTTTCAAGGAACCTTTTCAGGAACACAGGAATATGTTCAATGCGGAAACCCTGTTTTGGGTTTTTTAATCCCAACCCTAACCCTAAACATTCTCTGTTCAATGTCTAGCTAAAGGCCCAGGAACTATCAAATACAGTAGATGAACTCTAAACATCACTGATTGGTCAAACAGGATTGTAAACTGCTACAAGATGTTAAAGAAAACCCTATTAAACGCTCTTCATCATGAAATCATAGTGGATGGAAGTTCGGGGAGATAAAGAGTTGTTGAGAACTTACACAAAACGTAAAGCCCTACCACATGTTCTAGCACATGTTCATTTGCCCAATGTTCATTCAAACATCAAACAGTTGTTAATTATTCACTGAAACAGTCATTTTGTTTTTCTACACATATAACCACTCCCCATCACCAATGGAACCAGGCTGACTTTGTGCAGTGTAATATCTGATTCAGATCATACCAAGTGAACATGTGAAAGACAACATGTTTGTCATTGTATATAGGTCAACAGATGGCATCCAACCTGACTCCACACAACACTCTCATGACCTGAGCTATATAGGTCTGACACTAATCATGTGTCTCACGCTGACAGCCATAACCTGGCCTCTAAAACAAGAATTATTCTCTTCACAATACAAAATAAAGATGAGAGGTAATTGTATAACTCTTTAGAGATTGCCAAGTTAAATAAGGAAATCCTGTTAAATGACACTGAAGCACCCATTCAACCATCAGGAGAAATCACAATAAACCAAAATTCAGATTAAGGTTTTGATTCTTTGCTTTGTTATGCAATCCCTATAAGGCATATGCCAGGTAAGGCAATGGCATATGACCATTTTTGGGCTATGCTGAACAATCGGTAGGAGAAGGCCCATGTCGTAGATCAACAATGTCACAAATATCTGTAGTCAAACTTAACTAGGACATTTGTTGGAAATATATCTATTTATTTGTTATTCTTTACAGTGGAAATGTAGGTTTGTAGTGCCCAAAACTGCTGCCGTGGGTCAGGCATAGGGTGTTTTGGCCAAAGAATGCAAATGAATGTAGGGTCAGTTATTTATGGCACAACCATAGATTTAATTGTGACATTCAGCATGTTTCCATTTTAAATGACCAGTTAGTTTTGTGTGAACAATTAGATGTCAGTTACAACTATGCTAAGCCTGAAATGCGACTGTTATGGAAAGCAAGAAATAGATAATAGAGTGTTTAGGGGTCAGTTTTTCTCAATTGGTAAAAGAATGTTGTCAACAGGACACTTTCTTTGTAGATTCAATTTCTTCATGTCATCAGGACAAAACATGACTGCTCACATGACAAAACAATAGAAGAAGAAGGTGTCCTGTTGACAACATGGGACTTTGGTTTTGAGAATTTGAAAGTTGTGTAGTCTGCACAAGCTTTTACCTCAATAGTGATGTCACTATGTTACTGAAGTAAACAAAGGAGTCCATTGGAGGCGTTTCAGGTAGGGGGGGGGGGAGTGTGTGGTAGAGAAACTCCCTCTGGAGGGAACACAGGGATGTTAGCCTTTACAGACCATTTACATACAGAAAAACCTATTTAACACACTAGAGAGGGAAAACCCAAAAAGCATAATAAGGCCTCTTCTTTTATTTTCCCATTTATTTGCACCGTCTCCTTTGCTGTTACAATATGTCCCTGTTGTGGGATGAAGTTTTTCAGATTCTGATATTGGTCCTCATAGGCACATATGTACAAGAATACTTTCACATACACAGCCGTGGGCATAGTCCTTCACACACACACACACACACACACACACACACACACACACACACACACAGTCATACATATACAGACAGACCAGGGCACAGAAATACATCTGCACACACACACACACACACACACACACACACACACACACACCCTTTCACATACACTTGATTCAGCTCTCTGCGGTGCTCATTAGGAGAGGTACAGGTCCAGACCTCCTCGGAGCAGAACTACAGGGGTGACCAACCCTCTCTCCGTCCTCTTCTCCTCCTCCACTCCTCCTCTCCTGCCAGATTCACTCTCTCTCTCTGTCTCTCTGCTCCTCTATTACCTACTGCCCTTTGTTCTCCTTCTGCACTTTCTTGATCCTTCTCTTTTCTGCTTTTCACTCAGCACTTCACTTGCCTCTTTCACCCCCTACCCTCATCCCCTTCTCCTTTCTTTCCTTCCTCACCTCATCTTCTTCCCTCTAGCAATCTTTGTCCTTCATGTCTCATCTATCCATCCATTCCTTGCTTTTATTTTCTCTCTACAATGTTTATTTCAACTCTCAGCTCGCACTTGCATGACATAAAAGTGAATTTGTTTGCCAAATGATCAGAACAGAACAGAGGGCATGTAGGTGAAATGTTGTTCTTCTTTGTATCCTCTCCATGCTCCCTGTCTTGTATACACCACTTTACGTCTTTTCTTCTCGTCTTTCTAATGTCCATCTTTCCCACTCTCCAGCCTCTCTTGCTTCCTTTCTTTGTATCTTTTCTCCGACAGCTGAAAAGAGGCTCACTTGACCTAAGAGTCCGTCTGAATATCAATGACCAATGAGCTACTTTTCTCTTTCTCTGTTTTCCCTATACTCAGAAAACACCTTTTGTAACTTTAATGCTTGTTCACCTGTGTGTAACGTTGTGTTTGAAAAGTGAACTAAAGTAGGGTTAGGGTGAGGCCACATTTACACTGATAACAGTGAGATGTTTCCTTCTGGAATTATATCCACAGTAAACATGTTTACAACATTTTTGGACAGATGTAATGAAGACGATTGATGCCATATGTGAAAAAGAATTCTGACATCAAAATCTGAATTCTGGCTTTTTTTTCATCAGAATTGGCACTAATCTTCTTCCGTACAGATGCATCCAAATAATAAAATGCCTTTTATAATTTTGGAAATGTTAACAATGGATATATTGTTTTAACTAAAAAGTTGGAGGAATAACAGGTAGTTGTAATATCAATTGAATGAAATTTGGTTACAGTGAAAATCTGGGTTTCCCATCAGTCTCTGGCTGAAAACGACTGCGAAGGTTCATGAAGGGTCGATCCTGCTTTTTAGGCCCCATGATAGCTCTGGTGTGGATGCAGCCTTAGCCTCAAGAGGTGCTTGTGTGTTTAACAGAGTGTGTGTCTACCATGTGTCGTGTATTCAAGCATCTGTGTAAGACACACACAGACACACATGGGAATAAGAGCAAGTAGCGCTTATTTATTACCGCTGAATTCCCAGAGCTGAGGAAGGAGAGTGTTTCCAACAGCAATGTTCTCTCTCTACCTCTGGCACACACACACACATGCACACACACACACACACACACACACACACACACACACACACACACGCACGCACACACACACCATTGTGCAGCAGAAAATGAAGCCCATTGTACAGAAGCTATTCATGCTGTACTGTTTTATGAGGTTTAAGCTTTTTTACGATGCTGGATGTCAGAAACATTCAACAATTCAGAACAGTTACCTTTTTATGTTATGGATATTATTTATTGAACAAATTAAGGACAGAAACGCTGAAAAAAAAAAAAAATGGGGAAGAAAAAGCAGAGCTATTCAATTTGTAATCTCCAATACAAAAATTAGAAAAAAACATGTTTCCTATGATAATAAATCTTCAGTAAATTATTGGCAAATTTACAGACAATCAGTTTTTTTATAGACAGTCTCCATTTATTGGATGGGGCTTAATTTGTAACATTTTGCAGGCCAATTAGCCAGTTTTTAAACTCTTAAACAAAGACTGAAGTGCATGCTGTAAGTCAATCACATCATTTCCATATTTTAAGCTTCCACTGATACTTATTAAACATGAAGGACATTGCCAATTTTCACTCATCCCTTTGAGAAGAAATGATAGGCTTCTAATAAAGCCGTTGGCCTTATTATTATTAAAATAACCACCCACATGAACGCAAGAAGACACACAAGTTGGACCTTCAAAGTATCATAAGTCAATAGTTTGAAGTTTTCACAACAACTATCCTTCTCAACACACACACAGAAGGCCACACACACACACTCAGATGCCCTTCTAACACACTGCACAGCTACTCTACATAATTTTCCCTCGAGCAAAAGCCAGATTAATCCCTGTAAATATTCATAAGAGGAATGTGTAGGTTGGAGTGGCCCTTCACTCTGCACCCAGCAGGCTTGATGCTTGATTTAAATGAGCTTGAACGCTAAAAGCTCATTTCAGCTACGCTTCAGGTCATGGATATCACAGACTTTTGGCCTACACTTCAGAAAGCTAACCGACACATTTGCAGATAAAGATTTGCTGTAGGTTTTCATTAGCTCAATTTGCTTTATTATTTGATTAATTGGGACGTTTTTGGCAAGGGGGATGACCACTGCTGCTGTTCTTTTTTCTATGTATGCCTCCAAAACATGCATTATGGCTAGGTCAGAATGTGGGGGTCAATGTAAAAAACAGACTGCAGCTGCCTGTAGAAGCCCAAAAATCTAAAAAAATTACTTTTGACCTGCGATTATTCAACATCGATCCTTCAACAGGGCAGTTTTCCCACACAGATTTACCATCAGATGTAGGTAACATTTACATTTTAACACACACACACTGGTTTAGTGTTAAGGCAATAACCTGGGGTTTAACCAATTTAATCCTGGTCTAATCTTTCATTGAACAGATTAGATTCACACACAGTCACATATTGATCGCCAGGATAGGTCTCTCTGAACCACTGACTGCCACACACACACCCAAATACACACACACACACACACATATTGATTTCCTTTCTTGTTCTCTCCCTCCTCAGAGTTGAACCGAACCGTTTTGGACAAATTCATGCTTTCTCCATCCATGACGAAGATGGATCACTTATCAGAAAATGTATGGGTTGAATGAGCCAAACATTCTCTTGTTAAACTGCACGTGTGTATAAATGTATATGTGTGTCTGTGTGTGTGTGTTAGCCACAAAACCAGACAGACCAACCAACAGGCAACAAACCACAAAATCCCCAATGTGCACTCTGACCAAATCTAAGCTACGACATGTGTGCGTGGAAGTAAATGTAAATGCAATTACCTGTGCAGTCATTTGGGGGCATGCACCTGCAAGCATTTGCATTTATGTGTTTGAATGTCAGTGTGCGTTTGTGTGAGTTTGTACCACCGGGGGTCATATTGTTGAAAGCAGGTCAGCCTTTTGCCCGTGACTGGAGGGCAAGGACAAACATAAGGGCTCCAGTTGTGTGTGTGTGTGTGTGTGTGTGTGTGTGTGTGTGTGTGTGTGTGTGTGTGTGTTTCTTGCTTTGGACAGGTGCATAACCCCCACACACATCTACCTCTCTGGCTTTCATCATCCTGATTTTATATCTATGTGTGTGTGTGTGTGTGTGTGTGTGTGTGTGTGTGTGTGTGTGTGTGTGTGTGTGTTTATCTCCTCCCCAGAGCCTGCCATTGGCCTATTTCAGGCTGAAATGCTGAACTGTAAAGTATTATTTGTACCCTCTTTCTGACACCAGCTAACCTGTAAAGGACCTTGCTCCAACAGCACAACCTGCACCTAAAGGCACCTTCCACTCAAATAGACTTTCCATCATATCCACATTCTGTTTACAAAGCTCGTAAAATGTGTGTTTTTTTTGTATATTAAAATCCTCTGTTTCCCCTTTCAGTAGTTTAAAAAATGTATAAATGTGTTACGAATCACCTATGTTTTCTACAAAGGTTCTTGTTTTGTTAGATTTAGTCAAAAAACAATGTATGGTTAGAAGAAGATCTTGGTTTAGATTAAAATAACTTATTTTGTAATGTTGTTTCCTTTGTTGTCATGGTTATAATGATAACTGCTTGGTTAAGGTTGAGGAAAATCATGGTCCCAGTTCAAAGAAAAAGTTTGCCATTCAGTGTACTCATCCATTCACACCCACCTCCGCCGTTTCAAATGTTATTGGCCCATTAAAGCACCATTATCAGTTGTTATTACTTCAATTTGAATGGTTCAGATTGCACCACATTTGCAAACTGCACAAAACTACACCTTACCCATCTTCTGGATCTATGTGTCGCACTGGAACACACCGCAAAGACTTCAGCCGACGGCCAACCGATTCGACATGTTGAATCGGTGGGTTTTCGGCCGAAAAGGTGTCGGCACGGCCGAAAAGACACGACGGTGCGGGACACACCAATCTGAGTAGGGCGTGTCGACGCTCATCGTCGGCCTGACGCCCACCGACGGCCAAAATCGGCTTGGTGTGTCCGGGCCTTAATGTCACAGCAGGATTTTGATAAACTTGTCCATGCTTTTATCTTCAGTAGACTCGACTGCTGTAATGGTGTCTTTACAGGTCTGACTAAAAAATCTATTAGCAAGCTGCAGCTAATTCAGAACGCTGCAGCTCGAGTCCTCACTAACACTAAGAAAGTGGATCACATCACTCCTGTTCTGCAGTCTTTACACTGGCTTCCTGTATGTCAAATAATTGATTGCAAAATACTGCTGCTGGTTTTTAAAGCATTGGATGGTTTATCTCCTGCTACATTATGAACCATCAAGAGCTCTCAAGTTTTCTGTCATGTCTGCTTTATGTTCCCAGAGTGAGAGCTAAACATGGAGAGGCAGCGTTGAGGTATTTTGCTACAAATATCTGGAATAAACTTCCAGAAAACCGCAGTTCAGCCACAATTCTCAATAACTTTAAATCAAGAAGAAAGACTTTCCTTTGTGCAGCTGCGATAAAATAAGCAGTAGTGTGTGTCCATATGCCTTTGAATGTGCCTTTGATAATGAGCTGAAACTGTGTGTTTGTGGAGAGGTTTTGTATTGTTTTGTCTATCTGGGTGTGTTTGTGTCAGGGGGGTAGAAGGTTGGGCAGAGAGGGGAGGGAACAAAATGATTGACAACGGGTCTGGACCAGGGTGGTCTGGTGGAACGGCGCCTCAGCACAGCTCAGGACACACGGCCACACACACACACACACTCACATGCACACAAAAAAACCTTGCAACAAGCATAAACACATGAGCATTGAATAACTATTTCTCCGATACACACACACACACGCACACACAAACACAGACACAAACACCACAGGGACCTCACCTCAACTTGTCTCCCTCTGACAGCTCTCAACAGTGGTCAACACACACACACAAACACACACTTGTACACACACATACAGAGCACACTAACACACCACAGTGAACTCTTGACAGAAACATCCTCCCACTCTTCTCCCTGCCAAAGTGCTGGCTGCCTCACTACCTATGGGCACATGTACACACACACACACACACACACACACACACACACACACACACACACACACACTGAAGGACAGCTCTGCTCTTGGTCAGGTCAATGGTTTGTGCTAAAGAAACACCTTAACTTGTAAAAGCCAAAGGATACCTTCACTCTCTCCTCAAACTGTCCATCTGTCTCTCTCCACTGCACAACAACGTTTCTCAACCTCAGCAATTCAATTCTTCCTCAACTGTTGTACATGCAACTGTACTGATGAAAAGTGCCATGCATCTATGAGTCATATATTTTCAGTTGCATGCTGATGTAACACACATGGGGATTTTAAATACTTCTGGCTATGCAGATGCATAGACTGGGCTTCAAAGGTGTACAACACCTTTACTCTACTGAGGTGCCTTTAAAACAGTATTGATTTATTTCTTCAGAAATCCTGCATTCTTCCCACAGCAGGGAAATGTATAATGATACAGCAAAGGTAAAAATAAGATTAGTGGGGTAGTTCTTAGTTAAAGGGATTCTGCAGTTCAGGCCTATACTCCAGACAATCTATTCTAATTTGTATTTTCCTTTGATAGTGCATCCTTTTTAAATCATACAACAATCAACATCATTTCCATGATATGAGTCTAATTGATTCTCATTGCTGTTTATCATTTGGCCGGTAGCAGCTAGTTCAGCTGTTTTAATCGGTACTCAAAATATGTTTGTTTAATTTGTTGCATCCTTTTATCTGTGGCATCACAAATCAGATTCCCCCATAGGGAGCATTCACATTTTAAGTTATCAAATGCTCTTTATTCTATAGGGAAAACTGACCCTGCTGGGTTCAACCCAAAAATAATTCATACCACAGACGCCCAAACATGTGCATGCTACACGCTCAGATCTTTTCCCCTGAGCCAATCCAACATGGGTTGCTTTTAAAAGAGCCTTCAAATATTTTACACATGAATGGGTGGGATTAAAATCTGCACTTTTTGGAACAAGGCAAAAGAAAGAGATTCACTTTCCCATCCATTGGATAGACATCAAAAAGGACCTTTAAAAAATGTGACCTTGTTTCCATCTCTGATTTTAAAGTTCCTACTTGTGTAGCGCTGCAAATTAGTCCTATCTCCAAAGAAAGACGGTTGGACTGCATACAAGAGGCAAAAAAGAAGATTAAAACCTGAATAAGTTGGCAGCTGTAATGTGATTGAAATCCTTATCAAAGCAGTGTTTACCACTGTCCATCACTGAGAAAAAAGAACATCAAAGCCTTTAGAAACTTTTGAAAAGTAGCCCTTCCTTTTAAAAAAGTTTTAAAAAAGGGCCAATCACTTAATACACCATTCTTACACTTTAACACACACGCACATTTTCTTTAAAGAGATAGAGTGGGAGACTCAATTATGCTGTGCAATTTATTATGTTACCAATTAACTTATTAAGATGATTTAATACTTGACTGGGAAAAATGAGGACGCCACTTCTCTGAGAACGAGTTGTACAATTTAGAGTGGGTGTAAAAAGAGCCACTTTGCTACTTAAACACATGAAGAACACAAACACACTTGCACAAACCCAAACACGCAAACATCTTTGTTGTCACTGACATTGGGTAGGGGAAGTATGCGTGCGTGTTAGATTTTCTTCGTGTTTTTTATTTTAAACTTTGTCTAAAATTGGGAGAAATTTGTCAACCAACGAAATCTGTTCATTTTTTTGAATAAACTGAAAAAACCTTGACTTTAATTAAATGCATTTTGTCAACAGAGTACACAAATGTAATAGGTTAGTTGAAAGCAATAATATTAAGTTGAACCTAGTATAAGTGCTTTCAACTAACCTAATACAAGTATGTGTAGTCTATTGAGATAATGCATTTAATTAAAGCACTTCACAGCGCCATGCAACAAAAAAGCTGAACCAATTAAATTGTATCTATTTTGGTATTCAAATTGTTGACTCACAGATCAATGGTTTGACTGCAATTTTATCTGCACTCGCTACCAGTGAGTGAGTATTTTATTGTTTTTTAATATCTTGATGGTCTTTGTCCCAGCTATTTATTATATTTTCTTTTAACCTATCAACCTTCTCCCTCAGGTCTTCTGGTAATGGCCTTTTATCGTACCCTAAATTAAAACAAAGACCAATGGCGTCTGTTATCATTCATTTTGTTAAATTATTACGGCCCACGACTGTGAAAAACAGGGTTAGGGTGAGGGTTAGACCTGAGGGCGGCAAGTCAAGAAGCACCTTTTTAATTTGGCTTTTGGGGTTTTCTTTTTAATCCCAACGTTATCTGTTACTCATTTATTCCCGAGGAAGGATTAGCATTGTTTTGACTTTGTTTTTGGTTTATGAAGCTCTTTCTGTCACCTTCTATGTGGGAAAAGTTGTGTTTGATTTTATTACAAACCATAATATTGAATATAACTTGGGCCTAGTCCGACTCTGGGTTAGTGTACCTATAAAGACCTCAAGCCTCCACTCAAATGGTTCCTGAGAACCCATCAGTTTGTTATGTTAATCCAAAAAATGTGTTTCTCTTCCTATGTCTTTGTTCTTCTTCCAGTCAGTGTGCATTTTCATGAGCTAGGAATAATCTCTAAACCAAACAACGATTGAAGATGTCGTCTCTCTAACAGAGGAAAAAATAAAATTCAGAGGACAATTAACATGACCAACACTCTGCTTAACAGCATCAGTGGTTTTCTATTCAGTGGGCTGACAAGTCTTGCTGCTATAACGTTCCTTGATTTGTTTTTCTCGCATACAGTCATAATTAAGGTCTTTGTTTTTCTCAGTTTGTCTTCCACCTACTCCTTCTTTCCCTCTTTTCCTCTTGTTATATAGAGCGAGAAGTCAATTGGGTTTTTCTGGTTTATTGCTTGTTGTTGCATTTGTGAGAGTTGCTTCCTCATTTCTTCTCTCCTTTTCTCATTCCGTCTTCCCTTTCCCTCTTGTGTCTCCAAAAATTCACTAAAGCTCATTGTACTGTAACTGACAGTCAGCTTGCCCATGCCGAACACCCTTGTGCTTTTCCATATATATAAACCTTTTGAGTATAAAAGACTTAAAAAACGTTGTCCTTCAAAGGAGGGAAAGCAAATAAATAACTGTCTATCCAAAAGTTACATGATTGCACAGTGACTGATTGAAACAACACATTCTCTCCGGCATACCAAACATCATTTTCATTTACATCAACTCAAGCTTTAGTCTTCATTGTGTGAAAGTACTAGTGAAAACACATGTAGTTAAGAAGCAAAATAGAGGTAGCCACGACACCATCAATGTACAACAATGATATAAACTTCTAATGTGAAAGTAACTGGTGCAGCACAATAAATCAGATTTTCTTTCATTTAGAACACAAAACTGAGTGAAACTGATAACTAATGTACAGTTACAGCCCACAATTTCAGAACCTCCATGAAGACTTGATACTGAAAACAATGATTTGGCATAAAGACTTCTGAAGAAAGCAAAATCCAACACAGAGGAATCTCCCATTGAAATCAAATCACCTGGATTACACATGTTGTAATACACAAACAGAGGCAGTCGGAGTATGGCAGATACTGTCAAATCTAAGAAATGGATCAGAAATAGGGGCGTAGCGGTATCCGTATTACGCTCCATGAAGGTTGGAGATCAAATGTAATGTAAAAATAATTGGGTTGTTTCCACTCAAGCATTTTATATGAATTGACTTCTGTAGGTACATTACTAGCATGACAGTCAGTATTATTTATTTGCAAGGTTTACGTAAATTATTTTAACCTTCACTCAACCAACCAAACATTAAGCTATCATCTTTTTAGATAACAATTGAGCTGTCTGTTACAAACAAATTATCATTGAATGCAAATCTACTGTCAAATTATTTTGCTTTTTGACAATGTTATGAAAGATTAGACTGTTCATTTGCATTAATATGTTATGTAAAAAATTGCCTTTATCAATGGATTTAACATAATACATTTTTTTCAAAAACATTGTGTAAGACACATGTTCAACACATTTGACCAATCAGGAATGAAAAGATCCAACCCCACACACACACACACATACACACACACACACACACACACACACACACCTGAGTACCCCCACCGTCATCATTGGGCTCAACCATTATGGTTGCTAGAGGCATCAACTGTGAACTGTGCCACATATTCCCACACACACACACACACACACACACCTGGACCCAGCGGTCATCCATCAACACACTGCAGGCACAAACACACACAGAGCCACATGAAAGCTGCTCCACAGTAAAAGGAAGGCACCTGTGTGCTGAATAGAAAGAGCACTTTTTGCAGTTTAGCACCCATGAATGCACACACACGCAGAAAAACAGACACACACAGGCACACAAACAACACACAAACACACACACACACACACACGTGACTACGCAATCAGCTGGATATTTATATATACTACCTATAATCACGTCCAAGCACAGATGGGATTACACAATTAGACAAATAATGTGTGTGTGTGTGTGTGTGTGTGTGTGTGTGTGTGTGTGTGTGTGTGTGTGTGTGTGTGTGTGGTTGCACACTTGAGAAAAAAGAAGGAAAGGGTGAAAGATGTGTGGGTTTTTTTGTCATGGTACTACTAAATGCTTTGCTTTGTTACCTTTTGTCATTACCTGTCTCTCTTTTCCCTTTTTTCATAAATACTGTTCTTGGTCTTATTGTTCTCTCTGCTTTATTTGATCATAAAAACCTTTGTTTTCCTTTTTTCTCTCTACTCACTTTATCTGTAAATGTCTGCTTTTCCCACTCCAATGCTATGCACTGTGTAGTTCACTCTTCTATATGGGCTCTTTCTATTTGGAGGAGAGCAAAACAAAGTAAAGAAGGACAAATCCCTTGAGAGAGAATGAAAGGTGTGGGGGGAGGGGGGTAATGGGGGCTGTAGACAGGGACAGGAAGAGAAAAGGAGAGAAACAGAGAAGGTGGGAGGCAGAGGGGGGAGCGATCAATAAGTCAGGTCTGGTTTATCAGTCAGTATTAATGGGAATTAACCTTTAACCTGCGCTCTCAATGACACACTCACAAACACAAACCAAAGCGAGTCCTCTAATTGCAAATGTCATGTAGCTGCAAGGTGCTATCGACACCAACTTATTACTAACTGTTTGTGGATCAGTGTGTTTGTGTTTGTGTGCGTACCAGTTTTCTCTAGTATTGCTATCATACTGAGAGCCACACAGTGTTTAGGGGGTTTTATTCACAGGATGTGTGAGTTTAGTTTCATGGTTTTGAGAAACACATAAGAACATTCATTTATTGGGTGAAGTTAACGCAGTGTTTCCCCTACCATTGTCTTGGCCGGGCGCTGCGCCCTGCCAACGGAGCCCCGCGCCCTGCCTGAAATTCAAGGTGTTTTTTTTTTTTTTTTTTATTTTAGAAAAAAAAAAAAAAAAAAAGCACCAAATTGCAACAGAAGTAATCTATCTACGGTCACTTTTCACATTGAACATGTGCTCTTTTATTAAATAAACTAAACGCCTATGTTTTTTATCCAATGTATGTGCATGTTTCAGTGTCCACTGCTTTGCGTATTCACATTCTCCCTCCGCTCTGTTTCTGAAGGGCGGGGCTCCGCTCCCCCCCACCCACACACACACACACACACACACACAGGAACGCGACAACGAACGTAGCGTGCGCATTCTAAAAATAGCTCACAGATGGTGAACAGGTACCGCGGTTTAGAACTACAGTATTTAATTTGACAGAAAACAATGAAACGCCAGCAGAAGAGTCTAATGAGTTGGGTGAAAAAAAAGACAGGAGATGTGAGTTGGTTTATTCAGTAAATTAGCTCTGTTAATTAGTTCTGTCTACACCTGTTGATGTGAGGCTAATGCAGGATTTGCTAGCTTGATGCTACCATTAAACAAGCAGAGTGCTTGTTTAATGTTAGACTCACACCAATAGCTCAATATGATCATAACACGATTGCTTTCATATCAGAGATCAGATGAGGTGGAGCTGCCTCCATCAATAGAGGATGAGGCAGAGAGAAGCAGCAGCAGCACAGGGTTGCAGCAGGTATGTTATATGCTGTAGTCAGCTGATTTAAATGTATCAATGAAAGGAAGAAGTGTAGGCTACATGATAAGAAGGGAATACAGTTTGAATAAAACACTGTACTTTATTACTTTTTAATGTAAGAATACTTTGTTACTGTACTTAAGTATAATTTTCAAATATCGCGACAAGCAGCACAAGTCCGGTCACAGGATGACAGTATTCGACCAAACTTGGCTGTCAAAGAGTAAATACTCCTCCTGGCTCTACAAGACAGAATTAGGTAAACAAATATACCAATAAATGAAACGCAGAGTACATAAAGAATGAATCGGAATTATAACAATTTTCTGTTTTGGTTTTAGGAATGTTCTGCCGGATATGTAGGCAACACAAACAGGGGGTTGTGAGAGGAAGCCAGACCCGGGTCTTTATAGAATTACGACGGCTTCATGTGCGTAAATTACATTAATAGATGTTTCCCAAAAAAAATGTGGGTACCCCCCCGTTGGGGCCAGCACCCTGCCAAGGCAGTAAACCTAGGGGAAACACTGTAACGCCATAATTAAACATAAACATTTGTTTACCTCTGATTTGGGGATTCTGGAAAAAAAATGTTCCTTTCTGTTGGGGTTGAGTCTCCAATATGCCCTAAGTTGGATTAGAATTTCTAAGACAAGACAACATTTGTTCATGTCGAAATAGACATCTGGAACTCTGAGCAAGAGCTGACAAATCCATTGTCTCTACCACACACACCGACACACACAGAGACACACACACTCAGACGTACTCGCACGCATACCCAGGTGAAAGACATTTAACAGCGGGTAAACAAATCACAGACAGTTATGTGTGAAAATTCATTATCACATGTCCACACACACACACCCAATCACTTATGGGAAGCACAGAGCGAGGTATAATTACTCTCCCTCTCTCTCCTCCTCCTTCCCTGAGCTTTCACTCATCTAAATGCTAATGCAGTATCTAACCTTTATGCAGCGTAGCTAAGCTAACAATTGGCATTGACTGGTGGGTGCTCTTTAGCGCTGAACTATATATCACAATTAACAGAAAGAAGGGGAGCAAAAGGGAGGATCATAACTTTTGATCGCCAGACTGATGACATCTTTCCAAACTTTAACAACTGTGTGTGTGTGTGAGTGTGCTCATTTAAATATTTGACACTGTAGAAGTCGTGAGATAATAGAGACGACACTATCTACCTTTGACTAATCTAATCAAAGCAAATCAAATCTGACTACACAACTTGAGTATTTACTAACTTATAACTCAACAAGGAATCCATAGGTTTTCCAAAGTAACACATTGACAGATTCCAACTGCTACCATGTTATAGTGAAAGTAACATCTCTAAAGTGAACATCTCTGATATGAGTGCATGTCTACAGTATGTGTATTCATGTTGTTGGGGAACAGGTTGGTCTATGTGTGTGTTTTGGTATTCAGGGTCCGAGCAGCCAGTATCAGTATTCCATGTGTGTATTCATTCACTGTTTTTCTCGACCAAGCAGACACCAATTAATGCTGCCAATCACACACAAACACACACACGCGCGCAAACATACAGCACTGAGCAGAAACTTCAGGCACACACACACACCTCTTGGGGCAATCCCAGTGTGGGAAAGTGTGAACTAAGGTAATTAATCACTTTCCTTCTCACGCACGCATGCACACACACAAACACACAAACTACCTTCCTCTTTCTCTTTTGCCATCTTAATTCCTTGTTCATTAAAACCAATTTATTAATATATTTAACATTAAAAATAAACCTCATCAGCGTAACCTCGTTGTGAAAGTGTGTGGAGGAATCAAGGATGTTTCTTCATGTCTTTTAATGAAAACCATTGGGATGGCAATGCAAATTATTGATACCAACTATATTATTGTTTGCCAACTTTGTGGAGGGAGTGTATCAAAAAACAGACAAACACCAGCTCACCCTAGGGAGAAGATAGTTTGTGACCTTGTACACACTGCCTGGAGGTCGTAGAACAACACACACATAAACACACACACACTTCCACACCCTCAAGCTAGGTGTCAGGTTTATTCATCACCACACACATTCATCTTGTTCCAATTCCTTTTTGCAAGAGAAAACACATACAAAAACACTTAGTTATCTGTATCCCTTAACATATACAACAACACACACACACACACACACATTATGTACATATTTCACACACATAAGCCTTCCACACACATTTAAAGAGGCTCTATTATACTTGTTACAATTTCCAAAGCCCATTATTTATACTCAATACAAATGTATTTATGAAAGATACACAGATACAAGGGGCCCTATTGTATCTTTCCCCATTCCTGTAGTGTGTTATAGAGGTTTTTGTGCTTTGGTCTTCAAAAATCCCAAAGTTTCCCCCAGAGGGAATTTCTCTCCCACACCTAACCCCCCCCCCTGCCTGAAACACCTCCATCTAAAGGCCCGACACACCAATCTGACAACAAAGAACTGACACAGACGGACCCCGACTGTTGCGTCGCCTCGCGTCTCTGCGTCTTGGCCATGTGTCGCACTGGAACACACCGCAAAGACTTCAGCCGACGGCCAAGAAGCACGTACTAACTGCGCATGCGTGAGTGGCAATAACTCTCCTTACCAGCAGGCGGCGGTAGTGTGTATTCGTCATTCAAAAGAGGCAACAACCGGAAGACAGACTTCGTGATAACCGAGAGAAGAAGAACAGACTGCGTGATATAAACAAACAACAAATAGCGTGTGCGTTCCATTTTCACTCTACAGCGAGAAGCTCATGGGGCTTTCCCGAACCTGTGTCGAGAGCTGGAGTTAAATGAAATCTCAGATTTGCCTTCTTAATCGTTTGTTTGGGTCCCTCACTTCCGTTTCGCTTCTCATGCACTGATTCGCTAGCTGAACAGCCAATCAGAGTGATTTCTTTTGCCGACTACCTTTGGCTGTCTGCCCGCCGGTTTTCGGCCGAAAAGGTGTCGGCACGGCTGAAAAGACCCGACGGTGCGGGACACACCAATCTGAGTAGGGCGTGTCGACGCTCATTGTCGGCCTGACGCCCACCGACGCCGATAATCGGCCTGGTGTGTCCGTGCCTTCAGTGGTTGACCAATCACAACAGAGCCGGCCAGCTAACCAAACAGAGCAGACTGGGCTCTGGTTTCAGACAAAGGGTGAAAAGAGGTGCTGCAGCGCAGGCAGTATGAGAAAAATAAAAAGCTTTTTGAACATTAAAGCATAGAAACATGTCACAGTAGAGGCACTACATACAAATATCAACCTGAAAATTAGGTCCTCTGATTTCTATTCTAACCCATTATTTTCAACCAGCGAGAGAAACAGAGACAAAGGGAGAGGGAGCAACGGAGAGCGGGAAAAAAATTATATTTTTTGAAAGCAAAACAAACAGAGAAGATAAGAACAAATGGAAAACGAAACATGTATTTGCAAACTCAAAGTTTATCTGATATCACTGAAACAATTCCTCTGTCACTCCGCCGCCTCGCTCTCTCTCTGTCTAAACGTCTTCCTGATAACAGTCACAATCCAATCTTCACAAATTCAATTAACTTTATCCGCCTCCTTAGCTCATTAGTCTGAGAACCTCGCTCGCGGAAACAATAGTCTAAACACAACATTCACACCGGCCCTCAGGTAATGGCAAGTCTCATTTGAATGCATTTAACACAGTGTTTGCATATTTGATCCGCTGCTCTCTGAATGCATCACACTGCATTTGAGTGATTGTTTGCAGTTTCTTTTGATAAAGAGGTGAGCAGGTTGAACTGTTGAAAAGAATGAAAACAGGTTATTTTGAATACTATCGACGATTACTGCAAATGACTGAGTAACACAATAGGATTATGCATTTTTTCTGTAGCAGATCATCCTAATAAGCATTTGTGTTAAGTTTGTTTTGTGTCTGCATGGGAGTGCACGGCTAAAAAATCTGTCTTTGCAGGTCAACAACCTCTCCTATGTAACATAGACTGTACTTAATGTAGTTGTCCTCCACATTTTTCTATAAATAGAGTCCATTTTAAGTGAAGCATCATCTAAACATACTGTTAAAAGGGCCCTATTACACTCCAAAACACTGTAAGCGATTTGCTTAGGGGCGGGACATTTCCGAAAAATCTCCAAGCGGTTTACCGATCACAACTAACCAATCAGAGCAGACTGAGCTCTGGTTTCAGACAGAGGGTGAAAAGAGGTGCTGCAGCACAGGCAGTATGACAAAAATAAAGAGCTTTTTGAACATTAAAGCATGGAGACATGTCACCGGAGAGACACAGAATACAAATATGAACCTGAAAATAAGTACAATATGTCCTCTTTAAAAAAAATGTGGTGAACATTGTTGAGCAAATTATTTTTGATTTAAGGCAACTGTCAAATGTAACCTTTACTATGGTACATACTTTAATGTGGTGCCCTCATGTAATTTCGAGCCTACAGTATATGCCTACATTCAACCTGAGTAGAGTTCGAACCAACCATACAAATAGTTATTAATAATTGAAAACATCTCTGTTGGTGAGCATAGCCTCATCAATTTTGTTGGACAGTGGCAACTACAGTCAGTGTATAAAACGTCTACAAAACTGTTTTATAAGCAGTTAGCATTAGCCTTAGGATTTTGTGGAAAAAATATGCAATTGTAAAAGCGGATACATGTGTGTGTGTTTGTGTAGCCCGTGTGTGTCAAGAGGAGAACATGAAAAGAGGCCATTGAGTCAAATGTTATCAGCATCTCCAGCTGGGCTGTAATAGCCTACATAAACATGATGACTGGGTGGGAATATGTGTGTGTGTGGGGGTTCTGTCACGTAAAGTGTCGCTGGGTAACGAGCAGCCATATTGTTTTAGAGTCTCTCGTCATTTAGAGCCTATATGCATTTGATTTTATTGGTTGCCGTTCCGCTTTTAGCCTCTAGAATCATATGATGTGGTATAAATCTCTTTCTAACTCATTCTATCCTATTGAATGTCATCATTCAACTCTGTAATGTCCCTCCTATTTCCAAATAAAATCCCTGACACACCAGGCGGACCTGAAGAAATAGAACAAAGGCTGATTTATGAAAGCTTTGCACTTAAACACACCACAAAGACAATAGCCAGCAAACTGTTGCATGTTCAGTCTTCACATGCTAGCATACCATTTCCATTTGCAAGTCTAATGTAGACTCAATATAAGTCATAAATAAAGAAATAAGAGTTTATAGAAAACTGTTTTTAGAAAGTAACTTGAGCATAATAAAGTGGCCTGTAACCATTGTTACAGCGACTCACTATTAAATATCTTATTGAAAAATGTTAAGTTAAAATAGATAATATTACAAAGTAATAAATGTATATAAAGGAAATGTATCTTATTTGGCCATTAGACATACCCAGCACAATAAATATATATATTTAAAGCATTAAAAATATTCCTTCAATCAAACTTCAATCCAACTAAACACACATTAACAAGAACCTACATAATCACAATAAAAAACATTTTATAATAAGTCACAAAAACATACCAAGAAAGAACATTCTAATTGACGCCTGTCCACTAGAGAATCTAAGTGAACACTGTGTTGCACGATGTTGTGAACCCTATTTGGAGAGGCCTTTGGTTGAAAGGAGCAACGAGGGGAAGTTGAGGGATTCAGATCAAAGCACGGCTCCAGACTGAAACACTGGGAACTGACTGGAAGGCTTCACATTCTTCTGAAGATAGTCGCTAAGAATTAGACCAGAGGAAGAGGTTTGCACAACCTGCTTTCATCTGTCTCTCCTCTCATATCCACCCTCTGGTGTGTATGTGCACGCTACTTATCCTAATATTGTATCATGAAAGCTGACCTTTAGCTCTGGATCCTCAATGTGTAGCTCCATCCCTTATCACTGCAAAGCATTGATCATCATGCTGCTCTTTCACCACAGCCAAGCACAATACCAGTCTTGTGCTTTAAACGGTGCCATTGCTCCTTGACCCCCCCTCTCCTCTGGTGTCAAGACACAGACGGCTAGAGAGATAGTGTGCTGCAGGAATGAGTTAGCATTTAACCACTTTCGCTGCCCTCGTCTTGAATGGTTATAAAATGCGTTTTTTGCTAAGATGCCTAAAATAAGGTCTGTGTTTAACACAAGAGAGTTTAAGTTTAGTTTACGACATAAGAAATGTCAGTAAATACACCACTGGTGAACCTCGGAAGCTTTATGTGTCTTAAAAACAGGGGTTGCTAACAAGTTAAATTTCATCACGCCAAACATTAGCCATATTTAGCATAGCTTAGAGGGCTGAAGCGACGTGACAATAATGTAGTTTGTTCGAAGTTCGTTTATAGCCTAGGGTACTTTTATTTTATTTTTTTAGTTATGGCGATTGCATTAAAGCTTCAAAAATAATAAAGTGATGGCCGGCCATATAGCTCTTAATATGTGGAGATGTTATTGTTGAACAAAATGTGTACGTTTAATAAACGTGTGTCCGCAACAGAGCTTGGAAATGTCCCATTGCTTTGTTCAGTTTACTCAAAACAAATTGCAAATTCTCAATGTAAGCTTTACTTTAGTTACGGCACACTACCAGCCACTCTTGCTCAATGCAGATTGTTGCTTGTTTACTTACAGTAAATGTAGTGAAAATAATTCCGACTTTTTGGAAATTTAAGATATGTGGTTTAAGAATACCCAGAAAATCATTATATCATTAGAATTAATGATGACTTTTCTGAAAATGCAGCTTATTGCATAGGAATTGAACAGTAACTGATACAAAAGGTTTGCACACATAGCAGACATTAATAGGGTATACTGTAGCTAAAAAAGAGCTGCATTTACATAATACAAAAACACACACACACACACACACACACACACACACACACACTTTAAACCAGCCTCACTCTAACCCCTCCGCAGGGAGCCATGCATGACGGTGGCATTAACTTTGAACAGAAAATTAGCCTCAGCCAACCAATTAAGCAGCTCTTAAATCTCCTTAGTGAGTACATAGTGTGTGTATGTGTGTGTGAGACGGAGAGAGACCAAAGAACATGAGGGTGTGTGTCTGTGTGGGACAGTCAAAAAAGAGAAGGTGTGTTTTTGTGTGTGTTAGTGTTGAGCAAAGGTTAATAGGACCTCAAGAGGGATAAGACAAGGGCCTTGTTACGTTCTCAGAGCTGTCTCCTCCTCGTGTCACACACACACACACACACACACACACACACACACACCTAGGGGCTCAGTGCCAAAGCCGGTGGTCTATTGTAAGCGTGTAGTTCATTACTGTCCAGGCTTACAATTTCACTAATACTCTTTAATACCTGACATTCACCTCTGAGCACACTTCCTCTCTATCTCCATCTTATATTTACTGCTCTCCCTTTTGTTCTTTTTTTCAGTTATCTACTTCTGCAGTTTTCCATACAGTTGCTCACTCTCCTTCATTAGAGTAACACAAAACATGACAGCACTTACTGCACACTACTGAGCCCCTTTCATATAAGTGCATGTTGAGGTATTTCTACCAGATAATCATCACAGTTTAAACCTGTGATGAAAGACACTTTTTGAAGACACAAAACCATTTGGATAGGTTTATTAAAAGATCATGGTTTGGCATATGAAACCAGAGCCCATTCTGCTCTGATTGGTTAGCTGGCCGGCTCTGTTGTGATTGGTCAACTGCTTTAAGATGTCCTGCCCCTTAGCCTATCACGTACAATGTGTTGGAGAGTTAGATAATAGAAGCACAAGTGTTACATAGTGATGTCACCATGTTCTGGAAGTAAACAAAGGAGTCCAATCGAGACGTTTCAGGCAGGGGGGGAGTGTGTGGAAGAGAAACTCCCTCTGGAGGGAACACAGGGATTTTAGCCTTTGCAGACCATTTACATGCACACAAACCTATATGACACTACAGGAAAGGGAAAATCCCAAAAAGCAGAATAGGGCCTCTTTAGAATATGTTAATTTCCCTCAACTTTTAGGTTAGGAAGGATATTTGTTTTTAGACTTGGCTTTTAATTTCACAACGGACACACAAATCCAGTACCTAGTCCTGCAGTCATACATCCCGACATCCAAGTATTTTGGTCGCCTCCTTGTTGACCTTTCTAAAAAAATATGGATACTAATATTTTCATTCCATTTTTATATCTGTGTGATTTGACATTTTACTTTAACTACTGATGTTTTTATAAATGAATTCTTGTAAATCTTTTTTTAATTCTTAGATGGAGCAACTGTCACTAAACACACAGTTTCCCCCAGGATAAATAAAGTATTCATAATTCTCTCCCTCTATTTCCCTGGGAATATCCTTCATCTCCTGCTCCGTTTACTTCCTCTTATACTCTACCTCTCTATGTCAGTCTTTCTTCCTCCCCGTCACTTTTTCTCATTCTCTCCTTTAATCTTTCTCATTTTACATCTTGGGGTGTCACTCCCTCTTTCATTGCTCATCCCTCTCCATGTATCCATAAAGCTGTC
The DNA here is from genome assembly GCA_031216635.1 of Dissostichus eleginoides. NCBI lineage: Eukaryota > Metazoa > Chordata > Actinopteri > Perciformes > Nototheniidae > Dissostichus > Dissostichus eleginoides. The sequence continues at coordinate 33,064,219 of CM062265.1, read as the reverse complement.
TGTCTAATCAGCCTCCTTTCGTCTTTCTCTTGTTATCTCCTTCCTGTTTAATCTTTAGAATGGCAGAGGACATTTAGAATGGCATGGTTAATATGTGAGGTGAAATACAGACTCAGTCGACACACTTGGCTGGCTGCTGCTGGTGTTGTGATTCTTTTGGTTTTGTTGCTCTTTTGTCAGTCATGCTATTCTGGGCTGCAGACTGACAGGCTGACAGAATAAGACTATGGCTCTCAGATAGATGCAGCCTCTGTTGCTCTGCAGAAGTGAAACAGCAAGTTATGGAAGTCTCTCACAACTTTCTTCACAGACTTTATATAATTGTTGAGATTTACACATGAGTGTTTATCAAAAGTAGACAAGAGTGGAGAGCGGATTAACTAAGCAGTGTTTCCATCCTCCTGCTTTTTAAGTCCAATTACTATTTGCATAAAAATGTAAAACAGGGTAAGGGTAAATCTGGTGAAAAAGCATGGCTGAAGTGGAAGGTTGGTCTATAGACAGAGAGAAGAGGATATAATAGCTGTTTATATGCTTTAATGTTAAAAAAGTGCCTTTTTTCATACTGCCTCCATATGAGTCCCTGGCCGTTTCTCAATGTCGAGTAAACCTGCTGCAGAGCCACTATTTCAAGTATACTACGTCATCGAGTGGCGCCGAAGGACTGTTTAAATGCATGTTAAATGCCCAGCATTCAGCGCCACTCGATGACGTAGTGTACTTGAAATAGTGGCTCTGCAGCAGGTATACTCGACATTGAGAAACGGCCTGTGTCTGAGCCCAGTCTGCTGTGATTGGTTAGCTGGCCGGCTCTGTTGTGATTGGTCAACTGCCCCTTATCAAATCATGTACATACAATGTGTTTCGAAACGTTGCTGACCTAACCTAAACTCCTCCCTTCTTGTGCCAGATGTAATACCTGATCTGAATTAAATAGGCCAGGATTAGAGTGTACAGTTAGTGGAAGGTGAGGGTGTACATTTACAATCCCAAGCACCAATCTGTTGACGGCTGACTGCAGTTAATTGGGACCCGAATCTGGTCTTTATAGTGATAAGACCATTTCAAACTGCACTTATGCAGCTGAAATTGTTGGTGCACCTGTTTCATGTGGGTCCTTGCATGTTTAGAGTGTTTTAATGGACCATTATCCCACCGGATACAACAGTGGAGGACTTAAAGTATGTTCATAAAAAGACATGATTCAGAAACTCAGGGGGAGCCATCAACAAAGTCTCATCCAGCATCTGTTCTGCAGTTCCCTGCGACACTGCAGCCAATTCTCTCTCAAAGGTGTCGGGAGGGGTGAAAAAATTATTTTGTATAGCAAATCGACACTTTTGTCACCTGCATGACAATTGATTCTAAAAGGGGCCCTATTCAGCTTTTTGGGATTTTTCATTTCCTGTAGTGTGTTACTGTTAGTAGGTTTTTGTGCATGTAAATGGTCTGCAAAGACTAAAATCCATTGGACTTCTTTGTTTACTTCCGTAACAGTGACATCACAATGTAACACTTGTGCTTCTATTCTACACATAGTAAGTTCTTTTTAAGCTGTAAAGGGTATGAATACACATTTGTTTTTGTGTTAATATAACTATTTCTGAATTGCATTAAGGGATTTCCCTAAAAAAATGTATATTCCAACTACTTCAGTGAGCTATAAGAAACAAAGAGGCTGACTATTTCATATTCATTCCCCACCCTCCCTCAAATGTAATGTCATTGAAATAATTATATTAATTATAATAATTATTATAATTATTCTGTTTTTGTGCAAAGATCCTTTACAACCATCTCTATTGCCTACATTAAAAGACACAGCTTGCAGAACATATACAACTGCCCTTTATGTTCCTTTTTCCTATTGAATGTGCAGGAACAACAACAAAATATAATATACATCAGATTTTTCAGTAATACATTAAACTGTATTTGAGCACAAAGTAGTCCCACTGTGAATGTATACCTCTGTCTGTTCTCCCTTCCGGTGGAAAGACTTCACTGCTGCACAGCTTTCATCTAAAAATATGCCTGACAGGCTCAGTGTTATTTACAGTCGAAAGGCCTTTGCTCTTTAGCGTTCCGTTTTGTCAAAGTTGATGTGAATTTATTTATAGAGTGTTTAGCAGCAAACAGGCTCCTCATGAAATGCTTTACAGAGAACAAAGGACAGAGACACAGATTGAATATAGTTCATCGCTCTGTCTGCGGATCTCTCAGCTGATTTCCATGCCTTTATTCAGACATGCATTGCTGGTTAATATAGCTGCAAAAGTAATGGCTTTCAGGCATTCGAACACAAATCTCTATTAAACGTAATATACTGGCTCTGTTCAAACAAGACTTTGATTGGGAGAGGTGTCGGATAGCAGAAGGGAATGAAAAAAAAAACATCGAGGAAGAATTATCTGCATAAATGATGGACCATAACATTTATAATAAAAAGAAAGCCTATAATTAAGGAACATCTTACTGGATCCCTTAAAAAATGTTCCCATCCATTTGCTCACTTCTTAGATATATATGATAAGTGATGATTAAGTGTAACACAACAGAATCATATATTGTTGTATTTTTTTTACATGCTGCATGTGAATACTTTTGGTGGATATAAAAAAAGTTTGAAATGTCTCTTTCTCTTTCTTTACTTGTGTTTGTTTTGTGTATGTGTCTGTTTTTCCTCTTAGGTTTTAAGTAAGGATCTCTTACTCCATACTCCACAAAGCAAAATAAAGCAAAATAGAAGCTTTATCTGGCATGAGGAATCTCTTTAAAAAAGATATACAAGCTCATTCACAAAATGCCATGTCTTATTAAACTGAATGTCATTGTGCATAAGTTACAACAAGTCCTCCAACTCAGACGACCTAATAGGTCGATTGTTCAAGCGATTATTACGATATATAATCACGTTTTAAAGTTTTAGACCTCTAGAGCTCCCGTTGACTGCAAACGCTCCGGAGGGTCGTATATTCACAAATAACCCTCTCTGGAAAATCCTAAATTGTAGGATAGTTTGGCCATTAAAATGCTTTTTGATTAGATTTCTAGCGAGAAGTGTATATTGTACTTTTAGAATCCACGTCCAGTATATATCCAGCTATATCTGCAGTACTCATCCAATAAAAAACATCAGCTTATCCTTGTTAATTACACAACATTAATTGGTTTAAATTGTGTACAATGCTTTTGTGTTTTTCCCATAGGTTTTTCTCTTTCGATTCTGAGACACATTTCTTTTTCAGAGGTTTTGATAGGCTAAAACATTGAACTACCCATAATCCTCAACTATCGTTGAAGCTTGGTGATTGGATGTTTTAGCCGCAATGCACGCTGGGATATGGTGTTTATGCGATGTGAAATCCGAAAACATTTAAAAAAAGAAAAGAAAAGAATACTTTAATCCGAGTGTGCTTGCTTTTCTCTTTGGAAGTCATCACATAACGGCATTGTAATACACGGTTCGGCTGCATTAAATATTACACATCTGCCGTAGTTCTTTATTTATAGAGCCCTGATTAGAAGACTTCTGGACAAACTGGAAGAAATGCCGCCGAAACTGAATATGTGACGTGGATCATAAATATATCAGCAATTAAACAACATCTTCCATTTCTTTTCACACAATACGTCTCCTTGCAGTATCAACACTAATTCGGCTGACTTTTATATTTGATCCAATTGGTAGATGGCAATATTTACATCATAACGGTGCACAGCTGATATAAAAGGACTTAAAGTTTTTAAAGATATTACTGATTTTCTTTGAATATAAGAATGTAAATACTGAGTTGAGAGAATAGTCAGGGGTTTTGGGTGATGGTAGACACATCTATGGAATCACAATTTCAATAGCTTACCGTTAAATGAGGGATATACCTTTCTGTCTGTGGTGTTTTACAAATCAGATATTAATGTGTAGAACTACAATATGTGAAATTTTATAGCAATATCCTGTAAAATTATGTGAAAACATGAATAAAACTACACATTTTCAGATGTTATACATACATAAATGTCTTACACTAATAATAAAAAGTTATTATGGCATTGTATGCTGTGTGTTATTTGTAACATCTTCGGAAACTACCTTTCCAATTCCTCATGCAGTTGACTGTTACAGGTCTATACAGGTTCATGGTGCATTAGCTTCAAATCGAGAGACTGAAACTGTGTTTTTCTTTACCGTTCTGTTTTAATTTCACAATAAAGTTAATAGTAATATTATGTTTGATATTATGTGTGTAATCATTTGACAGTGAGGGGAATACTTCCGGTTTTATTATGAAAACTTTGTGACCGGAAATACTGTTTTCACCCCGTGAGGGTTGACGCCAACTTTACATGGACGCTGCGGGAAGACGTAGTATATTAATGTTCTCCTGGCGAGACCTCAAATCATCTTCGTAATATCTATCAAACTATAGATCCTACACATCCACTGGAAGTGGATTCTAAAAGTACAATGTACACTTCTCGCTAGAAATCTAATCAAAAAGCATTTTAATGGCCAAACTATTTCACAATTTAGGATTTTCCAGAGAGGGTTATTTGTGAATATACGACCCTCCGGAGCGTTTGCTATCAACGGGAGCATGTTGCTTCTTACACGACCACTAGAGGTGCTAAACTTTAAAACGTGAATGGGTCGTAATAAGCTGCTGAACAATCAACCTATGTGGTCGTTTTTTGTAGGAGGACAGGCTGATAAGTTAACACAATTACTGCTGATTACACATTTACAACAGAGGAAGACTTGCAGTCAATCTCTTTCTATTCTTGAGGTCATGTGACAGAAATGCTGCGATGTTACAGAAACCCAAATCGGTATTCTGCTAGAAAAGGTCACTCAGGCACTTATTCAACATGAGGATGACATGTAAAATCGCAAGGGCTGAAATGAAAAAGCCTTTTTCTCTCTCTGTCTCCAGCCCCCAGCGCCCCCCCCCCCCCTCTTAAACTTCTCCTCCTCCTCAACAATCAACAATCTTTATTCCTCCTCCTCACCTTCGCCCACTCATCCTCCCATCATTTGTCATTTCTGACCTTTATCCTCCACGGCCAATCGCTCTCACTCCCTTGCTCTCTCCCCCCCCCAAACACCTCATCCTGCTTCACCACTCCCTCCCTCTTTTCCTCTCAATCTCCCCCACTTATTTATCTCCTTCCATCACCCCTCCTATCTCTCCTCTTCCTGTGAGTGACAGGTGAAGCAGCCGCTGCCATGCTCCCCAGCCTGGAAATGTTTTCTGTCTATCTGTCCGTCCGCCTGTCTGTCACTCAGTGGTGGAAAGTAACTACAGTAAGTACATTCACTCAAGTACTGTACTTAAGAACACATTTGACGTACTTGTACTTAGTATTTTCATTTTATACTACTTTATACTTCTACTACATTTTGAAAGAAAATTCTGTACTTTTTACTCCAGTATATTTAGTTTGCAGATTTATTTACCTTTATACATTCAGATATGGACACACAATACTTGGAAAAACTTTTAAAATATGGTTATTTGGTATAGATTAAACCATCCAACATTACATTTAAGTATTTAAAAATATGTGTGAGTTTACAGAAAATGATTTGGCTGCAATTTTTTTGTTGAAAAATATTTCAAATTTGCCGCTTCTTCTTTTACTTTAAAATATTCGAAATATTGAAATATTTCTTTCCTTTTTTCTCAAATTGTTTTACTCTGAATACTTTATAAATTCCTAATCGTACTTAAATACTTATATTTAAGTAACATTCTCAAGGCAGTACAGTATCTTTACAGTGTGGTAATAATACTTTTACTAAAGTAAAGGATCTGAATAATTTTTCTACCACTGCTGACACTTAGCAGGAAGCGTTTCCTGTTGCTGGCAATGACAGAGGCAATTATCTGTTAATCAGTATTCAATCACCGCTTTCACACATACTGTACACTCACACTAAAGGCACATGAGCACATACACAATAAGTGTTTTCCATCTCAGTTCATGCACTGCTAAGCAGTCATTTTGAGTGACTGACAGATTGATGAAATAATGAAATTACATGTGTTTGGATTGACGGGCAGATGGAGAGGTGAACTTGCTGAAGTGAGTGAAATGGTGGCACGAATAGGTGGGTGGATGTTAAGAGAGAATAATCGGAATAAGCGATAGGAATTAGCGATCAAAAGGCCGCCTGATGGATAAAGTGTTTTAAAAAATCACACACGTCAACAAGGGATAAAGAGAGATTTTAAAAAGAGCGAACTTTAAAGAAAAGGCAATCAGAAGCGAGATTACGTTGTGTACACTTGGCAGTGTTTTTGTCAAGTGAGTGCATTTCTGTGTGTGTGTGTGTATACAGATGAGAGTCAAGTCAATAAACAACTAGAAGGAGATTTGGCTCCATCAAGGGAAGATGTGGGTTTCCTCGCTGTGTGCGTGCGTGCGTGCGTGCGTGCGTGCGTGCGTGCGTGCGTGCGTGCGTGCGTGCGTGCGTGCGTGCGTGCGTGCGTGCGTGCGTGCGTGCGTGCGTGTTTGTCTGTTGGCTTCCACATATATTTTTCTCTCTGTGTATGAGTGTAAAAAAACTGAGAGGCGAGATTCTACTGCCAGGCAAATATTATGATGTTTGCTCTTCGTCTTCTCTGTCGGCTGAGCTCTCTTCATCTTGGTTCCATCCAAACCTTACTTTCATAATTAATTCCTTCCCTCCCAACTTTATATTCCCTTTTAATTGCTTTTCTTCTGTCTCTCTTTCTGTAGTGCTCTGCAATTGTCATCTCATGGCAACACCACTTTTATGATTGATGAAGCGTTAACACCAGAAGTAAAAAGCTAAAACTAGCATGTCACCACCGCTAAGCTAAAGCTGCGCTAATGTCCGGCGTGATGACGTTCAAGAGTTCATTTAGTCACTTGTTAGCAACTGCAGTTCTTATGACACATAGAAGCTTTGGATATTCACAAGTGGGGCATTTACTGGCGTATTGTATGTGGTGAAACAAAACTTAAAAATCTCTTCAGTTTCTCTGGCCCACAGACCTCTTTTCAGGCATCTTACCAAAAACACATTCAAAAAACCATTGGCTTCAAAACGAGGGAACTGGAAGTGGTCAAATGCTAACTCATTTCCTGGTTGTAGGACTAATTTCTCTGCCACTCTATAGAGGCTTGAAGGAAAGCCAGGGGCTCAATCAATGCACTACGTTTTCTAATCTAATCTGTCTTTCTTGCTCTGTAGGACTTTTAATGGTAATGTCCTTTCATTTCCACTGCGCAGTTAAGAATACTGAAATAGAAAAAGATCTGAATTGTAATAAACTCCAATTACCCTTAAATGGATTACAATGGCCCGTCTATTCTGTTAGAGATTCATTTGAAATGGTTGAGTTTTAGACGAGTCGAGAGTGCCTACATCTGTGAATCTCCTGGGTAAGACTTCCCACACAGTCTGACATAAATCAAATGTAGCCACAGTGAGAATAAAGTGAATGATGCTCAGATATCATCTAATATCTTCTCATTCCCTTCTCTTTCAGCTTAACTCCATAAATCTGTTTATTGCCTTCCCCTATCTACCCACACTTGTCTCATTTCCTTCTGTATTTCTCCATGTACCATCCATCCATCCTCTCAATCACCCCCACCCCAACCTCTCATCTTCCTCCCCCTTTCTCTCCTCCCAAGCTTGTTGATTCAGCCGACTAAGCAGCCTCTCAGTCTCACTCGCCTAACATCTTCTATTAAATATGGATGAATTACTTCCAAACCTTGTAAAGCTTCGTTAAGACCTCTTGCATTAATCAGCAGTTATTTTTAATTAGAGGAAGGGAAGTTTTTTATGTTCCATGACGTGTATGTTTTACACCTCCGACATGCTAATCAGCTCAATCACCACTAGATTGGTCTCAGAGTTTGCGTTGCAATTTGAGAATGTTATTTAACCTTTATCCAACCAGAGAAGGTTGACTGAGCATGTGCACTCTTATTCAGCGGCGCCAATTACTCAAATTGGAGTTCTTAAAAAGGACTCCGGGAAGGATTATTGACTCCACATCAGCAGCCCACCTTAAAACTCCCTATTAGCTCCGACTCTGAACCTTCAAGCTTCTATTCACATGCATTCGTCTCATTTAAAGCTAACTTTTTCCACACAATTGTGTCTAAGTTCTTAAAATATGACCCGTCCTCTCCATTCAGGAGGCAGTGAGAAAAAGTCCTACCAAGAAGATAAGTGCTTTAGTCATTTAACAAATGACCAAAAAGGACACAAGTTTTAGCTCTATAATTGAAAGAGCCTTCAGCAGTTCTAGTAAATATGAATATTTCCTGTTTAAGGAGGAAGTAGTTTGATTTTGTTATAGGGCCAAAATCAACAAAGATAGGAGGACAGGGGCAATGAATGGGTCAACAAACATTATTATAACCATGAAAATGAAGGTGCGGTTACTCTCGTAAAGCAGTATTGAGCACAATAATAGATAATTAACCCTAACCAAGTTGTTTTGGTCCCCAAATTAAACTTCAACCATAGAGAAATAAGCAGCAATGAGAAAGAAAAAAAATGTTGCGATACTAAAGTGGGGAGAAGTGTGGCGCAGTGGGCTGTGCGTTGGTGTTCGGATCAGGGGGTTCAAACCCCAGTGCAGTCAGCATGTCGTTGTGTCCCTGGGCAAGACACTTCACCCCAAATTGCTCCTGTGGGGATTGCCCACAGTATTGAGTATGTAAGTCGCTTTGGATAAAAGCATCTAACAAGTGACATGTAATGTAATGTAAAGTGTCAGATCAGAGAAGTGTGGTCCTGGAAGGCATGGTTCAACACGGATATTTGTTAAAGGGGCCCTTTATGCAAATGTTCAGGTTTATATTTTTTATTTTGTGCTTCCTCTGTGACATTTTTACATGCTTTTATGTTCAAAAAGGAAGATTCGAAGAAGAACCTTTAGGGATTTTGGAAAATAACTTACAAGCAGTTCTTCTGTGACAACTACATTTTGACAGATTTTAAGACAGACCTCAAATACTCAAACCTCCTGATTAAATTATATTACAATTACCAACATTTAAATTCAACCTTTTGATATAACATATCTAGCCATTTTCAACCATCAAAACCCCTCTCGTGCAACTTCTGAGAGAAAGTGATCCACATGTGTTCATGTTTAAGCAATTCCATATGATGTTAGTGCATTAAAACATTTGAGATGAACATCTGCATCCTCCCGCCTCGAGGATGAAGTTAGCACAGGATAAAAACAGAAACAATTTCCACTTCATTTATGCCTGCTAGCATTCAACTGCTGAAGTCTTTCTGGGATGCCATCATGCCCTTCCAAGGCTGCTGCAGTGTGACTGCTGTATAATTTACGGGCTGCTTTAACATTCTCCCTGTCTAATTTATGTAATGAACAAATGAACTGTAATTAATGGTTTAACCTGTTATAATGAAGGCATCAGTGTCCACCAGGCATATCTTTTATTAAGGCTGTGCCAAGCAGATGCCTGGGAAACATGTTAGTCAAGTTTCTGCTGCCATGATATGAAATATTTACCACTGATATGTACTGTTCATTAAAGTTGGAAACACGTGTCTTTAATAGAGAGGATCAAAGTCTGCTGTTTTGTTGGTCTCTGCTGAAAAAAGGAAATCTGAACCAACACTTTAATTAAAAAAGTGAAAACCGTATTTTTTTATTTGATTAGAGTTTATCGTCTGTATTCTGGGTTTGTTTTTTTGATAAATAGCACAAGTCTTCACCAAATATCCTTAGAGCAGGGGTCTCCAACACGTCGATCGCGAGCTAAAAAAGGAAATGTAATTAGAAGAATCTACCCTATGCATAAACGTAACCTCAATCATAGCGAACTCTATCTACTTACTACAACTCTATAACTATCTAACACCCCTCCTCCCCCCACCCCCCACAATGAATATTGACCAATCACGTTCTTGCTTGATTTGCGGGACCAGCGTTGCAGTCGGGAAGAAAAGCAATGTGGAGCGGCAGCTCACCGCTTCATAAGGAGTGTGACCGTGATTTTCCTTCTGGCAGAATTTACACAACACATCAGCCCCATTGAACAGCCTAGTCGTGCCAGCCTATACAGCACATGAGGGGCAGAGTTTTACTCTGTGTGTGTTGCAACTTGCATATGTATTGCACTTGATGCGCACACACGCATGGCGTAATTTCCAATGGGGACAGTCCCCCCCACTTTACAAATATGTTTGACAGACAGACAGACAGACAGACAGACAGACAGACAGACAGACAGACAGACAGACAGACAGACAGACAGACAGTAAATCATCATGGCTCGGGATAAAAGAGAAACCAGAGAGAGAGAGCACACCTTTATCTATTTAATATAGTTGTAACAAATAAAGTATGAAATCATTCCAATGTGTACTATATTGTATTTAAAAGGTTAAAGTATAAGCATATAATAATGTTAAAATGTGCCAAATATATACACTGCAAAAAACAGAAAAAGAGGAGTAAAAGTAGCCCCCGACTTGTTTTATTTTTTGAAAGTAGCTCTCATCCTAAAAAAGGTTGGAGAGCCCTGCCTTAGAGCATTTAACGAGAAATGATCTGTAATGGATTAACGCTTATGCTTCTTTAATGCCTACAGATGTACATTTGTTTGCATTGGGTTGTGTGTAAGCTGTGGCTCTACTGCACCAAGATGATTTGCCCTCAGGGCCACTAAACATCATTTTTTCTTGCCTTTTGATTAGCGTTTCAAAGCTGTGTTACTGTCTGCTGCCCAACGTCTCTCATTCTGTGTGTAACTGTCACATATCCCCGCAGCAGATATTGTTACTCTGACATTATACTCCTTCACTGGAGAACTGTGTGTTGTTTTCCTCCTGTAGGGAAATAACTTTGTTGCTTTCAGGCAATAACTTTGATAACTGACCAATAGCTTTTAGATAAATAGAGTTCCAATCGGTCCAAAGTATAAAAAGGGAGAAATATAGTTTGTTGTGTTTGAGTTAAAACTGTAAACTTTGTAATGGTTTTTTTCTTTCTCTTTGGAAAGCAAACGCCATTTGTCTTCTGAACTTATCAAGCAATTATTTTGAAATCTATTTTAAATTAACTCATCTGACATGTGGGTTGAGAGCCCATTCACATTATACTCTTTTCAATTAGAGAACTGTCATATCATCATTTAAAACAACATCTCTGACCAAAACAAGTTTAATTCATTCAACTTGCAAAGCAAATTTGGGTGTCAGGAAACGTGAGGCGAAAGAGGGGAACGACATAAACTTTGCCGAAACTCTTGCAGTTTAGTTTTGATCATATTGTTTATCATTAACATATATCTGCAAAGTAACTAAAGGTACTACATGAATGTAGTTGAGTAAAAGAAAGATATTTACCTCTGACATGTAGTGGAGCAGAAATACAAAGTAGCATATCATGGAAATATTTAAGTAAAGTAACTCAAAATTGCACTTAAGTACAGTACTTGAATACATGTACTTAGTTAACACCACTTCCTATCTTATCTATTCCAGGTTTCCAAAACCATCTTGGGAGGATTTTGCAAATCGAAGCTTACCATTTAGACACAACAACTCCATCCCTCTGATTTGGACCTTGGACGGGTTTGACGGGGGGGATTTGAAAGCTGTTTGACCACATGATTAGCACTTCTGGTCGCTGGGGCCTTTTGACAACTTGCCCGCTAAGAGACAACAAAACTAGCTTGGAGGGCCATTTTGGCTAGATGGTGCTAGCATGTTCAGACCGTTAATTTGATCCTGGCTAGCTTGCAAAAAGGTGGCTTGCCAACTACTTGTGCGAGTAGTCCGTGAATACATTAATGTCTGACTCTTTCTGGAGAACCAGGCACTAACGCTGCCCCTCATACACTCTTGCGCAAACACACACACTTTTTTCTCTCTAAATGCATATCATTGACTGCGGAAAGTGGTCGCTCTCTTTTTTCCAGCGCTGGTACGCACTTTAGCATTCATTCAATGCAGGACACACACACACGCGCACACACACACGCACGCACACACACACACACACACATGCACATGCACACGCACAAGCACACGCACACACACACACACACACACACACACACACACACACACAGGACGCCCCGGCACTCAGCATGCCCTGCTATTAGGCTGTCAGTTAGTCAGGCCAATAGAATAAGTGCCCTGGATTAGGCTGACACATACACACACACACACACACACACACACACACACACACACACACAAACACACCCACAGGGAGGGACGATGGACAGCATACTAAACAGAGCGGGGCATGAGGTGACAGACATCCTGTCATAAAGCTCTCCCTCACTCGAACACACACACACACACACACCTACACACACACACACACACACACACACACACACACACACACACACAGAGTAGAGGAAACAATTATAGCCACTCAGACAGTCGATAACAGCGAGACATAATCAACTTAGTGTCCATTTTTTTCTCCTCATGACCTCCCGTCATCCGTCGTCTTTGTCATTTCCTCCAACATCTCGTCCTTTGCTCTCCCTTTCGCTTTTCTGACTTTCTCCTCCCTCCTCGGCTGACAGGAGTGATGAACGAGGCAACAGCGACGGGACTCTGTCCTTTACCACAGTCTCGTCCTTTTCACCTCCTCTCGCCTTCAATCCAAACTCCTTCCTTCTCCTTCATCTTTTCTCCTCTTAGCGTTTCTCCTTCTTGTTTTAGGCTTTCCTTTATCCTTGTGTCCCATCTCTTTCTTCTCAAGGCCTTTCTTTTGTGCACTTATTCCCTCCATTCCTGGCTCTCTTCTCTTGCACTCTTCCTATATGTCCTTTCTCCTTGCTTATGGGACCATTTATTTGCCTGTTCTCTGAAATCAATTTCTCTTTTCTTTACTTATGCTACTTTTGCTTAACATATGCTCTTTCCATTCTGTCCTCATCTCCTTTGCTCGATCTCTCCCTATCCCCTTCCAGCTCCCTGCACATATCCTGTTCTCCTCTTTGTTCTGCTCTCAAGTCCTTTTTTTGTCACCTGACTCTGGCTTTCTCTCACTTTTCCTCTGGAACTCAGTTTGTTTCCTTTATCACATCACACTCCCGTTTTCCTTTCCTTCCTCATTGCCACTCAAAACACTCAAAAGTGTATTCCTCACTTCAACGTTACTTCCCCAACCTTCCACTCTCCTCTGCTGGTATGATACCCTCTCCCTCTGTGTCATATGAAGCATGGCACACACACACCCCACATAATCACATAAAGGGCTCCATAATTGGGGAATTGAAGGCTGTTGATTCGATCAAAGCCAAAGACTTCTCCTTGTCTCTCCAACATGTCATCGCACTGGGCAAACGTGTCAAGGAGAGACGGAGAAAGTCAAACATGGTCACTATCTTCCTTTTTGTACTCTTTCTCCCATCTGTCCTCACAGCCAAATAAATCTGATGAAGTGGAATATAAATTGTAAATTGGTTTGCCTGAAAGCACACACACACCTCAGTGCCCTAGTCGTCACCTCCAGATCCGACCGGATGTTCAATAATTAGCGGTCGCTGGAGCTCGAAGGCGATCAGTAGCACAGCTGCACACACACACACACACACACACACACACACACACACACACACACACACACACACACACACACACACTCTCAAGATGAAAAAGGCAGCCTTGGGTAACACATGCCTTTGCTTTTCTGAATATAAAGAATGGAGCTTTTTTTAAAGGGAATGTTCACTCAAATTAAAGTCCCCCTACCAACAAGGAAATTCAAATACTTTATCAACGCTTTTCCTTAAAGGTGGGGTAGGTACGTTTGAGAAACCGGCTCGAGATACACTTTTTGTTATATTCCATGGAATGCTCTTAACATCCCGATAGCAATGAATATCTTAAGTGCTTTGACAAAAAATCCATAAAAAAACTTCATCTGTGGAAGCCGTAGTGCTGTAAAAAGCACGACCAATCATTTTAGCCGGCCCGGCTAAAATAACTGGATGGCCTACCTGCCTGTCAGCCTTCCATCTGTGCACAAACTTATCTCGTGCCCTCATTGGTCATGTGTGTGTTCGTGTGTGTTGGAGGAGGGGCTCTGTAAGGAAGTTGCAGATTTGTTCTGGCTGTGTATTTTCAAATTATAGCGCACTCGAGCTGGTTTCTCCAGCATTACCTACCCCACCTTTAAGGACCCAAATTATAATTTGTTCAAGAATCACTTCTATGGTTAAAGCAATCACCTGGACTTGTTTGATTGACACCTTTATTGTTATTGCAAAGAGCATGGCAGGCTGTTCTTCATATGAGGCTTTGGGACTAACAGATGACATAATGTAATCAGAAAACAAAGAAAAGGTAACCGTATTTCCTTACATTACCATAAAAAAGTCCTAAAATCAGATTGCTGTTATAGTTCATAAAATTGGGGATTATTAGCGGGATCAGATGTTGTCTCTTTTCTGTAAGCTGTTCTGTAGGCTTTACAGTAAGTGTGAATACTGCCTGAATCTGCTTTATGGTTTTCACTTTCTTTGGTTCATTTGTTCTTTTTTTAAACCGATATGTTCATAAAATAATGTGTGTGAGTTAACTGTGTGTATTAACCTAAAGCCTTTTTTCTGTCAGCTTAGATTTCATTTCTGCTTTTTTAAACTGTAGTGTGGCCTCATGTGTTGCATTGTGGGTATAGGCTACTGCCTCAATATGCTTAATAAAAGGCAGGTTTTCCTATAAAATATAAAATAAACTGTGTCAAGAAATAATAAATAAAGTTACTGATCATTGCATGCATGATTTTTTTATCATTTTATAATCAAAGATATTGGTGCTTTTTGTTAGCTTAGTAAGGTAAACTTTCTCTGTGTAAGGATTTTTTAGAAATGTTCTTACAAATACATATGTTTTAAAAAGGTAATAGGGCCCAAATCAGACATTTCAAGAAGTGATGGGGACATGTCTGCAGCGTTCCCACACTGTTAGCCCGGAGTTCATATCTAATTAAATAATGAATTACAAATGACTGACATTATTTAAGTCTGATTGCATTACTATCAAATGTAAGCATATACTACTTGCTGACTACCAAATGTAAGCATATAATACTGACATGTGTTAGTTAAGCAATGTGTCAATAATTTTAAGTTAAGTAGCTTTACATTATCAAGTTTTAGTCATGTTCACAATGCATGATGGGAAAGAGAAGGATCTTTTAATGTGCCGCGGCCGCGTTTCCAGCTCACTATTTCTCAGTAGGACACAACCCCACTTTGAACGCCGGACTTGCACCTGACTTGCACCTGACCTGGGACGGCTGCTTTATCTACTGAATCTGGTGAGTGCCATTTAGCTAACACGGCTTGGTTGAATTCTCGTACTTTTGGGTGTCACAGTCACAGGAAGTATCAACTGGCGGGAACACGGTGTGGGCTTCTCTCGCATTGTTTAAGTACGTGGAAAATAAAATGTTAACAGACTTTGACAGTTACAGGTAAACTCGATCAATGCTGCCGTTTATTTTCTGAATTACAGTTCCATTCGTTGGTGCGCAGTGGAACGGACTTTTTTTTTGGCGGAAGCATTACGATCGTTTTTAAGTCAATGAAATCAATCGATATTATGAATCATTCGCTTGTTTTTTAGTATGTAGCCGTGTAATAAGTGGTATAATGTGCTGCTAGGTGGTCATTAGGGGGGGGGGAAATCCCCGCAGTGTGATCATGGAGCCCGCGGAGGGATCTAGATCTTAATAGCGACCACATTACGTTTTCAGTTGATTTACGTCACTTAACTGCAGCACTTCTACGCTACTGCAGTCAGGCAATGTGTGTTTCCCTCACTTTTGGTAACTTTTACTGAGCGATAGTCTACGAGGTGCAGATAGTTTTAAACAGATAGTGCTGCACTTTTTTCACTTTTTCGTGTGCACTGAAAGACGTTGTTTTTAGTCAGTTTTAATGATTTTTTTGTTTTCACCCAGGAGCTGTTGTTGTCGGCTTTCTTGGTCGTGTGAGTCGGGACACCACCCCACATTGAACGCTGGACTAGAACCCTGCCACCGCGCTGTCTCACGCTTCCAACGGAGGGAGAGGAGGGTGTACTACTGTATCTAGTGGGTGCAGGCATGAAAATAACTCACCTTTCGGCGAAATTCGCCGTTTTGAAACCAACATAGGTGACCTACGTGAATCGTGTAGATTCGATGAGAAAATATTTAAGGGGGGGGGGGGGGGGTAGGTTCAGAGGCCGTAATGGTACGCACAGTTGGGTGACGAGTGGAAGACGAGACCCAATCACTGCCGCTGAGAGACTCTCTTCAGAGGCCCCGTTACGGCCTCTGAACCAGCCCCAGAGACTCAGTGAACTGCGAACAGGTGCGCGTGCCAAAAGGGACCTGATCATTGGTTTACAAGCAGTTCGCTTCGCTCGTGCTGACCAGAGCGGGATCCAGACCACCATCAGAAGCTGAAAGCACGCCTGGCCTCGGCGATTCCGCACAGCATGAATCGCTCCCGACTCGGGGAGGTAGTGACGAATGTGTAATGTGAACACAGCAGGAGAGAACGCAACGTTAGACAGCTAGCACTAAAGCTCCGGTGGAAAATGATTAGCTAACGCTACCGTTAACGTTAGCCTAACATTAGCTAGATATCGTTACTAAAGTTAGATGCTAGCTTGTATAGCTTACGGTAAATCACAAAAAAGAAAAACTGGTTAATGTTAGTGCTACTTTCTAAAATCTCTACAACTCGTTTTTCCAGGACGTGTTGATGATTTTGAGGTGAGGGGACTGACAAGGCTGAAGGGTAAAGTGGTCCACCGTTCTATCAATAAGGCTAAACTAGAAGTTAGTGCTAACACTAATACAAACATTATTTTTGCAGAATGAGTGTGTTAGGGGAGAAGGATTCAGCCATTGTTAAACAGCTGGATGCTGGATTGAAATGCAGCTGGAACTGGTCGTGGCTAAAACTGGAAGGCAAGGTCTCAGTAAAAGAGCAAGAGGTGTCCTTTCATCTAGGAGATGTATTCATCAAAATCAACAGGCAGGGATTCGCCAGATGCATTCTCTGCCACAAAGAGATCAATTATGCTAACAAAGGCAGCCATGCTCTGCAGGCTCACTGCCAGACGGAAGTTCACAAGAAGAAGGTGCAGATGATAGCTTCCACTCATAGTGTTGCCAGCAGCTTCCTTCCAGCATCAGCTAGGGTGAATCCAGCAAGCCAGAGTCAAGCCAACCAGGGGTCAGAAACAATCAGGCAGCAGTGCCAGGGAAAGATCCCCGTACCAGTTATAAACATAGCAAATGCAGAGGTAGGTGGTGTAGGCCTGTTAGTCAGGCAGCATAGACAGAGTACACTAGCACTTTGAGATTGTTATTTTTATTATAACAATAATAATAATAATCATTATTATTATTATTATTCACAATCAGCTGCGGTCACTGGCAGCATCATCACCTAAACATGGAATACACTAGCTTTACATTAATTACATAATTTGTGTTCTAGGCAATGGTCCTTGGAACCTTGGCGGAGCATTCCATCCCGTTTTCTAAGGCTCCTGGAAACCACTGTATTGTGTGTTTTAGGCTATCTTTGCCAATAAAATGTATTAAAATCTGAATTACATAACATTGTATTGGCTGTCAGTCATGATGGAAGAGTAGACAAGTTAAGTTACAGCATGTCCACCATCTGCATATGCATTAAGCCATTTGCATTAAGCCCTTACCACATTGTGCCTCATATGCTGTAAATGTTAGACCCAGTGACAGGCTGGCATGAAATGTCTTGCATAATACTTAGTAAGGAGGCCATAATATTTTTGACTCATGGCTGAAGTTAAGTTTCTCCAGCTCTCCCCAGGTTGGCAAAAAAATGCATCTCAAAATGCATCAGATTGATGCTTTAAAATATGGAATATTCAAAATGTTCTTCCGGGGGAGCATGCCCCCGGACCCCCCTAGAGGGATAATATCCTTCTCACCTTTTTCACCCCTGACCCGTTTTCATGCCTGTGGGTGGCATTTAGCTAACATTAGCGACCACTTCAAGTTTTCAGATGCAGTTGATTAACGTCGCCTAACTGCAGCACTCCTAAGCTACTGCGGAGTCAGGCAATGTGTTTTCTTCCCTTGTTTTTTTGGGATACATTTTTAAATATTTTCTAGCATGATAAAGTCACATATGTCAGAAAATTAAGACACCACTGCAAAATGATCAGTTTATATGTTTTTACTATTCATAGGTGTGTGTTCAAGAAACATTTCCATTTGTGTTTTATTCTATAAACTACTGACAACATCTCTCCCAAATTCCCAACAAAAAAAAGGAAGTAATTTAGAGCATTTATTTGCAGAAAATTACAAATGGTCAGAATAACAGAGAAAATGCTGTGTTTTCAAACCTCAAATAATGCAAAGAAAACAAGTTCATATTCATTATTAAACAACACAATACTAATGTTTGAACTTAGGAAGAGTTCAGAAATCAATATTTGGTGGAATAACCCAGATTTTTCAATCACAGCTTTCAATGCGTCTTGGTTGCTCGCCACCAGTCTGTCACATTGTTACTGGGTGACTTTATGTCTCTCCTGGCACAAAAACTCAAGCAGCTCGGCTTTGTTTGATCGCTTGTGACCATCCATCTTCCTCTGGATTACATCCAGAGGTTTTCAGTGGGGTTCCAACTGTTCCATGACAGGGTCTTGATCTGGTCTTCCTCCATTCACACCTGAATTGAGCTGAGGGTGGGTTTATCCAGCAGGACAATGCTCCATGCCCCACAGCCAGGTCAATCCAGATGTGATCCAGAGGAATATGAATGGTCACAAGCCATCACACAAAGCCGAGCTGCATGAGTTGTTGTGCCAGGAGTGGCTTAATAAGTTACCCAACAGCAATGTGAAAGGTGGCGCAGAGCAGCCAAGACGCATGAAAGCTGTGATTGAAAATCTGGGTTATTCCACCAATTATTGATTCCTGAGCTCTTCCTATGTTAAAACATTGGTATTGTTTTGTTGAAAAATGAATTTTAAATTGTTATCTTTGCACTATTCGAGGTCTGAAAACACTCCATCTTTTTTGGTTACTTTGAACATTTGGTATTTTTTGTAAATAAACGCTCTAAATGAGAATATTTGGAGTTTGGGATAAATGTTGTCAGTCAGTAATTTTATAGAATAAAACACAAATGTTAATCCAGTTTTTACCAATAGTAAAACGAGAAAAACTGATAATTTTACAGAGGTCTCTTAATTTTTTCAGAGCTCTATATAAATATATAGATCTATACATCTATTTTATAGATATACATTATAGATATAACTATATATATTTATATATAGAGAGAGATTGCTATACTTTCATGTACAAAAATGTTCTCAGGAAAATGTATGGTACAATATTTTTGCCACAGTTTTATAGGAAGTTCAATTTCATTGTATCCAAATGAAACACTCAAGTTTTAATAAAAGGTAAAACTTTATTTTTGTGTCTTTTTCTTTTTTCTAGTTTTGTAGTTGACGGAATAAAAATTATAAATACGGAATGTAACCACTTTCAACTAAAAACAAGTTAAATAATTGGGCAAAGCAATTGATATTTCACAATATTTTAAGTAAAATCAACTTCACATGAAGTGTACTTTTGTACTTCAAATAACAATTCCAGTCCTTGAATAATTTAAGATTAATTCACTCAAGTTTTCATAGTGCTTCACTTAAAAAAATAGAAAGTGGTTGCCTTAAAAATGTAAGTAAAATCAACTGGACATGAAGTGGATTGTACTTCAAATAACAATTCAAGTCCTTGATTAATTTAAGTTTAATTGACTCAAGTTTTCATAATGCGTTACTTAAATTTTTAAAGGCAAACACTTTCCTCTATTTTTTTAAGTATTCAACTTATCCGGGCTTACAGTGCAGCGTAAACGACACCAATGACTGTACACAAGTAATATTCTCATCCAACTCAATTTCACGGTTAAAGAAAATACACATGTTGGTGGAAGATGGGACATAAATTAATTATAAAAGTAATAAAACTATCCGCCTCTGCTGGTATCTGGCCACACAGATGCAGCTTTACATCAGTGGGAGCAACGTGCTCTGATAATTGAGCTGTTTGGCAGTAAAGCACACAGAGAGGGTGTTTGAGAGGGAGATTACAACTTCTATGTCCGTCAGGCTGACAGACAGGCAGGGGGAGAGCATCTTCTCACGGGCTTTCACTCTATTATCATTTAACTGCTTCACATACATTTTCTAAAAACAAAATCGAGCAGCTGGAATTGGAATAAGAAGAAAGAGTATTTAAAAAATCACTCCGTCCGCTCTGTCTGTGTGTGGACACATATGGTGGGACAATATCGCCCCCTAACGGCGCAGGAGCGAACAAGGAATCATCCCTCTGCTCTTTTCTCGGTTTCTCTCAACGCTTTCTGCACAAACAGACACAGGAAAACATTCCCAATTTAATAAACGTGCAAATATTGACACTGTGATTGTCTAAACATCGCTGCACACATGACAGCAAAACTCCAAGACTGACTTATATACCACTCTAAAGTGACAATAATTGTTATTTCTACTTAAACTGACAATAACCTCATGAATTGTATCCTCAACAAATGAGGACGCAATGCAATATTTATATTAAACTGCAGTGAAGATTGCCTCTATTTCAATTCATGATAGTTTTAAACAGAGTTTTCTCTCCTGCACTTCTGTTTATATGAATGAATATGCATTGTTAAACAGACAAATAATGTGTTTTAAGGCTTGATTTCGATCTCCACGCACATATTTGGCAAAAATTAACACTTGTTATTTCAGCATAAAGCGCTTTGCATAGCGGATTCCTCCGCTGAACCGTTACGCACGGAGAGAAGGACGGCTGCTCCGCCGCGCTGCAGCCGGGAGCCGGAGAGAGACAGAGAGAGGAAGATAGAGAGACAGAGAGGCAGGACTCAGTGTTTGGAGCCAGTCTTCCCTTCAGAGTAGCCTCTTTTTGCAGCCTTACAAGTCATGAATACCAAGCAGAAGGTGCCGAGAGCGCGCAGACACAGCCTACTGCTGCAAGTGGGAACATCTCTGATTTAAAGAGAATAGACTGAGGGCGATCTGGTGCTTTACGGATTTATAGCACAGGACACACCGACATACTGTTTTAATTCTCGGATCATGCAAACGTCAAGTTACAATACACACAAAGTGCCTTTATTCAGGTTTTACACTATTTCTGTGGCAGTCATTATATGTTCCAACTTATAAATAAGCGATTTCATCATCGCCTCAATGTGTTTTTGTTAAGGGATGGATATGTTGGAGAAAACTTGAAATGAGAGCAGCTGCACCACGGCGCGTTGCTCTTTGCATCCACGCTTCAGTTTCCGATCACTGACAATCATATCAACCACTGATTTGATCCAAGCCTGGAAGAACTCTGCCAACCCCGCGAACTCTCCAAACATCTCCGGCGCGTAACAAGTGCCAGAGGAGAGCCGGCTCCTGACTGCCGAGCAGCGATGTTTCTGTGTGAAGCTTCAACTCCGGGAAATAACACTGAGCGGCTCGGATATATCATTCAGCATTGTGCGTAATTGCTTTTTTGAAATGCGGAGTGTGAATTATATCTCAGATCAGTTGTAAAAGTTGGATTCAAAGCCAATAGATTCAGGGGGGAACTTACTTCTAGGAGTCGTACGGTACAATG
Organism: Dissostichus eleginoides; assembly: GCA_031216635.1. Lineage (NCBI taxonomy): Eukaryota > Metazoa > Chordata > Actinopteri > Perciformes > Nototheniidae > Dissostichus > Dissostichus eleginoides. The sequence continues at coordinate 33,042,512 of CM062265.1, read as the reverse complement.
ATCCTTGTGCATGTGCACTGTAGCACGCGACAAAATAATACTTTGATCGGAACAAGGAAAAAAAGAGCGACTGTTCAGACTGTTTGCAGCGTTGCGCTCATGGAGCCAAAACGCACCGAACCGCTTCTAAACACAGCAAGTTCACAGCGAAATAACCTACATAAAAACCACCCAAGTTACGAATCAACCCTCAACAGAAAAACAGTCCACGCGCACCGGACGCTTCATGGAGCAAAAACCTCGTGAAGTGCCAAAACGTCACCCCTGCGCGCACATCAGATCTGAGCCAGACTGACCTATAATGGTGTAAACTGTCACCATAAGTCAAACAGTCACTATTATCAGACACCCGCCATAAATCATTTTTTATTTCCATAAACAACTGATTTATGGCATTGTATGCGCGCACGAACAGATATAGATCCTCCATGACAGAAAAGGTTCTAAAAACGGACATGTTTTACCATCACAATAACAAACAATACGCAGCTGCATGAGGCTCAAGCAGAAACGCACAAAATAAACTTGCATGCCAACTTTACATTCCCACATGCGACACCGTGGCATTCATGCACCGATTCAGACTCGAAAATAAATCATACAAGCGCACCAAAACTGGAAGATATTATTTAAATATCCACAAATGAAACAAACAAATGTCTTTACCTGGAAAGAATTGTCCAGCAGTAAATCCCAAAAGTCCAAAGTAGAGGAAAGCTGCAGGCAAAACGAGAGAATAACTCCGTTTATCCATTTTTTTTCTTCTTCTTCTTCTTCTTCTTCTTCTTCTTCTTCTTCTTCTTCTTCTTCTTCTTCTTCTTCTTCTTCTTCTTCTTCTTCTTCTTCTTTTCTTGTTTGGCTCAGTCGTGCAGGTTATTTTACATACTCCCGTCTGGTCCTTAAACCGGGTTTCCTTAGTTCGGGACGGCTGGGAGAATAAGAGTGATAACAGAAATAAAATCCTCGCATTGGTGGATCAGAAGAGACAGAAAGACACAAGTAGAAGCAAAGAGGGAAGTTGAAGCTCTCCTTTCCTCTCCTCTCCTCCCGGGTCCGACAGCGAGTCTGTGTGTGCGTCAGTGCGCGCGTGTGTGCCAGAGGGTGTGTGACAGGGGTACGGTGTGTGTGTGCGCGCTCAGACGGTCTCTGACAGACTGACGTTGAGTTGGAGAGGAATGGTGAGCAGTGCGCACCACGCCGGGTGCCAGACACCCGCGTAAAGACTGGTGCGCTACCACGAGTAGAGCTTCCGCTTTTGAGTTTCAGAATAATATGAAATAACAGCAGAATTTTGATGAATTTCTTCTAAAACTGGACAACTGAAGGGTATTTATTGCACTCAAAATCAACAGTTTCGTGGTTTTAAAATGTGTCACATGATTATTCAATATCCAAATTAAATCAACTTAATAACTAAAACTAAAAAATAACTCCTAATTAGAGAATATATTAAATACAAATAAAACATGTTCTTGTATTTGTATGTTTAACAGAAAACAAAGTGCCTACAAAAAAGCTTCACAATATAGGAGTTTTCCATAGAAGTACATTTTGAAAATACCAAAATCTAAAATATTGAGGTAATCGGTATTTGCAGCATTGTTGGACAGAGCATTACCTATTATATTGTTACATTATTTATTTAGCAGATTCCACACATTTAATTATATGTTCATGCATACAGTTTGCTGCTCTTTCTTAATCACAAATTGTATTAATCTTATTTAAAGGTCCAGGCACCCAATTTCCTGTACAGCCTTTCCGGACTTCCGGGAGCTTGACAGGCTGAAGGCCTTTTTAAGTTGTCTGCTATCCCCCGGGTCCTAACGCCTGCCTTCTCCGCAAGGATAGGATTCCCACACAGCCTCCCTCTCTCTGCGTGTGTCTTTCCTCTCTGTTGTCATGAGATCCCTCTCAGTCCACTCATTTTACTGTCATACGATTTATATTTCAAGGTCTATGTCTCTAATAGGATTCTTCTCTCCAACACACACGACACACACCAGTGGCGTAACGAGGTTGTGATTGGCCCCGGTACAAATATTGTTTTGGGGCCCCCCCCCATCGCCCCAAACATAAGCGCACGCTGATGCGCTCACACACGCACGGACACACACAACCACTCATAAGCACCACATGTATGCTATCAACAACAGCCTGCCCTGGCCTCAGACCACCACAGCCTGACAACGGCACAGCGAACTAATCACACAATCACTTTACAGAATTAATCGAGATTTCGAGGATGATGTCTAATTTCGTCAGTTTAGCCGTTACATCTCCTTGTTCTCTCTTGTCCTTTCTCTTTTGAGCGCCGCTCTTGTGCTTTGGTTTTGCTGTACATTATAAATGCAAACTATTCAATTTTATAATGCTGCCAAAATTGCTGCTTCTATCCACAGTACCTATAACTTCTGAGGTTGATTAAATGGTTCGCTCGTCACGCAAGGTATCACATGACATGAAAGGGAGCAAGGTCATTGGACAGACAAATTACAAATTAATTAAGGTTGCTTGGTTACTTTGAAGACTGTGTGAACCGGTCAACGACATTGGGGCCCCCAAAAAAAATATATATATATATTATATCTATATATTTTTTTTTTTGCATGGGCCCCTGGCCGGCTCTGGGCCCCGGCTTCACCGTCGATAGTTACGCCACTGACACACACACACACACACACACACACACACACACAGACTCAGAGGCGGGCCCGGCGCCAAGCCTCAGTTGTATTCTTTGCCCCCTCACTTTGAGCATCATTCATCCATCAAAAAGTAATAAATGTCACAATTATTAAATACATTTAAATAATTATTTTCCCCAATATACGTTACTATGTTTAGATCAGATATTTGGGCAGGCAGTCAAGCAACGTGTAAAAGAGCCTCAACCCCAAGTGAGCTTGTAGTCTTAATAATGTTAGCATGTGTGCTTAGCTATAAACACAGTCGGATGGGTGACCAAAACGTCCCGGTTTTCCGAGCAAAGTCCCCGTTTTCGGTGGCCGGTACCCGGTTGAAACTCCCGAAAATACTCCCGTTTTTGAATGTGCGTTAAAAAAACATAGAGCAAGTTGAAATAAAATGTTACACGTCAGTAAAAACAGATTAACAGTGTTGTGCCTGTTTGTAGCGTTAGCGTATTTCTTCTACTACTCCTTCTTCTTTTACATTACATTACATTTCATTTAGCTGACGCTTTTATCCAAAGCGACTTACAATTACCAATTACAGGGATTTGAACTCACAACCTTCCGATCTTCAGCCCACCTCACTATATAGCCTAATAATAATATGTTATGTATTATATAAACCGTATTGGTACAATGAGCGACATCTAGTGACGGATTTTGGAACATTGATTTGTTTTTTCTCATGGCAGTTAGACTCGAGACAAACTTTATTTTTAATCTGTGTCTGTCCATTTGGTGTAGTATTTTATCCAATATTACATTTGGTTGATATATTAGTCACTTTCTTATGAAATGCCAGGTTTTAGACCTTGGTTTGAACATTCAATCCTGAAAATAAAAAATCTACCAGATTATTTTTTTCTTTAATCCTGACATGACTAGAGTATAGTAAGTAAGTAAGTAAATCTGTATAGGAAGATGAGTTAAGGGATAGAGGAGAAAAGGTTATGGTATAATTACAGAGGCTGTCAATTTATAAATTGAGGAAATCAATGTTAGTCTGTTAACCAAAGTGCAGCCATCTAATAATGTACTATCGTTAAAGTGCTTGTGACACGGTTTTCCCCCATCATCCAAACCATTAATTTCAGTAAATAATGTCCCCTTGAAACCGTTACTGAAGTGATTTTTGAAAATTTGTACTTTGATATCCGTTAATCTGCCCTTCAATGTGACCATATTCTGGATCTTCTCTGGGTCTGCTCTGGGATTCTTAAACTCCCGCGAAAAGGTGTGCCGCGTCACAGAGGGAACACGAACGCTTCCGGAGTCCAGTATCTGTATGCAAACAAACGATGGCACACACAGCAGCAAGCTCCGACAGCGATTGTAGTTTAATTTTGAATGTGTCTGAGAGCTCATATGAGGATGAAGCATCTGATAGTGATAGCCTCGTAGACGATATTGACTATATGCCCTACAGATTCGAACCATATGCCTCTGAATCGGATGAAATTAACTCCGAGTCGGACAGTGGAGACGACAACCCCCCCGACTCTTTCCCTCCCTCGCGCACACACACACACAAACACACACAGAGTATCCTAAAAAACACATCACGTTTAAAGGTTGTTGTTCTTACCTGAGTTTTCTCTTGTTGCTCGAAGTAGGCACTTCGGGGGCATTTAGCTGGGGGGGTTGGCGAAGTCTTTGGGGCCTTTACGGATTTGGGAATCAACAAAGGCCTTTCCTCGAAATTCTCGGCCAGAAAATGGGCGCTGCATATGTAGGTCGATGTGGGGTTCAGCACAGACCAGCCAGCCCTTGTGTTCTGCACGTTTTTCTCCCATGTGCGCTGACGCTTGACATCCGTTGGAAAGCTATGTATGCTGATGTTAAGTTCCTCATTTGCTGTATTGGAACAGCCAGACACAACGCATCGTCGAACCATCTCTACGCGTGACAAATCCCTTCTGTCCCTGTCTGGCTCAATGGGAGCAGAATAAATATGGCCCTTTGTGACGCACTTCCGCCTTCGTCCCGAAAAAGGAAACTGAGTGAAGGACTTTTCCCGCGATATTCGAAATTATTGATATTTATCAATACCGTATCGCAAATTCATTTTTAAACTGATGGTTCGAGATGACTAGTAGCCCAACATTGCATTGCACAAGAATAGGTGGGATGGTGTCACAAGCACTTTAAAGATCAGAGGAAAAGAACAGAATGAGAGGGGTAAATCCGGAATAAAAATAAAGAAGCAAAGAGATTGTAGAGCAGTGAGAAGGAAAAAAGCTTGGTGGTGTCAATTCATTACATTGCCAGTATTTTTCGTTGTTGTGAAAAGAAAATCGCCCCCTCGGATTTTTTAACAGCCCCCTCAGTCATTTCATCCTGGAGCCGGGCCTGCTCAGAGGTGTGTTTTAGTGACAGCTTGCACTGTTTATTATTTGGAAAAATTCAGAAAATGCAGGTGATAACTTAAACTGCAGTGCAGACAGAGACACTTTGCCAAAACATGCATTTGTATTCAGGTTTGGGGAGTAACGGATTACATGTAATGGGATTACGTAATCCTGACACAAAAAAGGTAACTGTAATCCCTTACAGTTGCATAGAAAATATGTAATCAGATTACTGTTACATTTCTAAAGAAATAGGGAACATATCAGGATTACAATGTTTCAATGGATTTTAAAATAAAGATCAATATATGAGCACGTGCTGTTGGTGCTCTTAATCCATATACAATAATAAAAGCATAGTTTTTGTTGTAAAACGATCAGATGTTATCTCTACTCTGTTAGCTGTATAGGCTAATACTTTAAGTGTGAATCTGTACGCCTACTGCCTGAACCTGCTTCTTTGGTTCATTTGTTCTTTTTTTTATTTCAGGATGTATATACGTTTTAAAAAACATTATAAAATAGTGGTTGAGTTTAACTGTATTCATAAAACTAAAACTGTTATCTCCTGCTTTTTTAAACTGTAGTATGTGCTCATGTTTCATTGTTGGTGTATAGGCTACTGCCTGAATATGCTGAATGAAAGGCAGGTTTTCCTTTCTATCAATAAAATCTCTGAGCAGAGGACACATTTTTTATCTTCAATATCTTGGTTTCATATTTTCTAAGGTCACATGTTTCTGTTGTCTTACATAATACACTTCAGTAAAGCACATCTTATTGATATGTATTTAACTTGCATTGCTTTGGATATTGAGGTCTTCCAAAAGTAATGGATAGTACTCATGTTACATTATGTAATTTTGTGATAGTCAGATTAGGTCACTGATTACATTTTATAACAGGTAACAAGTCACTGTAATGGATTACATTTGTTAAGTAACCCTCCAAAAAAAAAGTTATTTACAGAGGACAGTGAACCAATATGAAAAAAATAGTAACATTCAAACACCAACCTGTCAAATGTGTGCAGCCTCGACGTGATCGCTGATGTTCACCGCCAAGTCTGACACCTGCTGTGTGCCTCAGTTACACACACAATTACACGTTGATAAAAAGACAGAAAACAGACACAGATTTACAAAATCGACAATCAAAAGCCAAGTCCCTACAGACTGAGCTATTGCCACTCCAATTAAATAGCAATTAGCAATATAATATTTTGTATTCATCAAAAACAAAATGGTTTTGTTCCTGACAGCATTTTGCCTTTAACAACCTGTTGTTTCTTTTTGATTTATTAAACCAAACTGCACATTTAAAGGGTCTTTAAAACGTTGTAAACCTTATGTGAGATGTGAGATCTGCCCTTCACATGTCCCTGCTGTCTCTCTGCTATTTGTTCCCATCCTCTCCAGGCAGGTGACTGCGACCTGCTATGTTAAATCTGGTAAATTCCAACCAGCCAGTTGGGAGGCTCTTGGCATTTTTTATCCTGAGATGTTCAGGCAGGATTAAAGACCAGCCTGTTGCTCTGAAGAGTGTTCATCAATACTGACAAGAGGTACATTTCAGGGGTTGTAAATGACAGTTTCAGGTCTTCTCATTCTTGCACAGACATTTTGCATCAGTCTATGCAAAACTAATATTCGAACATCATTTAGAAACTTTTTCAGAATTCAAATCATGTGACAGCTTTGGCCTCTGTATGGGTGAGTAAATGCTAACTTGTGTTTGTAAAAGCACTTCGAGAGGTTGCAAAAACTGGGGAAGCGCTATAAAATACCGTCCATTCAACATTTAGCTTCATTGGCACATGGTTGCTCCCACCTTACCAAAGTCATCATATGAAGGAAAAAAAACCTCAGGTGGAAGGTTTTAGTGGTAGAAAAAAAGGTCAAACGGTTAATGTGCAGCAAAAACTGAGAGACAGGAAAGAGTTGCACAGTGGATTTTAAACGTTTCCTAAATGCGCTCAAACTAAATTCCCCAGCAATAAACAAAACCTGGAACCTGTTCTGGAAAAAGTCAATTTTGTCAGGACTGTTTCAAATCAATGTTGATTCAGTAATGGAGGATATCGTTTTTGGTGATGTTGAAAAGTTTCATGCTGGATTGAATACAGAAATGCAATGAAGCATTGTTAGCGCCACAACATATCTGATGTGGTAAATTAGAAGCATATTCAAATATATACATGCTGCTATGAGCATACACATGTAGCCTACATTTACAAAAGCTGCTTGAATATTAAGAGTCATCAAACAGTCATTAACAACATAAAGATCACAATTATGTCATTGTCAAACCTATTTGACACTAAACACATTACTATTTAGTTAAAGAAACATATAAAAAGCCCTGAATAGCATATTTGGATCAGATTTTTTAACTGCATCACAAATCAAAATGCATCACCTGTATTCTGAGCACCTGTCACGATGCTGTTAAAACTGCATTGGTTATTATTCTGAATTTTCTGAAGTACTCATTTATTTGGTATTTCTTGCGTGTGCATTTTGTTATCTGGAGGAGTAACTGAAACCCCAGGGTGAGCTTCAGCGTCTGTTTTACTTCCTTAACTCTTTCTCCGGCTCACTTTCGCTCTCCACCCTCCATTATGTATTTTTATGCTGACAGCTAATGAATATTTACATTATTTAGTGATGTAGAAATCAATTTCTCATTAACATGGAGGTGTGTTTGTCCGAGCCAATATCAGGATCAGCCGTATCCTCCTCACCTCTACATCATCACTTATTTATTACAAATCAATTCTGCAAAGATGAAACTTACTCCTCTAGTCTGCACTAGTCCTTTCTACCACTGTCAAATCATATTTCATTGTGTTTAATTGAAATACATTACAGTTATGTCTTCACATCTTAATGAAATGAAGTTGGTTTTGGCTTTGAACGCCCCAAAGAGGTGACCTGGTTGTGATTTGAATTGGATTTTTTACAATGTATCTTGGTACTGGTCTTAATGGTAAATTCTCTCTTCTTGTGAAGCAACCTACTATTTATATCTCTGCTTCTACTTTAGCAAATCAATTTAATTAGCCAGCTGGGTATGCGCTGACACACCAGAGAGACACGAGCAGCAAAGGATTTGTTTTAGAGTTAAAAGGTCAAAAACACAGCTGAGATAAACTCTATATACAGGCAAACATTAAAGCAGCTCCTCACACACACATGCGCACACACACACACACTATATCAGAGTCACATCAGGGGTTGTTACCAATCAGAACTAACATCAAGTTTGCAAGTCGGGCCACCTGAGGTGTGCATTGATAAGTGTATGTTTGGTTATATTTAGTGTGTGTGTGTGTGTGTGTGTGTGTGTGTGTGTGTGTTGTGTGTGTGTGTGTGTGTGTGTGTGTGTGTGTGTGTGTGTGTGTGTGTGTGTGTGTAAGAAGGTGCAATGCTCTATTATAATTAGGGCTGCACGATTTGGGGAAATAATCTAATTGCGATTTTTCTGACAGATATTGCGATTCGATTTGCGATATTTGTTTTTAAGCAAAGTATCAAAACAACGGAAGTTTATTGTAAAATGGGGCCATATCTCTGGCTAGGAAGGACGTATCAACGTGCTCCCGTCTCTAGCACCCCCGCAGCCCGAGCTACGAGTGAAAGAACTAAACTTACATGAAACTTCCGTTGGGTTGCTTTAAAGTCAAGCTTCAGTTTAAGATTCACCCTGTAATAGATGTAAAACATGTGATGGAGCATTACTAACCTGACTCAGATGGTTTGTTTCACCAAACCATCTAGGAAAGCTCCATTGGAAGCCATTTGGAAAGGGCAGGCACTTTCAAAAATACTTGGTAGGTGATTGGATCAATCTGTCTATCACCTTCTATCATGGGCCACTTCTGATTGGTTAACAATGGCTGGTACATGTGGAGCACAGCACTTCTGATTGGTGTGGATGACTGACACACAAAAAGAAAAAAAAAAGTAAAAATAAAATCGCAGGCTTTGCGATTTCATAATCGCATCATTTAAAATCGCGATTTCGATTTAAAATCGATTAATCGTTCAGCCCTAATTAGAATTCAGAGAGATGTAAATCAGAGAAGGCCGACGTACGTCAACCCCAGCATGACACATGTAATGATGCTGTAAGTATGAATATAGACTTATGGGAAATGCACAATGTTAAGAGGAGGATTACGGCCTGTTTAGTTAAAGAGTTAGCATTTCAGTTCATTCATCTCAAAGTCAATAGTTGTTTGAACGCCTTTTAAATTAGATGCCAAAATAATGTCACAAGTTAAAGAGATGTTTGCATTTTGTTCTACAACACATTGAAAAAAACGGAAATGTTGACTTTAATTAAATGTATTATGTCAACACATTTCACATAACAGTAACAGGTTAGTTTAAAGCAATAATATTACGTTTAAATAAACATATTCGGTTCAACTTAATATCATTCCTTTCAGCTAACCTGTTACTGTTATGTGAAATCTGTTGACATAATACATTTAATTAACACTAGAACCGCCAGGGGTCGCTGTATACCTAAAACCGCCAACGGGTAAAATGTACCCGCTATTAGAATGCATTGATTTTCAAGGTACAATGTTCTTTTATTTATCATACTAGAACACAGGGTTAACGGTGAGTTTTGATCGCACAGTGATGAAACGTATACCAATAGAATCTGTGGACTCTCAGCTTCCATATGATATCTAGTTTGTGCAGATAGCATGAAGTATAAAATATCGCTACCGTGTGTTATGTGCAAAGTGTCTCTATATCTCTCTCTCTATCTATCTATCTATTGATCTATCGATCGATCTATCTATCTCTCTATCTCTCTCTATCTCTCTCTATCTCTCTCTCTCTCTCTCTATCTATCTATCTATCTCTCTATCTACAAGGAGCCGCAGTAAACAACAGGCGTTGCTATAGCAACACGTCATGTTTATGTTTTCGCGCGAGTTCAATAGCGCGAAAATCTCTGCATTTTCTATAAGGTAAATATTACCCGCTGGCGCTGATGGGTATAAATGGCCATTTTTTGGGCCATTTTTTCAATCTGACTTCATATTGACAATTTTTAACAACAGAGGGTGCTACATAACACACTTTCAGGAAAAGTCACGGACTGGGAGACTTGAATATTTTATTGAAAAAAAGTTACATACAATCAAGAAACAGCTGCGGGTAAAATGTACCCGTTGGCGGTTCTAGTGTTAAAGTCAACCTTCAACAATCTTTCAGTGCATAAAATATCTCGGTAAGTTCCCCACTGATGAATATCTGAGGTTTCTATAGGCGCATTTCCACTGCAGGGCCTCGCACGGCTTAGTACGGTATAGTTAGGCCTTGGTAGGCCAGTCTCACTTTATGCTGCGTTTCCATTACAGTTTAGTAGCTGGGGCAGTAACTATAGTAACGCAGTGTAGGCGGAGCCGTGACGTCATCTTCAATGCGAACCACAAAACCAACATCACCCCGGTTGTTGGCCCGGAAAGAACCACGATTTTGGAGGGCCAGAAAAACTTTGAAAAGGTATCCGTTAGCCGGAACTACCCCTAGTGGAAACGCAAAAAAAAACGGGCCGGGTTTGGCACGGCACGCTTAAACCGTGCTACACGCTGCAGTGGAAATGCGCCATATGTGTCAGAAAAAAGTTGTTGCTACCGTGGCTAAATTAGAATGCTATACAGTCACGCTGAACATTAGCCGCCTTCAGGAATGTGACTGTGATGTAGATCCTTTATAGCTACGTTAGATTATTTACTTCTGGAGATTTAATTTACTCATAAAATCATAAAAGTGGTCTTAAATGTTGAGATTATCCTGCTGAACAAAACGTATCATAAACGTTTGTTTGCCACAGAGCTTATTTACTGATCCTATGGAGAAATCCCATTGACTGGTCGAGGGAGCCATTGTGATGCTCACTTCCTGGTTTGGCCTGCAGAAAGTCGTACCTGCACCACTCTCTAGAACCTGGATGGTAAGTGATTCTGCTTTCTGGATTTTCACACTAACAAAATCCAATACCTCTGGTACAAAGGACTGTCAATAATGAAATGTATTTTAATGAAACCATCAGCAATATAAAGTATTACAACAAATTTGGTTCTACAAGTGTCTCCAATTGTTTATCATGTCATAAATAACAAGATCAACTGTGCAACCATCGTGTTTTACTGCAGGCTCCATTAGGTTTGCCCTGAATTCCTTCTTGTACAATAAACATGAAGCATTGAAGAATATTTATATATGTCTCCTGGTGTGCCAGGATCCACTTTGTCACGAAACCAAAGAGAACCCCACATGGCAAGTAGTTTACAGTGTGTGCCATCTAGCCTAAGGCAAAACCAGAACAAATGATGTAAGGGAGGATTGCCGAATATAGTTTTTATAGTTTTTGCTTCTTAGATTCTGCTCAAGCTTTTTTAGCGTTAATATATATTTAAATGAGACAACATTACACCCATCTTAACATTGACAGAATCTTGAGTGGTTGTGATGCTATTTTGGGGACCAAATCTGTCCACAGACATAAACACCTGCCGTGTTCCCAGGACACTGATCACATGATGAAAAACACCAAGGTGAGTCAAGATGTTATCTGCCTTATTTAGTATTTTGGAATTCCTGAAATTCACTAGTTATAGATAATAATAAATCAAATAAAACTAAACCTGCTGCCGTTTTAAAGCCCCATGTATGTTTATGATTCTAGGTGTTTGACTTATGCAACTGCAAATGGTTGTTCAAAAGAATCAGTGACAGACAGAGGAGAATAAATCGGGCCATTGTCTACTATAATAATACAATAGGATACCCTGACGAACTGCACAACCAAAAAACCTTTAAACACAACTTTGAAAACATTAGCATTAATCTCAAGTCATGTTTCTGGACCGTTGACAAATTTAAAATCAATACTATCTCACAATTTAGCTCCTTTTTTCTTCTCCACCAACTACTTTGAAAGCTAATCAGCCTACCAGTTGCTGAATGTTTCCTCTGGCTAGTCTTCAAAATGTCTATATCCTTTGCTGTCAGTAGAGAGAGTACAACAATAAGGTCACTTACAGTAACTGTTGTTGTTTTGGTTTTGGTTTTTGGCCAGAACTCTATAGCTTAAAGACACTAAAGAGGGAAGGAAGCTGAAGAGTTGGGTGCGGGTTCAACACACAAGAGATCTCTTTGTCACCTAATTTATTGTTAATGTAAAAATACTGATTAGGGCCACTTTAAGATCAATGAGTAGACCAAAATGTAGAAGAAACATAGGTTTGGCTCTAAAATGCATGGCTCTGTGATTCTCTTGGTGAAGCCTAGGTCGAGGCAGCAGGCAGCAAGCAATACTAGGGAGATTAAATTATTAATAGTGTTGTATTTTTATTGAGGACCTACAACACCCCAGTAAGGGATGGCATAAATCAAGCTGTCCAAACCATAAATTACATTTTTAGAGAGAATGGTGAATTGGATATAAGCAACAAAAACAGTAAGGGGGTCACACACACAAACACAGACACAGAAGCCTGATTAAAATCTGACAAACACGAGGTCTACGAAATGGATGAACACATGTTGTTTGTGCGAAAAGCAGATTAAATAGTTTAACGTATAAGTTTAAAGTAACTAAATGAATGTTCTTGTTGGCGCATGGTCAATTCAAGACCAAAAACAGAGACTCACTCTGAGCAGTGGAGGTGGGCTGAAGAGGATTCACAAGGCGCTCACTTTGCAAAGCATGTTAGTTTTTGTGTTTAATGTGTCCTGTTTTCTTTTGGAATGTATATTCTATTTGTGTCTTGTCTGGTTGGACTTCCTGTGTTTTCCCGCCTTCTGCCTGCACTATCCAGATGTGTCTTGTCTTTGTGATTAGTCCTATGTGTATAGGCCTTTCTCCCCTCGTGTTCTTTTGGGTTCTTCGGCTATGTTCCTGTTCCTCATGCCCTCCGGTTTGTACTCGTTCAGTTTTTCTTTATTTGTGTTGATTTGTTTTGCTTTACCTTGTCTGGTCCCTGTTTTGGTATCAGCTTTATTTTTATTATAAGCTCGCTTTTTGTTTATACTTTACACACACAAGAGCATTTGGGTCCTGATTTTCTTACCCCGGGACACGGAGATGCTAAGAGGAAGGCAATACGACCGGCTACTGAAGCTGAGGTAAAAGACACTAGGTGGCTTTGGACCAAAGGGACAGATCTGTGGGAGAAAGCTCCTCGGACGCAAGCTGGGGTCAGATCACCCCCCGGCGGGTCATCTAGGTGAGGGTGTATGATGTCGAAGGAAACACCCAATGACCCCAGGTTAAATCACTGAGGATGCATCCCAGCGCACCTGTAGGATGTATCTCATCATCATCATCTGGGACTGTTGTGTTGGGACAGGGCTATTTGAATTCTTTGGAGATTTTTGGGAAAATAAATAAGCTACATTCTGGGTTTTTTTTTACCTTTTCAAACACTTTGTAATGCTAAACTTAAATGGCCGTCTGAAATGTTGATTCGTCAGTAACTTTGCTAATCGTCATTTATTCATTAAATTAAGATGATGTTTTTGTTTGTTAACCTGAAATAATATCCTGCTTGTGGCAGTGTCTCTAGATTCTAGTAAACAGGTGTCTGAATGATGGACTGCATTCCAAATCAAACCATTTTCTTTTGTTTCCCTTGGAGACAGTGTTGCCACTTATTTATCTTCTCAGTGTGGAGGACGACTTTATTTGCGATGGTATTCTGTTTTCTTAGTTCACGCAGCTATGTTTCTTCAGAGGGCTGCTTGCAAAGCTTGTGTTACGGAGAAGCTGCTCTGGTACGGCGGCCGCTGGGGGGGGGGGGTTTGTTCCAGCACTGACACTGTCTGCTGGCCATTATTTACGAGCTGGGAAAACAGCAAGAGCATGAATTATTTCACAGCCAAACCTGCATTTATAGTTTCAGATAATGGCACAAGCGTTACATCCATCACCATTATATTGTGGTTGTATAAATACATATTATGCATTTGTGAGAAAAATATTTACATGGTTTTACACAAATGATAGTATTACATCCATTTGTGTTGCCTTTAACACATACATTTGTTGGACTTTGCCCATGAATTGCTAATTAATCAATTTCTTGAAAAATAAATAATTGCAATGACTCTGGATCAACTCGAGTAAGAGGTTTATTTTTGTGTGTGATTTGTAGACAGGGTTGAACGGGTTACTATAAAATGTATTCCATTACAATTTTGCTATGCATTTCTCACATTTAGTGACATAAAAAGCCAGAATTAGGAGACATTTTGGACAAAAGCCTCTCCATTAGGCAGATCATTCCTGGAGGTGAATCCCTTCGATACAAAAATTAAAATCCATTACAATTACTACGAGTCTGTAAAAAATATAATCAGTAACTTTATCTGAGCATCAAAATGACCTGATTGCTTTGCTTACTTTTAGATAAGAGAGAAAATAAATATCAATAAGATGTTTTTAACTTAAAGGTAGGGTAGGTAATTCACTTCAGAAACACTTTTTGTTATATTCCATGGAATGCTCTTAACATCCCGATAGCAATGAATAAATTAAATGCTTTGACAATAAATATATACAAATATTTCATCTGTGGAAGCCGTGGCGCTGTAAAAAGCACGTCCAATTATCTGCCTCGGCCCGTGGCAGATAATTGGATGGCCTACCTGCCTGTCAGCCTTCCATCTGTGCACAAACTTATCTCGTGCCCTCATTGGTCATGTGCGCGTTCGTGTGTGTTGGAGGAGGGGCTCTGTAAGGAAGTCTGAAGGAAGGGGCAGATTTTTTTCGGTTGTGTAATTTCAAATTCTAGCGCACTTGAGCTGGTTTCTCCATTCTTACCTACCCTACCTTTAAGTGCATTATGTAAGACAACCACACAATGTAAGAAGAAACAAAGATATTTAGGATCAACAATTATTTTATTGATAGGAAAACCTGCCTTTCATTGAGTATATTCATGCCTATCAACAATGAACACATGAACATATAGGTTCAGCTACTGAATAAAAAAAAGAACAAATGAACCAAAGAAAGTGAAAACCACAAAGCAGATTCAGGCAGTAGGCGTATAGATTCACACTTAGAGTATTAGCCTACAGAACAGTACAGCTAACAGAGAAGAGATAACATCTGATCCTTTTACAACAAACACTATATGCTCTTTTAGTTTTAACATTGTAATCCTGCTAGTAATCCACAATATTATGGTAGTCTTCACCAAACTTTAGTGTGAAAAGAGAAGTGATTTCTAATTTTCCCTTGGGTTCCACTGACCTTCCACTGATGTCCACACTCTTTTCCCAATTAAACTAACCTCATTCATTCTGAAAATGACATTCTACAAATTAATGCAAAAAAACAATCAGAGAAAAAAGATTAACAGCAGATAGACTTCTAATTGAGGAAATCTAACATCCAGTTCTCTTTGTGTGAGTCGGAGCCCGAGGAGTTGGGAAAGCAATTCATAATCAAAGCCAGCACTTCACCTGCACTTGAAAACACCCGTTCTCCCCGGAGGCCCGGATGGCATTCTAGTATAATACTTGGTAAATTGCTTGAAAAATCTAATTTTCTACGTCTTTTTTTTTCTGGTAAGACAGCTAGTGGCTGCGACAAGTAATTGCCAAGTTTTTAGTGTAGCAAAGTAAAAGCTGTAAAGTCAGCCTTCCTGCTTCCCCCACATATATACAGAGTTGATGTTTCACCTGGAATATTATGTTCTAATTTGTTCCTATTAGAAATCATTGTAATTCTATTTTCTCTTGAGTATTGTTTTTTCTCATTTATAAGAATAACTTAATAAAAATTAAAAAGCACAGAAAAGATTATGTTTCATATGTTTATGATCCCATGGGCATTCTTTTGTATCAGTGGCGGCTGGTGGAATTTGTTCTAGGTAGGGCTGTGCCACATGCAATCAATTTCAGCAAACATCCCAGTATGACTTAATGCAAAAAAGGGTTAGGGTTAGGGAGGGCGGCGCCCTCCCTAAACCACACACTGTGTTGTATACTATTGCAGAACTGATCACTTTCCACAGCTTTCTTAGCATTTTGTTCCTCTACTCTGACATGCTTATATGCTTTAATATTCAAAAAGCTCTTTATTTTTCTCATACTGCCTGTGCTGCAGCAACTATTTTCACCCTCTGTCTGAAACCAGAACCCAGTCTGCTCTGATTGGTTAACTGCTAGAGCAACCCACTCTCTTCAGTCTGCGTACAAATGACACGACTTTACACATTGGAAATGCGTGCAATAGATACGCAGAAGTCCGATTTTGCGTGCATATGATACGCTAACCATTCCCATTGAGATCTGAGGCCGAGTTTTGCGTGCATATTATACGCCACGTTTCTTGCCTGCACCACTTGTTTTTGTCCGGTCGGGTCTTGGTAGACCGGAGGCTGTGTGGTTCATAAAAACATGTTCTTACTCAATAAGTTAATTAGTTTGTCTGTTTTGCACATCCTCCTATTAATATCTTTGTACATCCGGCACTAAACTGTTTTATTGTAGAGATCACTTACAGTATCTTCTTGATTTTTTATATTCTATATTTCTATCATTGACCTTCTACTTTCCCCCTATTTTGTGTGTACTCTTAATATTTTTTTCATCAAATAACATTATTCAACAAAAATAACATTATTCAACAAAAATAATTCAATAACGTGCTTTAACCACTAGGCGGTGCACACAAGGTACACAAAGCATACTAATAACTGTGTATTATTAGTGTAGGACACATATGTATAACATCTGAAGATGTGTAGTTTTATTCATGTTTTCACATAATTTTACAGGATATTGCTATACTATTTCTCATGTTTTACTTCTACACATTAATATCTGATTTGTAAAACATCACAGACAGAAAGGTATATCTGTCATTTAATGGTAAGTGTAGATCTTTGTTGGTTCTCTCGCGTCCAGGAAGAAGTTTAAAAATAAGAGACAATGGAGTCTCTGAAAAGGGTCAAATTGGTTACTTTAATTAAGTAGCGTGGTAATGAAACAAACAGAGGTGTAGTGGGACAACAGCAATTGATGTTGTCTCGAAGTTGCAGCGATGGAAAGAGAGCGAAAAACCCTCTCCCGTTAGCTATATCTCATCCGTGACTCCTCCTCGCATGGCTCCCGTGGCGTCGGGGTTCCTCCCACCGCTTTCTTCTTGTGTCAGATATCGCGTAATTCAGAGGATTTAGACGTAGTGTCTTCATTGTATAACTCCACACGCCTTTTCTCCTCATACTCTCTTTCATTACTTTTTATGTAATGCATTTTAACGGCTGTAATCGTTGTTAACGTAAAACCGGAAGTGGTCATTGTTGTCAACGGCATCGTCTTTCAATACAGCTCTTCAAAATAAACTTTAAACGGAACTGTTTTCAGAATAAAACAGTTTTAAACTTACTGTGTGTTTAAGCTAAATTACATCATTCAATATTGATTTTAATTTCTTACATAAGCTATTGAAATTGTGATTCCATAGATGTGTCTACCATCACCCAAAAACCCCTGACTATTCCCTCAACTCAGTATTTACATTCTTATATTCAAAGAAAATCAGTAATATCTTTAAAAACTACAAGTCCTTTTATATCAGCTGTGCACCGTTATGGTGTAAATATAACCTATCTACCAATTGGATCAAATATAAAAGTCAGCCGAATTAATGTTGATACTGCAAGGAGACGTATTGTGTGAAGAGAAATGTAAGATGTTGTTTAATTGCTGATCTATTTATGATCCACGTCACATATTCAGTTCACGTATTCAGTTTCGGCGGCATTTCTTCCAGTTTGTCGAGAAGTCTTCTAATCAGGGCTCTATAAATAAAGAACTACGGCAGATGTGTAATATTTAATGCAGCCGAACCGTGTATTACAATGCCGTTATGTGATGACTTCCAAAGAGAAAAGCAAGCACACTCGGTACTCGGTAAGTATTATTTTCTTTTTTTAAATGTTTTTCGGATTTCATATCGCATTAACACCATATCCCAGCGTGCATTGCGGCTAAACAATCCAATCACCGAGCTTCTAGCTGAGGATCTTGGGTAATCAGTTCAGTGGGTTTGTGGTGTGTATCGCAATGATGCTCGAAATGTCCCTTATCTTGTCCCTACGTATGTTTCCGGTGACTTTATTTTGAAATTCAGTTCCTGAGGAACGGCTAAAAAGCCCGAGATTATAGAATTAAACGAATAAATAAAAACAAGGATAATTGTGTGTTATTGTTGAGTAAATAACAGTGTGTTATTTAGAAAAAAATAACAAATTAGAAGGAAAAAAAGATACAGATCAAGATGAAATACAGATTTCATTATTCTGAAGCTCTGAGCCCTATTTACTTTCCTCACAGACGGACAAAACGTGGCGTATTATATGCACGCAAAATTCGGCCTCAGAACTCAATGGGAATGGTTAGCGTATCATATGCACGCAAAATTGGACTTCTGCGTATCTATTGCATGCATTTCCAATGTGTAAAGTTGTGTCATTTGTACGCAGACTGAAGAGAGTGGGTTGGCTTAGAGATGTCCCGCACATACAATGTATTGGAGCAATAACCAATAGAAGGGCGAGTTTTACAAAGTGATGTCACTATCTTACGGAAGTAAACTAAGGAGTCCAAAGGAGTGGGGGGGAGTGTGTGGGAGAGAAACTCCCTCTGGAGGGAACACAGTGATATTCGCCTTTGCAGACATTTACATGCACAAAAACCCATATAACACACTACATCAAATTGAAAACCCCAAAAAGCATAAAAAGGCCCCTGTAAACTGTATTTTTTTTAAAGCCAGAGTTTCTCATAAATTGAGAAATTAATCAAAATGTCTTCAAACGATGGATTCATAAAATTATCATCAGAGTGCTTCAGAGCTCTTCAAAAATCTACTTGGTTATAAATATGACATTCAAACTGTTTTTACTATGATTAGCACTGTAAAGGACTTTTGCTCATTAATACATTTTATTTTCTGAGAGTCATAGTTAATAAAGTGGGTTTAAATTGGACAGAGAAACATATCCATTTAAAATTCCTGCAAGGCACGAGAAGAAATGAGAACAAAAAAAGAACCCGAAGATGAAAAGAGAATTTAGTGACGTCTGCTAGCGTGAAATCATAACAGGGAGTCCCACTTTCAACCACGGACACGGAGAATTTCCATTTACCAGTCACATATCACTTCCACTCACAAAGAAGATCTTCTTAAATTCCTCGCAGGTGGTCTCTCTGTGTGTGTGTGTGTGTGTGTGTGTGTGTGTGTGTGCGTGTGTGTGTGTGTGTGTTTGTGTGTGTGTGTGTGTGTGTGTGTGTGTGTTTGAATATTTGAAATATACTTGCAAATGTATCAGTGTGTTTCTCAGACGTGTAGACAGGATTTGATGTGATTGACAGTGATTTGCAGCTGTGCTCGCTACAGGAGAGATGACTTCCATCCACACACAGCCTCTCTCTGCAGGAGTGATAGTGCGTGAAGATCTGAGCTTGATCATATGCTTCTCCATTTGGGAAATCAGAAGAATGGAAGTCACACGCTGCCTCGCACCCACTCAGTCTTCTGATCTCTCTCTTTCCCCTCTCTCTCTGTGCCGAGAACCTGATCCATTTGTGTTTTGCCCGCTATTTGCATTGAAATCACATCATGGCAGTATGCAGAGTGATGAACCAGCGCCGCTGAGAGGAAGCAGGAGGCAAGGCAGGGAGACGGGAAGAACGACAGACAGGTACACTCATGGGTAGAGTGGCTGACAGGAATAAGGAAAGGTGAGAAGAGAGGCAGGTTGCAGGGAAAGGTTGGGAGAAAGGAGCACAGAAAAGTCATGAGAGGCAGACAAATTTAGGAAATGACGGTGGCTGACAGGGACAAATGCACTACAACGGCCCAAAACATTAGGACACGTTAAACGTTAGGACAGACACACTGCACTTTCAAAAACAATGCAAATACAACACAATTGAGCCAAAATGCATGTACATTTAGAAACGTCCTCACCGACTTGACA
The DNA here is from genome assembly GCA_031216635.1 of Dissostichus eleginoides. Lineage (NCBI taxonomy): Eukaryota > Metazoa > Chordata > Actinopteri > Perciformes > Nototheniidae > Dissostichus > Dissostichus eleginoides. The sequence continues at coordinate 33,022,443 of CM062265.1, read as the reverse complement.
AAAAATGCGCAGCATTTAGAAAACATTCACCAACTTGACCGTGCTCGAGCTTGTTGACATTCGGGGATTTTAAGATTGGTCAACTGTCACTGGAAAATAACCTAAAGTTGTATTGGTTTTATTTGAACAATGTGATCGCATGATTCCGTCCGTTATTTTTGCAGATCTGCTGTAAGCTAGCTCGCACTGTAAAAAAAAAACTCGTAAAAAAACGGTCAAAGTACCGGCAGCAGCGGCTGCCAAACAAAAACCCTTACATTAAAGTAAAATACTTTATCTGAAATAAAGTGCAAAAGCCATTAATTTACAGGAATTGTCCTTAAAGATTTTACAGGAAAACATTGTAATATTACAGATTTATCTGCTCTTTTTACAGTCAATAACCTTTAATAAAAGAACAGCACTAATACTTTAACGTGCAAACACTGTAATTTTACAGATTTATCTGCTCTTTTTACAGTCAATAACCTTTAATAAAATAACCTTCAATAAACCTACCAAACAATTATGAACATACACATAGATACGTCAACATGCGGGCCGGTACCAGCTGTGTGCGTCACTTTTTAGTGTCCCTGTGTCAGTTGTGTTTTGAACTTCTTGCAGCGTTTCGTTTATGCAGTATGTTTAGTAAATACTGCCCATGTTTCGTAAGGTTGGTGAATGTTTTCAAATTGCTGCGTATGTGTTCTCCAGTTGGTGAAAATGTTTCTTCATTTGTATGCGTATTGGCACATTTGTGTTTTTTTATTTGCATTGTTTTTTAAAGTGACGCGTGTTTCTCCTAGTAGAAGTATTTTGGGATGTCGTAAAGCGTTTGCATCTATTGGCCACCGTAGACATTTTAAAAGGAAATAAAGTGAAGAGAAGACAAGTGAAAAGAAAGGCGGGTAAGAGAGAAAGGTTTGAATAAAGGAATGTTGAAAAGGCATGAAAGGAAATAAAAAAAGCTTATAGAGAAGAAGGAAGGTGCTTATGGAAGTATCTACAAAAGAAAGTAAAAAGAGATAAAGACACTTTGAGAAAAGCAAAAGGCAAAGAAGTCAATAACAAGAAGAAAAAAAGAGAATATAGATACGAGTCACAAAGCGAGGTCAAAGAGCAGGAAAAAAAGAGTAAGAAAAGAAAAGTAGAAAGTAAAGACAGAAATAGGAGGAAAATAAAAGTGATAACGTCAAACGAGATGAGAAGGCAGACAGAGGAAATAAATATGGGAAGAAAAGGAAAGAAGAGGTAATGGACAGAAAGTAGGAAAAAGAAGAAATAAAAGGGAGACATTTAAATCAAAACAATAATAGGTACGAATGAAAAGGAAGGAAGCAGAGACAGGCAGACGGTGTAGCAGCAGAGTAGTGTGATGGAGAGAGAATTAGATTTTATAAGCTGAAGCTTGACAGACACAATGGGATTTGTTGAACGAGGGAGACTGTGAAACCACCTGTGTAGTATTAAATGAATGCAGCAGCAAAACTGGTAATGTGGGAGCAGGATGTGGAAAGGACATTATCACAGCAGCAGCAGGTTATTATGAGTGACGCAGAGCTAAATCAGAAGTCTGTATGACCTCCAGTTGGCTCCCATTGGAACACAAAACACCATCAATATACACAGAATTCATGGAATTTGAGAAGCATTCACTTTTACTTTCAAAATGCAACCATCTCCACAAGACAACTATCCACAGCCACCTGAATAGTAACTCTGAATCACAACAATAAGGCAGGGGTTCAAAAACATTGAAGACTTTTAATATGCCTTTCCGATGGAGGTATATAACATTTTAGGGAGGCTAGAGTAAGAAAGAAATTCAGAGTGGAAGTAAATAACATGGTGATTGAAACACATTTGGGGAGCGAATTGTGTTAGTAAGGAAATTGTGCATTGAGCCGGTCATTAATGAGAAAAGAACCCCGACTTTGAAGACCTCTGGGTTTACAAATTGTCCAATCAGAATCTAGTATTCAACCAAGTTGTGTTTGGACATTCAGAGGTCTGATATTTCTGGATAGCATACCACTGCTGAGGAAGCTGTAAATAGGACGATGTGCAGTCATATCAATTCGCAGAAAGAAGTCCAGTCAATTTAACAGCCAAAAACACATTTGTTTTCTTCAATCAGAAAACACCTTGGAATACTTTTGGAATATTAATTTTTAAATTTGTGGAGAGCACGAAACTGATGGCTGCTCTGTCACAAGTAAAACTAAAATATAAAAAAGGACAAGGACACAGCACAAGACTCAGAGACACACACAGACACACACACACACACACACACACACACACACACATGCTCTCTCAACACAATAGTGTACTGATAACACCAGACGCCCATTCAGTATGCTGTAAAGCATGAAGGTCTACATCAGTACTCTGTCTGCAGCTGACTTTGTTATGTCCTGTGTGTGTGTGTGTGTGTGTGTGTGTGTGTGTGTGTGTGTGTGGAGACTCACCTGTCATCTTGGGACACAAATCTAGCCTCAACAAGGTTAAACCTCTCATATGAGACTAAGGCTGGTTTGTGTCTGTGTCAGAGATGTGATGTAATTGTTGTGCATATGTTTATTCATGTGATGATGTGTATGTTTCATGTTGAGTTTGTCTACTTCAGAAGAAGCCTGTGCATCTTTGCATGTGTGACCTTGTACACATAACAGCCTGCCAACAGTATTTAAAAAGGCTCATTACAGTTGAGAGCAGATCGTATGACAGCATTTGAGATAAATCATGTTGTGGAACTGCTCATACTACAAGACAGCTGACCAAAAATGCAAGAAATCCATCCGATCATCCAAAGACCCAACCCAGTCTCACGGCATTTCGTGTTATAGTCACGACATTTAATCTATTGATTCATGTTCACCAACGCGATTTTCCCCTTTTTTTCATGTCACACAGAACGATTTTAAAAGCAATGTATTTCTATTGGTAGTATGTTTCGTGCCTGCAACACGTCTTTTTGTCCGTTCGGGTCTTGGAAGACCGGAAGCTGTGGGGTTCATAAAAACATCTTCTTACTCAATATCAAGCCACGATTATTGTTTTTATTTTAAATCGTATATTGTCGGACTTTTTTTGTCGTCTGTGAGGAAAAGAAATAGGCTCAGAGCCTCAAAATACTGAAATCTGTATTTTTTTAAATCTTTTTTTCCTTCTAATTTGTTATTCTTTTCTAAATAACACACTGTTATTTACTCAACAATAACACACAATTATCCTTGTTTTTATTTATTTGTTTAATTCCATAATCTCGGGCTTTTTTGGCGTCCGTCAGGAACAGAATTTCAAAATAAAAATAACCGGAAACAGACGTAGGCCTATAAGGGACATTTCGAGCATCATCGAGTTTAGGATGGCCGAAGACACTACACTACCCATAATCCCCAGCTATCGTTTAGGACTACAGTCCCCGTGATTAATCTTCAAGCTCTGGGATTGGATGTTGGAGTGGCAGTGCGCCAAGGTTACGCCGAGTGTCAAACAGCTCTTTGAAATGGAACGAAAACCACGGCAGACTATCTGGCTATTGTGTTTCGCAACATGTTCTATGGCAGGGGTTCTCAAACTTTTTGTTTATGCGGACCACTATTTATTATCAAGGATTTTCGCGGACCACCTCATCTGCAAACCGTAAAAATAAGTACATATATAAACGTAGTGTTAAAACGCCGATATTTTTTTATAGTTAATTATAGACAATCAAAAGTAAATTGAAGCCTATTTGATACTTTTGTGACCGGTGTCTGTCTGCGTTGTGTATGTGTCTCAAAGAGGACGGCGGACGGTATTTTAATTAGGTCATCCCAAACAATGCCACAAGTGCGCACGCGCGCAGTGCACTCACAAAACGGGCAGACAGGTCTACAAAAAACTACCGGTATGCTCCTACTTTAGTTACTGTACTGCAAAAAGCAGACGGCGCTGCGCTCAACACACACACTGCTTCTCTCTCTCTCTATCTCCACTTTCAAAATCTATTTAAATCTCAAAACAAACAAAAAACAAATTAACTTATTAAATAAACGAAACGAAAAATATAGCCTACTCAGGGGTGGATCTAGAAAAATATTCATGGGGTGGCAGGAGATTTTGAGGGGTGGCATCCCCTGGCAGAAGTATATGCTGATTTAATCGCAGTCATATCAATCAATGTTAACTTGGAAAGCCACAATATTGTTCGCCAATCATATTTCCACGCTCGCGCCAGGGCCGGGGGAGGGGTTACAAGGCTCGTGTCTTGTGGTGCATTCACTTGCACTCGGACATTAGAGATTTTCTCTCATAAATGTCCGATGAGCCCAACGACCACTACCCCACTGCCTGATATCATTAGAAAGCTAGGAATCTCCTCTTTCCAACAGTGTATACAACTCAAAATGTGTCTTCGGGTCCCCGAAAATCCTTGATAATAAAAAGTGGATTTTATTTAGCTTTTTTCCACGGACCACCTGCAGTACCCTCGCGGACCACCAGTGGTCCGCGGACCACAGTTTGAGAACCGCTGTTCTATGGGATGTCTCTACTGGGAACGTTTTCGTTTTTCCCACAATTAGAAGTTGCCAGTATTAAACACATTGGTGTTATCAAATGTAAAACATATAATTAATAAATGGGTGAAAATCGCTCGTGTACATAATGCGCAGCATTAATATATACCCACATGACAGCTCATTGTTACTTTGTAATTCTACACCACTACAATTCAGAGCTTAACCTGGTATTTTTACTCCACTACATTTATTTTAGTTACTTTGCAGATTCTGATTAATGATGTTAAATATAAACAACCCTTAAATCAGGCTTTAGTTACACCTGAGTAAAATTCCGGGAAGGTGATTGTCAAGTGCCAACAATCAGGCGTGATATTTGATAGTTCGTGCTTGAGAAGACTAAACATCTGCAGATCCCTATAAAGTATATTCATTACTCGTTATTCTCTAATAGTTATTTAAAGACTGTATAGAATGGCTATTTTGCACATCCCCCTTCAAGATTTCAAGATTTTCTAAGGTTTATTGACATATGTATCCAGGGGTGAAAGTGGTTTGAATTTCTTGCAGGTACTATAATGCTACCCGACCTTCATTGGTTCATATTGTTCTCCTCCCGCCCCCAGCTTCATGCATCCCTGAACACAAACTTCACATTTTTAATGCCTTTATGGGGTAGAAATTAGAAACACTTGACAATATGTATAGTCAATTATTTATTTTCAATTGTGCATACAACTTGTGTCAAAACTTAACAGACCATTAGCAAGGCATGTTGAGGGAGGTAAACTACACACTTTTCCACATTTTCCACAGAGGGCTGAAGTAGCTCTCCTCTTCTGTGTACCGGCGAGCCATGCAGCTTGTTGAGTGGGCTGCTCCTCTTCCTTTGCCCAGCCAGGTCTTCACATAAGGCAGTGGATCCCACTGTCTGCATGGTGGTCCCACAGAGCTGATGAAGAGGAGATTTGCTGCATTTTTTGTTGTAAGTTTGCTCCTATACTCAGTTATGATGTTGTTCATTGTGCTGAACCCCCGTTCACAGTCAGCATTGCTTGGAGACAGTGTGTCCACTGCCATGAGCAACTTCTTCATTTTGTTGGGAATGTTTCTTCCTCCACTGGCCTTGTATTCTGTGAATCCAAGATGGACCTCTTGTTGGTTCACATGTAGGACATCACACAAAGCCCTCACCTCATTATCTCCAAATCGAGGATTGTCATGGTCCCAGTTGTCAGGGTTGAGGACTGCCATTTGATTGATAAGGCTGTTATAAGCCTCTTTTCGGTTGGCTGCAACACTGGCCTGTGCTCTGTTTGCTGTGGTTGTGAAGAGTCTTTCTTTCATATTGTCTGCCACTGCTCGGATGAACTGAGCAGAGTCAATGATGGGAGACCTGCCAACTCTTAACTCCTCTCCCTTGAATTCCATCACTTCCTCTGCCTGACTGGCATCAACTGCATGTTGTCCTGGGTAGCGATTGAAACTTTCTATGCGTTTGACATACGTCGTCATGATGTCATGGGCCTTTGGGAGTGTGGTCTTCCTGTTCTGAAGAATTTCTGACAAGTTCTTAAGTTCAGTCAGAACATCTGCCATCAGTGCAAGACTTTTCAGGAAGTTGATGGAGCACAACTTAGAAAGCAGACCTTTGAATTTGGCTCTCTGCTGTCCCTTGTATCATCCTCTGATGCCTCACGGAAATGTTGTGCCAAGGCTGGATAAGACTGCCAAACTGCAGACTGCCCTCCATGAAGAAGCTACCCAGCGAACACTGAACACTTTTCCAATCCTCCTGAGGGCGATGTCCAGGTTGTGAGCACATTCACTCAGCTGCTGCATGTTTTTTGGTGACTGGCTATATAATGAATATAGGCTTCCCATGAATGCCTGGAAGTCCTTTGTTCCCCCTGTCACATCCAGTGCCTGGTCAACAGCAAGCTCCAGTCTGTGATTAAGGCAGTGCCATAGTATGATGCCTGGGAAGTCATCCTGGAGCAACTTCCAAACACCTGACTTCACTCCCAGCATGACACTGGCCCCATCACTGCAAAATCCAATGAGGATTTCTCTCAGCAACTCAACAGTGAAGCCATTTTTAAGCAAGCAACCCATAATCTGTTCCTTGATCTGAGCAGCAGACATACTATCCAGCTCAACCAGGTCCAATGGAAAGGCAATGGGCTCCATTTCTCCATCAACACTAGCCTTCAGGTACACAATTAGTGTTGATTTGTGCCCAACACTGGTTGACTCATCAGCCAATACTGTGATTTTGCTCTTGGTCTCTATTATCTTTTTTAGAAGTTCCTTTTTCATCTGTGATGACACATGCTCAATTATGTCAACACAGACAGTTTTGCTATGCAAAACACGCCCTAAATCAGCAGAATTTGCATGCTGCAGGTCAATCAGACTCTCAAAGTCTGTGAAAGGCTTGTTGTTCTTGGCCACATAATAGGCTGTCATGAATACTAAAGTAACCTGTATATCCTATATAACCTGTTTCAATAATTATAACCTGTTTTAATAATTATAACTTTGTCTGTGTAAAATGTATACTTATGAAACTAGACCAAGTGTTCTTATTTTGTTTTGTTTGATGTGGTCAATTGTGTGTGCGTTGACTTAGGAATGTAGAGATTCCAGTCGCCCCCCCGGGTTTTTTATGGGCCGGATAGGAGCATGGGGGGGTTGCAGGAGAAAGGTAATAAAACTGACACCATTGAGTCTATGCAGAGATTGTACTGAGAGAAAGATTGGGATGCGGAGTGGTACGGCCAGGTGCTGAGGATAAACGAAGAACTCCTCTCCGTTTGTGGGCTTCTATATTATGAATTCTGTACACTCGGGGCCTCTGTTCTGTCTGACTGTCTGATACGTACATCGCACGGTAGTAAGAGCCAAGGCCCGAAGTACTTCGTTATATTGTACTGTTGTTTTTACCATTAAATCAGCTTATTGTTAAACCTCATATCTCTGCGTCTGAGCCGTTCCTTTTTACAGCAGACCACTCATCAAACGAACGGCGCGGAGCGGGCTCGAACCTTCAACCACTGAAGGGTGCTTCAACCCAACAATTTGGTGACCGACCGACGTGATGAGTAGGGTCTCATAGAAGGAACACCGGCAGCCAGCGGACGAACTGTCCAGGGAAGACACCTCGAATACCTCTGACAACTAAACCAGGGCCCTACAACTGAAAGGTGAGCAGATACCTGTTATTATCAAAATCTGTGATTGGCTATACTACAAATTTTAGAGTTGTCAGCGGCATTTTCAGTGTTTTAGTCTTACGGTAGAAAGAACAGTACTACAGAATAACACTTTCCAGTCTCAAAGAGGAGCTGCAGTTGTGTTATATGTGGGGTATTTCAAGAGGAGAAACGCAACTTTCAAAATCAATTTGAAATGACCGGATCTCGCAAACTCTTGCTGTGGGGTTAATCTAGAAGACTAAACGTGACGATAAAGAGATTCTGTAGACTGGGTTTCGACTCCTTGCCAAAAGCCACATCCTCGGAAGAGGGTGTCGAAGCGCTTTTGGAAGTCTCTCCATCTGTTGAAATATACATCGCACTATAAAAGTCAACTAGACTGTACGGGGAATATATTAACTGTGTAACGAGATTTCAGTGGTTATAAATTGGTAAAGGAACCCCAGCTGCAATCGTCGTCCGAGATTTCAGTGGTTTTAAATTTGGTAAAGGAAGTCCAGCTGAAATACTCTGAGAAATAAGGTGACACACACAGTAATTCTTAGACGAATTCTGGGGTTGGGGCTCATCGACTAATGAACACAGGCAACCCTTAGACGGATCTGGGGTTACGTTAGATATATTTATTTTGAGTGTGATTAACTGTGTAACGAGATTTCAGTGGTTATAAATTGGTAAAGGAACCCCAGCTGCAATCGTCGTCCGAGATTTCAGTGGTTTTAAATTTGGTAAAGGAAGTCCAGCTGAAATACTCTGAGAAATAAGGTGACACACACAGTAATTCTTAGACGAATTCTGGGGTTGGGGCGCATCGACTAATGAACACAGGCAACCCTTAGACGGATCTGGGGTTACGTTAGATTTATTTATTTTGAGTGTGATTAACTGTGTAACGAGATTGCAGTGGTTTTAAAATTGTTAAAGGAAGTCCAGCTGCAATCATCGTCCGAGATTTCAGTGGTTTTAAATTGTTAAAGGAAGTCCAGCTGAAAAACTCTGAGAATTAAGGTGACACACACAGTAATTCTTAGACGAATTCTGGGGTTGGGGCGCATCGACTAATGAACACAGGCAACCCTTAGACGGATCTGGGGTTACGTTAGATTTATTTATTTTGAGTGTGATTAACTGTGGTTGTATATTATAATATTTTCAACATCAATTTGAAAGGACCGTCCCTGAAAGTATTGTAGAATCTTATTTGTATCTGATAGCATATACGTGACGATCAAAGGTTATTGTAGACTGGGTTTCGACTCCATGCCTTGGGCCGCATCCTCGTAAGAAGGAGAAGCGCCCTTTGGCAGTCTCCGTAACTGGTTGAAATACACCTCGCACCGAAAACTATCAGACTGTATACCTGTGGGAATAAAACTACAATAATTAGTAAATTATAGTACGCAGAGATATCTGGTGTTTTTTATAAGAAACTAAAACCTTTAGGAGAAGCGCTCTTTGGCAGTCTCCGTAACTGGTTGAAATACACCTCTCACCGAAAACTATCAGACTGTATACCTGTGGGAATAAAACTACAATAATTAGTAAATTATAGTACGCAGGATATCTGGTTTTTATAAAAAACTAAAACCTTTAGGAGAAGCAGATACGAACGAAGTCAAAAATGGAAGGAGAATTTGAACGTGAAGAGAGAGAATTAGGAGTCCCTGTTCCGGGGAGTTTAAGGGAACAGTGGGGACAAGCAGAGAGATTGATACTTAGCGGACTTAAGCCCGGAGATCATAAAAAGGCGAGCAGGGATCTCCGTTTCTTACACGATCAGATGATCGCAGAGAATAGAGTAGAGGGTGACGAGGCAATAAGTCTCCTAGCCACAGCACTCAATACATACGAGCGACAGTTGGTTCGGAAATTAGAAACTCTCAACAAGCAGAAGGCAGGTTTTATCAGGGCTTCTAAACTTAACAAAGAAAGGGAGCTAGTTGACAAGCTAAGGAGAATAGGCCATAACGCAGCCTTAGTTATGAATGGAGTGGCAGTAACCTGCTCTCTGAGCAAAACTCCCGCCAAAAATCTGCCCGCCATAGCAGCCCCACCCAGTCCTGCACCAGCCCCTCCCACAGAAGTGATAGAGCCAGTCAGGAAGGAGAAGCCATATGGTGGGCCCCTCCCAGACATCCCAGAGGGCGGTCCCCTCCTCTATCCAGATTTATACAACCCCTTTAAGACCCGACCCCCTCCCTATACGCTTCCCTCCACCTCTAACCCCCCCTCACCCAGTTCCCCTCCCATGACAAACCTTCAGATGCTGTCTACAGACGCATCTTCTGAATCAGAACTAGAAAAGGAGGTCAGAAGGGGAGGGAATTTCAGAATGACAGGAAATGTCTCTCTGGTTCCCACAGACTCACCTCTATTCCCAGGAGAAGGGATAGCTGTAGCTCAGTTAACACACAACTGTCAGACAGTGGGAAACCTACAGAATCAGAAATAAAAATGGTGCATACCACCATAACTACTCCTCATCAGCTAGCAGCTAAAGAGAGCAACACCCCATCAGTTACAAATGCCAAACTTCTCGAAGAACGAGTGATTAGACTGAGGACATTGTTGACTCCGAAGACAGGTACCAATGAGGAACCTACGGTAGCTGAATTGATAGCAATCATAGACATAAATGATAAGGAAGAAAATGAACGAAAGGATGCTTACGAAGAGCGAGTGTGGAGGGAAGAAATAGCACTCAGAGAGAGAGAACAGGGTGAGATTGAGTGTGAAAGAAAGGACAGACATGAGAGAAAAAATGGGACTAGGCATAAGGCCCATGACTCAGACACAGAACATAGGGGACGCAAACCACACAAAAAGGATAGACACAGGCACAGAGCGCATACTATGTCCAGAGAAACCTCCCCTAGCCTCTCACCACGGAGAAGCGGTAGTTTAAATGGAGAACCATTTGCAGAGAGATCCACACAGATTAGACATGCTCCAATAGCGCAACGAGCCTCTTCTGAGAGAGAATATATTGACCAGGACGATGACTTGGACAGTTCGGACTCAGGCGAAGACAGACGAGGCAATGAACAGTATTTGTCTGCACTGACTAAGGAAGCAGAACCGAACTGTAGACGCCGTAAAAAGAACAGAGTTCAGATTATAACCATGACAGGACGGATTTCAGAAGCTGACCAAGAGACAGTAGCTAATTACCTCAGATGGTAAGACGTAGCCAGAGACAATGTGACAAGAATCCTAACGAACAGGTTGTTTTGAACATGCCACTAGTCGCTCTCCCAACTGGAGGGTCGACATACCACCCGTTCACTATGGGTGACATTCATGCACTGGTTGACAGAATGCCCCTACCTACGGAGGGAGGGAGAAATTGGATGAGGAAGTTTGCTGATATCACAACAGGGCAGAGTATCTGCATTGGGGATTTCAGGCGAATTTTAGCCCAGCAGACAAGTGCGTATGAAGTTCAGCGAGTTGAAGCTAGGGTGGGAACAGGAAAGTATCGGGACGATCTTCCCATCATCACGAACAACATACACAGCCAATTGAGCACCGCCATGAGAGAGCATTTCCCACAAACAGGGGGCGGGTATGGGTCGCTAGCATTCACATTCACTCCTGGAGAGGCTGCAGCAACCATGTTGCTCAGATCCAGGGAGCAGTACACTACAGCCACTGATTGTAGTCCAGACAATAATGATCAACACAAACAGATGTTCCGCAAAGCAATTCTTGCTGCAGTTCCAGCAGAGATTAAGGCTCTTATGGAAGACAATCCAGAGGCAGACCATCTGCCTACACAGACGTGGGAAAGGCACTTGGCCCACCACATGGGTAAATACAATAAGGTACTTACCAAGACAAAGACAGAGGAGGAAGAGTTAAGAGTCCAGCTCCTCCGCACACAGCTAGAATTAGCCCGTAAGGCAATACAGACCGAGAAGAAAAGTGCCAAACAGCTTGTTGTCCGCTCAGATAGTGATGTGCCGAAAGCCCCCGTGGCCCCGGCCCAACAGCCGGCTCCGTTCTGGCCTTTCCCTGGGGTGTATCCGCCTCCGGCTCCTGCTTACAATGTGGCTCCGTATGTCTTTAATCCTGCTACGCAGACACAGAGGGGTGGTGGGGGTAGGGGAGCTCCCAGAAGGGGGTTCAAAGGACCAACAGCCCAGAGGGTGTGCTTCACGTGTGGTCAGTCTGACCATTGGTGGAGGGAGTGCCCGCATGGCGCACCACCACCACAAAGAGGAAAGGGACAAGGGGACAAGGGGGACAAAGTGGTGGACAAGGAACCAGAAAAGACATGCAGTATTACCAGCAGAACCATGGGGTAGCACAACAGGGTCAAGCTCAGAATGGACATATGGCTCCGAACGCAGTGGCGATCCCTGGTGGACAGTACGTGCAGTATGATCCGGAGAAGGGGTATTACCCACAATGAGGGGGCCCAGGGAACCCAGAATGTACGGGCCTGGCGGATCCTTACATGAACATGACTGTTAAGCAGATTTCACTGCCGTTTTTGGTCGATTCTGGGGCTCGATATTCTACTATCAACACTCCTAAATTCGACAAATCCAGTTCAGATGATACTGTCGCAGTCATGGGGTTTTCGGGACATATAGAACATGTACCGCTCTCAACACCGCTGACCACTAAGATAGCAGGCCAGGTCTTTTTCCATCAGTACATCCTTGCACCCCAAAGTCCGGCCAACCTCATGGGCAGAGACGTTTTGATCAAAGCCAATGCCTCTATCCTCTGTTCCCCTGATGGTCTCATCATTTCATTTCCCGATGGTACTAAGTTGAACTGTTCATTGTCCACAATCAGAACAGGCTCCCAGATGATGATATCCCAGTCTACAGCCGCAGAGGCTACCCAGTATGCAACTATATACTGGGGCCTGCTAGACCGGCCACAGGAGAACCACGGACTTTTTTCTATCTTTCAACAGTGGAAGCCCTGGATCAATCTCCTCCGCCCTTACGGCCCTCCTCCTGACCCTCCCCATCTTACTCTGTACTATGATAGACAGGATGACCAAACCTACGCCTATGCCTTTGATGCAGAGGTAGCAATGGCTAAGTGGGAGGTAGAGGCAGTAAAGTTATATATTGGCCAAGCAGGGGTAGCCGCAGCAATTGATCTAACTGACGAACAACAATATTGGTACCGTATGTCTTCTGAAGCCACCCCACACATTTCCCTAGCCATTAGGAAAGGTTACGAAGCCAAAGAACTGGGTCCCATGGTCAAAGCACTGTTAGAGGTGGAGGACTGGGAGCCCACACAGATAGCATCACTTACCTTCTCTCCTTCACACAGCGCCTATGCACTTAAGATTCAGACACAGGAATGCATCTTTATGGAAAGGCACGAGGTAGACAGACATCATGGTAGGGAGAAAACAGATCATCCATTTACAGCAGACATGATACGTGACCTCCCTCCTGACTTGTGGTCAAGCGACTCTCATGACGTGGGTTTTTGTTCAAAAGCTGCTCCAATTACCTTCACTGTTGATACGGAACTTCCGGTTCATCTCTCTCAGTACCCGTTAAAATCGTTGGCTCGAGAAGGGGTGACCCAGGCAGTGGAAGGTCTTAAGAAGGCAGGCGTTTTGGAACCCTCCCACAGTGATTGGAACACACCTATTTTACCAGTACACAAGCCCAATGGGGACTACAGAATGGCACATGATCTTAGAGCTATCAACGCTATCACTACTACCTTTGATACCAGTTCCAAATCCCTACACAGCCATTTGCAACATTACTCCAGAGCACACGTGGTTTACATGTATTGATCTTGCAAATGCTTTCTTCTGCATTCCATTGGCAGAGGAAATGAGACCGATTTTCTCATTTACCATTGACAAAGAGAGTTGCAGTACACCAGACTTCCTCAGGGATTCAGTTTATCCCCAGGAATTTTCAATAAAGTTTTGAGGGAACAGTTGGACGGGGTTTCATTACCAGAGGGAGTGGTTTTGATACAATATGTGGATGACCTGCTTATTGCAGCCCCTTCAGCAGCCTCTTGTCTGGAAGCCACTCGTAATTTACTGGTGCGCCTGCACACAACAGGGTTCAAGGTATCCAAAAAGAAACTGCAGTGTACCCGCAAGGAGGTTGCATTTTTGGGCAGGCTCATCTCTCCGGCAGGTACAGGCATGTCAGCATCACACCAGGAGCTCATTTTGAGCCACCCGAAACCTAAGACTGTAAAAGACATGTTATCTTTTCTGGGCCTGACAGGCTACAGCCGACATTACATACCTGAGTACAACCCAAGGACTGCAGAGCTCAGAGCTCTGATCAACGACAAAGGTATCAGAAACTTGACAGCAACACTTGACTGGACTCAGACAGCAGAATCAGCATTCATCTCTCTGAAACAATCCATGTCCCAGGTAACAGCATTGGCTTCTGCATCATACATGTTGCCTTTCTTCCTTGACATTTCTGAGAATGAGAATACCGTAAACGGAATCCTATTTCAGAAAAAGGGGGGATGTAGGTCAATACTGATGTACATTAGCATAACACTGGATAGAGTGGAAAACAGAGAACCTCCATGCACACGACATGCAGCAGGAACAGCTCGGATTTTAAACAAAATTTCACACATCGTGATGCAGCACCCATTGACAGTTTTGACAACACACAGCATTGTCTCATTTGTTAACTCCAGCGCATTCACCATGTCATCCACCAGACAGACAAGACTTGAGAAAACTTTGACAGAAGCACACATAACCTATTCACATGAGGGCGTGAATAGCGCAGACAACATGGGCAGTGGAGAACCACACCGATGTGAGGACAAGGTCATACAGGATGTGAAGTTGAGAGTGGATCTCAGGGAGGAACCAATCCCAGATGCAGAAAACTTATTCACAGATGGTTGCTGCTTTAGGCACCCCATCCATGGGCTCCAGGCAGCCTATGCAGTGGTAAGTCAGACAGGCATAAGAGAGTTTGAAGAAAGAGCAGCTGAAAGGGTAACAGGGAGAGTCTCAGCACAGTTGGCAGAACTAAGAGGAGTCACTGCAGCGTTAGAACTATCAGATGGAAAGGAAGTTAACATCTACACAGACTCAGCTTATGTCCATGGAATAATTCATGTTGAAATGCGCCAGTGGATGAGAGCAGGATTTGTAACTTCAACCAATGTTCCCATTAAACATGAAAAAGACATCAAAAAGCTAGCGGAAGCAGTAATGTTACCAAGCAAATTAGCATTGCTAAAATGTAAAGGCCATAACAAAGCTGATAACTTCTTAGCTTGGGGAAACAATGCAGCAGACAGAGCAGCCAAAGACAAAGCAGGGTACTTACCACATTTCCAGATGTTGGTTACCAAAGCACCAGAGTTACTCCCAGCAGTCACTGATGACACTCTCAAGGTAGCACAGGAGGCAGGTTCCCCGCAAGAGAAAACACTATGGTTGGAAAGGGGGGCTACAAACAAAGAAGGAATTTGGTACTCTCCAGACGGTAGACCAGTTCTACCCCCAGAGTGGATAAGATCCATGCTAAAAGAAGCGCATGGCCCCACTCATTGTGGTAAAACTCAAATGGACAGACATCTCACGCATTGGTGGCACCCATACTTACCTGACATGATAGCGAACCATTTGGAAGAATGTGTAATCTGCCTCACCCACAACATCAGAGCAACAGTGAAGCCTCACCAGGGAAAGTTTCCTTTACCTAAAATGGCCGGAGAACAAATCATCATTGACTACACAGATATGATTGATAAGGTTAGAGGGTTCAGGTATCTCCTAGTGGTGGTAGATGCATATACAGGATGGCCAGAGGCCATACCATGTCGCAGGGAAGATGCAGACTCAGTGATCAAGTTTCTTATCACTCATTACATCCCCCTACATGGGTTCCCCAGAAGGGTGAGGTCAGATAATGGCAGCCATTTCAAGAATCATCATTTGCAGACAGTTGAGAAGTCCCTTGGACTCAGACACAACTTTGGATCAGTGTATCATCCACAGTCGCAGGGAAAGGTAGAAAGAATGAATCAGAGTATCAAACAGAAGCTCAGTAAGGCCTGTGATGCCACAGGCATGAACTGGTTAGACGCACTACCTTTGGCCCTATTGTCCCTTCGCAGTTCTGTAAACAGAGGCACAGGCTTCTCTCCTTTTGAGCTAACACATGGTCACCAGTTTCCTGGACCTGGAGCATTAGCAGTAGGGAAAGAAGTAGAAGAGATGGATAGCAAACCATATTACCAGCAACTTAAGGGCTTGGTATCAGATTTCTCCACCCAGGTTGCTGACGCCAAAGGGGGACCGGAGAAGCACGAGGCTAACACCGCAGAATTCATCTGGCTGAAGGTCATCCGTCCGAAGTGGCTCAACCCAAGGTTCACCGGCCCGCACAGAGTGACTCAGAGGACATCACATGCAGTTCGCCTCGAAGGAAAGGGGGAAACGTGGTATCATTGGAGCCAGTGCGCCGTTGGAAAACCTCCAGCAAGGACGTTAGACGACATCAGAACTGACATCGCTGCAGCAGGACGAGAGAGCGACACCTCTGACGACGACAGCCCAGCAGAAGCAACGACCCACACAACAGATGACAAGGACAAAGACACAGAGGTAACAACAGGCGATCTTGGAAAGGAGATTACGGCCGGCGAGGAGGCGGACACGAGTCTACGGGACCCCGACCCCTGAAACACACGACTCCATATAGGACCCGACTTTTTTACTCCCACCTTTAGGGGCACTTTCCAATAAGTAGCAGCATTTTTATGCCCACCTATAGGGCCTCTTTCTAATAAGAGTAGTAGGTTATATATAACGAGAGGTTAGCCCTAATTAAAGGGCAGTGAAAGTCTCCCCATCACCAGACCTTCTATTTAACAGGTTTTACTGAACCTTATATTTAACAGGTTCTGGGAGCACAGTATTTACCATTACAGGGTACTATTTTACACCCTTGTTTTAAAGATCTCCTTAGGAGATTTTAGCATTGTGTTCAGAAGAACCTAATTACAATAACACGGACCACTGATTAAAGGTACTCAATAATGACAGACTGTGGATTACACTTCCTTATTGTTTGTTGGTGTACTCTGCTAGTGGGAATCGTGGTTTACTTGGGACACTGTTTGTATCTTGAACACCATCCTTAGTTATATGGCCTATTCGTGAATAGCCTTATTATTTGATTGAGTGTTAATTCCTTGCGTCCTAGTAAATCTCCTATTATTAATAACAGAAATAACCCTTGTTGTTGTGTTACATTGAAAATAACAACCTAACCATGTATGGGAGTTGGAGATGGTTGCTAGGGATGTCCCTGGTCACGATCATCACCGTTACCGTTTTTTTGTTTTGACTGATTCCATTGACCACCCAGACTCCATTCCCCCGCCAGAGGAGTCCGTAACTAGGGTCAAACGGGCCAAATATAAGGTAAAAGTTACCAAAATGCCTCCTAAACAAACCTTCACTTTCCAAGCAGGTAGTGATGGAATAATACAAATCGACCTGTGCAAAATTGCCCCCTGCAGAAACCTCGACAGGAAATATTCCTACCTAGCCAAATACGTCTGCTTAGCCCCTGCGGTATGTAACAGAAGCGTCACAGATAGGGTCAAAGGCGATCCTTACACTTACAGAGGCAGTGCATTTGCCAAAGGCGACCCCTATCTGTCCGTCACATACACCTACGGTTGTGCCTGCGAGTCCTGGTCCGGTGTCCTAGCAAATTCGGGTCCTGATGACTGGGGATACACGCCATCTTACCGATCAGCGGCAATTGTTAGATCCCTCAAATATAGAATGAAAGTGGTCAGGAGAAACCCAGACGTCCCGTGCTCCGCCAGGTTTTGTAATCCGGTGCTCATAACGCTAAAGAAGGTCGTGCTCTCCGACGCTGGACTTTATGTCCTCGCGGTACATGCAGGAAGGGGTTCGCCACAAGGCCTCTTCGAAATTAAAGTTATACCAAAGAGAGAGCAAAACCGTCGTCAGGGAGCATCTAAGGTTAAATACTTGTCTAAAGTCACATGTACGGATAAATGTACGGGGGATTATAGCCAACTTCAACCTCTAGACATCATCCAAATGGCCACAGGATACATAGATGACAATTTATGGCTAAAATGGGTTGTCCGAACAGCCCAAGAACAAATGGCAGGGGATTGCCTAGCCTGTGCTACAGCCCGCCCGCAATTAGTCACTGACCCTGCGCCCCTATTTTCCACAGATACCTGGGGTTACAACTGTATGTTACAACTGACCAAGATGGCTAGTCCTCCTAACTGCACCACCCTGGCCAAGGTTTTCCCTCCAATTGACAATGGTACTAGGACAGGCCCATTCACGCCTAACAGAGGCGCCGGTGGGTACACATGTTTCACCATGGTCCAAAAATCTCCGCGTTTTGACCTAGGAAATATCTCTGCGGATTGGTGTAACCACACCGTGTCTGGTACTAGTATAGGACATTGGGCCAGGGGTGGTCTCTACTATTATTGTGGGGGCCACCGCCTGTTCACCCGTATCCCCGAACTATCTGTGGGGTTGTGTGCTATGGTGCGCCTCCATGCACCCCTAATGTTACGAGGCGAAAAACTGGTGCACACGGACCCTAAAGCCTCCCTCAACATCAACCTAGTCACTCGACGTAGGGGACACGTGTTGTCCAAGCGCTACGCCCCAGGCCCCTTTGATTTATCTGCCAACTCTCCCACTTACATGGACTCCATAGGGGTGCCACGGGGTGTTCCCAATGAGTATAAACTCGCTGATCAAGTTGCCTCAGGTTTTGAGAACATTCCTTTCCTCGCAGCTATCTTCCCTATCACCCCTAACAAGAATGTAGACAGGATCAACTATGTACATTACAATGTGCTCCGTTTAGCTAATCTCACTAGGGACGCTGTAGAAGGACTCGCTGAACAGCTGGGGCCGACTTCCCTTATGGCAGTTCAGAATAGAATGGCCCTTGACATGCTGTTAGCTGAGAAAGGAGGTGTGTGTTCAATGTTTGGTGATATGTGTTGTACTTTCATTCCAAACAATACGGCTCCGGACGGTTCCGTCACAAAGGCTTTAGAAGGCCTTCGCACACTATCCATAACTATGCATGAACAATCAGGGATACACAACCCCTTGGAGGAATGGTTTACAAACATGTTTGGTCCATGGAAAGGTTTAATAATGTCTCTTTTGATTTCTATAGCTACTTTTATTGCCATTTTAGTAACATGTGGTTGTTGTTGTGTGCCTTGTATCCGCTCATTGTGTGTTAGATTCATCAGTTCCACCATTGAAGGAAAAGCTGTCCCTCCGTACCAAATGCCCTTGTTGGCTTATGCATCGGAAGGAGAGGATAGCATGATGACTCAGCAGACAGGACGCAGTTTTAATATACTTTGGTCTCCCTCCACTGTCATAAGAGGTTGTTATGGTGGGCAGTTCCCGAAGGTTTAAAGTACTCTAAATCCCAGCTTCTGATGGATTTATATAATGTTGGGGGACAGACGCAGTAGAAAAGAATGACAGTGGTTATGTGTCGAATGCTTTGTGTGAATTGATCTCTTGAGGTGAGATCAAAAGGGGGATTAAAGTAACCTGTATATCCTATATAACCTGTTTCAATAATTATAACCTGTTTTAATAATTATAACTTTGTCTGTGTAAAATGTATACTTATGAAACTAGACCAAGTGTTCTTATTTTGTTTTGTTTGATGTGGTCAATTGTGTGTGCGTTGACTTAGGAATGTAGAGGATCCAGTCGCCCCCCCGGGTTTTTAATGGGCCGGATAGGAGCATGGGGGGGTTGCAGGAGAAAGGTAATAAAACTGACACCATTGAGTCTATGCAGAGATTGTACTGAGAGAAAGATTGGGATGCGGAGTGGTACGGCCAGGTGCTGAGGATAAACGAAGATAAGGATTGGTACCTCACCCCCGTTCGACCCAGAATTGTTTATTTTATGGCTGCCATAAAAGATGACCTGGGACTGATCGGCGGCGCAGGAGATCCAAACTTCCCACACCTATGGCTGACTCACTCTGATTCGCTGTTTAGACCTCGTATGGCTGACTCACTCTGATTCACTGCCTAGGGCTCGCCCAGGAGTGAGTCCACCAATGGATGAACACCTAGGGAGGAGCAACCGACACAACTCCTCCCACACAACTCCTCTCCGTTTGTGGGCATAAATATTATGAATTCTGTACACTCGGGGCCTCTGTTCTGTCTGACTGTCTGATACGTACATCGCACGGTAGTAAGAGCCAAGGCCCGAAGTACTTCGTTATATTGTACTGTTGTTTTTACCATTAAATCAGCTTATTGTTAAACCTCATATCTCTGCGTCTGAGCCGTTCCTTTTTACAGCAGACCACTCATCAAACGAACGGCGCGGAGCGGGCTCGAACCTTCAACCACTGAAGGGTGCTTCAACCCCAACAATACCTTGGCAGTAGACTCAAACACAGACTCCTGACTACTCGCGTTCATGTTCAGAAGAATATCTTTATTTGCTGTCTGAAGAATCTTGACTGCTTGTTATGTGCTGCAGAGTTCTTGTGCTCACGGATTTTTTTGCGCAGTGATGAAAGCTGGACATCCCTTGATTGACCAGCTGGGGATTATCTTTCCATCAGCCCACTGAATAGCAATATTAACACCACGGGATGCCATGACACCCAGATCCTTCACATCATGGCATGGGGTACATCCTAGCCTTCCATTGTGAGCATACATCCATTCATTTTTCTGTTTGAACTGTTCATATTGTTCTTCTTTACATATAGAAGGGTATGCAGTAGGGCTAGCATCACCTGTGGTGGCTTCTGAGAGACCTGCTGCCACTTCTTCTGGCTGAGTCTCCTCTTCCTCCCTCTGGGCCTCAACTGTTATAAATTAGAATAAAAATGTATAACTAAATTCAGCAGACAGTCAAAAATGTACAAGTCTCTGTCTTTCTTTGAATTTTCAGAATAGTGGGTACATAAATTAAAATACTAATAAAATAAAATGTCTCAAAATGTATGCCACAATGTGCAGATTAAAATAGAAGATATCAAAGCAAAATATTTAATGTTAAAATATTGTGTTCTGAGTAAGACTCCTCAGGGTGCATCTGAGATTAGAGGGGATGCACCAGTAGTAGGGTTACGTTGTCTTTGGCGATCGTTGCCGGGGGGGGGGGGGGATATTTATGTTATCCCCCACTGTCCACACGCCGCGCGCGCCGTGAAAAGTCCCGCCCTCCCTGGTCGTCGCAGCTGTGCGTGGACGTCGCCCCGCTTGAGAATGAGATTAAAACAAGCCTCAGCCCGACATTAATCAAGACGGAACCAAACAATGCCCCCCGGCCCGGCTGTCACATTGATACATCATTGTGGCCCCTGAGCCAAAAAGTTTGGCCACCCCTGTTGTAGGACATTAACGATAAAACAGAATATTGTTGTTCTATTTTTAGACATCTCGCGATCGACTTGGAATCTCCCCGACTGGTTGGGCACCCCTTATAGAGATATACAGTTTGCTAGTTAGCTAACTTATTATATTCATCATGGCCAGGTTCATGTCCATTCTCTGGATCAGATATCTGGCATCATCACCTGTGTCATCTGTGGGCGTTGTTTTTCTAATTTTAAGCACATTCTGAGTTTCTTCATCTCTCTCCTTTCTCTTAAACATCTGAAGAATCGTCGTTTGCATTTTTGCTTTAATTACCACGTAGCCTAATTTTCTAGCTGTCACTCCATTCTTTTCTCCTGCCGCTGTTCTGATCAAGTGGGAAAAAGCAAATATTGCTCTGATTGTGTCTGGGCAACAAACGAATTTGCATAATTTCCCAGCAAGCATTGGGCTCATATAACCTTACAGAATCAGGCTGAAATCAGCGTAAAAAAGATGTAGAGAAATAAAAAATGCATTTTTTGGAACATTTCAATAAGGACACATTATAATAACACATTAAAAAAAAATAGACGATATCACAACCATAAGTGTAACAGACATCAAGAGATATTGGTATATATACCCCCTCATTAAAACAGGTATTGTAGCCAACATGAGACGGTTGGACAAGCGAAATGCGATTGCGACTAGATGCGCTTGTGACAGACGCTCAAATTCTACGGGTGGAGCTGTCAATTCTTCCCGGTCCTCCGGACCGCCTGGAAATCTCTTTCCGGTACTAAGGACCGGGTAGGACCGGCACACTTTCAACGATGTATGTATCATATACACAACTACGGTGTAGTTATGCAATGAATGAAAAACTTGGGTTGCAGGTTCCTCAACTTAATTAACAAGACATCTATCAATATGTGTGTATACCTCCACCATTACAGTGTCGTATTCTGCACATTTCTTATACTATCTACATACATAAGAGTATAATTCATATGTATAATATCAGTTAAAATAAGAGCTTCAACATAGTTACATTGCAGGAAAGCAATATATTAGACGTTAATATTTAAAAGAAGACCTTAATCTAAATTATTATTTAATGTTTAAATAAAGGTTAATTAGTTTGTCTGTTTTGCACATCCTCCTATTAATATCTTTGTACATCCGGCACTAAACTGTTTTATTGTAGAGATTACTTAGAGCAGGGGTTCTCAAACTTTTTGTTTATGTGGACCACTATTTATTATCAAGGATTTTCGCGGACCACCTCATATGCAAACCGTAAAAATAAGTACATAAACGTAGTGTTAAAACGCCGATATTTTTTTATAGTTAATTATGGACAATCAAAAGTAAATTGAAGCCTATTTGATACTTTTGTGACCGGTGTCTGTCTGCGTTGTGTATGTGTCTCAAATACCTCATTCACACCAACGGTGTTTCAGGGCCGGTTCGGAGCAGGAGCTTGAAAAGCACTGGGTTTTCCTGTTCACACCGCAGCGGAGCAGCCTCTTAGCTCCGGAATCCGGTTCGTTTCAAGCACCAAAAAATTCTCCGGCTAGAGCAAAAGCACCGCATACGTCACGCTTACGTTGAGGCGGGGGCAGGGGCAGGGGCGGCATCAACTCCTGAACAACAACAAAAAGCGCGCGTTTTATCCAGTTTGTACACAACGATGGAGAAACTTAACAAGCAGCAGTGGTCCACTGAAGAGACCAGTTACCAAAACCAAAACGAGTAGCGCTTCAACACAATCGGCCATTGTTGTTGTTGTCGGTGTGAGCTGTGAGGGGTTTCCGCGCGGTTTGGCTTTATGAAGCAGGCACGCAAACGGTTACGTCATGACGCAAACGATGACGCAATGACGCAGCACCAGTCGGACTCTGGGCGGTGTGAAAAGAGCCGGAGCTAAACCGAAGAACCGGTTCTGAACCTGAAAAGCTCTAGCACGGAGCTTGAACCGGAGTTGCGTTGGTGTGGATGAGGTATTAGCTCCGGAATCCGGTTCGTTTCAAGCACCAAAAAATTCTCCGGCTAGATTGAAAGCACCGCATACATCACGCTTACGTCAAGGCGGGGGCAGGGGCGGGATCAACTCCTGAACAACAACAAAAAGCCCGCGTTTTATCCAGTTTGTCCACAACGATGGAGAAACTTAACAAGCAGCAGTGGTCCACTGAAGAGACCAGCTACCTACTGGGAATCTGGTCTTCCGAAGAGGTACAGAGGAAGCTGGAGGGGAGCACGCGGTCCAAAGCAATGCTCCAACAATTGCAGAAAGAGATGGCAACCGCTGGTTTTTACCAAAACCAAAACGAGTTGCGCTTCAATACAATCGGCCATTGTTGTTGTTGTCGGTGTGAGCTGTGAGGGGTTTCCGCGCGGTTTGGCTTTATGAAGCAGGCACGCAAACGGTTACGTCATGACGCAAACGAGGACGCAATGACGCAGCACCAGTCGGGCTCTGAGCGGTGTGAAAAGAGCCGGAGCTAAACCGAAGAACCGGTTCTGAACCTGAAAAGCTCTAGCACGGAGCTTGAACCGGAGTTGCGTTGGTGTGAATAAGGTAAAAGAGGACGGCGGACGGTATTTTAATTAGGTCATCCCAAACAATGCCACAAGTGCGCACGCGCGCAGTGCACTCACAAAACGGGCAGACAGGTCTACAAAAAACTACCGGTATGCTCCTACTTTAGTTACTGTACTGCAAAAAGCAGACGGCGCTGCGCTCAACACACACACACACACACACACACACACACACACACACACACACACACACACAGACTCAAAACCATGGACACACAGGCATATAAGTAACATAAACAATGTATAGGCCTAAGTTGCATAAAGGCTTGAGCTACAGTATTGCAACTAAGCAGACAGCGCTGCTTCTCTCTCTCTCTATCTCCACTTTCAAAATCTATTTAAATCTCAAAACAAACATAAAACAAATTAACTTATTAAATAAACGAAACAAAAAATATAGCCTACTCAGGGGTGGATCTAGAAAAAATATTCATGGGGTGGCAGGAGATTTTGAGGGGTGGCATCCCCTGGCAGAAGTATATGCTGATTTAATCGCAGTCATATCAATCAATGTTAACTTGGAAAGCCACAATATTGTTCGCCAATCATATTTCCACGCTCGCGCCAGGGCCGGGGGAGGGGTTACAAGGCTCGTGTCTTGTGGTGCATTCACTTGCACTCGGACATTAGAGATTCTCTCATAAATGTCCGATGAGCCCAACGACCACTACCCCACTGCCTGATATCATTAAAAAGCTAGGAATCTCCTCTTTCCAACAGTGTATACAACTCAAAATGTGTCTTCGGGTCACCGAAAATCCTTGATAATAAAAAGTGGATTTTATTTAGCTTTTTTCCACGGACCACCTGCAGTACCCTAGCGGACTGCGGACCACAGTTTGAGAACCGCTGACTTAGAGTATCTTCTTGGTTTTTTATATTCTATATTTCTATCATTGACCTTCTACTTTCCCCCTATGAAAGTATGTACTCTTAATATGTTTTTCATCAATATAACACATAAAACAATAATTCAATAACGTGCTTTAACCACTAGGCGTGCACAAGGTACATACAGCCATAAAACTTTTTATTATTAGTGTTGGACACTTATGTATGTATAACATCTGAAGATGTTCATGTTTTCACATAATTTTTACAGCATATTGCTATATTATTTCAGACTCAGTTTTTACATTCTTATATCCAAAGAAAATCAGTAATATCTTCAAAAACTAAAAGTCCTTTTATATCAGCTGTGCACCTTTATGGTGTAAATATAACCTATCTACGAATTAGATCAAATGTAAAAGTCAGCCGAATTAGTGTTGATACTCAAGGAGACGTATTGTGTGAAGAGAAATTGAAGATGTTGTTTAATTGCTGATAGATTTATGATCCACGTCAAGTATTCAGTTTCGGCGGCATTTCTTCCAGTTTGTCCAGAACTCTTCTAATCAGGGCTCTATAAATAAGAACTACGGCAGATGTGTAATATGTAATGCAGCCGAACCGTGTATTACAATGCCGTTATGTGATGACTTCCAAAGAGAAAAGCAAGCACACTCGGAATAAAGTATTATTTTCTTTTAAAAGAAAATGTTTTCGTATTTCATATCGCATAAACATATCCCAGCGTGCATTGCGGCTAAAACATCCAATCAACGAGCTTAAACCATAGCTGAGGATCTTGGGTAATCAGTTCAGTGTCTGTGAATCGCAATGATTCTCGAAATGTCCCTTATAGGCCTACGTCTGTTTCTGGTTATTTTTATTTTGAAATTCTGTTCCTGAGGAACGGCTAAAAAGCCCGAGATTATGGAATTAAACAAATAAATAAAAACAAGGATAATTGTGTGTTATTGTTGAGTAAATAACAGTGTGTTATTTAGAAAAGAATAACAAATTAGAAGGAAAAAAAGATTTAAAAAAATACAGATTTCAGTATTTTGAGGCTCTGAGCCCCATTTCTTTTCCTCACAGATGGCAAAAAAAGTCCGACATTATACGATTTAAAATAAAAAACAATAATCGTGGCTTGATATTGAGTAAGGAGATGTTTTCATGAACCCCACAGCTTCCGGTCTACCAAGACCCGACCGGACAAAAAGACGTGTTGCAGGCACGAAACACACTACCAATAGAAATACATTGCTTTTAAAATCGTTCTGTGTGACACGAAAAAAAGGGGAAGATCGTGTTGGTGAACACGAATCAATAGATTAAATGTCGTGACTATAACACGAAATGCTGTGAGACTGGGTTGAAAGACCACAGCTTTCCAGGTGATTCATCTCGCCTCGTGCCCCTGACAAACAGTGAAATGACAAGCGATCATACGGATACCAAAATTAGTCAAATATTAGTGAATATGTGAATCGGTAAAGTGTCAGTCATTTTATGCTTTAAAGTTTACGATGCTGTGGGTAATTTTGTTTACTTCCCTCGAATTGTCAATTGAGCTTGGAATGAGGCAGGTGTTCTGATTGGATATTGTGTGGAAACCATGCCCTGCTGGAACAGACTGGAACTTTGCCACTAGTTTACTTGACTCCATAATGCATTCATTTATATAAATGTCTCCTTGTAATGTGTGTGTTTTATATCTATTATACTGTATCTTAGCATTTAAGGTTAGATTAGTTTAGGTTTTAGGGTATTTGTTAATGTTTCTTAGCTTGAAATGTTTCTGTTATACCTGAGCTCTCTTCAATTCTATGTGATGGTAATATGTATTGCGAATACTTTATGTTTAGTGACTTGGCGCTATTCTAAGCTTTAGAATTGACTCTCTCAAAAGCAGAAGTTGAGCAATGTTTTATTGCCAACAAGCTTTACAAAGGATCTGAATTTGAATAGAGATCAGAGTTGAACCCTGTCTTTTTGCAACGTTGCCTTCTTTTATTCATGAGCAAAATATTTTCCTATCTTCCACCAATCAGTTTGATAGCTAAACAAAACAAAACAATTAACCATGAAGGTTGCAGAGCCAGAACTAAAGTAACCCTTTTATGTGAGGTTAATATGTTTCGTCCCTGACGATTGAGGCACCAGATGAGAAAATACTCAGATTCATCCTTTTTTAGAAAGATAACAGCAGAGTTATAAGGACCTTAGTTAAACCCTGAAAGCATGTATAACAAAAACCAAATGGAATTACCAAATGGATTACAGCTGCTTTCCCCCGTTGGTTTGTTGTCATTAGTTCTCCATTGCAAAATCTTAAACTGTATAACACATTATTGTCGAAACTTTTTGAATGTCTATACTGCCTAGGGGTGTGCCTGCTTTACAGTAAGTGTGCGCTGTGTAAAAGGAAGCATTTTTTCTCTCGCAGAGTGTTCCTGGAGGTCTGTGCCTTTGTGTCTGAGTGCGTCTTCCTCCAAGGACGTTGGGAGGTTGTGCCGCAGACAGAGATATTTAGTTGGAGGTGAGCGCCCCGACATTTCAGCGGGAACAAGCAGTTTTCCTAACGCACAAATTCAGTGTTTGTCGCTGTGATTTATAGTGAACCGACCGTGGCCGCGCCGCCTGCATTGCTCATGTGGGCCAGTGCAACGTTAAAGAACACACACACACACACACACACACACACACAGACACACACATTCAACCGCAAAGAAAAAGGCACTCTATAGGAGGTATGCTCGCAAAAACGGAAACATGCATTAAGGAAATCTACCCGGCGGCATCTCATCTGTAACACACAAGCTCAGATCTTCACACACAATGCAGAGAGGTACACACAAACACAAATGTGCACACACACACACACACACACACACACACACTTAATGGGTCCAGGCAGCACACTGCAGAATGTTTTTCTGAGCGATGTGTGTGTTTAAGGGATACTTATCACTAAGAAGTTGTCTCTTACATCTGATGTCTCGGGAGATACAAGTAAAAAGACATTAACATGAGATATGAGAAAGTTCACACTGCGAGCATATGTCTGTGTGTCTGTGTCTGTGTGTGTGTGTGTGTGTGTGTGTGTGTGTGTTTGTGTGTGTGTGATCTGAAATAGTTGCATGTTGGATTTAGTCTTATTCCCCAGGGTGACACACACACAATCTCAACCACAGTGTCTGATGTATGATACTCAGCATGTACACATAGTTGTGTGTACATTTCAACACGCAGACACACACTATCAATCAAACACCACAAAAAGCCCAAAATACACACAAATATTCACAAACATGGGTCTGCTTGATCTGGATTTTTGACATGTTAAACTACAAAAAAATGTCACATGAGCGTAAATGTTTTTTTTTTTACATCTGCAATGTTTACATCACTTAGAGAGACTGACACACATAAACAAGAATGATCAAACCATTTACTTCTCCTTTACTTACTTACTAATTAGTCACTGCAATGAAAAAGCCAGCAATAAACAGCATATGATTTAATTATTGTTTATCAATAAATGACATTACATTACATGTTACTTGTTAGACGCTTTTATCCAAAGCGACTTACATACTCAATACTGTGGAAAATCCCCACAGGAGCAATTTGGGGTGAAGTGTCTTGCCCAGGGACACAACGACATGCTGACTGCAGTGGGACTCGAACTTGCTCTCCCCTGATTCGAAGTCCAGCACACTATCCACTGAGCCACAGCCTCCCTAAATCAAACAGTAAAACACAAAATAATTAATGAATGAACAAGTCTGTTTTATATGTTATAATTCAGTGACTGAAACTTTGGATGAGACAAAGAATCATGAAAGCCACGCAACAAGCTAAATGAAAAACTATGGGCTAGCATGGTGATCAGAACAACGGCTATCCCCACTTAAATCAGGAGGACACAGAGGATGCTGGGGGGTATACCGAAGAGCGAGTAGGAGGAGTTGTGTCCAGATATATAGAGAAAATGAGACTTATGTGTCTCCCCCCTCTCATTATGTGCAACAAAAGCTCACTTGCACATGGACAAGCTAATGTTGTTAGCTAGGATTCAGAGTGTAGTTTAATGTACTTTACGGAAACACCATGATATATCTGATGACAACATTTCCATCAAACACTTCTAGACTTAACCTGTTCTGCACTGAGCCTGTTTTTCAGGTCTCAGGCTCGAAAATGACATTCCCAGAACAAATGACCATATCTTCACTTCTAAAAGGGTTAAATTAATAATCTTTTTTCTCAAAGTAATGATCAACCTGTGAGTTGGATGTAGAAAAGTCAGAATCAATATAGATGTTTTTTATTTTAAAGAAAATTCAGATTGAACATAGTAAAAAACTGTAAATTATAGTGTCCGTCCAAAAATTATTTTTTACTTATAGTGAAAACTACCCTTGGATGATGGTAAGGTAGACTAAAAGCTTTAGGAATCCAAAGTACAACATATAATAAGTACCCTGTATCAAGATTGATGCAAAACAAGTGACATTTGACCTTTTTAGAGAGGTTTAGCAAAACAAAGTCCACTTCTGAGGTGATCTGGGTGGAAATGGCCTTTTTTACAGTTTCTCTGGAACCCACTGGTCGATTTTGGTGATTGACATCTCTTTCTGACCGTTAGAGCCAATAGAATCAAAGGGGAGTTTCCACATACACACCAAGTTACCATTGAGAAATGAAAGCTATGCGCACGCAGTTTTGCATGAGAGTGAACCTATCTCTCGCTCTGACATCTGAAAATGGAAAAGCAGGGTTTATTGCTTATGGATTATCAGAAATCATTTCAAAGGGACACAGACACATCGGATTAACCTATGGATTAACCTTCAGCAGCGTTTTTATCGTTTTAATGCCTTGAAGACCACTTTTGACCAGACAACGACAGGTAAGCCATGTTAGCGTTTTTAGCTACCTAGCGCCACATGTTTTGATGTCTGTTTTTGTTTATAAAGTCACGAGTTCTTATCATGGAGTGATAATGTAGGCACCTATTGATTCTGTGTCTTCTCACAATGCTAGTCCATATGTTGGATGTGCAGTAAAGATAAATAATAAGGGTTTTATGAGTGAATTTCTGTGCAGTAATGCGTTAGCATTTTTCGCTCGTTGCTAATTCAGAGGCTGAGTGTTAGCATTGTGGATTTAAAAAAAAAAAAAAAAAAAAAGATCAGTTAGCTGAGTTTCTTCCCATTGCATGGATATAAAACATTCATAGTTTATTAAATATTAAGATGCACTCAGACACTGTTTCCTGCAGATGACGCGTTTTTCCCCCCGGTACCGGGGGGCGGTGTAGAACAGGTTTTATTAAAACTATCATTATGTATTTTCCCTGACCTTTGCATTTAGCTTTAATAATAAATGTTCCTTAAAGCCTGTACAGTATGAATACATGGCCTCACGGAATTGTTCAAACAAGCAAACATAGTCATCTCTTTTCTTAAAAAGTATGAAAGAGAGAAGAAACGTCCTCTCCACATGTAGTCGGATATTGGATGGGATCAAGTAAACATAATGTAGGACGGCAGCCATAAGAGAAGTCCCCCTTCGTGTGTTGATGGATCATTACAATAAATCAACTGTACATTCATGTAGAGACATTAGGCTGATTGTCATAAACAAATGTGACTTAAAAGGACTGCCGGCCTCAACAGTGCATTTACATCATGCAACTGCCTAACCAGTTAACCAGTTGAGCCCCGAGCCTGTTTTTCAGGCCTCAGGCTCGAAAATTACATTCCCAGAACAATTGACTATATATCTTCACTTCTAAAAGGGGTAAATTCATAATCTTTTTTCTCAAAGCAATGATAAACCTGTGAGTTGGATGTAGAAAAGTCATAATCAATATGGAATTTTTTTATTTTCAGATTGAACATAGTAAAAAAATGTAAATTATAGTGTCCGTCCAAAAAAAAAACATTACTTATAGTGAAAACCACCCTTGAATGATGGGATAGTAGACTAAAAGCTTTAGGAATCCAAACTATAACATATAATAAGTACCCTGTATCAAGATTGATGCAAAACAAGTGACATTTGACCTTTTTAGAGAGATTTAGAAAAGAAAACCACTTCTGGGGTCATTTGGGTGCATTTTCCATATCTCAAAGACAAAGTCAAAGTCAGCTTTATTGTCAAAAATTCTACATTAGTTATACATCCAGAAATCTCAAAATATCGTTTCCCGCAGTCCCAGTGTGACATGTATACATAAAACAAAACAAAAAGGGCCTAGATAGATATCTATGGCCCCCCTCAGTCGATTTTGATGATTGACCTCTCTTTTTAACCGTTAGAGCCAATCGAATCGAGGGGAAGTTCCTAAAATCCATCTAAACCAGGGGTCTCAGACTTCATTTACCTGGGGGCCGCCGGACGTATAGTCTGGGCAAGTCTGGGCCGCTTCAAGTATTCCACAAAAAATGTATTAAAAATACAACATTAACAGTTCTTCAACATCTTCTTAACATGAACGGTTCTTCACAACATAACTATTCACAGTTGCTCTTGCCTACTCCTTGCTGGTAGAGACTGTTGTATTGGCACCCTCAGGCGACCGTCAAGAGGGACGGCCCTACTTCAGCGCGTTTGTTGATGAGAAGAAGAGGTCGTTGAAAGCAGCACAAAAGAAAAGGCTATGTTAAATCAACTAGTTTATTAGCAAAACAGACAGTCCAATTCTCACAGAGTACTCTGGACTCAATTCTACCACCGTGGGATACAAGTTATCCGGACAGTCAGTCAGAAGTGAGTTGTACAGTATTGAAATGTTACAGTAGTTATACATCCTGGACGACCCCCAAGCAGTGAGTCAGCTGGTGTTGATTTCATCTGGTCCGTCCCCTCTCTTTACAGTGTGTGTGTGCAAGTATGAACTAAGAGCACCTCCTGTTCTGAGTGAAACAGTCTCTCAAGACAACATTTGATTAGGTCAGCTGAGACCCCCTTGCACCATATATTCAAAAACTCACACACTAAACAGAACAGCAGATAAAAGATAACACCTTATTCTAACTTTATGTTGTTTCAAGTAACATGTAATGTTTCCTCAAACCCTTTTGCAAAAACCTCTGGATTCACATGACTAACAGAGTGAGAGACAATGGTCCTTCTAATAAATGTATACATTTAAAGTGAGCTGTCTTCGAGTTTAGAGGAAGTTCAGAGAAGGCTTTAGGCTATAAGAACAGTCAACCTTTGTTAGTTAACTACTCCTAAAGATGTCATGGGATGATGATGTTTAAACATATACAAGTATAGCTTTCAGAGAGAAAAACATGTGACATTTGTGTGGTAGGCTACATGATAAAATGTGTGTGCGTTATATCAAGAATCCTAAATGTTAATACATTTGATCTCATAATTCCCATAACAGATGTTTCACTATATGATGCACCTATCAGGTATAGTTGATCAATTATTATTTCGTTGTACAACAATCAAACAATAATGAGAAGTTACATCCCCTACTACCCCAGCAGCCTAACAGTAGCAACAATCATACAGCCTATAGCAGGGGTAGCCAACACGGTGCCCGCGGGCACTTAGTCACCCGCAGGGGCAACGTGAGTCGCCCGCCGGACATGTTCTAAAAATAGCTCGCCAAGCAAATCCAAAATGTATAAAATACACAAAACAAAAAAGGAAATGTAATTAAAAGAATCAACCCTATGCATAAACGAAACCTAAATCATAGCGAACTCTATCTACTTACTACAACTCTATATCTATATAACACCCCTCCTCCCCCCACCCCCCACAATGAATATCGACCAATCACGTTCTTTCTTGATTTGCGGGACCAGCGTTGCAGTCAGGAAGAAAAGCAATGTGGAGCGGCACGTCCCCGCTTCATAAGGAGTGTGAACGTGATTTTCCTTCTGGCAGAATCCTCACAACACATCAGCCCCATTGAACAGCCTAGTCGTG
Source organism: Dissostichus eleginoides (assembly GCA_031216635.1). Classification (NCBI taxonomy): domain Eukaryota; kingdom Metazoa; phylum Chordata; class Actinopteri; order Perciformes; family Nototheniidae; genus Dissostichus; species Dissostichus eleginoides. The sequence goes on along the minus strand of CM062265.1, from coordinate 32,989,961 downwards.
CCAGCCTATACAGCACATGAGGGCCAGAGTTTTACTCTGTGTGTTGCAACTTGCATATTTATTTATTGCACTTGACGCACACACGCACGGCGTAATTTCCACTGGGGACAGGGGGGACATGTCCCCCCCACTTTTCGAAATCCCGTTTGTGTTCCCCCACTTCACAAATATGTTTATTATTATTTTTTAACGCAAGCCGTCATCGCCACGGAGGAGCACACAGCCTCTGTGAGCGAGCGAGCGAGCGAGCGAGCGAGAGAGAGAGAGAGAGAGAGAGAGAGAGAGAGAGAGAGAGAGAGAGAGAGAGAGAGAGAGAGAGAGAGAGAGCACACCTTTATCTATTTAATATAGATAAAGTAAGAAATCATTCCAATGTGTAGCCTACTATAGGACAGTAACAAAAACAACAAAAAACTGTTTAAAAGGGGACTGATTAGTAAAATATGCATAAATAGAAAGAAAGAATGCTAGGTAAGATAAGAATAAACATGTTTAAATGATTTGTTATTGGTTGTGATCATATTCTAAAGATGTTTGGATTATTGAAAAGTATACAGCTCCCTTGAGTGTTGAGAGCTGTGTCCATAAATTCATTTTGTGCTCAAAGTGCACCAGATTGATGCATTTCACTTCAAAACAAATCTTCCCGGGGGGTGCATGCCCCGGGACCCCCCTGGAGGAGGAGAGGTCCACCCCCAAATAAAGCAGGATAAAATAATTAAATTGCATACATTTTCTTTTAGTAAACACTGAAAACGGGTCCCACAGACCCAAACAGCACACAAAGGTTAAAGGTCAGCATATAATAATGTTAAAATGTGCTAAATATATACACTGCAAAAAACAAAAAAAAGAGGAGTAAAAGTAGCCCCCAACTTGTTTTATTTTTTGAAAGTAGCCCTCATCCTAAAAAAGGTTGGTGAGCCCTGGCCTATAGGCACTGCAATGAGCACACACACATTTCATCTAAACAGGTTTAAGGCATACACATTCATTTATGGAATCTTTAAATGAATATAGAAAATACGCTGGATTCAACTTTTCTGCTATAACACTATAGCCAAAACTGTGAACACAGGTACATTAATTCCCCCCAGAACCTTCAAACATGCTTTGTTCATACTATTTTTTAAAACTTCTATACAGTGTCTGCCCTACGCCATCGTATAGATCTATCAGAAACTGAGATCTAGAATATTTGAAACCTTCATGGGGCCAGAACACAACTTTTCATGGCAGGGAAGGAACTATTAGAAGGGGTAACCTGAGTTCTAAAAAGCAGCATCTTGGTGTGGTGAATCATCAGGGCCCTCCTCCCCCTCATAGGAATACGCCAACAAGGGCATCTGATAGCGAGGGGGAGTCGCGGCTTTCCCTTCAATGGTGGAACTGATGAGTCGAACACACAACGAGCGAATACAGGGCACACAACAACACCCACATGTTACCAAAATAGCCATGAATGTAGCAATAGAAATTAGAAAAGACATTATTAAACCTTTCCATTGACCAAACATGTTTGTCATCCATTCCTCCATAAAATTGTTGACCCCTGAGTGTTCATGCATTGTTTTAGATAGGGTGCGAAGACCTTCCAAAGCTCTAGTCACGGAACCTTCAGGTGCAGTGTTATTGGGAATAAACGTGCAGCACATATCACCGAACATTGCGCAAACACCCCCTTTTTCCGCCAGAAGCATATCCAACACCATCCTATTTTGCACAGCCATAAGGGACGTTGGACCCAATTGTTCAGCCAGGCCTTCTAGCGCGTCCCTAGTGATATTGGCCAATCGGAGTACGTTGTAATGTACATAGTTGATCCTGTCTACATTCTTGTTAGGGGTGATGGGGAAGATAACTGCGAAGAAGGGAATGTTCTCAAAACCTGCGGCAACTTGATCAGCGAGTTTATACTCATTGGGAACACCCCGTGGCACCCCTATGGAGTCCATGTAAGTGGGAGAGTTGACAGATAAATCAAAGGAGTCTGGGGCGTAGCGCTTGGACAACACGTGTCCCCTACGTCGAGTGATTAGGTTGATGTTGAGGGAGGCTTTAGGGTCCGTGTGCACCAGTTTTTCGCCTACTAACATTAGGGGTGCATGGAGGCGCACCATAGCACACAACCCTACAGATAGTTCGGGGATACGGGTGAACAGGCGGTGGCCCCCACAATAATAGTAGAGACCAGCCCTGGCCCAATGTCCTATACTAGTACCAGACACGGTGTGGTTACACCAATCCGCAGAGACATTTCCTAGGTCAAAACGCGGAGATTTTTGGACCATGGCGAAACATGTGTACCCACCGGCGCCTCTGTTAGGCGTGAATGGGCCTGTCCTAGTACCATTGTCAATTGGAGGGAAAACATTGGCCAGGGTGGTGCAGTTAGGAGGACTAGCCATCTTGGTCAGTTGTAACATACAGTTGTAACCCAGGTATCTGTGGAAAACAGGGGCGCAGGGTCAGTGACTAATTGCGGGCGGGCTGTAGCACAGGCTAGGCAATCCCCTGCCATTTGTTCTTGGGCTGTTCGGCAACCCATTTTAGCCATAGATTGTCATCTATGTATCCTGTGGCCATTTGGATGATGTCTAGAGGTTGAAGTTGGCTATAATCCCCGTACATTTATCCGTACATGTGACTTTAGACATGTATTTAACATTAGATGCTCCATGAAGAAGGTTTTGCTCTATCTTTGGTATAACTTTAATTTTGAAGAGGCCTTGTGGCGAACCCTTTCCTGCATGTACCGCGAGGACATAAAGTCCAGCGTCGGAGAGCACGACCTTCTTTAGCGTTATGAGCACCGGATTACAAAACATGGCGGAGCACGGGACGTCTGGGTTTCTCCTGACCACGTTCATTCTATATTTGAGGGATCTAACAATTTCCGCCGATCGGTAAGATGGCGTGTATCCCCAGTCATCAGGACCCCAATTTGCTAGGACATTGGACCAGGACTCGCAGGAGCAACCGTAGGTGTATGTGACGGACACATAGGGGTCGCCTTTGGAAAAGTATGTACTGCCTCTGTAAGTGTAAGGATCGCCTTTGACCTATCTTTGATGCTTCTGTTACATACCGCAGGGGCTAAGCAGACGTATTTGGCTAGGTAGGAATATGTCCTGTCGAGGTTTCTGCAGGGGGCAATTTTGCACAGGTCGATTTGTACTATTCCATCACTACCTGCTTGGAAAGTGAAGGTTTGTTTAGGAGACATTTTGGTAACTACCTCATATTTGGCCCGTTTGACCCTAGTTACGGACTCCTCTAGCAGGGGAATGGAGTCTGGGTGGTCAATGGAATCACTTAAAACAAAAATAAGGCAAGGGTGACGATCGTGACCAGGGCTAGCCCTAGCAACCATCTCCAACTCCCATACATGGTTAGGTTGTTATTTTCAATAAACACAACAAGGGTTATTTCTGTTATTAATAATAGGAGATTTACTAGGACGCAAGGAATTAACACCAATCAAATAATAAGGCTATTCGCTAATGGGCCATATAACTAAGAATGGTGTTCAAGATACAAACAGTGTCCCAAGTAAACCACGATTCCCACTAGCAGAGTACACCAACAAACAATAAGGAAGTGTAATCCACAGTCTGTCATTATTGAGTACCTTTAATCAGTGGTCCGTGTTATTGTAATTAGGTTCTTCTGAACACAATGCTAAAATCTCCTAAGGAGATTTTTAAAACTAGGGTGTAAAATAGTACCCTGTAATGGTAAATACTGTGCTCCCAGAACCTGTTAAATATAAGGTTCAGTAAAACCTGTTAATAGAAGGTCTGGTGAGTGGGGAGACTTTCACTGCCCTTTAACTATAGGGCTAACCTCTCGTTATATATAACCTACTACTCTTATTAGAAAGAGGCCCTATACGTGGGCATAAAAATGCTGCTAATTATTGGAAAGTGCCCCTAAAGGTGGGAGTAAAAAAGTCGGGACCTATATGGAGCCGTGTGTTTCAGGGGCGGGGTCCCGTAGACTCGTGTCCGCCTCCTCGCCGGCCGTAATCCCTTTCCAAGATCGCCTGTTGTTACCTCTGTGTCTTTGTCCTTGTCATCTGTTGTGTGGGTCGTTGCTTCTGCTGGGCTGTCGTCGTCAGATGTGTCGTTCTCTCGTCCTGCTGCAGCGATGTCAGTTCTGATGTCGTCTAACGTCCTTGCTGGAGGTTTTCCAACGGCGCACTGGCTCCAATGATACCACGTTTCCCCCTTTCCTTCGAGGCGAACTGCATGTGATGTCCTCTGAGTCACTCTGTGCGGGCCGGTGAACCTTGGGTTGAGCCACTTCGGACGGATGACCTTCAGCCAGATGAATTCTGCGGTGTTAGCCTCATGCTTCTCCGGTCCCCCTTTGGCGTCGGCAACCTGGGTGGAGAAATCTGATACCAAGCCCTTAAGTTGCTGGTAGTATGGTTTGCTATCCATCTCTTCTACTTCTTTCCCCACTGCTAATGCTCCAGGTCCAGGAAACTGGTGACCATGTGTTAGCTTAAAAGGAGAGAAGCCTGTGCCTCTGTTTACAGAACTGCGAAGGCGTCTGGGATTGGTTCCTCCCTGAGATCCACTCTCAACTTCACATCCTGTATGACCTTGTCCTCACATCGGTGTGGTTCTCCACTGCCCATGTTGTCTGCGCTATTCACGCCCTCATGTGAATCGGTTATGTGTGCTTCTGTCAAAGTTTTCTCAAGTCTTGTCTGTCTGGTGGATGACATGGTGAATGCGCTGGAGTTAACAAATGAGACAATGCTGTGTGTCGTCAAAACTGTCAATGGGTGCTGCATCACGATGTGTGAAATTTTGTTTAAAATCCGAGCTGTTCCTGCTGCATGTCGTGTGCATGGAGGTTCTCTGTTTTCCACTCTATCCAGTGTTATGCTAATGTACATCAGTATTGACCTACATCCCCCTTTTTCTGAAAGGATTCCGTTTACGGTATTCTCATTCTCAGAAATGTCAAGGAAGAAAGGCAATATGTATGATGCAGAAGCCAGTGCTGTTACCTGGGACATGGATTGTTTCAGAGAGATGAATGCTGATTCTGCTGTCTGAGTCCAGTCAAGTGTTGCTGTCAAGTTTCTGATACCTTTGTCGTTGATCAGAGCTCTGAGCTCTGCAGTCCTTGGGTTGTACTCAGGTATGTAATGTCGGCTGTAGCCTGTCAGGCCCTGAAAGATAACATGTCTTTTACAGTCTTAGGTTTCGGGTTGTTCAAAATGAGCTCCTGGTGTGATGCTGACATGCCTGTACCTGCCGGAGAGATGAGCCTGCCCAAAAATGCAACCTCCTTGCGGGTACACTGCAGTTTCTTTTTGGATACCTTGAACCCTGTTGTGTGCAGGCGCACCAGTAAATTACGAGTGGCTTCCAGACAAGAGGCTGCTGAAGGGGCTGCAATAAGCAAGTCATCCACATATTGTATCAAAACCACTCCCTCTGGTAATGAAACCCCGTCCAACTGTTCCCTCAAAACTTTGTTGAAAATTCCTGGGGATAAACTGAATCCCTGAGGAAGTCTGGTGTACTGCAATCTTTCTTTGTCAATGGTAAATGAGAAAATCGGTCTCATTTCTTCTGCCAATGGAATGTAGAAGAAAGCATTTGCAAGATCAATACATGTAAACCACGTGTGCTCTGGAGTAATGTTGCAAATGGCTGTGTAGGGATTTGGAACTGGTCTCAAAGGAGTAGTAGTGATAGCGTTGATAGCTCTAAGATCATGTGCCATTCTGTAGTCCCAATTGGGCTTGTGTACTGGTAAAATAGGTGTGTTCCAATCACTGTGGGAGGGTTCCAAAACGCCTGCCTTCTTAAGACCTTCCACTGCCTGGGTCACCCTTTCTCGAGCCAACGGTTTTAACGGGTACTGAGAGAGATGAACCGGAAGTTCCGTATCAACTGTGAAGGTAATTGGAGTAGCTTTTGAACAAAAACCCACGTCATGAGAGTCGCTTGACCACAAGTCAGGAGGGAGGTCACGTATCATGTCTGCTGTAAATGGATGATCTGTTTTCTCCCTACCATGATTTCTGTCTACCTCGTGCCTTTCCATGAAGATGCATTCCTGTGTCTGAATTAGGGCTGCAACAAACGACTAATTTGATAATCGATTAATCTATCGATTAATGAAACGATTAATCGATTATTCGGATCGTTAAGGTTTTAACTGTACTACTACTTTTATCGATACCGCTTATCGATCCGGTCTTTTAACGGTACTCTCATCGGTTCTTTTGGAAGAACAAAATGAGGTAAACTAACTAAACAAATTGTGAATAAAATTAACATTGCTTTTTATTTAAATTAAATACATAATATTTCACATCAAAAGAAACAACAATGTTTTAACAAACCGTATTAAATAATGTGATGACAGAACTGTAAACAGAATAGCTGAAACTTTAACAAACTAAATAACTCAGTTACCTCTAATCATTAACCATGTTTGTATAATTGAGTTAACTCCGTGTGTTGCTGCTAGCATACATAACACCTGACGTGGAAACGTTACTCGTGGATGGGGCTACAGAACTACTAGAACAGGGGTTCTCAAACTTTTTGTTTATGCGGACCACTATTTATTATCAAGGATTTTCGCGGACCACCTCATATGCAAACCGTAAAAATAAGTACATAAACGTAGTTTAAAACGCCGATATTTTTTTTATAGTTAATTATAGACAATCAAAAGTAAATTTAAGCCTATTTGATACTTTTGTGACCGGTGTCTGTCTGCGTTGTGTATGTGTCTCAAAGAGGACGGCGGACGGTATTTTAATTAGGTCATCCCAAACAATGCCACAAGTGCGCACGCGCGCAGTGCACTCACAAAACGGGCAGACAGGTCTACAAAAAACTACCGGTATGCTCCTACTTTAGTTACTGTACTGCAAAAAGCAGACGGCGCTGCGCTCAACACACACACAACACACACACACACACACACACACACACACACAGAGACTCAAACCATGGACACACAGGCATATAAGTAACATAAACAATGTATAGGCCTAAGTTGCATAAAGGCTTGAGCTACAGTATTGCAACTAAGCAGACAGCGCTGCTTCTCTCTCTCTCTATCTCCACTTTCAAAATCTATTTAAATCTCAAAACAAACAAAAAACAAATTAACTTATTAAATAAACGAAACGAAAAATATAGCCTACTCAGGGGTGGATCTAGAAAAATATTCATGGGGTGGCAAGAGGATGGCAGGAGATTTTGAGGGGTGGCATCCCCTGGCAGAAGTATATGCTGATTTAATCGCAGTCATATCAATCAATGTTAACTTGGAAAGCCACAATATTGTTCGCCAATCATATTTCCACGCTCGCGCCAGGGCCGGGGGAGGGGTTACAAGGCTCGTGTCTTGTGGTGCATTCACTTGCACTCGGACATTAGAGATCTTCTCTCAAAAATGTCCGATGAGCCCAACGACCACTACCCCACTGCCTGATATCATTAGAAAGCTAGGAATCGCCTCTTTCCAACAGTGTATACAACTCAAAATGTGTCTTCAGGTCCCCGAAAATCCTTGATAATAAAAAGTGGATTTTATTTAGCTTTTTTCCACGGACCACCTGCAGTACCCTCGCGGACCACCAGTGGTCCGCGGACCACAGTTTGAGAACCGCTGTAAAGACAGTCGGTGCATTTCTCCGTCTGGATGTGGTACACTTTTGCTAAATGTTTCGACAAATTGCTCGTGTTACCGCCCTTACATGCTAAACTCTTATTGCACTTTTGGTAACGAGCATTGTCCATATCGAGACGGGTAAAGTTTAACCACACCTCGGAGCGCGGTCTCTCCGCCATCTCCTCCGTGTGTGTGTTGCTTCATGTAGCAGCTGCGTGTGTGTGAACTGCCCCGCCCCCTCGCACACAGACGGGGGAGAGAGATCCCTCGTCTGGATTGGAAAGATCGAAAATACATCATAGACGCATTTTTTAGTCTTATTGCATATTATAAACGGAGTTGGCGACACTAAGACTGCGATATAATGTTTATGTAGCAATAATACATATGACATATCTTTTTTAAATGTCTCCTGTACCGATAAAAAAAACGATAACGTTGGAGCTGAACTGCCTGTGAAACACACGTGATGACGTCACCAACGAATCGACGACTGAATTAGTTGGCAACTAATTTGGTCATCGATTTTAATCGATTAAGTCGATTAGTTGTTGCACCCCTAGTCTGAATCTTAAGTGCATAGGCGCTGTGCGAAGGAGAGAAGGTAAGTGATGCTATCTGCGTGGGCTCCCAGTCATCGACCTCTAACAGTGCTTTGACATGGGACCCAGTTATTTGGCTTCGTAACCTTTCCTAATGGCTAGGGAAATGTGTGGGGTGGCTTCAGAAGAAATACGGTACCAATATTGTTGTTCGTCAGTTAGATCAATCGCTGCGGCTACCCCTGCTTGGCCAATATATAACTTTACTGCATTTACCTCCCACTTAGCCATTGCTACCTCTGCATCAAAGGCATAGGCGTAGGTTTGGTCATCCTGTCTATCATAGTACAGAGTAAGATGGGGAGGGTCAGGAGGAGGGCCGTAAGGGCGGAGGAGATTGATCCAGGGCTTCCACTGTTGAAAGATAGAAAAAAGTCCGTAGTTCTCCTGTGGCCGGTCTAGCAGGCCCCAGTATATAGTTGCATACTGGGTAGCCTCTGCGGCTGTAGACTGGGATATCATCATCTGGGAGCCTGTTCTGATTGTGGACAATGAACAGTTCAACTTAGTACCATCGGGAAATGAAATGATGAGACCATCAGGGGAACAGAGGATAGAGGCATTGGCTTTGATCAAAACGTCTCTGCCCATGAGGTTGGCCGGACTTTGGGGTGCAAGGATGTACTGATGGAAAAAGACCTGGCCTGCTATCTTAGTGGTCAGAGGTGTTGAGAGCGGTACATGTTCTATTTGTCCCGAAAACCCTATGACTGCGACTGTATCATCTGAACTGGATTTGTCGAATTTAGGAGTGTTGATATCGAGCCCCAGAATCAACCAAAAACGGCAGTGAAATCTGCTTAACAGTCATGTTCATGTAAGGATCCGCCAGGCCCGTATAATCTGGGTTCCCTGGGCCTCCTCTTTGTGGGTAATACCCCTGCTCCTGATCAAACTACACGTACTGTCCACCAGGGACCGCCATTGCGTTCGGAGCCATATGTCCATTCTGAGCTTGACCCTGTGGCGCCATCCCATGGTTCTGCTGGTAATACTGCATTTCTGTTCTGGTTCTTTGTCCGCCTCTTTGTCCCCCTTGTCCCCTTCCTCTTTGTGGTGGTGGTGCGCCATGCGGGCACTCCCTCCACCAATGGCCAGACTGACAACACACGTGAAGCACACCTTCTGGGCTGATGGTCCTTGGAACGCCCTTCTGGGAGCTACCTACCCCCACCACCCCTACCTCTATACCCGCCACCCCTCTGTGTCTGTGTAGCAGGATTAAAGACATACGGAGCCATATTGTAAGCAGGAGCCGGAGGCGGATACACCCCAGGGAAAGGCCAGAACGGAGCCGGCTGTTGGGCCGGAGCCACGGGAGCTTTCGGCACATCACTATCTGAGCGGACAACAAGCTGTTTGGCACTTTTCTTCTCGGTCTGTACTGCCTTACGGGCTAATTCTAGCTGTGTGCGGAGGAGCTGGACTCTTAACTCTTCCTCCTCTGTCTTTGTCTTGGTAAGTACCTTATTGTATTTACCCATGTGGTGGGCCAAGTGCCTTTCCCACGTCTGTGTAGGCAGATGGTCTGCCTCTGGATTGTCTTCCATAAGAGCCTTAATCTCTGCTGGAACTGCAGCAAGAATTTCTTTGCGGAACATCTGTTTGTGTTGATCATTATTGTCTGGACTACAATCAGTGGCTGTAGTGTACTGCTCCCTGGATCTGAGCAACATGGTTGCTGCAGCCTCTCCAGGAGTGAATGTGAATGCTAGAGACCCATACCCGCCCCCTGTTTGTGGGAAATGCTCTCTCATGGCGGTGCTCAATTGGCTGTGTATGTTGTTCGTGGTGATGGGAAGATCGTCCCGATAATTTCCTGTTCCCACCCTAGCTTCAACTCGCTGAACTTCATACGCACTCGTCTGCTGAGACAAAATTCGCCTGAAATCCCCAATGCAGATGCTCTGCCCTGTTGTGATATCAGCAAACTTCCTCATCCAATTTCTCCCTCCCTCCGTAGGTAGGGGCATTCTGTCAACCAGTGCATGAATGTCACCCATAGTGAACGGGTGGTATGTCGACCCTCCAGATTGGAGAGCTACTAGTGGCATGTTCAAAGCAACATGCGTGTCAGGATTCTCGTCACGTTGTCTCTGGCTACGTCTTACCATCTGAGGTAATTTAGCTACTGTCTCTTGGTCAGCTTCTGAAATCTGTCCTGTCATGGTTATAGTCTGAACTCTGTTCTTTTTACGGTGTCTACAGTTCGGTTCTGCTTCCTTCATCAGTGCAGACAAATACTGAGCATAGTTTTGTCTGTCTTCGCCTGAGTCCGAACCGTCCAAGTCATCGTCCTGGTCAATATATTCTCTCTCAGAAGAGACTAGTTGCGCTATTGGAGCACGTCTAGTCTGTGTGGATCTCTCTGCAAATGGTTCTCCATTTAAACTAGCGCTTCTCAGTGGTGAGAGGTTAGGGGAGGCTTCTCTGCACATAGTACGCGCTCTGCGCCTGTGTCTATCCTCTTTGTGTGGCTTGCGTCCCCTATTTTCTGTGTCTGAGTCATAGGCCCTATGCCTAGTCCTATCTTCTCTCTCATGTCTGTCCTTTCTTTCACGCTCAATCTCACCCTGTTCTCTCTCTCTGCGTGCTATCGCTTCCTTCCACACTTGCTCTTCGTAAGCATCCTTTCGTTCATTTTCTTCCTTATCATTTATGTCTATGATTGCTAACAATTCAGCTACCGTAGGTTCCTCACCGGTATCTGTCTTCGGAGTCAACAATGCCCTCAGTCTAATCATTTGTTCTTCGTCAGGTTTGGTCTTGGTAACTGGTGGGGTGTTGCTCTCTTTAGCTGCTAGCTGACGAAGAGTAGTCATGGTGGTCTGCACCCTTTTTGTTTCTGATTCTGTAGCTTCCCCACTGTCTGACGGTTGTGCGTTAACTGAGCTACAGCTTTCCCTTTCCCTGGGAGTAGAGGTGAGTCTGTTGGGAATCAGAGAGACATTTCCTATCATTCTGAAATTCCCTCCCCTTCCGACGTCATATTCTAGTTCTGATTCAGAAAATGCGTCTGTAGACAGCATCTGAAGGTTTGTCATGGGAGGGGAATTGGGTGAGGGGGGGGTAGAGGTGGAGGGAAACGTATAGGGAGGGGGTTGGGTCTTAAAGGGGTTGTACAGATCTGGATAGAGGAGGGGACTGCCCTCTGGGATGTCTGGGAGGGGCCCACCATACGGCTTCTCCTTCCTGACTGTCTCTATCACTTCTGCGGGAGGGGCTGGTGCAGGACTGGGTGGGGCTGCTATGGCGGGCAGATTTTTGGCGGGAGTTTTGCTCAGAGGGCAGGCTACTGCCACTCCGTTCATAGCTAAGGCTGCGTTATGGCCTATTCTCCTTAGCTTGTCGACTAGCTCCCTTTCTTTGTTAAGTTTAGAAGCCCTGATAAATCCTGCCTTCTGCTTGTTGAGTTTCTAATTTCTGAACCAACTGTCGCTCGTATGTATTGAGTGCTGTGGCTAGGAGACTTATTGCCTCGTCACCCTCTACTCTATTCTCTGCGATCATCCGATCGTGTAAGAAACGGAGATCCCTGCTCGCCTTTTTACGATCTCCGGACTTAAGTCCGCTAAGTATCAATCTCTCTGCTTGTCCCCACTGTTCCCTTAAACTACCCGGAACAGGGACTCCTAATTCTCTCTCTTCACGTTTAAATTCTCCTTCCATTTTGACTTCGTTCGTATCTGCTTCTCCTAAAGGTTTTAGTTTTTATAAAAAATACCAGGTACTTCTGCGTACTATAATTTACTAAATATTGCAGTTTTATTCCCACAGGTATACAGTCTGATAGTTTTCGGTGCGAGGTGTATTTCAACCAGTTACTGAGACTTCCAAGAGCGCTTCGACACCCTCTTACGAGGATGCGGCCCAAGGCACGGAGTCGAAACCCAGTCTACAATAACCTTTGATCGTCACGTATATGCTATCAGATACAAATAAGATTCTACAATACTTTCAGGGACGGTCCTTTCAAATTGATGTTGAAAATTGCGTCCCTTACTGCGTATTGTTCACATATAATATACAAACACAGTTAATCACACTCAAAATAAATATACCTAACGTAGCCCCAGATCCGTCTAAGGGTTGCCTGTGTACGTTAGTCGATGAGCCCAAACCCCAGAATTCGTCTAAGAATTACTGTGTGTGTCATCTTATTTCTCTGAGTATTTGCAGCTGGGCTTCCTTTAACAATTTAAACCACTGAAATCTCGGACGATGATTGCAGCTGGACTTCCTTTACCAATTTATAACCACTGAAATCTCGTTAAAAAAATTAGATAGTACTGTCTGCCTTATATAGAAACTACAACACTGAGAGACCCCAGTGACAACTCTAAAATTTGGTGAATCTCCAATCACAGATTTTGAATGTAACCGGTATCTGCTTACCTCTGTTTTTAGAAACCCGGGTTTTTTAGTTGTCACTGGCGCTCGGAGGTGTTTGACCCTGGACCACTGCGTCCGCTGTTTCGTCAGATGTGCCGCTGTTCAGGACCCTTCTCTCATCACATCGGTCGGTCACCAAGTTTGTTGTAATGGCACCCTCAGGCGGCCGTCAAGAGGGACGGCACTACTTCAGCGCGTTTGTTGATGAGAAGAAGAGGTCGTTGAAAGCAGCACAAAAGAAAACTACAAAATAAAAGGCTATGTTAAATCAACTAGTTTATTAGCAAAACAGACAGTCCAATTCTCACAGAGTACTCTGGACTCAATTCTACCACCGTGGGATACAAGTTATCCGGACAGTCAGTCAGAAGTGAGTGTACAGTATTGAAATGTTACAGTAGTTATACATCCTGGACGACCCCAAGCAGTGAGTCAGCTGGTGTTGATTTCATCTGGTCCGTCCCCTCTCTTTACAGTGTGTGTGTGCAAGTATGAACTAAGAGCACGTCCTGTTCTGAGTGAAACAGTCTCTCAAGACAACATTTGATTAGGTCAGCTGAGACCCCCTTGCACCATATATTCAAAAACTCACACACTAAACAGAACAGCAGATAAAAGATAACACCTTATTCTAACTTTATGTTGTTTCAAGTAACATGTAATGTTTCCTCAAACCCTCTTGCAAAAACCTCTGGATTCACATGACTAACAGAGTGAGAGACAATGGTCCTTCTAATAAATGTATACATTTAAAGTGAGCTGTCTTCGAGTTTAGAGGAAGTTCAGAGAAGGCTTTAGGCTATAAGAACAGTCAACCTTTGTTAGTTAACTACTCCTAAAGATGTCATGGGATGATGATGTTTAAACATATACAAGTATAGCTTTCAGAGAGAAAAACATGTGACATTTGTGTGGTAGGCTACATGATAAAATGGGTGTGCGTTATATCAAGAATCCTAAATGTTAATCGATTTGATCTCATAATTCCCATAACAGATGTTTCACTATATGATGCACCTATCAGGTATAGTTGATCAATTATTATTTCGTTGTACAACAATCAAACAATAATGAGAAGTTACATCCCCTACTACCCCAGCAGCCTAACAGTAGCAACAATCATACAGCCTATAGGCACTGCAATGAGCACACACACATTTAATCTAAACAGGTTTAAGGCATACACATTCATTTATGGAATCGTTAAATGAATATAGAAAATACGCTGGATTAAACTTTTCTGCTATAACACTATAGCTAAAACTGTGAACACAGGTACATTAAGACCTGGCAGCGCTTCCTCTCACACAGCTGAGCTACATTTGGTTTGAGGGAGGAAGCAGTTGAAACCCTTAGTATGGCTTGAAGATGTTCATCAGTAAGTCTGGACCTGTACTTTGACTTATTGAAGTTCATGGTGGAGAAGAGCTGTTCATACATATATATGCTCCCAAAAAGGCACATGGTCCGCTTGAACATCCTGGAAAGCTCAGGGAAGGAGGGGGGCAATTCTCTCATGAACTGTCGAAGCTTGTCTGCTTTCCCATTCACTTCCCTGAACTTGGCTTTGAGCTCAGAATTGCACTGCACATCAATGAGCTCCATTTGAAGCACACCAGGGGCATTTTCCACATCAAAGGAGAAGGGGTCTGCAAAAATTTGGAAAGTGGCTCTGTGTGTCTTGAAGTCTGCAAACCGCTGATCAAATTCCTCCTGTAGCTTCACAATGGCATCAACATACTTCTCACCACTGAATGCTGTTCCCCGGTCCATGAGAGCCTTGCATGCTGGGAAATGGCAGAGGTTTTTCTGAGGGAGCTGGGCTTTCCATTACACCAGTTTTGTAGAGAATGCTTTGACATTGTCATATACTGCACTGACAAGCTGGCCCTGGCCCTGCAACTTCTTCTTCAGTGCATTCAGCGCCTGCGTGATGTCAACAAGAAAAGCTAAGTCCATGAGCCATTTGGGATCACTCAGCTCGGGAACAGCCATCCCTCCCTTCTCCAGCATGAATACTTTCAGTTCTGTTCTCAACTCAAAAAACCTCTTCAGGACGTTTCCCCTGCTGAGCCAACGTACCTCTGTGAAGTAGAGCACATCCTCATATTCTGACTCAATTTCCTCCAAAAAAGCACGGAACTGGCGGTGCTTTAAGCCCCTGGATCTGATATGGTTGATGCATTTCACAACGACAGACATTACATTGTCAAACTTCAAGCATTTGCTGCAAAGAGCCTGCTGATGGATAATGCAGTGCAGAGCAATAGCCTCCTCCACACCCACCTCCTCCAGTTTTCTTTGAACAAGTGCCACCAGCCCATTTTTCCTCCCTGTCATTGATGGCGCTCCGTCGGTCGTAATTCCAACAAACCTCTTCCATGGCAGACCGATATCCGCAATGACATCACACAGTTGCTGGAATATCTCCTGAGCGGTGGTCTGGCCATGCATTGGTTTCACTGTCAGCAACTCCTCTGTCACTTCAAACTTGTCATCAACACCACGGACATACATTGCGAGCTGAGCGGTGTCAGTGATGTCCGTGCTCTCATCAAGAGCCACAGAGTATGCACAGAAAAGTTTGGCTTTGTCGCACAGCTGATCATATATGTCACTTGATAAGTCAGAAATGCGCTCTGCCACTGTGTTAGCTGACAGGCTGATGTTGTTAAACTGACCCTTCTTTTCTGGACAGACTATACTTGCAGCCTGCAACATGCACTTTTTTACAAACTCGCCTTCCGTAAATGGCTTTCCCGCCTTAGCAATCATCTCACTCACCACATAGCTAGCTTCGACTGCTAAATCAGCCTCATTGCTTCCTTTCTTGAAGAGATTTTGTTGCTTCCATAGAATTTTTTTTAGCTCTGTGACTCTTTTCTCTCTCTCGTCTCCCAGGTATTTTGTATACTCTGCATGTTTAGTTGAGTAGTGACGTTTGACGTTATACTCCTTGTATACAGCGATTTTCTCTGTGCATATAAGGCACGTTGCGTTTCCCCTGTACTCGACAAAAAAAATATTCAGTCTACCACTTCTCCTGAAATGTTCTGTGGTCATCATCGACTTTTCTTTTCCCTGAAAGTTTTGATGAAGACATGACTGGGCGAGATATTTTCCTTCCACTCTGTGTCACTTTTGGATCACTCTGTGATTGATTCCGCTGCGCGCATTTGATTGACGTGTGGCGGAGTTCCCTCGGAGGGGGGGAGGGGCGAGGGAACTGCACGCAGCAGTTCCCTGCCAGCAGCGGGATCAATCCAAAAATAAAATTAAAATCTAAAAGCGCAAACGTAAACGCGCGGGCCAGATTAACACTATTATGTGATATCAACAACCGGGCCATGAGAAACTGTCTCGCGGGCCGTGTCTGGCCCGCGGGCCTGGAGTCTGAGACACCTGATCTAAACATTACCCATTGGTGAATGAGTGATGCGTAGCCAGAATGCCCAAAACCAGAAGCTGTCATACACTCTCGTAGCAGCTAATATGAAATCTCCGTTATTGACATAAATATGAAGATAGATTATCAGTAATCATTTCAAAGTGACACAGACACATTGGATTAACCTATGGATTAACCTTCAGCAGCGTTTCTATTGTTTTAATGCCATTGAACACAACTTTTGATCAGAACAACAGCATAGGTAAGAATTTCTTCCCTGTTTGCTCCGTAATGCTACGTTGTGTGATGTCTGGTTTTGTTTCCTATGTCGCGAGTTCTGATCGCTCAGTGATGATACTTATATGTCTGAATCTGTGGAATCTCAGCTTGCTAATCGATATCTTGTTTGTGCAGATCTGATAAGTAATAGGGGTATTTTACCTTGAGTTCTGTGCTAATTGCGTTAGCATTTTTTCTCTCAGGGCTAATTCAGAGCCTTTGTTATTACCCTTTTCTTTCGTTTAGCTAAAGATGGTTAATATTGTCTGAAAGCTGAGTTTCTTCCCGTTAAGTGAGTATGACACATTCATTGTTTATTAAATGTTAAGAAGCCCTCAGACGCTGTTTCTTGCAAGATGTTGCGTTCTGTGTCACTTTGAAATTATTACTGATAATCCATCATTCCATTTTTGTCAAAAACTGAGATTTCATATAGAGTGTGTGAGAGCTACAACCCAGCTTCCGGTCTTGGGCATGCATCACTCTATTCACCAATGGTCATGTTTAGATGGATTTTAGGAACTTCCCCTCGATTCTATTGGCTCTAACGGTTTAAAAGAGATGTCAATCATCAATATTGACCGAGGGGGGCAAGAGATATGGAAAATCCACCCAAATGACCCCAAAAGTGTTTATTTTGTTGCTAAACCTCTCTAAAAAGGTCAAATGTCACTTGTTTTGCATCAATCTTGATACAGGGTACTTATTATATGTTATAGTTTGGATTCCTAAAGCTTTTAGTCGCCTATCCCATCATTCAAGGGTGGTTTTCACTATAAGTAATGTTTTTTCTTTGGCTTGGGGCTTAACAGGTTAAGAATGTATTGTATAAAGCAGGATGTGTTGAACGCACAACTTCATAGTTTTTAGCGCAGAGTGGCAACTTTACATGAGGTACACGATAGAGGGTATGTCAAGATTTGGTCGTACACAAATAATGTTTTAGAAAGAACCTATAACTTTTAAACTGTTGTGATGGCATAACGTTTTTGCTGGTGGAAGAAAATAGTCCTATACACTGAGGCTTTGCAGCTGCATCAGACAAGATCACTTTGTGAAATTACACCAATGTGATATCTTCTTGTGAATCAGATGGTAAAGAATAAAAACACATAAAGGTATGAAAGAAGTTTCAGTAAATCAAGGAAATCAATCCATTTCCTCATGCCACGATGCAAAAGTTTACTACTATGTGCCAACTACCAGAACAAGAACCTTCGGGTTCGTGAAATTATTTTTCAGTCAAGGAATTGTCTTAACAACTTAACTTGTTGTTAACTACAGAGGGTAGGAAGGAACACAACATCGACATCATTATGCTAACGGCTATGTACTGGATTGTAGAAGATTAAATTCCAAACAAAGCTCTCAGTTTACATTTGGACCTTCATTCCAAATAACATTTATGGTCATAAACTTGAAGAATGATATTGCAGATACAAAGTGTTCAAAATCAGTTTCCTTTACAGTGGGTACTTACAGCTTGGCACAACCTAAGAGATAGGGTAAGGGAGTAAAAGATCTGACAGAAGCTCCAAGTAGAAGAACGGCTTATGTTGGTAGGGCTCTCACAAGAAAAAAACAATGGGATTTTAACATAGTTTTTTGTATTATCCCCTTATTATTCAGTAGGATAAACTCCCAATATGAACACCACTTTTATAATAGTTGAAATGTAAATCATCGCTAGAAGTAGAAAGATAACATTCGGCTTTAATCAAACTACATCACGGTCACATGACTTCACATCATCACCGCTAAGCTAAAAGCAGCTAATGCTGAAGCATGATGAAATTAGTCTCATTTAGACACTTGTTAGCATACTGCCGATTTGATTACACATTAAAGCTTCAAACATTTACCAATGGGATATTTACTGACATTTTTTATGTTGTTGAACGAAAAAACATTTAACTACAGACCTCATTTCAGGCGTCCAACCAAAAACTAAATAAAAAAAGACTGTATTTGAGACGAGGGAACCCAGAAGCGTTAAAATGATAACGCTCCTCTGAGTTACTCTTTCCTGCACCACTGTATATGGCAGGATACAGAAGAGGTGGTTCTGGAATCTGATCAGGATGTTTGTTGGATTTGTGAGTTTTTCATGAAAAAAATTGATAGGCAGGTGTTATTATATATCTTATCTGGCCTTGATAGATGGATTTAATGGCAGATACTACAGATAGTTTTGGATGGGGGAAACAGATGAAACTACTGCATTTCCTAAAAAAAATCAAACGCAATCAAACCGACTGGTATACTGTGAAGACCATGTATCTCCATTACCAGGTGGTACTTTGTTCAATGAGAGTTCCTGATGGAAGACAGAAATACAGTTTAGCAGGAGTTCAGGATCAATATAATGAGAACTGGTTATTTGGCTGCATCTGTAGGCTGCAGAGCACAAACAGACGCCCCTTCTGCTCCCTAATTTTAGATATTCAATGTTAGCCCTTGGTATCTTGATGTCACAGATGACGTTTAGCTATTTAGAGAGCAGAGCTTGGCTTCCCAAACAAGTGGAAAAGCTGCTTTCATGCTGATGGCTAAGAGGCTCTACTCCCACTGCTCTCCAACATCTCCTCTCTATCTCCGGCTCTCACTTTCTCTTCATCCGCTCTCTGACTTTTCTGTGTGTCTGTGATGATCATGCTAACATAGACAACACAAGACAATGCATGCCTAGATTATTCATTGTTTGCTGACATTGGTAGAGAAATAACAAGTTTTGTTTCCAGCATTAAATATTGAAGTCCTGCAATCAAAAAAGGCTACTTAGAAAGCACATTTACTTAAAGGTGGGGTAGGTAAGAATGGAGAAACCAGCTCGAGTGCGCTAGAATTTGAAAGTACGCAGCCGAAAAATCTGCCCCTTCCGACAGACTTCCTTACAGAGCCCCTACTCCAACACACACGAACGCGCACATGACCAATGAGGGCACAAGATAAGTTTGTGCACGAGATGGAAGGCTGACAGGCAGGTAGGCCATCCAATTATTTTGGTCGTGCTTTTTACAGCGCCACGGCTTCCACAGATGACATTTTTTTATGTATTTATTGTCAAAGCATTTAATGTATTCATTGCTATCGGGATGTTAAGAGCATTCCATGGAATATAACAAAAAGTGTTTCTGAAGTGAATTACCTACCCCACCTTTAAGTTTCAAAGAGTAAAGCAATCACCAACCATTTTCCCAAATATTGTTGAGTGACCACCGTCCACCGAAGAAATAGACCCTGAAAACTGTTGTGCTCTGTGATTGTGCTGTGATTCTTATTTTCTGTCACGTTTTTTGGGGGCAAAAGTTCATATTATAAAAATGTTTGTGCAATAACAATTTTCTTTTCTGCTCCATCACTTTGTTTCCTTCGTTTACCTTGCGGCGCTGTGCTTTCTAAGCATAACCACACACACACACACACACACACACACACACACACACACACACACACACGGTGTGTGAGCGGACATACTCATCCATGCATGAAAGAACACACCAAAACGTATGTACATTCCCATACTCACAATTAACATCACTAATATGCAGGAAAATAGAAGACACACACGGCTGTAAACACACACACACAAACACTGTGAGCTATCTCATGTCTTGGGGGGAGGATTTAATTAAAAGGTGTCGGATTTAATGAGGCTGAAGTCACAGCTATCGGTCAACATACTCGTACTAACACCCACACATACACACATACGGAAACAGACATAGAAGATGTATACAAAATGTGCATACAAGTATAAATAATGGCCACATACGCCAATAGTCACATAAAACATTCATTTGGCAAAATGCATGGCTCACACACACAGTCTACACTACTAAGGACACACTTTATGATATTCTCCCTAGAAACACACACAAAGTCGTGACACACTCACAGCTAAAAGTCTGCTCCCTGATTGAGGACATACTTAATGACACAAATGTCCTGTCCTGACTCTGACAGTGCACACACACACACATTCACTTGCGTCTCACATTTCCCCTCAGACTAAAAGGGGATACACACACCTCAACGTGATGAGTCATGCAGAGGAAACAGGTTAATGAGACTGTTCACGTCACCGCTGTCCTCTCACAAGACACCCCACTGAATAGCAGTGGAGATAATTAAGGGTTAGAGAGAAACATAAAGAGCAAGGGATAAGATAGAAAAACAACTACAGAAAAAGATACAAGACAGAATGTTTGCTTTGCTTATATTTTTCATGTGTTTCTGTTGACACGGCAGACAGTAAAGTCTTGCCCAAGCTACCAGGAAGTACGCCTGATCAAATGTTCGTTGTGTTCAAACAGTGGTACTACAACTTATTGGTCAGTCTGTGACATCAATGGGCCCAGAAATACTTTTACCAAATGACTTACACATTAATAAAACCGACCCAACCAACTACCCAGTACAAAGACTTTCATAGCCCTTAAATCATTTGGATCTAACAGTTGTAAAATGCACACACTGAGCCGAAACAGGCCGTGGCGCTGTGGTTGGAGGTGGGACTTAGGCAAAATGCAAGTGCGCAGGCTATATGGGCCCAGAAATTTGTATTTTGGTACTCAAGAGTCAGGCCATTTTGGCTTCATGTGCCACTGAGCAACTTTCATACTTACAATGCACCTATAAACTGTAGAAAACTCTGAACAAAACACTTTATTTACTGCCATTGAGGCCACGTTTTATGTTAGATAGATATACTTTCTGAATCCCAATTAAATAGTTTTGCTATAGCAGCATGTAAAAAAAATGCATTTCACATGAATGAAAATATTTTAAAAATCAACAAATATACACATAACATCTATATAAAGATATAAAGAGTATCTACAGTATATTTAGCGTACAGTTAGAAGTTAGAAAACACTTTAATTGACTAACCTACAACTAAATTAATCAAAAGCATAGGCTATGTAACCATCTCCCGTTGATTTCCTGTTGCCAGGGGACAGATCTCTGATCACAGCTCTTTCAATTCGAGCTGCTTAATGAACCCCACCTCTGGACCTTAACTAGACGACTCACTCCCCTTTAACACGGAACACCATTACACGCCTAGCCCTCCTAATGGGACCACTCACAGCGTGATTGATACACTGAATGAGGGGCTAGTAAGTAAAAGCGAAGGAAATGAAAAGGAACAGAGTTGTAGATAAGGAGGCCTTGTTGTATTTAAGTGTAAAGCAACAGGGAGGAAATTATCTCCAGTGGAAAACATGAGACTCTAGAGGGAGTATTTAGTGACAGTTGAATCTCAGTCTGGAAACAGTTTGCAGTATCTCTTTTAACCCCCCAAAAAACACTCTTCTTTCCGTTAGCAAGAAGAGACACAAATACCTCACTGAGGAATGAGCAGATAACCATCCAACCCAATTTGATGCGTACAGTGTTATTTTCAATTAGTGGTGGGTAAGGTGACTTGTTTTCAGGCTGTAAAAGGATTGTACTTAGTCATTTTCATGCTTCACACTTTTGACGTAATGCAAGAACATTATGGATCCTGCAGCTGGACAGACAGCGGAGCTCCTTCTCCAACAGACTGGAGGACCGATACGGGAAAACATTCCTGCCCACTGCAATAACTCTATATAACAAATCACCACTGGCTGGCAGAGAACTCTCTGCTCCATAGCTTCTCTTGGACAACTGGACTTAAAATCACACAGTACATTTTACATTTATATTCAATCTAATATTTAATATTCCATTCCTTACATATTTATGTATATATAATATCCTGCTTTATATTTTGTTACTTTAAATTTGTAATTCAATATGTATATTTTCTACTTTTTTTTTTTTTTTTTTTTTTAAAGGTATTTTATTTATATTCAGATGTTTACATTTTAGAATGTTTATTTCTAGTCTTTTAATTTGTATTGTACAATGCCATGTCTTTTTATGCTGCTGCAACGCAAACATTTCCCAAATTGGGATCAATAAAGTACTATCTGATCTTATCCAACTCTCTGTTGTGTTTACATCATTGAGCCGTCAGTGATATGGGAAGACGCAGCAAAGGAGACCTGCGAGCGCAGGAAGCTGAGATCCGCTGACCTTGCAGCCAATCTGCGACTCCGTGGCTGGGAAACAAAGGTCCGACCAGTCGAGAAGGAGTATGTAGCAACATCTATGACGGCCCGTCCACACGGCTGCGTGCGTTGAAGCTTCAACGCAGCTTCCCATTCACTTTGAATGGGGTGACGTCACGCTTTGCCGCAACTGCATTGTGGTTCACCTCTCCAGAACTGCTGTAAAAGGTGGTCAGTGGCTCCGGAAAAAGGGAAATAACTCCATATTGGCCAACAAATTAGAAGGCATCTACCTACTGCTGAACACTTTGGAGGTCTCTTGGGCCAATCAGCAAACCATTGAGCGAAAAAGGCATCCACTTGATAACCCAAACGACGCCATCACTAACTTTAATATCCTGCAGAGTCCAGGGTGCAGCATGTCTCAAGAATACAATCAAGGGACAATAATAACTAGTCCTAAGTAACAGATCAACAACAGTTAACACAGTCTGAATGCAGAATATCATGCTCAGAGGAAGGGAATACAGTGACATTTTAATCCAGAATCAAACAAGCACAAGACACCAAACATGCTAGGCCTATAACATAAAAATTGCCTGCTAGCATTTCCAGTAATTGGTCCGAACCATCAAAAAGACACTAGGAACAAAACAAACCAGGGTACAGTTTGATCCAGTTTCCTCCGGACCAGGGTCAGGGGAGTTTTCAGGCCTTCATTTGGTTAGGATCAAACAAAAAGGACCAATTGAGGAAAGTGTGAAAGGGCCTTCAAATAAAATCATGTATAAAAACTGAACTTTTTCTCATGAAGTCTTTACATGGCAGAAGATTGAGGTTTCTGGATAAATACTGTATAATTTATGGGTTGCTGTATCATTTTGCTACATAATTTATGAATTGTAACCCACTGATAATAAGTGGGTTAGCTCATTTGAATGAACATCCAGTTTCTGCTATGAATAGATCTGTGTACAGTAGCAAGCACTCATAAAAGAAGTCTCTCTAGGTCCAGCAAAGAACTCAATTATTTTTTATCTGGTCTCTCTAGTTGAGTCCTTTGGGTGCTATGTATCTGATGGTTTCTTGTTTAATATTAAATGTCATTTTCTGCTGCTAGAGCTGCAAGTCTAGTTTTCCTTAATTCCTGAGTTGCCCACATTTAGTGACCTGGTCAGTCCATATTCTGCTTCTGGGGTTTTCCCCTTTCCTGTAGTGTTTTAGGTGTTTCTGTGCATGTAAATGGTCTGCAAGAGCTAAAACCCCACATTTTCTGTTCCACACAACTGGGCTCCTTTGTTTACTTCCGTAATATAGTGACATCACTATGTCTATTGGCTAGCGCTCCAACACATTGTACCTGATAGGCTAAGGAGCAGGACATCTCTAGGCAGTTGACAGATCACAACAAACCAGCCAGCTAACCAATCAGAGCAGACTGGGCTCTGGTTACAGATAGAGGGTGAACAATTAACATAAAATGTCCTTTTTAAGTTTTATGGATTAGAATCCATTTAAATTATTTTCAAACTCATTCATTTGTTTACCACGTAGGTTTTCCTTTGAGACATTGAAGCCAAACACATATACATATATATGGATATGAATCTGAGTTCAACCCAATAATACTAATAATACTTAAAGTAAGTATAATTTCCAGGCTCTTTAGGAAGAACTCTTTCTGGTTTGCCAACAGTGTTGTTGCCCTCATACAAACAACTCTTGAATGTCACTTGCCCTTGGCAAATTAGAGTGGATTGCTAGTAAATGTTGCTGCTGTCTGTTGTTCCTGCAGATTTATGACGTCAGCGTCCTTGTATCCATCTCATTACTGTTTTACATCTGAATTAGGTTACTGAATGAATCCTCAGAGGCCGCAACCTCGAATCCGTGTGCTAAGTGCTGGAACACACACACACACACACACACACACACACACACACACACACACACACACACACACACACACACACACACACACACACCACACACACACACACACACACACACACACACACACACACACACACACACACACACACACACACACACACACACACACACACACACACACACACACACACACCAATGTCACAACATTGACTCTTTCACACACACAAAGGGAAACTGAAGAACAGTTGCAGGGTGGAAAATGATTACTCAGTGCTTTTTCTTTCTCTGCCTCCGTTCTTCATCTGCTCCTCTTTCTCTTTTTTTTTCAGGGTGAATTACAGAGATGCGACCATCGTGGAGATATTGCTCCTCTTTGCTTAAACGGATATTGGGGGGGAATCTGATAAAAATGCTATTTTATTTCTCATCTCCGCTGCTTTGGTATTGGCTTTTGCAACGAAACACACCAACAAACACATGCACACAAAACTACAAAAACATAAGTTGTACATTTACACACAACACACACGCAGTACTGGACGGACACAAACATATAGTGTATCATGACACACACACACACACACACACACACACCACACAACACACACACACCAACACACACACAACACACACACCACACACACACACCACACACACACACACCACACACACACACACACACACACACACACACCACACACACACACACACACACACACACACACACCACACACACACACACACACACACACACACACACACACACACGAAGTATTTTCCCTTCAAAGGCAGGAAATAGGATGCATCCACAACCATGCATGTGACACTAAGCTATTTTAAAGAGGCCCTGTTATACCTTTTGGGGGGTTTCCTTTTCCTGAAGTGTGTTATAAAGGTTTTTGTGCATGTAAATGGTCTGCAAAGGCTAACATCCAAAGTTCCTCCTACACAATCCCCGCACTGCCTGAAATACCTCCATCTGACTCCTTTGTTTACTTCTGTACTGAAGTGACATCACTATGTAACACTCCCGCTTCTATTTGCTGCATCCTATGTGATTTGCTCAGGGGCAGGACACTTTCAACAGATCTTTAAGCGGTTGACCAATCACAACAGAGCCGGCCAGCTAACCAATATGAGCAGACTGGGCTCTGGTTTCAGACAGAGGGTGAAAAGAGGTGCTGCAGCACAGGCAGTATGAGAAAAATAAAGAGCTTTTTTTAACATTAAAAGTATGTACACATGTCACAGTAAAAGTACAAAATACAAATATGAACCTGAACATTTGCATTATATATCCTCTTTAGTATCAGATGAACTATTTTTAATCAGTAAAAAATGAGTTTTCTTTGCTGTAAGGGACAGAAAGCAGAACTTCCTAATGTGATTTAGGTTTGTCCACTACAACACTAAGGCTCTTTGGACACGCTCTGTTGGATCTGTGTTG
The DNA here is from genome assembly GCA_031216635.1 of Dissostichus eleginoides. Classification (NCBI taxonomy): domain Eukaryota; kingdom Metazoa; phylum Chordata; class Actinopteri; order Perciformes; family Nototheniidae; genus Dissostichus; species Dissostichus eleginoides. The sequence goes on along the minus strand of CM062265.1, from coordinate 32,964,257 downwards.
ACCAGTCTGACATGGCTGGAAAGGTCAATCCGTTTAAGTAGCCATTGAATTAGTGACACACACTCAGACGCACGCACGCACGCACGCACGCACGCACGCACACACGCACACACGCACACTTCTGCACGGGGAGCTGTGATCAGAGATCTGTCCACTTCTCAACTGTCGGCATAGAAAAGCAACCTCCTTAAAAACAGTTTGCAAGAACTAAATTATTCATCAAGATTGTTTACTATTCTGGATTTTTTGACCCTGTTGACATGACTGGAGATGTCAATCCACTAAGTAGCCCTGTGGCTTAGTGTCACCTCAAAGCACCTGTGATTGCAGACCAAGTGCTGGCACTGAGGTGACGAATGACAGTATGAGGTGATTACACTTTGATCACCTCAAAGAAAAGATGTTCAACAAGATGCAGATTATTTGTCAGTAACTGCCCTAGATCATTCACATATTGGGTGCTCTTTCCACATTTAATCGTGTACTACTGTGTGGTGTGAGAGCATGTGGTTGGTTTACCTGCTATCTTTTTTTAAGAGAAAATAAAGAATAGGAAATCAAATGTAAAAATGCTCAGAGTGCAACAGCTTATGGGACAGAAGAGAAAAATTACAACTCAACTGCAGTTTATAGAAATGATTAAAACAAAATAATAATAATAATAATGCAGTGTGAGACAGACCTTTGAACTGCAATCTCATTGGCTATAGTAGACTATTTGGTGAACATAGTAAAATATCCTAACTCCATGGTGCAACGCATTTATGAATATCATGCATGTTGTTGATCGACATTTGGCAAGCTAAAAACTCATTACTCATTATTGTACTCTCTGAACAAAAACAATTTAAATCCTCCAGCTTTTATAGCACTTTTCCAGTCTTTCACCCATTCATACAGAGACAGAGGCTGCCATGCAAGGTGCCATCTGCTCAGGGAGACTAAGACTCACACACATTCACACACTACTGGCCATCGGGATAAACTTGGGGTTAAGCATATTGCTCATGCAGGAACACATCGACATGTTGACTGCACTGGCATGGGAATCACTCCAAAATCTGGTTACGACCCCCAACTCTGAACAAGTTCAATCGTGAATAGAGGCTCACAAGAAGATGACATGTTAATTAAACAACATGGAGTTACAGAAATACTTTCCATAAGAATATAGCAACCTCTCCCCACCTCCAGCTGCTGTACCAAGCCAGCACCTCCTACTTGTTACTAAAAACAAGTGCACTGTCACTGTGCTTTGGAAATCACTGTGACCCCAATTGCAAATTGACTGCTTATTTAATCTTAGCACTACCAACAACTACAGTGTGTAAAAGGAGTTGAAAAATGTAAGGCAAAAAACCCACCTCTTTCGCCTGCTATCAGACCCAAAGAAAGTGATTTTAACCTTTCAGACACAAAAAAGTCCTACTCAAAAGGGTGGCTTTGGATAAAAGCGTCAGCTAAATTAATTGTAGTATAATGTGTTAACTCTACGTGGTTTTAGACCAAATATCAAGGATCCTATCACAAAAATCTTGAAAAAATACATTATTACAATAATTTCTCCATCAGAAAACACCATTGAATACTTTTTAAATATGAAACATTTGAATTTATGATAGTGAAACTGTCCCTAGTAGAGAAAAGAAAAGTTTGCACGAGAAAGAAAAAGGTTTAAAGACAGAGCAATGAACGTCAGAGAAATCAGCAGAAGAGGACAGACAGGAAGTAAACACTGAACGGAAAAGCAGAAGAAGGCACAGAGGAAATAAACTGTGCTGCCATCATTTTTAAAGTTACGTTGCTGTCGCCGCAGTTTCAGCCGTTGGTACGCAGAGGAATAGACTATTTTTTCTTACTATGCCCAGTGGCGGCGCCAGGGTATGGCTGGGGTAGGCTACAGCTGTCACGATTTGGGTTTTGTGTGTTAGGTTTTGGGGTTTATTTTGCTGTTCTGTTCTCCCTGTCTCTTGTCTGGTCCTTCTCCCTGTGTTTTCCTCCCTGTTGTCAGTTTCCCTGGTGTGTCTGATTGTCTGAGTGTGTTCACCTGTTGCCCTTGTGTTTCTCCTCCCCTGCCCGGCTGTTTCTCGTCTCGTGATTACCCCTTCCTGTATTTAGTCTTGTCTTTCCCTGTGTTCCCCTGTCGGTTTATTGTTAGTCTTTCCTGTCTCCCTCCATGCTACCTTGTGTTACCTGTGAGTTTCATGCCATGTTTTGTTCTCCAGCTTTTGGTAATAAAGCTCGCTTTTTGTTCGTAGACCTTTTTCCCTTTTTGGTATTCTGCATTTGGGTCCTACCTTTCCCGTAACCCTAACAACAGCCATACCAAGAAATGGCTCAGCCCCACCTTAGCCCCACCATGAAAAATGATGTTAAAGTAAGCAAATTCAATTAAATAATAAGCAAAATGCTAAATGTTGAGAACACGGCTTGCGAAAATATACGGGTCGTGTCCACAACACACAAACTGATCCTGCTGTTACAACAAGTGCACGTTACTGATGCAATATGGATTAGACCAGTGGTCTCTCAACTGGTGGGTCGCGACCCAAAAGTGGGTCGCGGACCCGTTTCGAGTGGGTCGCAGATGTGAGTGAAGAAAAAATAAATTGAATTTTCTTTTCTTTTTTTTTTTTTTGTGGAAAAAAAGTCAAACCTTTATTTTGAAGGCCCAATTTTCTAACGTTGTGCATGCAGTAGGCGTTGGACTGGAAGTACCGGAGACCATAAACGGTTTTGGAAACTTCTGTCACGTAGTCATCTTCTCAATAAAACATCTTTGCTGATGTTTTTTCGAGTCTTCTGGCCAATCAGAATCAAGATTGTTGCCGGAAGTCCCCACGGAGAATAACTTTGCGGTAGAACTATTCTTTATACATCCATGGGTACAACTTCAGATACAAATGAACACATAATGAAATATGACCCCCGGTTTGATGATTGACAGGTCACAGAACAATGGGAGCTATGTACCAGAATGCGTAGTTTATATGTTAGTATTTCAAAAAATCTCCTGGGGGAGAATCCCCCAGACCCCCCTTCTGGGGTTGGGTTTTCAGCATGTGTGCCTTTTATGTTATACAGTTCAGCTTTGATTCCATAATCTCATTAAACCTTTTTTAAAAGCATTTTTAGTTCTGTGAAGGGATATAAGGGATGTATGCACTGTACTTCACTTTAATTAATAATGTGTGCTGAAAAGCGTATATATTACAGCACGATTTTTTGTTGAATAGATTTGAGTGGTTCAAAATTTCGGGTCGCGATTTATTGACAAAGGAAAAAGTGGGTCGCGAGGCCTGACCAGTGAGAACCACTGGATTAGACCATTCGGGCTTATGCTAGAAGAGGGGTGCAAGGAATAGTCTAAGTAGTGGGGGAGTTTTATACACTAAAGGTGTGGAAATTCTCTGGCGTTATAATATCAGCGCGGCCGCGGTCAGATCAAAATGCCTCCGAATGCAATTTGAATAGAGTCAGATCTACAGCCAATCAGAGCAACGAAACGTTGGGTCTGCGTCATGCATTACTGATGAGATCAGTCGGAACCGCCATTCAGTATCCCCATTGGATCTTCAACGTGTACTATCATACGTCACGTTCACAGTGATCCCTTTTTATTTACTACAAGACAAATGTGCCGTTTTATTTCATACAGTTCCATTTTGATTGAGACAGGGAAATAATCTAAACCTCACGCGTGGCATTTCACTGTCAAGGGGGGCGATATAGCGTGTATGTAATTACATTGCAAATACTGACTTGAGCCCCACCACTGTATGGGTTAGCCCTACCATAGATTACCCAACAAAAATACTCTGGCGCCGCCACTGACTATGCCTTACTTAAAGTGGACCTATTATGCTATATTTGAAAAATATATTGTAGGGTCATACCTATACAAAACATGTCTGTGAAGATTTTTGCTTAAAATACCAAACAGATCACCCATTGTAGCCATCCCTCATACTGCTCATACCCCTCTATTCCAGCCCTGTTCCAAAAAGGCTGATTCTGCTTTAAATGGAACGGCTGCTGATAGCCACGCCCCTTTGTAGCGTCACGCAGCTTTCCCCTGCTAAGAGAGTTTTCTACCGGGAGAAACTCAGACAAACGCTGCCGTGATTAAATGCCATATTATGTTCCCAACCACTTCAAGCTTTATTTCTGAAACAGTATGGAGCTCAAACGTTTCTCTCTCGCAGGGTTTACCACAAGGACATTACGTTACACATAATCTCTCCAGTAGCCTACAGCGTTAGCTCTGAGTGTTAGCATGCTTGCTAATGTTAACACAGACCATATTACTCCCAAAACACGCCGCGCATTGTTTCTGATACAGCACATAGATTGACATGTGTTTACCGCTAGAACAGTGCCATTATATGTATTATATATAATAACTTTACTCTAAGTGCCTCCTGCAGACATCCTGCTGAATACACAGACACACAGCTGCGAGAGGGGATTCAGCTAGACGACTGTATACAGAGACGATAGGTTGGGACGTGTCACGTGTGCCGGAGACGATAGGTTGGGACGTGTCACGTGTGCCGGAGACGATAGGTTGGGACATGTCACGTGTGCCAGATGTCGCCAATGACGTAATAGGAGCAAAAATCCTGGATCTGCTTGTTTGCGCCCCCGTTTTCTTTTCTTTTTTTGAGATGTGGGTACGGAGAAAAAGAGAGAGGGTTCTGTTTTCTGACACTTTGTGAGTTCCCTGACACACGGGGACACATATTTATGTATAAAAGACATCAAAAAGTGCATTTGGCATAATAGGTCCCCTTTAAGATACCCTGAAAACAAAAATTCATTGATATTAAGGATGTAAAACCAAACCATCGTACTCCATATTTTAGTTTGCATTTACAAACAAGTTTTATCAGAGCTCCATCAAACACTGTTGGAGAAATGAAAAAGACCTATGATACCATGAAATCGAACACACAGTGCTGTTTTAAAAACATTCTTTATGCTCACATACTTGAGAGCTTCATTTTCGCCAAGACAGCTTCAGAAGATGGCCCCTCACAAGGACAGCTCTGTTATATTAAGCTGATGTATAACATGGGATGCAATCAAAGGATGTTTTTATTTCCCTTCCAGCAGCACCGACCATCTCAAAAGAAATGAAATACAAAGCATCTCTGCCCGTCCCTGACTCCTCCACCGACTGAAAGACTGAGGGTGATATACATAGCTGAGGGTTAATGGGGTTCAGGTGCTTTTTGTTGTCCCATCGGGCCCTTCCTCCTCTCTATCGGCCTCCTGACCAACGCCCAGCCCTGTTTTCACCGGCAACATTCTGCTTCAGTACACAAGTCAACACACTCAATAATATGCTCCAGCTCTGAGAAATGTTTTTAATAATGTTTGTCCTCTGCTAACACTGAAAAGGAAATGGAGAGTTTCCATCTAAAGTGAGATAACTATCACAAGAAAAAGACTTACATTCACTCCTACAAAATAGATTTGGAGAGGGAAAGAAAAGCAGCACAGCGCTGATGGAGTTGTGAACCTTCTTCATACTACTGCTTCAAGTTAAGTACATTTTTAGAAGAATATATGCACTTTTATGCCCAAAGGTATCATACACTGCATATTATTTACTACGATTGTCAAAAGATACAATGTAAGGTAACATAGGACATGAAAGAAAGATAAAAACAATGAGGAAAAGAAGAAAAGGGGTTAGTTCTTACTTATTTAGTTCTTCCAGTGTCTGCCAGTGCTGTCTTGTCTTCCTGCATGACCTCCCAATGTCTTTACATCCCTCTTTTGCTCAATATTCAGCCACAACACAGGCAACAGTATCACATCCCTGTGACCAGTTGCAAGAATGTAACATGGAGAAGAGTATGTGGGCCAAACTTTATACCAATGCCATTGATGAAAAAGGTCAATTTATTTGTAAAGAAAGATAAAGTGTTCACTATGACTTTCAAAAAAACAGAAAAACCACTTAACACTGTTAATACTGTGGATACTCCACTTGAAATTCCTCCATTTTGTAAAAGTTTGCCCGGCCCCATAGTGTCCATAAGTATGGTATGAAAGCACGCCTTTCCAGTTTAAACCGGCCAATCAGGCAAGGACTCTACAATGGAGACATGAACAGGTAACATAAAAACATTATTATTTAAGTAATTATTTTCTTATTTAACTCAGTTCATATAAACACATGTAAAATGAACAGTATATCTTGAAATCCTTTGGTATTTGATTCATTTACGTTCATTTTCTTACACGACCAGTATCCAATCAAATTAGAGATCCTGCCCTCTTTTTCTTCCTCCAATTGTTTGTGTTTTGTACTAAACATCATCGGCTTTCAATAAAAGGGAAAAGGTGCATACATATGGAATCACCTTTTGTCATTAAGATAAAGCAACACTTTCTCAGAATCAAGCAAAACTAAGAGTTTAAGAGAAAAAAAATTGAGTCAAGCAAAATACATTTTATTTCAAAAATAAAACTAAGTTGCAAACAAATCATTTGTGTAATTATGTAAAGTATAAGTAATTTTTCTTTGTTTTAACATATCTTTTTGTTTGCAGTTCTCTTTGCTTCTTTCTCAATGATCAGACTTTTGCTCTCGCTGCAGCTCTCTCGGTTGCGCTCCTTCATTTTTTGTTTTAGATTCTGACACAAACATCCCAGGTGGGCGGGACTTTTAGGGGTGCGTCCCCATTGGCTAGTTACAATTTAAATCCATAACAATGCTAGCTAAGTAGCCTAACAGCAGGGAAAGTATATATTTACGTTGTATGTCAAATTTGATAAGACAAATATAAAAGACTATCTTTTTACATCTGACATACAAAATACATTTGTTATTAAAAAACAAAAACATATTAACAACAAATTGTTGTTAATAATAATAATTTAATTTCTGTAAGAAAAACATATTTTCATGCATTTTTAGATCGTTAATAACAAGCATTACAATGTCTAAAGAGACTCGCTGTGTATGAGACTCAATACTCACTGGTTGTACTTTTGCGGGCATCCAATTCGCTAGGTGGCGATGTTGCAAAACAACTAGGGTCCCAGGAGTGCGGTCCCAGGAGTGCGGTCCCAGGAGTGCGGTCCCAGGAGTGCGGTCCCAGGACTGCGGTCCCAGGACTGCGGTCCTGAAACTGCAATCTCCGACACTACAGCTTCATACTATTGTTTGCAATTGCCGCAAATTGTTGTTTCTCACACGACCACTAGAGGTGCTAAACTTTAAAACGTGACTATAGGTCGTAATAAGCTGCTGAACAATCGACCTATTTGGTCGTATGAGTTGGAGGACTTGTTGGAGGAAAAATAACCAAATCAAAAAGAGATACCAAAACATGAAATGAATACAAAAAAATAAAGTAAATACTTTACAGGGCTAGGGCTTGTAATCTCAATCATATTGTTCTACCATGCTCAGAAGCATTTTTTATTCATTTAAGGGCTTTAAAAAAAGTGAAAACACTTGTGTGATGAAGCATGCAAAACACAAACCCTTCTCCAATTTAAAGCGAATCTCTTGAGGTGCACTTCCTTTTAAAGAAAAGGCACAAGGTGGAAACCACAAAGACACATCGTCTGAAAGGACATGTGTTTGGAAGAATAAACTTTAATCTAATGAGGAATTATTTATGTCTCCAATGCAATATCTACCATCCTCTTGCATCACTATATAAACAACATGTTTCTTGATCAAAGGAGGATCAAAATAGACATGGACATTAGGTTTCCAGGCTAAAAACAGAAATGTATTTATTTGAAATGACATGAAGTAAGATACAAAAGGATCGCCCTAAGTTTGTCGCACTTTTGCACCCAAAGGAGCAGTCATTCTGATCATCAGGGTGGCATACAGTCGGAGGTCACAGCGCTCTCTGGACCTACTGCAAACTCTGGATCTTAGCTCGTTCACCTTGTGGATTAACTGCAGGATTTATCGTATCATGCATGGTACATTTTCTGTTTTTATCCCTAGTGAGACTACCTGTTCAATGAAGGTTGTAGCCTCTTACAAATAGAGATGTGTTTCTATTTATTTTTTCTTTGTGGCGCTCTTCGGTCTGTTATTGAGTGCTTGGTGGATAATCATCTTCTTCAAACTTTTTTGTTTTTCTGACCTTCGCATCACAGAGGCTAACCTTACCTCTTTCAGGGCCGAAAGAAAAATTATGTTTCTAATTTGATTTAAAAAAAAGTTGTTCAGTGACTGTTACGTCCCCACTAGGGGAAGAGGAAAAGCAACACACACCAGTTGGAATTGGTAATAATTATAAGGAGTTTATTAAATAACGACATAACAAAATGGAAGGCAAGCAGCCTGGAGCAAACAAAAGGCCAACAGGGCGCAGGTTTAAATGAGCAACCAACAAAAGGAGGACTCTAAAAAGAGAGCCTAAGTAAATACAAAGTAATATATACTAACAAACAAAATAGCAACAAAACAACCCTCACTATCAAAGTGGTACAAACTAACGAAAGGAGGCTGCAGGAAAACACAGCCAAGCTAGAGGACAACCGTCAACGTAATTCTAAGCTACTCTAGACACATCTAATCACAACAACACTAAAATAAATACGCACCACACGAGTTAAACACAGTTAACAGCTTTGTCTATGATCGAAGAGCAAGTAGCGAGAGGCGTCTGTTCACACATCAGAGCCTTCCGACTGATAGTTGTCCACAGGCTTTGTAGTCGTCTCCGGAAGGTGTGCGCTGGATGTGCGCTGGGATTGGAGTGTGTCGGGCCCGGCATGCTCCAATCACATCTTCGGAGGCGGGCCAGGAGGTGAGCAGCCAAGGAAATCAGGGCAACCGCACATCTCATTTACATAAAACACAGTCGAAGCAGAGTTAACACGACCGGGGAGGCGGCGGCCGTAACACCCCTCCCTTAAGACAAAAACCCACAGGTTTTGTGAAACCATACACACTAACAGTACACATATGCAACACAACAACAAATGCACCTAACAAACACAATACACATCACTAAAGCCTGGACAGAGCATCTGCAAATACATTCTCTGAACCCTTTTTATGACGGATTTGCAGGTTGTAGTCTTGGACAATCAGAGCCCACCGCATGAGACGCTGGTTGTGTTTGTACATGCGTGACAGAAAAACGACGGGGTTGTGATCGGTGAACACTACAACTGGCAAAGGGCTGGATCCGACATAAACTTCAAAGTGCTGGAGAGCTAACAACAAAACAAGGACGACTATCTGATAAACTAGCAGACGCTCTCGGGTTACCGGGAGAGTCGGACTGTCGGGAGGCTTGTCTGAGCCGGCGTGTTGCGCTGGCTCAGCGGCATCCTCATGAGGAGGGGAAGCCACAACTTCTGGCTTTTCCTCTGACACAGCTTCATCTGAAAGCATCGACACAAACACAGGATCAGCCAATGAGACATCAGAGTCACTTTTACTCGCCTGTGCGCGTGTGACTGCACAAATAGGGAAAATGTTGGGACTTGCTTCTGTTACCTCGGGTGACTCCTCGGACTGAAGAGAGTCCAATACTTCCAGTGCAGGAGTCACCTTACCGCCCGCAATGTCATTTCCCATTAGGAAGACTATACCTCTTATAGGTAACGCTGGACACACAGCAACTGGGAAAAAAACGGTGATTAGTTTTGATTGGACATGTATGTTGTGTACGGGCCGTGGGATATAACCCATCTCAATGCCGCATAATATGGAGCCGTAACCACAGGCTGACTGTTCAGAAGAAGGCAGCGCAGATGCAACAATCACAGACTGTGAGCCTCCAGTGTCTCGCAAGATACGCACAGGCCGCTGATCGGCAGACTCACCCGTTAAGGATATTAGCCCGTCAAATACTGAAGGCTTAAAACAGGGATCTATCTCAGTGTCAGATAATGGATGACTCCGCTTTAATCAGGCCAATGTCTGCATGTTAGTGGGTGGTACCTGGGTTGTTGTTAGCATGTAGCAAGTTATAGTTTTTTCTGTAACCTAATGGAAAATAAAGTGTGGAGTTCCATACTTAATACACCGCCTCTGACTCCCATTCATTGGCTCCACAATATGTATTTATTAAAATGTTTCTTTTGCCCAGCAGTGCTCAGCGGAGAAACGTGTGTTTAAACTGAGTTCTCCTACTGAATGAAGAAAATGTGCCTAGCGTGTAAGCTAGCGCCGGGATCTGCTACATATCATCATACTCATAAAACAGTAACTTAGTTTATCAACTCACCTGTTGGCCGCTCATATTGTAATGTGTCTGGTATCGGATCGCTGGATCGCTAGAAACACCGCTGTCATCAGACTGGCAGGGGCTGTTCCATGGTCTGCTCAACCCCCCTCCGTTTAAATGGACTGAATAGCGAAAAGTCACGTGATTTTTGTTGTCTCTGTAGGATTCTTTTTTTTTTACTTGTAGAAAAAAAGGTTTTGTACTTTTTTTGTGTACTTGTAAAACCTATACTGAAAAATGTAATGTGTTTGATAGATACATTTTTTATTTGCGAAACTAAATGCATTAGTTTGTAGATGGCGTTTTGTATTTGCACTGTGTTAGTGAATCATAAGGCATTTGTAAAACATGTTTAGTTTGTTTGTGGAGATATGGCAGGAAATTAGCTCCATACTATTGCTGCATATCCAGTATGATGTAGGATTGCTTTTAGTAACCAAAGAAATTAAGGAGTTTGTCAGTGGAAATTATCCAATTTTATCATATTAAGTTTCTACGTTTAGATGATGTGTGTATGTGTCACGTAACTCTGCATTCATTTGTAATAGTACACTTTGAACAACTTAATCATGTGTCTTACCTTTTTTATATGAAAAGCTTACCTCCAAGTACATTTTTTTTAATTATTATATTTCGCAGCAGGTGAAGAGAGGTGTTACGTCCCCACTAAGGTCTAGGGGACTTGGGAGACAATAACACACAACAACCAATAAAAATGAGGGAGTCAGCGTAAAGGTTGTTGAAAGGTTTATTTCTTTTAAACCTTGAACTGAACATAAATCGAACAGAAATACTCTTTGTGTGAGGAGGAGGAGGAGGAGGAGACAAAGGACTGTGCCAAACAAAAGAAATAAGCATAACAAAACCAGGCCTATCTCTACATCTATCCTTTGAAACCAAAACTCAAACAAAAACCCTCACTAACTAAACTACTCCGAACTGGACAAAACAGAATACAGGGGTGGCAACAATCCGCTAAACTAGTGTGTCTAAACATTAGTTACCTAACGTGTTGAGAAATGTACAGGGTACCCCAGACTTACCTAACTCCTCCACCTCTCAACACACACACTTTCACAAAGGTCAGAACGACTTTCTATTCTGCAGTCAAATTCAGGCTCCTCTATCAGCAACAGGCCCAGAGAGAGAGAGAGCGGGAAGACTTCCTGGGTGCCTCCTTTATGGTCGGCCCTGGCTGCTGATAGGATACTCTCACCCTCAGCTGGCCTATCAGCCATCAGACTCAGGTGCACAGGCAGATTCCGATCAGCTGCTGATTAGCTGTGCAGCAGACAGGGAGAAGAGAGAAAAACAGGAGGGAAGGAGAACCACACAAGTACAGCCTGCCTGGCACGTAACACCCCCACACATATAAATCCAAACAGCATGTTTGGACCTGACAATAAACATTTACATAGCACGAGATAGTGCATCGGCAAGAACATTATCGGTCCCCTTTTTATGGCTTATGTCAAGGTTGTAGTTCTGGACAATCCACAATCACCCTTTCAAATGGCTCTCCCATTACTGGAATGGGTATGAGTGGAGCAGGGTGAATAACCTGATTCGGTTTACCAGCAACTTGGCACACATGACATGTTCGACAATAAAGAACTACATCAGACTTGAGTCCTGGCCAAAAGAAGGGTTTTAAAACTCTTTCATACGTTTGTTACCCCCATGTGACCTGACCACGGATGATCATGAGCCAAGGACATCACCTGAGAACGATAGGCTGTTGGCACAACAACCTGATAAATTGCAAAGGAGTCTGACTCCTCACAGGCATCACTAATCCAGCGACGCATTAATAGGCCCTCTTCCATAATGTAGGCCATCTTCTTTGACTTGGCCTCTTCCTGACTGATAACAGAAGAGAGACATTTAGAAAGTGTTTCATCACTTAACTGGGCTGCCATGAATTCTTCCCGAGTGGCAGGCAGTTGTACAAGCTCTGAGCTGTTACTGGGTGATCCAGCACCAGTAGACCGGGCCTCCTCTGGCAGTCGGTCCGGCACCGTCATGGCATCAAGAAACTGCCCTGTAGCAAGAAAAGAATCAGACAAGTCCTCTCCATATTTCTTTGACTGGGCCCTTGTAACCACACAAGCAGGAAAGATTTCGGGAGGTACTTCAGCTGATATCCCTGCGTCTAAACTTAGATCAGGAGAATCAATGACCTCAGGTACTGGCTTAACTTTGCCCCCAGCCAAGTCATTACTGAGGATTAAATCAACACCTTTGATGGGCAAGGCAGGGAGGACAGCTACTTTAAAGAATCCTTTGACAAGAGAATATAAACATTGTGCAAAGGAGCCGCAACTAGTGTCATGCCTACCCCTTGAACAACAGCACTTGATCCACATGATGATCTGGAGGTTAAAGGTAAGATGCCTTCTCTAATAATAGACTGAGAACCTCCTGTGTCCCTAAGTACCTGTACTAGCAGCTGGTCCTTAGGATCCCCTGTTAAAGAAACAAAGCCCTTTGAAATAAAGGGTTTGAAACAGGGATCAGGTACATCGTCTTCCTGGGACATTTCTATGTCTGATAGGGACACTCCTTTAATGAGTCCAATGCCTTTTGGCGTTTGAAAGCGTTGCGAAAATTGCTGTTTTCGCTTTAAGGAAAGACACTCCGAAATAAGGTGTCCTGTTTTATGGCAGAATTTACACTCACGGGGTCCCCGTGGAGGTGATGGTGGTCCTCTAGACCTTTCAAAAGTAGTGGGGCCAAGATCAGGTCTTCCGGTTTGTGATACTGAAGCTTTATCTGGGCGCAAGGAAGAAGAGAACACAGTCTTGTGAGTGAGCATAAACTCATCCGCTAAGACAGCTGCCTTTGCCAGTGAAGTGACCTTCTGTTCATTTAAGAATATCACCATCCTTTCAGGCAAAGAATTCTTAAAATCTTCTAAGAGAAGTAACTGACGAAGAGACTCAAAATGATCCTTCACTTCATTAGCCGCACACCATTTATCAAAGAGAATCCCCTTCTCTCGCGCAAACTCAACAAATGTCTGCGTAGCAGACTTTTTATGGTGTCTGAACTTTTGTCTGTAAGCCTCCGGCACAAGCTCATAAGCACGCAAGATCGACCCTTTAAGCACTTCGTACTGCAAGCTTTCTTCCAAAGAAAGTGAAGATACCACTTCCTGAGCTTTACCTACTAATTTGCACTGAAGTAGGATTGGCCACATGTCTTTAGGCCAGACTAGTGCGGTAGCAATTCTCTCAAAAGCACAAAAATATGAGTCAACCTCCGACTCTCTAAAAGTTGGCACCAAAGCAATATTTTTACTTACATCAAAACTTTTTGTATGAGAGACTGTATGCGAAGGTATTGACCTCTCATATGTCTGCTCTGAAGAGATTCTCAGGGCATCAACTTCAAGTCGCTTTAACGCGATTTCTTTCTCAGCTTCTATTCTAACTTGCGAATCTGCAGTCTGTGTTCATAGTCCGCTCTACGCACCATTTCCTTCTCCTGGACCTCCAGCTGAAGACGGGCTAGACGAACCTTCAGTTTGGCATTACTACTTGCACCAAAGCTACTCGGAGAGAAAGCCTCAAACCTAGGAAGCGTTGCAGGAGGAGCCTCAGGATTAACCTTTTCGACTCTAGGTGTAGCTAATACAGTCCGACCCTTCTGTTCTATAAAGGAAGCACCAACAACACGTTCACCATCAATAGACACATCAGCCCTAGGCTGAGTTGACATGCTTGGGATTACCAGAATCTTTAACTCCTCTAGTTTTTGCAGGATTTCATCTCTTAGCTCTTTTTTTACTCTATTCTTATTTACTGAAATGTTATAGTGAGCTGCAATACATAACATGTCATCTTTGCGACAGGTATACAACTTATCAACACTTGGGCTTTCAATAAAATCCTGTAACTCAAAACCCATTTTTTCAGCCAATGTACAACACCTACAATGACTTCTCAATTATTGGTTCTCTGTAGCTCAGGAAAATATAGATCCCGGACGAGCCCCCATTCGTGTTACGTCCCCACTAAGGTCTAGGGGACTTGGAGACAATAACACACAACAACCAATAAAAATGAGGGAGTCAGCGTAAAGGTTGTTGAAAGGTTTATTTCTTTTAAACCTTGAACTGAACATAAATCGAACAGAAATACTCTTTGTGTGAGGAGGAGGAGGAGGAGGAGGAGGAGACAAAGGACTGTGCCAAACAAAAGAAATAAGCATAACAAAACCAGGCCTATCTCTACATCTATCCTTTGAAACCAAAACTCAAACAAAAACCCTCACTAACTAAACTACTCAGAACTGGACAAAACAGAATACAGGGGTGGCAACAATCCGCTAAACTAGTGTGTCTAAACATTAGTTACCTAACGTGTTGAGAAATGTACAGGGTACCCCAGACTTACCTAACTCCTCCACCTCTCAACACACACACTTTCACAAAGGTCAGAACAACAAGGTAGAATGACTTTCTATTCTGCAGTCAAAATTCAGGCTCCTCTATCAGCAACAGGCCCAGAGAGAGAGAGAGCGGGAAGACTTCCTGGGTGCCTCCTTTATGGTCGGCCCTGGCTGCTGATAGGATACTCTCACCCTCAGCTGGCCTATCAGCCATCAGACTCAGGTGCACAGGCAGATTCCGATCAGCTGCTGATTAGCTGTGCAGCAGACAGGGAGAAGAGAGAAAAACAGGAGGGAAGGAGAACCACACAAGTACAGCCTGCCTGGCACGTAACAAGAGGTATAGATATTATTTCGACCAGCCAGAATTGAGAAGATGATCAGAACAAATCAATATTCAACCACTTGAGGTACATTACCAAGGCACCACAACATTTAGCATGTATTTAGAGTCATGTCCTCTTCTTGCTCTGTGAGCCAGCACATTCACACATATACAATCAATTGTTGATATCAAAATATTGATTAGTGCAGCTTTCAGTGGCAACCTGTAAGAAAACAGTGTGGCCTTTTATTTGACTGACATGATGCATGATACCAAGTGTCCATCTTTTCCTCTCAGAAAAAAGACACAGCAATCAGAACAGTGAAAAAGTGGGGAGTGTGTTGGAGAGAAACTTGGGGATTTTAGTCTTTGCAGAAAATGTACATGCACAAAGACCTATATAACACACGACAGGAGAGGGAAACCCCCCAAAAAGCATAATAGGGCCCATTTTATTAAAAGGTAAAAGACAAACATTTATTTGAGAATCAGAAACAGCTTTTTTGCCAAGTAGGTTTAAACATACATGGAATTTGCTTCAGTGTACATTACAAACAAAGTAAAAGGAATACATTTGAAAACAAGAGCAAACATATAACTATTATAAAACTATCATACAATTAAAACGTAAAAATCTAAAGGCACAGATTGTAACTTTAAAGCAGCTGACCATGAGCAGGCTTAAGCAAACGTTCCTTCTAAAAGAATCCTGAGTGAATCTGGCCATGTCACCCAGTGGGTCAATCTCCTTAACACTCTCTGACATAGTGCTACTGACAGTAGGTATGTCCACATCCACCACCTACAGTATGACACCTGTAAAAGAGTGAGAGCCATATTGCCCAGATATAATCAGAAGCCACCATTTATGCAGTTTTACTTTTGTTTTCTGTTTGTAGTGAGAGGTTTTTTCTTACATGGATTGGTTCCACTGTCTTTGTTTTCACTTCTTACATGTGGTGAAAGTCTTTATATGGCACTGTGATTGCCCTGATAGTGTTATATTTGAAATCCAATTAGTACAAGTGTAAATAAATAAGCCCAACTCAGCCACTTTATTTTTTGCCCCATTGAAGCTTGTAGAGCAGCATCCAATCTATTAAGCTTGTACTGTATAGTGGTCAGTGTGGCCTGGCGTGACCATTTAATCCTTTTGGTGATCGCTGACCTAGTGTCAGTGAAAAGCAGAAGGATGATTAAAGAAGAACACTCACTTCACACAGCTCACTTTCTATTCAACAACTGATTTAAAGAGGTTCAAAAATACTTAATTATACTGCTTAAAGTTAATGAAAAGCATTTAATTACTGTGATTTATGATTCAAAGCATTACCTTGTACTGTAAGTGCAAAACAGTCATTGAAAAGGAGCATGTGATCACCGTGATTACATACCTGCAGTTAGTGGCAGAAAACTAAACATATTCAGCATCCTATAATTAAAATACTAAAAACTGGGGCGGCTTCTTATATGGAGTTTTCTAATATTGCTTAACATTAGTTACATCTTTGAAAATGTAATTGACCATTTTGATCATATTTGGAAGATAGCATTTTTTTGTTTCTATTTTTATGTTTTAAATCTAACTGAAACAATTAATTTCTCTTCAGTTGTTCTGTTACATTCATTATTTTTTTTACATTATTGCTATTTTATACCTTTGCTTGTGTATATCTAGAATCAAGATTTTAAGCCAGTATGAACCTGGAAAGCTATGAATGAACTTCACTAGAACTGGTCATGCTGTCAATGAAAATGTGGATAACTATACTCATATTTACAGTTTTCATGCCTTTAACTTTCATGTATTTACATGTCACCCAATTCCATAAGAGATCACAATATGTCGGTTGGTAGGCTGAGTCAAACTGCCGTCTCAGGAGTGTCGGCTGTGTGTCATTCAGAGGTAAATCCAGTGTTACCCCCTGAATGGAACAACTATAACACCATGTGTTTCTGGAACACATTACTGATCCAAATGGCACAAGGCAAACTCGTACTGTAGTGGCACCAAGTGTTAGCAAGAGGCAGTGGCGAGTATTTTTGTTGGGTAATAATCTATGGTAGGGCTAACCCATACAGTGGTGGGGCTCAAGTCAGTATTTGCAATGTAATTACATACACGCTATATCGCCCCCATTGACAGTGAAACGCCATACGTGAGGTTTAGAATATTTCCCTGTCTCCTTTTTTCAGCAAAATTACATCGAGAGCAACAGGTGTGAGTTAAACCAGTGGTTCTCAACTGGTCTGCTTCAGGACCCACTTTTTTCCCTCGTCAATAAATCGCGACCCAAAGATATAATATAATACCCAAAAAAGTGCAGTAATATATGCTTCTCAGTTCTCAGCATCCACTTTTAAGTAAAGTGAAGTACATGGGAATAAACCCACATCCTCAACATTGTTTGTGCCATGCAAGGCAGATGATATCCCTTCACAGAACTACAGTATGCTTTTTAAACAAGTTTAAACTGATGATGGTCATCAAGTTTCTGGAATCAACATTGAACTGTATGAAATAAAAAGGCACATTTGTCTTGTAGTAAATAAAAAGGGCGACCTGGAGCCAATCCTTCAATTTCCCCACAGGTGAAAAAGTTGACATGCTGAAAACCCAACCCCTGCAGGGGGGTCTGGTCACTGGTGGGATTCTCCCCCAGGAGATTTTTTGAAATACTAACATACAAAATACACATTCTGGTACTCTCTTGAGAAGAAAATAAATAAATCTATTACTACACGACAGGTTTAAAAAAATTAATGCCATTTTTGTTTTTTTTTACTTTGTTCTGAAAGCTGAACCTGCTGCTCCTCACAGAGAGAAGAGGAGAGAGGCTGTGTGAATTACTTTACATTGTGGAT
Organism: Dissostichus eleginoides; assembly: GCA_031216635.1. Lineage (NCBI taxonomy): Eukaryota > Metazoa > Chordata > Actinopteri > Perciformes > Nototheniidae > Dissostichus > Dissostichus eleginoides. The sequence continues at coordinate 32,946,449 of CM062265.1, read as the reverse complement.
AAGGGTGGATAGCCCCCATTGTTCTGTGTGTCAAAATGAAAGACAGCCCATAAAGAGATTAGATATAAAAAATATAAAAATAAATTAACAATTATAATAAGGACCTGCAAAAGTGAATACTATCGGAAAATACTAGACAAAAATAAAAACAACATTAAAGGAATATGGAGCATACTGAATAGTATTATAAAAAATGGTCAGAAAAAGGAGTTATCCTACATTCTTTATTGACAAGGATAAGGAAGAGGAAAATATGAGTTTTCAATGATTTCTTTGTAAATGTTGGACCTGAATTAGCAGGCAAAATCCCTGATGGAGGAACATCAGAAAAAAGCTGGAAAACTTAATAAAACGTAATCCTTTCTCAATGTTCCTCACAGCAGTGGATGAAAGGGAAGTAGTTGATATTGTAACAAAATGTAAAAACAAAAAGTCTACCGATTGTGATGACATTGACATGACTGTATTAAAAAAGGTTATAGATGTTATTTCAAAACCATTCACACACATATGTAACTTATCATTCCAAACTGGTGCATTTCCTAACAAAATGAAAATAGCAAAAGTCATACCTTTGTTCAAAGCTGGGAACAAACATCAATTCACAAACTACAGACTGTCTCACTTCTAACACAATTCTCAAAAATTCTTGAAAAGCTTTTCAATAACAGACTGGACAATTTCATAGAAAAACACAAACTTCTCACCGAAAGTCAATATGGATTCAGAGCCAATAAATCTACATCGATGGCTTTAATAGACTCACTTGAAGAAATTACTAGCTCAATTGACCAAAAAAAACATGCCATTGGAATATTCATTGACCTAAAAAAAGCATTTGACACAATTAATCATGACATATTAATAAAAAAACTGGAACGTTATGGAATCAGGGGTGTAGTTTCGGAATGGATAAGGAGTTATTTAACCAACAGGCAACAGTTTGTGAAGCTGGGAGAGTGTTGTTCTTCATATTTGGACATTACATGTGGTGTCCCCCAGGGGTCAGTATTGGGGCCAAAACTATGTATTATGTATATTAATGAAATATGCAATGTATCGACAGTACTCAAGTTTGTTTTGTTTGCTGATGACACTAATATCTTTTGTTCTGGGGACAATGTACAGCTACTATTGGAAGAGATCACAGCTGAAATATGCAAACTAAAGTTATGGCTAAACAGTAATAAGTTATCATTAAATTTGAATAAAACAACATAAATCATATTTGGAAATAGCAATACACAAGCAACCATTAAGATAGATGGGATTTACATTGAGAGAGTTAAAGAAAATAAATTCCTTGGAATCACAATTGATGAGAAACTGAGCTGGAAACCACACATAAAACATATTCATTCCAAAGTCTCAAGAAGTATTGCGATATTAAACAAGGCAAAACAGATTCTTGATCATAATTCCCTCTACATTCTTTACTGTTCGTTGGTTTTACCTTATTTAAGTTAATGTGCAGAGGTTTGGGGCAGTAATTATAAAGCTACAACACAATCCCTATTTATTCTACAAAAAAGAGCAATAAGACTTATTAAAAATGTTGGCTATAGGGATCATACAAACCCATTATTCTTAGAGCTAAAATTATTAAAACTGTCAGATCTTGTTGAATTCCAAATCGCACAAATCATGTTTGAGGCAAAAAACGTTCAATTACCTGGGAATATTCAGATAATGTTCAATGAAAGACAAGGGAATTATTATTTACGGGGTTCATATATATTCACTAATGTTAGGGTGCGCACAACAAAGAGAAGTTTTTGTGTTTCTTTTTGTGGGGTGAAGATCTGGAACAATTTGAGTGAGGAGCTAAAGGGATGTCCAAACATAAAACTATTCAAAAAGAGGTATAAAGACACAATTCTCACAAGGTGCAGGGATGAAATTGCTAAACCACCTGTTTATATTCTTGTTTTGTATTCTATTTATGAATTTGTGTATGTATGAATTTGTATGTGTACATATGTATATATATAAATATATAGAGACCATTCTCCTAACTTGCCTGTATATATTATATGAATGATTATATATCAATTATTCAAGATTATAAGTATACATTTATATTGTATGTTAACATATATTAAGATGTAAAAAAAAAAAGGGAGAGGGGTCGGATTAAATAAGTGTAAACTTCTTCCAACCCCTTTTCGGACGTGTAATTAGCTAAAGCTTTGTTGTTTATTGATATCAGACAATGATACTACAAATTATTCAATTATTAATTAAATGTTTCGTTTTGTTATTGCATTCATTTGTATAGTACTGTATCATGTCTGTATCACCTTTTGTTTCCTTTGTATTTTCTTTAGTTTTACACGCTCGAAAAAAATGAATAAACTATAACTAAAATCTTACTAGCTGCTTATGTGCAATTTACTCGGCGCGAGTTGGCCATCTTTTTTTTGCTTACTTTAACATAATTTGTCATGGTCAATCAATCAATCAATGTTTATTTATATAGCCTAATATCACAAATGTTACATTTGTCTCAGTGGAATTCACAGTTTGTACAGAATATCAGTATGAAAATACGACACCCTCTGTCCTTAGAACCTTACATCGTACAAGGAAAAACTTCCAGAGAAAAACCGCACAGTTTAAAGGGGAAAATGGGAGAAACCTCAGGGAGAGCAACAGAGGAGGGATCCCTCTCCCAGGACGGACAGACGTGCAATAGATGACGTGTGTAAATCGAAGAGATAATACATTTTGCAGCATAGGTAGACCAAATGTTTGGAAATGCATGTGTCTATAATAAGAAGATGAATCCACGAGGATGTCAACAATCCTGTGGGAGCCATCAGGGAAGTAGTATGATGAGAGTCAGGCAGGACCACAGTGATAGGTTCAGCGACGACTCGAAGTCCAGGACTCAAATCCAGAACTCAGGATCCAGGACTCCGGATCCAGGACTCAGGACTCCGGATCCAGGACACATGATTCAGGATCCAGGACACAGGACCGCAGCAACAGGATCAGCCACGACTCAGGATCCCGGCGTAGATAGAAACCAAAAAGAAATTTGGGGGAAGCTGGGTTATTCGGAACATGAGAGTACACAGGTACAGACAGACAGAAGGGAGAAGTAAGGTGTCCCCCGACAGTCTAAGCCTATAGCAGCAAAACTAACGTGTCTACGTACATGGACTCCATTAGGATAGGTTGAGGGAAAGGGGTAGCAAGTAAGAAGTAAGGAACAGAGGTGGAGAGGCACAACGCGTCTACATACATGCACTCCCTTAGGATAGGTTGAGGGAAAAGGGTAGCAAGTAAGAAGTAAGGAACAGAGGTGGAGAGGCACAACGTGTCTACGTACATGCACTCCCTTAGGATAGGGTGAGGGAAAAGAGTAGGAACTAAGATGTATGCGCCACATCTATACCATGAGCGCATTGCTCCTAAAACATTTTTTTGACACCAATCAACAGTTGTGCGTCAACTCGGCAAGGATCAAGGCAAGTATATGCCTCTCCCTGCTTCCACCGTCTACACACACAACCGAATTACATCTATACCATGAGCGCATTGCTCCTAAAAAGTGTTTCCGGCACTGACACCAATCAACAGTTGTGCATCGACTCGGCAGGGATCAAGGCACGTATATGCCTCTCCCTGCTTCCACCGTCTACACACACAACCAACTGACATACCATCAGTAAGGAAAAAGATGTATAGGTGAAGAGGCACAACGTGTCTACGTCAATGCACTCTTATTAGATTATTTTATCAACTATAAGCTTTATCAAAAACTAAGGTCTTAAGTGTACTCTTAAAAATGGATAGGCTGTCTGCCGCCCGAACACAAACTGGAAGCATATTCCACAAAAGTGGAGCTTGATAAGAAAAGGCTCTGGCTCCCATTGTACTTTTAGAGACTCTAGGAACAACCAACAACCGTGCATTCTTGGAACACAATGCCCTAGTTGGACAGTAGGGTATAATGAGTTCTTTAAGGTAAGATGGCGCCTGCCCATTAAGGGCTTTGTAGGCGAGAAGAAGAATTTTAAATTCTGTCCTGTGTTCTATAGGGAGCCAGTGTAAGGCAGCCAAAACTGGAGTAATGTGGTCCCTTTTCCGAACTCTGGTTAGTACACGCGCTGCAACATTTTGAATTAGATGAGGCAACTTAACTGACTTTTTGGTACACCCTGATAATAAAGTGTTACAATAATCCAGCCTTGAAGTAACAAATGCATGGACTAGTTTCTCTGCATCGTTTTGAGGCAAGATATGCCTGATTTTTGCAATGTTACGTAGATGAAAGAAGGCGGTCCTTGAGATTGATTTTGTGTGGGCGTTAAAAGATAAATCCTGATCAAATATAACACCAAGATTCCTTACAGTCTCACTGGAGGCCAAATTAATGCCATCCATAGTTAATATATCTTTAGATAGTTTGTTTCGTAGATTCTTTGGGCCGAGTACAATAACTTCAGTTTTGGCCGTGTTTAACATCAAAAAATGTAAGGTCATCCACGTTTTTAAGTCCTTGAGGCAGTCTTGAATTTTATTTAGATGATTGGATTCATCAGGCTTGATGGATAGATATTGTTGAGTATCATCCGCATAACAATGGAAATGTACAGAATGATTCCTTATAATATTGCCTAACGGAAGCATATATAATGTGAACAAAATAGGTCCAAGCACTGAGCCCTGTGGCACTCCATGGCTCACTTTGGTTGGCATGGAAGATTCATCGTTGACACACACAAACTGAGAGCGTTCAGATAGATAGGACCTAAACCAGCCTAAAGCAGTTCCCTTTATGCCAACTAAGTGCTAAAGTCTTTGCAATAGGATATCATGATCGATAGTATCAAATGCAGCACTGAGATCGAGCAAGACAAGAATAGAGAATAGTCCTTTGTCTGAAGCTATGAGAAGGTCATTTGTGACTTTAACCAGAGCTGTCTCTGTGCTATGATGTGTTCTAAAGCCAGACTTAAAATCTTCAAATAAATCATTGTTTTTTAAGTAATCACACAACTGTTTTGCAACTGCTTTTTTAAGATTTTTTTAGAGGAACGGAAGATTAGAAATAGGTCTATAGTTGGCTAAAACCTCTGGATCGAGGTTGTGCTTTTTAAGAAGCGGTTTTATCACTGCTACTTTGAATGATTGTGGAACATAGCCTGATAATAAAGACATATTCATAATATTTAATAAAGAAGTGTTAATTCATGGAAAAACTTCCTTTAACAGCTTAGTTGGAATCGGGTCTAAGATACACGTTGATGGTTTAGAAGAAAGAATCATTGAATTCAAGGTGCTGAAAAGCATGCTGAAAATGCTGAAAATGCATGAAAATGTTGAAAAGCATTCTAATTTACTATCTAGTGTAATATTAGAACTTATGTTTCCGGGAGCTGTTGATAACACTATACTGGTCAAAGGCAAGAGGTCATTAATTTTGTTTCTAAGAGTAACAATTTTATCATTAAAAAAGCACATAAAATCATTACTACTGAGTGCTATGGGAATAGAAGGCTCAATAGAGCTGTGGCTCTCTGTCAGCCTGGCTACAGTGCTGAAAAGAAATCTTGCATTATTCTTATTCTCATCTATTAATGAAAATGTCCTCCCGTACATGCAGACATGCTATCGGGTCTTAACTCGATAGCATGTCTGTATGTAAGGGAGCCGGAAACTTATACAAAATGTACACCACCCCAAATTGATCATGTTGTTGATAGTGCTACAGATGCCCTGCAAATACAATTAGACTCTGTTGCTCCTTTGAAAAAGAAGAAAATAAAACAACATAGACTAGCTCCATGGCATAATGCCGAAACTCGCAAAATAAACCAAAAGTCGAGACAACTTGAAAGGATATGGCGTTCCACTAAACTTGAAGAATCTAGTTTAATTTGGCATATTACTCTCAATGAATATAAGAAAGCACTGAGTAAAGCGAGAGCAGCTTACTACTCTTCATTATTGATGGAATCACTTCCTTAAATTTGGCTATAGCACTAACAGATAGGTTTCTGCTGCAGGAGCTTTTGACTAATGCTTTGTAGTCTAGTAACAGTACTTCAAAAGTTACTAAAAAATGGTTGGATAAAGCAGGATTTTGCGGCTCGACTAATAGTTGCTCAATTTCAATACCATAAGTCAGAACAAGGTCGAGAGTGTGATTATAACAGTGGGTTGGTTTATTTACACTCTGACGGAAACCAACAGAATCTAATATAGAGTTAAATGCAATAGTAAGGCTATTTTTATCATCGTCAACATGAATATTAAAGTCACCTACAAAATTACTTTATCTGTTTTAAGTACCAAAGTTGATAAAAACTCAGAGAATTCTGATAAAAATTCTGAATAAGGACCTGGTGCACGGTACACTGTAACAAATAAGATTGGCTGCAAAGTTTTCCAGGTCGGATGCGTAAGACTAAAAACAAGGCTTTCAAAGGAGGTATAATTTTATTTTATTGATAAGTAAACTTGAGTCAAAGATTGCTGCAACTCCACCTCCTCGGCCTGTGCCTCGAGCAATATGATTATTGATATGGCTGGGTGGAGTGGCTTCATTTATGCTGACATATTCTTCATGTCCCAACCAAGTTTCAGTGAGACAGCATATATCAATATTATAATCTGATATTAAATCATTTACCAATATTGCTTTAGATGCTAGAGATCTTATGTTTAAGAGTCCACATTTAATCTTCCTGTTTTGTTGCACTGTAGTAGTTGTTACATTTACTTTTATTAGGTTATTATGTATGGCACCTCTATTAGGTTTTACTTTAAATTGTCCTTGAGCAGACACACACACCGTTAATATTGGGTATTTTATTGGAGAGAGCGCAGAGAAGCGTGTAAGACTGCGACTTCGCCTCCTGGTCTCAACTCCAGTTTGTCATGGATTAAGTCCACAAAGCTCTGAAATGTTTGCCGAAATGAGATCTGCACCTTCCAGAGTAGGATGAATGCCGTCTCTCTTAATCAGACCAGGTTTCCCCAGAAGGGTGTCCAATTATTTACGAAGCCCACATCGTTTGCTGGGCACCACCAAGACAACCAGCGCTGAAATGATGACATGCGGCTATACCAACACATTCTCACTCCCAACTCGGCCTATGTTGACGTTATGTCAGGGTCCCTGTCGTCACTTTCCAACGCAAGGGGGGGCCCTTTAGCGTCGAGTTTCAACTATCAGGGAGTCCCTTTGACTTGCATAGGGCTCCCTGAATGTTGGTAATAGACGAGTTGGGATCGCGGCGAAATGCTCTCCGCAGATCCATTCTCACAGCGTTTATCAACCTTTTTCTAACTCAATATCAAGCCACACTTATTGTGCTTTATTTTAATTGAATAATGTCGGACTTTTGTTGCCGTCAGTTAGGGGCTCAGAAAACTGAAATCTGTATTGTTTCATTGTTTTTTCCTTCTAATTTTGTATTCTTTTCTAAACCACACACTGTTATTTACTCAACAATAAGACACAATTATCCTTGTGTTTATTTATTTGTTTGATTGTATAATGTCGGACTTTTGGAGTCCGTCAGGACCGATTGTCGGAGCAGCTCATAGTAGTTGCTTAAGAGAATTTTACACCCGGAAGTAAGTATTCTCTCCGCTTTGCTCAAACCCCGTGATTAATCCTCAAGCTCTGTGATTGGATGTTTGAGTGGCAGTGCGCTAAGGATTACGCCGAGCGTCAAACAGCACTTTGAAATGGGATGGAACCACGGCAGACTATCCAAAACTGGATTCGGATGGGTCCACCACCCCCAGAACTACACATGCTGGCTATTGTGTGTTTCGCAACATGTTCTATGGCACGTCTCTACTGGGAATTGTAGTTTTAAAGGACGTTTCCGTATTTCCCATAATAAGAAGTTGCCAGTATTAAACTGTGTACATCCCTGGAGGTTTAGGGGATAGGAAACACTCAAATTTATAACATATAATTAATAAATGGGTGAAAATTGCTTGTGTCCATAATGGGCAGCATTAATATATACCCCCATGACAGCTAAGGTCAGAAGAGCTTTATTTAACAACTGGTCTTATGTCTGTGACCCCTCCTGTTGTTAATTGATAAGCCTGAAACATGCACTTGTCAAGGTTCAGAGGCAAATTTTGCAAATATGGCAGTAGCCATCGATCATCTTAGGATAAGATATACTTTATTGATCCCAAGTTTGAAAACATTTCGTTACACCAGCATAACAGTTGTAAATATGCAGTGGTGTTTATTTGTAAATCATTTAGTATAATCACACAAATTCTGTGTTTTATATTTATTAATTCTGTGTTCTTTATTTATTGAATGTTCAATACCTGACAAGGTCGGAGATGAAAAACTTGGGTCGCAGGTTCCTCAACAGTGCATTACAAGACATCTATCAATATGTGTGTTACGATTCGGGAAAAGGTAGGACCCAAATGCAGTTTAAAAAACGGAAGTAGGTTTCAAAATGTAACAAAAAGCGAGCTTTATTTACAAAAAAACAAGCTGTTGACAATGAAAAATACTTAACAAAACCATGAATCCAAAGGGTAGGTAACACGAGGGAGCATCCAGACAAAACTGACCGTGATAACATGAAGGGTGACAGGAAAGGAAAGACTAACAATGAACCGACAAGGCACACAGGGGAAGACAAGACTAAATACAAAGAGGGGTAATCACAGGACAAGACACAGCTGGGTAAGGGCAACACAAGGGCAACAGGTGAACACAATCAGACAATCAGACACAGGAGGAAAAACACAGGAAGGAAGACCAGACACAGGGAGAACAGAACAGCAAAATAAAACCCAAAACTTAACACACAAAACTCAAATCATGACAATGTGTGTATACCTCCACCATTAAACTGTCGTATTCTGCACATTTCTTATACTATCTACATATATCTTATAAGAGTATAATACATATGTATAATATCAGTTAAAATAAGTGCTTAAACATACAGTAGTTAACATTGCAGGAAAGCAATATATTACTACTTTGTCAGGCTTAATATTTATCTGTAGATACTCCCAAAGCTTTTTTCTTATTCAAAAGAAGACCTTAACCTAAAGTATTCTTTAATGTTTAAATAAAGCCTATTAGTTTGTCTGTCTGTGTCTCCTATTAATATCTAATAATAAAAATAATAAAATTCAATAACGTGCTTTAACCACTAGGTGTCCCTTTCTATCAGCTGTGCACCGTTATGGTGTAAATATAGCTTATCTACCAATTGGATCAAATATAAAAGTCAGCCGAATTAGTATTGATACTGCAAGGAGACATATATTGTGAAGAGAAATTGAAGATGTTGTTTAATTGCTGATATATTTATGATCCACATCACATATTCAGTTTCGGCGGCAGTTCTATTTCGTATATGGCTTCGCCCTCTAAGGCTATCGCTATTGGGTAATCCCCTGCGCACACGCGCAGCACTGAAACACTTGTAGTCCACGCCCACCCGCAAGGTGGGCCCCACCCTCGGGCTCCCTTCCGGTATAAATAGGAAGGAGGCCCGACAATCTGCTCCCTCCCTCTTTTTCTTCAGCACCCCGTAAAATACTGAAGCACAAGAGACACTTCGATTAGCAAACATGAGTACCAACTGTGTGAGAGATTGTCCCTCATGTGGCTTTGGTATATCATGAGCTACGACCAGCACACGTCATGCGAATCCTGCCTGGGGTCAGAGCACGCGTACGAGGCTCTCAGCCAGCAGGTCGCACGCACCCACTGTGCCCGTCTCCCCTCGGACGACAGGAAGCGCAGAGCGGACGCTCTCGCTGCTGCGGCCGAGGAGGACGATTGGCCCGTCCAGGCTTTCGAGCCTGTGGGCGGCAGCCTCATGTCCCTGGAGCCGAGTGCCGGGCAGGAGTCGGACGACTCCTACCCCACCTCCCTCCACGGTTCACCGTGCGGTTCTCCCCTCCCCTTCTCCCCCGGACGGGGGAGACAGAGTCGGAGCAGGGTGCCGGCTTGACGGCCGAGCACGCTGCCCCCTTCTCCGTCATCACGCTGCCGGCGATAGGTGGCATCCTGTGGGAACTGCCGGAGATCATATGCAAGGCGGCCGCCTGCAGAGGTCTCCCCGTTCCCCTAGCTCAGGGGGTGCAGACGGTCAGGAGTGATCCGATCTGGCCACGCTTTCCCGCCATCAGAGGTAAGTATGTCGCCCGCCAGGCCGACCGGGTGCACCATGTGCCTTTCAGGTGTCGGCGGCGGCGAAACAACATCGCGCTGCTCTCCAACTCGGTGGTGACGCTGGTGGAGCGGTCCACCACCTTGGCCGCGGTGGATATCAGCAAGGCGGCCAGCACGGCGCTCACACTGTGCGCGTCCGTTGCTGTCTCCCAGGCAAGGATCGCCGCGTGGGTGACGCAGATTCAGCGCCACCTCTGGCTGCAACAGGCGTCTGTTACGGAGACGGCCAGGAAGGTGCTACTGGACGCTCCAATCAGCCCGGACGGGCTGTTCGGACCCCAGTTCCACGCCATGGTGGAGTCCATGAAGGCGGCTGCAGAACAGGCGGACGACATCCGCCAGGACGTTAGCTGGCTCCAGCCTGCGGGGGCCACAGCGGCACCAACGCCCGCAGCAGCCGCAGCGTCCAACCCGGCCACAGCGGCAGGCGGAGAGACGCACACAGCAACCGCAGCCGCGGCGTCAGGCTCGCCCGTCGGCGGCGGCAGGGGCTCCGCCCCGCGTCTCCGCCCCGCGTCTCCGCTCCCCCGCCACCCCAGAGACAGTGGGGTCTTCCGGCGGTGAGTCAACGGGGAGTGAGGCACTCCTGCGCCTGGTCTGCTCCGCGAGAGCCTCCGAGGAAGCAAAGCCGCTTCTGACGTGTTGGGGGGGGGGGGGGGGGGGGTGTGAGATAAATGAAATGGGTTCATTTTCCAACTTGTTGTCTGAGGCATCAGTATCAAGTGTTTCTCACATATCCCCCACTCTACCAGCTGCCTATAACCTATCGGTAAGTAGCCAGCAGGGCTCGTTGAAAAAACCTGCAGTTTTTAATCTATCGGTTAATAAACTGCAGAGTTCGCTAACTAAGCCAGCTGCCACCAATCTGTTGATTAGTAGGCAGCAGGGATCGCTGCAGAAGTCTGCTGGTTTTAACCTATCGGTTAATAAACCGCAGAGCTCGCGGCATTCCTCTGTCCGAGATACGCCTCCTACACACGGTCATAATAAGCCCATGAGAGCAGTTATGACGCCTCATGTGGACGTCACTGCACACACCTCCACTCATCCCCTGAGTGTGTACACACCTCATGATGAGAGCCGGAGTGAAACGCAGCGTGTGGAGGCTCCCTCACAGCCCTTTCGCTCCAGGCCCACCTTGGGTTGCCTCACGGGCAGCGGCGGCGAGGGCTCTGACGTGGCTCGTCGCCATGACGACCACAACACATCTCGAGCATGTGCGCCCGCTCTCAGAGTGTTTCTCAGAGTGGCAGCGCGTGTGTCTGATGGACAGACGGATGAACAGGCTGATCAGCAGAGGGTGCACCCTGCAGTTCGCCTCTCCCCCCCCACAGTTCAAGGGGATACAGGAAACACTCCTGTCATCCCAGGAACAGTGTCTTGCGCTCCAGTCAGAGCTGCGGGAACTCCTGTTGAAAGAGGCTATTTCCAGGGTTCCTCAAGGGGAAGAAAATCAGGGGTATTACTCCCGCTATTTTCTTATCCCGAAAAAGACAGGGGGAGTGAGACCCATCCTCGATCGGTCAGTTTTCAACAAGGCAATAATGAAAAGGCCTTTTCACATGCTGACGATCAAACAGGTGCTGGAGTGTGTTCACCAGGGGACTGGTTCACCTCTATAGACCTGAAGGATGCTTACTTCCACGTACCCATCATCCCGAAACACAGGAAATTCCTGCGTTTCTCATTCCAGGGAATATCGTACCAGTACAACCGTCTGCCGTTCGGTTATTCCCTGGCTCCTCGCACCTTTTCAAAGTGGGTAGAGACGGCGCTGCAGCCGCTACACAGAGGAGGGAGGAGAGTACTATTTTACCTGGACGACCTGCTGTTGCTGGCTCGCTCCAGGGAGGAAGTTGCTTTACAGACGGTACAGCTCGTTTCACATCTGTCAAAGCTGGGTTTCATAATAAACTGGAAGAAGAGCCGCCCTCTTCCCTCCCAGAGTATTGTTTACCTGGGTGTGGAATTGAACTCAGCCCGCATGAGAGCGCGACTCTCACAGCAGAGAGTGGAGGCACTGACAGCTCTTCTCCGACGCGTCACACCTCGCAGCGTGGTGACAGCCCTCTCCGTGATGCAGCTGCTGGGCATGATGGCAGCTGGTCACGTGGTGATCCCCCTGGGTCTCCTTCACATGAGGATACTCCAGAGGTGGTTTATTCGCCTGCGCATCGACCCCGTGCGACAGAAGAGGCGCATGGTGGCCATCCCTCCTTCCGTGGGTTCAGACTTAACCTATTGGAAAAGTCCCCACGTGCTGTCAGCGGGTGTGCCCCTGGGCAGAGTTACGTCACACATCTCGGTGTTCACAGACGCATCTCTCTCAGGGTGGGGAGGAACGTGTATGTCGCAGGCAGTGGGGGGACAGTGGCCGGCTCACATGTCCCTCCACATAAACGTGCTGGAATTGCTCTCCGTACGGAGAGTAATCCAGCATTTTGCCCCGTTGCTGCGGAATCAGCATGTGTTGATTCGCACAGACAACAAAGCCGCGGCAGCCTACATCAATCGCCAGGGCGGAGTACGCTCAGCGCAGCTTCTGAAAAACTGCAGAGTTCGCTAACTAAGCCAGCTGCCACCAATCTGTTGATTAGTAGGCAGCAGGGCTCGCTGCAGAAGTCTGCTGGTTTTAACCTATCGGTTAATAAACCGCAGAGCTCGCGGCATTCCTCTGTCCGAGATACGCCTCCTACACACGGTCATAATAAGCCCATGAGAGCAGTTATGACGCCTCATGTGGACGTCACTGCACACACCTCCACTCATCCCCTGAGTGTGTACACACCTCATGATGAGAGCCGGAGTGAAACGCAGCGTGTGGAGGCTCCCTCACAGCCCTTTCGCTCTAAGCCCACCTTGGGTTGCCTCACGGGCAGCGGCGGCGAGGGCTCTGACGTGGCTCGTCGCCATGACGACCACAACACATCTCGAGCATGTGCGCCCGCTCTCAGAGTGTTTCTCAGAGTGGCAGCGCGTGTGTCTGATGGACAGACGGATGAGCAGGCTGATCAGCAGAGGGTGCACCCTGCAGTTCGCCTCTCCCCCCCACAGTTCAAGGGGATACAGGAAACACTCCTGTCATCCCAGGAACAGTGTCTTGCGCTCCAGTCAGAGCTGCGGGAACTCCTGTTGAAAGAGACTATTTCCAGGGTTCCTCAAGGGGAAGAAAATCAGGGGTATTACTCCCGCTATTTTCTTATCCCGAAAAAGACAGGGGGAGTGTGACCCATCCTCGATCGGTCAGTTTTCAACAAGGCAATAATGTGGCCCCTGAACGTGAACATTTAGAGGGGCTGGGCCTCTCTCAAGATGTTGTACGTACCATTTAGGGAGCCAGGGCAGCGTCTACCAGAGCGTCCTATACACAGCCAAGTGGACAGTGGACCCCATTACGTGCCCCCTGCCTCACGTGCTGTCATTCCTCCAGCTGTTGCTGGACAGGAATTTGGCCTTCAACACAATCAAGGTATATGCCGCTGCCATATCATCTTGTCGCGTAGGTTTCGGGGTGGTGTTTAGTCACCCCCTGACGAAACGTTTTCTGCGAGGAGTACGGAGACTCAGACCTGTGTCACGCGCACTGGCGCCTCAGTGGGATTTGGCTTTAGTGTTACGCGCACTAAGCAAAGCCCCATTTGAACCGTTAGCTCAGGTTCCCCTTAAACTGTTATCAGCCGAAGTAGTACTACTTTTGGCTCTAACATCAGCGAAAAGGGTGAGTGATTTGTCTGCTCTCTCTGTGGCTCCGTCATGCCTCCGGATCCAAGGAGTGGCAGTTCAGCTGTTTTACGCCCTAACCCGGCTTTTATGCCAAAGGTCATCACAAGCTCTTTTAAGTCAAGAGTGATCACCCTGGATGGCTTCTTTCCCCCTCCTCACAAGTCGGAGGAAGAAGCCACGTCTCATCTCCTCTGTCCGGTGCGCGCGCTGGCCTGCTATGTGGCGCGCACGGCTGCCTTGCGCCGTTCTCAGCGCCTGTTTGTGCATTACAGAGAGCGCTCGATCGGGCAGCCTCTGTCTGCACAACGGCTGTCACACTGGCTGTGTGAGGCTGTGTCACAGGCATATGTCTCCTCTGGGGCGGATCCCCCGGAGAACATCAGTGCGCACTCCACCAGAGGAATTTCCTCCTCCACGGCTTTGCACGGAGGAATGTCAGTGGAAGACATTTGCACTGCTGCATCTTGGTCTTCCCCCTGTTCATTTATTCAATTTATTTGAGGGATGTCTCCCATTCCTCTCTGACACACCCTGTGCTGAGTGTCCTGTCAGAGTGAGTGACGTCAGGGATCCAGCTGTGCGCCTCTCTCCTGCCTCTCGGCACACGAAGAGCGGCCCTTTTCCCCTCTTATGAGAGGGATGTTTCCTTGTTTCCTCTGACACATTTTGTACGGAGTGTCTTGTCAGAGTGAGTGATGTCAGGGATCCAGCTGTGCGCTCTCCTGTCTGCACGCAGAGAGCTGCCCGTGTTCCCCCTCTTTTTGTCGCTGGGCAAAGTGTGACCTTCGTCTCTACTTATCACAGCGGCGGGTATGTATTGTTCCCAGCCTGCGTCCCCTCATGGTAAATATTCATGTTATGCTATATTCCAGGGACTGTGATGCGCCATTCGCATGGCGCAATAGGCATGGGTTATTATCTGAGCAGGTGTGTCTGTGCTTCCAGTACCGGGGGGACCCAGTGGGGCGCAGACTACATCTTGCTTCGCCATTAACCCAATAGCGATAGCCTTAGAGGGCGAAGCCATATACGAAATAGAACTGAAGTTACCTACTGTAACTCCAGCTTCTATGAGTATTGGCGTAGCCCTCTAAGTTCTGGGCCCCACTGGCTCCACGAATAGCTGAAGAAAAGTTTTTTGTGTGGGAGCAGATTGTCGGGCCTCCTTCCTATTTATACCGGAAGGGAGCCCGAGGGTGGGGCCCACCTTGCGGGTGGGCGTGGACTACAAGTGTTTCAGTGCTGCGCGGTCGCGCAGGGGATTACCCAATAGCGATAGCCTTAGAGGGCTACGCCAATACTCATAGAAGCTGGAGTTACAGTAGGTAACTTCAGTTCTTCCTGTTTGTCCAGAAGTCTTCTCATCAGGGCTCTATAAATAAAGAACTACGGCAGATGTGTAATATTTAATGCAGCCGAACCGTGTATTACAATGCCGTTATGTGATGACTTCCAAAGAGAAAAGCAAGCACTCAGAATAAAGTATTATTTATTTATTTATTTTTATTCGGATTTCACATCGCATAAACACCATATCCCAGCGTGCATTGCGGCTAAAACATCCAATCACAGAGCTTGAGGACTAATCACGGGGTTTGAGCAAAGCGGAGAGAATACTTACTTCCGGGTGTAAAATTCTCTTATGCAACTACTATGAGCTGCTCCGACCCTCGGTCCTGACGGACTCCAAAAGTCCGACATTATACAATCAAACAAATAAATAAACACAAGGATAATTGTGTCTTATTGTTGAGTAAATAACAGTGTGTGGTTTAGAAAAGAATACAAAATTAGAAGGAAAAAACGATGAAACAATACAGATTTCAGTTTTCTGAGCCCCTACTCTCCCCCTAACTGACGGCAACAAAAGTCCGACATTATTCAATTAAAATAAAGAAGTAAACACAATAGGTGTGGCTTGATATTGAGTTAGAAAAAGGTTGATAAACGCTGTGAGAATGGATCTGCGGAGAGCATTTCGCCGCGATCCCAACTCGTCTATTACCAACATTCAGGAAGCTCTATGCAAGTCAATGGGACTCCCTGATAGTTGAAACTCGACGCTAAAGGGCCCCCCCTTGCATTGGAAAGTGACGACAGGGACCCTGACATAACGTCAACATAGGCCGAGTTGGGAGTGAGAATGTGTTGGTATAGCCCAGTGGTTCTCAAACTTTTTCTGTCAGGCCCCCCCTTTGGAGAAAAAAAAAAGTCGGGCCCCCCCAACACAAATAGTCAGGCTCAGTGGCGGCGCCAGAGATTTATTTTGGGGTTGCTGTGGGGTAGCTTGACGTTTCATAGAGGGTGCTCCAACATTTAGGGTTTCCCATTAATGTACCGGTCGCTACAGTGGAATGTTCTACTGCAACACTCCACACGCAAATACACAATGTACCCGCGACTGTTACAATGAAGGCTCGATAATCAGCTCACGGCATATAGGTGTAAGCAGGGGTAAAGTGATATTTTTATAGGTGGTGTGTGGACCTCACATAGGGGGGTCCGGGGGCAAGCTCCCCCGGGAAGATTTATTTTTAAATATTGAAGTTAAAAGCATCAATCTGGTGCACTTTGAGAGCAAAATGAAGAGATCTATGGATACCTCTCTCAACAACCATATGAAACAGAACTGTAAACAGATTTACTTTTTCTTTATGGATATTTTACAAATCACCCTTTTAAACTTTATTCTTTTTTTACTGTCATACAGTATTTCATACCTGTTTTTCATTTATTCTCTTATTTTTTTATAACTATAATGATCATATAAACGTGTGCCTCGGAAATAATTGTTTACATTAATGGTGACCAAAACGTTTGAGACCCACTGAGATAACTTAGACTAAAGTTAACTATCTAAACACTGAGAGAGTCCTTTAGCTCACTGAGTCTCTCAGTCTGACAGGAGAGGACTCTCCTCCACCTTGTTGTAGAAAAAACTCCTTATATCCGTTAGCGTAGCTCGCTAGCACCAGAAGCTAACAACAACGATCTCCGGTACCGGTGCGATCTCTCTCTCTCACTCGCGCACGCACACAAAATGGCTTGTTCCACACACACACAGAGCCGAGCTTTAATGAAACACAGAGACCCAGACGTAATAGTACTGTACTGTATCATATTATTTTCGAAACAATAACTTTTCAAATTATGATTTTTTTTTTTTTAATCTTTTTTTTTTTTTAATAACCATTTTTCCTCCTGGTCTCTCGCGCCCCCCCTGTCATGCCTCTGCGCCCCCCACTTTGAGAACCACTGGTGTAGCTGCATGTCGTAATTTCAGTGCTGGTTGTCTTGGTGGTGCCCAGCAAACGATGTGGGCTTTGTAAATAATTGGACAGCCTTCTGGGGAAAACCTGGTCTGATTAAGAGAGACGGCAGGGACCCTGACATAACGTCAACATAGGCCGAGTTGGGAGTGAGAATGTGTTGGCTATACATGTCTTCATTGATCAAATTGGGGAGGGGACCAGAGAAAATGACGGTGTCCGACATTGTTTTAGCATATCTACACACCGACGCCACATTAACTTTGGTGCATTCTGATTGGCGTAAAAACGAACATCATTACCACCGACGTGAATAACAATCCTACTGTATTTACGTTTATTCTTCTTCAGTTTAAGATGCGCCTCAACGTCGCCCGCTCTGGCCCCCGGAATGCATGTGACTGTGGAGGCTTCGGTATCTAAATTCACGTATCTCAGAATAGAGCTACCAATAACCAGAGTTGGCTTCTCAGCGGGTGTCTCGCAGAGTGGGGAAAATCTGTTAGATACGTGAACGGGTTGGTGGGGACCTGCGGGTCTCGCGTTATGCCCCTTCTGAACAGTCACCCAGTCTCCCGGCTGCTCGGGAGTTGCCGGGGGACGGCTAGTAAGAGCTACCTCTTGCCGGTCCGCACCGACTAACATGGGCTTTACTGTAGCTGAGTTACTTTCTAAAATGCGGAGCCGGGCTTCTATGGCTATGATTCCCGCCTCCAACCTAGCAACTGTACTACATTTAACACATGTAGGCCTATCGGTACCAGTAAAGGAGGAGGTAGGGAAGTAACCAAACATGAGACAGATAGAGCAGGAAATTGCACCCGAGGGTGGGGAAAGAGCCATGGCTAGCTAGGAGTGTAAGCAACTGTGGAGTTACAGTCGCTAAGAGAAGGAGAGTTGCGAGTGCTTAAGCTGTAGTAACTTGTGATTACAACGTTAGGTATCTGCCGTGATCAAGAATTGTAAAACGATCGATTAAGTTAAGATAATATAAGCTATCAGCAGCAGAACAGACACACAGGATAGTCCGGAGGTGACAACAACAACCGGAAGTGACAACACGCTTACTGCAACCGCAATGGTGGGGCTAAGGTGGGGCTAAGCCATTTCTTGGTATGGCTGTAGCCTACCCCAGCCATACCCTGGAGCCGCCACTGGCAATAGGTAATAGACTGGGACTTCCAATTCACACTGTAGTATGAAAATATGTTGCCTCGTGTCATTGTCAAGAACTTTGAATGACTAGAAATCCTCCCATGTAGAACTGGTTATGCCGCTTGGATAGTATCCATTGCAAACCATTGCAAACCAAAGTATGTAATGACTTCTAAAGAAAATAAACAATTGGATTCCTGTAATTTTTTCCTGTTAAACACAAAATATAAAAAAAATGAACTCTCTTCTCTCTTTTACTTATTTAATATTGCACATTATAAATGTGCATTTCTTCTTTTGTTGTTTCTGTTATAATGTATGTGATAAAGTAACCTGTATATCCTATATAACCTGTTTCAAATATATAACCTGTTTCAATAATTATAACCTGTTTTAATAATTATAACTTTGTCTGTGTAAAATGTATACTTATGAAACTAGACCAAGTGTTCTTATTTTCCTTTGTTTGCTGTGGTCAATTGTGTGTGCGTTGACTTAGGAATGTAGAGGATCCAGTCGACCCCCCGGGTTTTTAATGGGCCGGATAGGAGCATGGGGGGGTTGCAGGAGAAAGGTAATAAAACTGACACCATTGAGTCTATGCAGAGATTGTACTGAGAGAAAGATTGGGATGCGGAGTGGTACGGCCAGGTGCTGAGGATAAACGAAGATAAGGATTGGTACCTCACCCCCGTTCAACCCAGAATTGTTTATTTTATGGCTGCCATAAAAGATGACCTGGGACTGATCGGCGGCGCAGGAGATCCAAACTTCCCACACCTATGGCTGACTCACTCTGATTCGCTGTTTAGACCTCGTCAATGGCTGACTCACTCTGATTCGCTGCCTAGGGCTCGCCCAGGAGTGAGTCCACCAGTGGATGAACACCTAGGGAGGAGCAACCGACACAACTCCTCCCACACAACTCCTCTCCGTTTGTGGGAATAAATATTGTGAATTCTGTACACTCGCGGCCTCTGTTCGGTCTGACTGTCTGATACGTACATCGCACGGTGGAAGAGCTGAGGCCCGAAGTACTTC
Organism: Dissostichus eleginoides; assembly: GCA_031216635.1. Lineage (NCBI taxonomy): Eukaryota > Metazoa > Chordata > Actinopteri > Perciformes > Nototheniidae > Dissostichus > Dissostichus eleginoides. The sequence goes on along the minus strand of CM062265.1, from coordinate 32,927,066 downwards.
GTTATATAAGTACTTCGTTATATTGTACTGTTGTTTCTGCCATTAAATCAGCTTATTGTTTAATCTCATATCTCTGTCTGAGTCCTTCCTTTTTATAGCAGACCACTCATCAAACGAACAGCGCGGAGCGGGCTCGAACCTTCAACAACTGAAGGGTGCTTAAATCCAACAGTGATTGTATTTCTTGTTCGCAGATCTTGAGTGAGGTGATCCCCTCTGTCATTTTGCCAGATAAGAGATTTGGCAGCATTACATGGGGGCAAAAGGTACAAGTAAGAGTACAGTTATTCTAACTTTAGAAAGCATAACCATCTTGTCTGCGATCTAAGAATGGAAACATCACCCTCCAACTACCCGCTTTGAATGGTAATGTTATAAGGCCCTTATCTGATGCCGTTGCGAGCATATATGTGAGGTTGTATGGCCCTCGGTAGATCTATTAGCAAACTGGAGCCGCTTCAAAGTTCTGAGGTTACGACCTCTCGTGGCCGTAGTAACGATGACGGCAGAAAATAAATTACTCAGGTGACAGAGAAGATCATCGAAGTCTGCATTAAGTGGAGGTCGGGGTGGATGGATGAGTAAACCCAAACCTAACCTAAATCACTTACACCCAGGACACCAAAAATCACGTTGACTTATTTTAATTAATGTAACATACTTAACTTACTTATGTAATGGACTTAACTTAAGTATGCAACTTAAATTACATAACATACTTTACAATACTTGATCACTTTTTTACAATGTTGCTAATTAATTACCATGAATGTTTTTTTATTTTGTATTATGTAATCTTGTTTTATTTTTATTTATTTGTTTTTTTATTGTATGTTTTTCTCTTTGTTAATTATGTTAGTCTACTCTTTATTTTGTATTTATTTATTTTTATTTTTAAATTTAACTTTTTGCCTTTATCTTCACTGTACAGTACCTTTGCTATTGTAACACTGTAAGCCTTTTTGCCTTTAGTAGATTAAAGGAGAGGGACGATAAAAGTTGAAAGAAAGCGGAAGACATAGGTCGTATTCAGGATGGGGAAGACATACTTACTTAACTAAAACCATTATTTTTTAACCATATAGTTTACTTGCCTAAAACGACCAAAGGTGTGTTGTTTATATTCACAACATCAACCATTTGTTACGCTTGCGTAAACGTGCAGTAGGTGCAGTTTGCCCTGTCTGAAGCCTTATAATGATAGTGATAAAAGAGGATAATCATTGGTTGATAACCTTGTAAGTGGAGTTTTAAAGCATGTGTATCCCTAGAATTGTTTTCATTCTAGTCATTCCCTCGGTTTGTAGAGAATTAATTCTCATTTCTAACAAAGGTCTACAGGTCAACTTAGAGCAGGAGGGCTCCGCCAGGCATTTTCATGTGCCAAGATGCATTTTTTAGGAGCTTAATAGTTGGAATTGCATTGCCTGAACCCACCCAATGTATGATACTGTAGCTCTGTATTACCATTGTGTTTTCTCATTTGACTATTTTTTGTCATGTAGGCCTAAAAAAACGTGGCTTGATATTAACTCAAACAGTGTTTAACAGCACACATGGATACACTTGCTGTAGAAGTCAGACCTCTGGCCTTTGCTGGCATGAGATACTTTTATTTTAATTCACCTACTTCAGATTCTGCAACCCACTGAAAAGCCTCCAATGTTCTCCAAACCAACTCCCTGAAAACTGGATTATTTTCCGAACTCCAGTTTGGTTTTGAAAAAGGCTTCATGTATCTGATCCTGTGTCACGGGAGGTGAAATAACTGACGCGTTGGTGTCAGAAGTTAAGCCAGAGGGGGATCAAAAGGTGTCTGAACCTGTTAACCATGGAGGGACGCGAGCCAACTCCTTACATAATCTATTTTGACAGCCAAGCATTGTGAGGCGAACAGGCTGAAGAGAAGCTGCTGTGAGGAGTACACCATCTTTAATTAATCCCACGCTGTAGAGTTAACATATAATAAATAGTATATGTAAGGGATAATGTGCAACGAGGCGTCATTAATGAAAATAGAAAAGGGAGATCATGGAGTCTAAAGCGATGGATCAAAGGATTTGACTCACAATATTGATTCAAAACGATTTTATTTACTTTAAAATTATCTTATTGCTAAGGCTAAGAAAAAATTGTCCGTTCCACTACGTACCACTTGCTGAAACTGACCGGACTTCTTTCTGCGGATTCATATGACTGCACATTGTCCCTTGATCCTCCTTAGCAACGGTCTGTTCTTCTTAGCAACGATCTGTTAGCAAAAAATTAACAACCTCTGAAATGTATTAAAAGGTCATATTTAACTTAAGATGAGGTACAGACGAATCAAACAAGACATTCTAAAGAAGGAGGAAAAGAATACAGAGAGGCTGGACCAGAAAAATAGAAATGTAATGACATGAGGAGGGGGGAGGGAGGGCTGCAGAGTGAGGAGGTGCGGGAGAAGAGGAGTGTGGAGGTGTTTCAGATTAGGAGGATGTTCAAAGAGTGTGTCTAAGTGAGCTTCCCATGGCTGGGTTTCCTCTTTATCGCCTGGCACTCTAAGACCCCTTCAATGCTGCGGATGGATGGGGGGGGGGCACTCCTTCGACTGGATAATCCTCTCCACTAATACTAATCCCTTCTCTTTTACTCACACACACTTCCCAGACAGTTTTACCGCCCCAACCAGTCAAATGTGTGTATTGTGTGTGTGTGTATATATATATATATATATATATATATATATATGTATATATGTATATATGTGTGTGTGTGTGTGTGTGTGTGTGTGTGTGTGTATGACACATACTTGCATGTAGACACGCTGACAATTACAGAAGGAAAAACTAAAATGTCGAATATTTGTGATGTTATCAGTTGTGTCTTATTAAGCATCAAGGAAGTGGGCAAGCGACAACCATGCAAAGCACACACAAAACAGGGGAAAAGACGGGCAAAAGCACAGAAAAAGGGTCCGAAATCATGATAGTAGGTAGTCGCTACATTATTGATATCGATAGCATTATTATTAGGGTCTGAGACCAGAGGTCGGCGAAGACCCAATTGTAACAACCCACCAAAACACACAAAAACATTTGGAAAACGACGGGCGAAAGCACAGAAACACACATCACTACATGGGGAACACACGTGCGCACACACCCGCACGAATTGTGTGACGTGGGCGCAATTCATTATTGATATCGATAGGATTATTAGGGTCTGAGACCAGAGGTCGGCGAAGACCCTATTGTAATCGCTTGCTATCACTCCTGTGAAAATGGTCAAAAAGTGCTCAAAATTCACGTGTGTGCTAACAGTCCAGCCTTTTCAGGTTTTCTGATTTCCCTTGTAGATCTTCTGACCACATGTTCACTTGGAGTGTGTGTGTGTTAGTATCACAGTCTGTCTGTGGTGAAGGTGTGGACTCAATGATGGATTCACTGAGCTGTTGACCAGCCTCTTGTGTTTTCATAAGAATGCAATGATTGCGTCAGAAGATTTGTCCTTCCTCTGTCCTCACATACCTCATTCACACCAACGCAACTCCGGTTCAAGCTCCGTGCTAGAGCTTTTCAGGTTCAGAACCGGTTCTTCGGTTTAGCTCCGGGTCCTTTCACCGCGCTCAGAGCCCGACTGGTGCTGCGTCATTGCGTCATCGTTTGCGTCATGACGTAATCGTTTGCGTGCCTGCCTTATAAAGCCAAACCGCGCGGAAACCCCTCACAGCTCACACCGACAACAACAACAATGGCCGATTGTGTTGAAGCGCTACTCTTTTTGGTTTTGGTAAAAACCAGCGGTTGCCATCTCTTTCTGCAATTGTTGGAGAATTGCTTTGGACCGCGTGCTCCCCTCCAGCTTCCTCTGTACCTCTTCGGAAGACCAGATTCCCAGTAGGTAGCTGGTCTCTTCAGTGGACCACTGCTGCTTGTTAAGTTTCTCCATCGTTGTGGACAAACTGGATAAAACGCGGGCTTTTTGTTGTTGTTCAGGAGTTGATCCCGCCCCTGCCCCTGCCCCTGCCCCCGCCTCGACGTAAGCGTGACGTATGCGGTGCTTTTGCTCTAGCCGGAGAATTTTTTGGTGCTAGAAACGAACCGGATTCCGGAGCTAAGAGGCTGCTCCGCTGCGGTGTGAACAGGAAAACCCGGTGCTTTTCAAGCTCCAGCTCCGAACCGGCCCTGAAACACCGTTGGTGTGAATGAGGTATCAGTGAAGGATCGCGGTGCTAATTCCTGAAGAACAGTGGCTTTTGTTCTCCATCCATCAGGACCCTCAATCCTGACTGTGTCATTACTTGATAGTAATGGAAGCTGCTTAGCTTTTTTGTCATAGCATGTTTTCTGCTTCATCTTTTGTTGTTGTAGCTGGTGTTGCAGCTTTGGGTGTCTCTTTTGCTTTGAATAGCTTGGCAGTGTGGTGCGTAACTTACGATTCATCAGAAGTTCAGCAGGTGACAGTCCACACTCCAGAGGTGAGGCTCTGTAGCTGAGTAAAGCGAGGTATGGGCCTGAGCCACTCTCATCAGCTTTCTTGAGAAGTTGATTGAGAATGTGATCTCCCTTTTCAGCTTTCCCATTTGGATGTGGATAATGAGGACTTGAGGTCACATGCTTGAAGTTGTACTTTTCTGCAAATTCTTGCCACTCTCTGCTGTTGAAACATGGTCCGTTGTCCCTCACTACTGTCTTAGGTATGCCATGTGTTGGGTTCAGAATTCCAGAAAAGATGGCCCTAACGGTTACAAAGAGGTGTGAATCACCCAATTTGACCAATGGGTTCCAGAGATACGGCCCCGCGTAATGCATAGGTCTGACTGGCAGCTGGCGCATCATAACGCTTTGTGGCGAAAAAAGGTTTATACTGTAGGTCTGGGTGAATTTTCCAAAAAGGTAAAAACAGAATTTGGAAGGAATTAATACCTATAGTGATATTTCAATTAAATAAAATGAGTCTTACAGTCTGGTACGACTTCTTGCATGCTGACATTCTGCCAATAGGACCGAAGTGCAGTTTAAAGGACTAACAAAGGTAAGGTAACAAAAAGCGAGCTTTATTCCAAAAGAAAGCCGATGACAAAAGAAAACACAAACACTGGTCCTCTGGCACGGCAGAGGACCAGGAAGGGGTCTCGGGCGGACGGCCCGGGGGCAAGGCAGAGTTCATGGAGGGGGTCTCGGGCGGACGGCCCGGGGGCAAGGCAGAGTTCAAGAAGGGGCGAAGGCCACAGCGGGCGAACTCAGGGGGCCGGGCATGAGAGCGAAGGCAGCGGCTGGGAAAGTCAGGGGGCCGGGCTCGAGGGCGAAGGCCCCAGCGGCGAAAGTCAGGCGGCCGGGCTCGAGGGGGCGAAAGCCGCTGGGGAACTCAGGGGGCCGGGCACAAGGTCGGGCAAGAAGGCAGCGACGGGACAGCTCCGGAGGGCGGGCAGGAAGGCGGCGACGGGACAGCTCCCGAGGACTGGCAGGACGGAGGCGGGACAGCTCCGGAGGACGACGTACGCCGCAATGGGACCCCTCCAGTGTTAGCTGGATTGCCGGGGCGTTGGGATCGAGAGCAGGAGCTGGTGGGACCCTTGGCGGGACAGGCGTAGGCGGGACCCTGGACGGAACATGGGCTGGTGTCAGTGGGACCCCCGATGGAGCAAGGGCTGGTGTCGATGGGACCCCAAACAGGATAGGACAAGGTGTTGGCGGGACCCCCGCTGGAACAGGTATCGGCGGGACCACCAACAGGAGAGGACAGGGAGTTTGCAGGACCCCCGGCGGAACAGGTGTCGGCGGGATAGTCACCGGTGTTGCCGGGACAGGTGTTCCCGACGAAACAAGGGCTGGTGTCGGCAGGACCCTCGGCGTAGCACGTGTCGACAGGACCTCCAACAGGACAGGACATGGTGTCGGCAGGAACCCCGGCGGAGCAGGTGTCGGCGGGACCACCAACAGGACAGGACACGGAGTTGGCAGGACCTTCAGCGGAACCCCCAACGAAACAGAACATGGAGTTGGGAGGACCCCCGACAAAAAACAGGTGTCGGCTGGACCCTCAACGGAACAGGACGTGGAGTTGGCAGGACCCCCGACGAAACAGGTGTCGGCTGGACCCTCAACGGAACAGGACTTGGAGTTGGCAGGACCCCCGACGAAACAGGTGTCGGCTGGACCCCCAACGGCACAGGACATGAAGTTGGCAGGACCCCCAGCGGAACCCCCAACGAAACAGGACATGGAGTTGCAGGACACCAGACGAAACAGGTGTCGGCTGGACCCCCAACGGAACAGGACATGGGGTTGGCAGGTCCCCCGGCAGGACAGCAGTCTGCGGGACCCCCAACGGGACAGGACATGGTGTTGGCAGAACCCCCAGCAGAACCCCCAACGGAACAAAGCATGGAGTTGGGACATGAGTAGGGACTAGAGAAGGGACATGAGAACGGATTTGAGAAGGGATTTGAAAAGGGACTTGAGAGGGGACTTGAGAGGGGACTTGGAAAGGGACTTGGAAAGGGACTTGAGAAGGGACCAGAGTAGGGACTAGAGTAGGGACTTGAGTAGGGATTAGAGAAGGGACTTGAGTAGGGACTTGAGAAGGGACTAGAGAAGGGACTAGAGAAGGAACTTGGGAAGGGACTAGAGAAGGGACTAGAGGAGGGACTTGAGAAGGGACTTGAGAGGACCGGACCGCCAACAGGAGACGGGGAGCTGGAGTCGGTCGGAACGCCGACAGGACACGGGGAACTGGCGTCAGTCGGAACGCCGACAGGACACGGGGGGCTGGCGTCGGCCGGGGAGCCAGTACTGGAGCTGAAACTGGAGCCAGAAACATGGCAGCAGGGGCCAGAACTGGAGCCGGAAACAAGGCTGCTGGGGCCGGAACCATGGCTGCTGGGGCACGGGCTGGAATCCTGGCCTTGCGTCTCCTAGAGTCCTTTCGGAGACTCCGTGGAACTCCTAAGGCCAGGCCGTATCCCAGGAAGGGGTTCAAGGCTTGAGACAGGCACTCAGGGCTGCTTGTAAAAACATTAAGCCACTCGGGCAACCAGCTCCAGAGCCACGGCTTGTTGGCCAACTCAATGCGTGCCTCCTTCAGGGCAGCCTCCTTGGCCACTCTGGATGAGACTCTCATCCACTTGTAAAACATATACTCAAGAGTGTACATCAGCGGATCCAACTCTTGAGGGGAAAAATATGCTGGGTCCATACTGGTCTGTTCGTACTGTCAGGTTTGGGGAAAATAGGACCCAAGTGCAGTTTAAAGGACTAAAAAAGCTAGGGTAACAAAAAGCGAGCTTTATTCCAAAAAAAAGCCGATGACAAAAGAAACAAGAAACCAATTAACATTAACAAAACTGGGGAGCACGACAGACAGGAACAAACTTACAGGCGGGAACAGGCAGGAGACATGGACTAGCAAAGACGAGCATAGGCGAGGCAGGGAACAAGGACATGAAGAGACAAGGTAGCATGGACATGGAAAGACGACGAACAGACATGGAGCACAGGGGAAGACAAGACTAAATACACAGAAGGGTAATCACAGGACAAGACACAGCTACTGTAGGCAGGGGAGGCAGAAACACAAGGGCAACAGGTGAACACAATCAGACAATCAGACACACCAGGGAAACTAACGACAGGAAGGCAAACACAGGAAGTAGGATCAGACAAGACACAAGGAGGAAAACATTTCAAAATAAAAGGTGGAAAATGAAAACATAAATCCAAAACCATGACAGAAACAGAAATTCCAGGAAAGCTGGGTTAGACAAGGAAGGAGGACTCTTAATTTGCTGTGATCCAAGGAACACAGCAACCGGCACAGCCACTAATAATCAGGCTGCTGGAGAACCTATTTAACCTATTTAACCTACTAGACAATGCCAACAGTTGCTGGGTCCTTGTGAACTATTTAACAACGCCTACAGTTGCCGGCATCATTGTGGCCAATGTTATCGCCTCTTTAATAGAGAATAGATAACACCTCCTCTTTTAACAGAGGAGGAAGAGCAGTAAAGATGCTCAAGGCGGAGAAAAGCCCACACCTATCACATAACTCTTAAATACAGATAATAGTGTAGTGCCATTTTCAAAGTTATGCAAAACAAATACATTACCAAATTCATATACGGCCCGGGGGTCAGGGGTCACAGGCCGATGAGTCGCTGTGAGCTCTGGAGGTAGAGTCTGTTCAGAGGAGAAAAACACAATGTAGGCTTTGAATTGATTCACTTCATTTTATTTTTTATTATAAAAGGACTATTTAAATAAAGTTGATGTTCATTTTCAAATGATTAAAGTTCAACAAGTTCAGACAAATGGTTGAAGACTTTAATTCACAATCAGAATACTTTTTTTTATCCCGGGGGAAATTGGATTTCATTATAGATTTTAAAAGATGTCACTGGAATGTCAAATTCCTCAAACGTGTTCACATACTTGGCCAAAGCTCATTTTGATTCATTTCAAATAAAAAATTCAACTTGTTGCAAAATATTCACACAGATTATTTGGTTTTGCTGCAAAATTATGTTTTTGATTGCTAAAAATAAATCTGCATTTTCTGTGTTTGTCAACCTGTTTTACTGTCAACAAATTCTTAATATTATTACAGACGCTCAATCTGTTGATAATTTGATCAGTAAAAGTGTTGATTATGTGACTGATAAAAAGGTCTGGGTTTGAAATGTTGAGTTGCCACTCATTTAATACAAACAAAGTATAAATAAAGCTGCATTTATTATTTGGTTGTGACTGAATCAATATAAAAATGTGCTGCAAAACTAAGAGCTAAAAAGCTCTGATTTAACCATCTTTATTTACAAAATACTGAATCATGTAAGGACTTCACTGCCCACTCTTTGTTATACATGTATTATTCCAGACTCATACACTTCTTTACCAAACACAATGTCTTGAGTAAAAGTCAAATTCGATTTATACCAAAACACCACTCATATTTACACCCTACACACCTTAATGAACAAACACATGACACGTGCCAAAACAATGACAAGATATTTGCACACTTCATAGATTTCAAAAAGGCTTTCCATTCTATTTGGCACAATGGTCTTTTTTACAAAGTTATTGAACCAGGTGTAGGGGGTAAAACATGACATAATTAAATCAATGTACACAAGCAATAAGTGCGCTATAAAAGATTGGCAACAAAAGAACAACATTTTTCTCTGAGAAGCGTGGAGTGAGACGTGGCTGCTCTATTTAACATCTATTTCAATGAATTAGCCATTATCCTAGAGACTTCTGAAGAACCTGGCCTCACTCTAGATGACTCAGAAATCAAACCCCTGCACTACGCAGATTACCTGGTTCTGCTGTTTCCTACAGAACTATGATTACAGGAGACCTGTACAAACAATACAAAGGTCTTCCAAATAGATCCAGGTCAGGGAAACATAAATAACTTCACATTAGGAACTCTTAACATAGAAAACGGTACAGAATAAAACAATCTAGGCTTGATATAAGTTCCACTGGGAGTTTTAACCCAGCAATAAATGAACTGAGAGAGAAAGCACAAAGGGCATTCTACCCAATGAAAAGTCAAATTTACATTCAAATCTGGTTTAAATGACTGGAATGAATCAAGACCGGCATCATCATCATTTCAACACCTGAAAAATCATTTTATTACTGTATGATACCTGGTTTTCATATTCACATCAGTGTTATCTTATTAAAATGTTAAGTATAATATATGTTGTTCTTTAGGTTTGCCATTGTTATTGATATATATATATATATATATATATATATATATGTATGTATGCAGATGTAAAAAATGTATGATGAAAAAGTGTATACATAACAAGAAATACAAAATATAGACATAGAAATATGAACAGTAATGTAGTTAATGTATAAACATAATGAGAAATAATACATATATAAACTTATATTTAGAGAAATATTGTTTCTGTAGCTGAAAGTAGGCTGAATTATACATATTTACGAATTGACAAAAACATGAATAGAAAAAATGTTATGTTATAAAATATATATATAAATAGCCGATCAACTCCAAATTCGGCGGGTAGCGTCTTAAGACATGGGGGATGAAACGTTAACAAAATCGTAATTTTTCACCGCACAGCGTAGTCGTTTTGCTGCTCCCATTTTCACGTTCGCTCGATGCTAGGCGATCCCACGATGATGTCATAACTCCAACTAACATACTCCGAACGCCCCCAAACATCACATGATGGTCAAACTGCGGCCCTCTACAGCTGTACGTCAAATCTGAGGTTTCATCATATGCCATTTCCACGGAAACGCATCCCTTGCCTTAAAACACGATATGGTCGCAACTCAAAGGAAAATCGTCCAAACGGCACCAGACTTCAGGTGATGGTGAATGGTCCGCACCTCAACATATCTATGTACCACTTGTGAGTTTTCCTCAAAAGCCGTTGCCATGTCAACGCATCCCTCGCCGTTAAACACGATATTGCTATAACTCCTATGAAAATGGTCATAAACTGGTTAAACTTCACGTGTGTGCAGGACCTTTGTCTGTGAAAGAGTATTTTAAATATTGGTGCTTTTACTAAAGTAACAGATCAGAGTACTTCCTACACCACATTAGTGAGCTTTAAAATAGGGTGTTTCTGGGTCAAATTGAAAGACCCTCAGTACATCAGCACTTTAGGACGGTTAAGAGATTAAGTGCCTTGCTTAATGAAACTTTGGTAAAGAGTCAGCAAGAGAGTGTGTGTGTTTATGCTTAAAAGGTCAGTGAAGCATCTTCCTCTCTCTCAGCTCCTTAGAGTAATTCATTATGATATGCACCCACACACACACATACACACACACACCCACCTCCATGGCTAAACAGATAAAGGATTAGCGGTTGATCCTGTTTAGGCCGGGCTGTTTGGATGAGCTGACTTTCACACTACCAACCCCACACACACACACATACACACACACACACACACACACACACACACACACACACACACACACACACACACTATTTACCCTGGGGCACATACAGACAATGGCTTAGAACTGACATATTTAAATAGACTCACAGTCACACATTTACCCCTGTGACACACTCACGCGCATTATTAAAAAGAGGAGGAGAGGAGTACAGTCATAAATGGAAACAAACAGGCACATACAAATAAATGAGTGAGTAAACAAGTGGTTGAGTGAGCTCTGAAAGAAATTAAAGGGACAGTACACGCACTAAATTGCACTGTTCCACTATAACATTTTACCAAAAATAATGTTGTTTCGAGACAGATGTTTTCTATATTTTTGATATTCATGTATCCATTATTTGTTTTGTTTCACTCTTAGTGACATTTAACATTATTATTGCTTAGGAGTCAATGCAGGTGCATAAACCAATATCCCCCTCACTCACACAAGCACAAACTCACATATACCAAAAATATACATACTTTTTTCGCGATCACATTTTCTTTTTTTTAACTTTTTATTATTATTTTGTATATACGTTGTTAGACTTCACTGCTTAACAATATTTATGCAGAGGCTTCAAATAAGCCCAGTAGGTTTTCTGCCTCTTTCAGCACTTCATGTTATTTGGTATGTGTTATGTTTGTATATTTTAAATTGTGCAAAAACAATAAGGAATAAAACTAACACATACATACGCGCAACCCTTTAAGAGTTACAGTATTGTGTAGTATGGACTTGGGGGGCATATGAATTGAGGAGACAGGTCATAGGTTGACAGATATGGACAGAGGGACATTGGCCCAATTCCAAACCGGCCCACACACACTCCTTCTCTCCGACAGAAACAGGAACTGTTGTAACTTTTCATAACACTGGTTTCAGACCGCATCACTCTGACAAAAAATAATAAATATTAATTGTAATAAAACTCCAACAACTATTGTGATGTTTCCTTTTTTGTAAATTTATTTATGTTTTCAAATCTCTTATACTGTATGTGCTTCTTGTTTTTTGCAAAAGTCCCTGTAAATATACAAAACACGATGTTACCTTTAAGGTACCATCAATATGAAAATATTAATTGTATCTCATTTTGTACAGTTTACTTGTTTGCACGGAAATATTTGTACACAGCTTGTGTCATGACGACACAAACAGGTCCGGTCAGGTAGTGCAGGTGGTTATTCAGGACTAATGCAGACTCACTGTTGGAGGGTTTAATCCCATCCACGCGCAAACGGAGTGGATGTAGGGTTTGGAATTGGGCCCCATTCTAATTGACTGAGATGCCTGCCAAGCATGCTGGGTAATTAATTTTTGGAAAAGAAGCAGAAAGGTAGGATAATAAATTGCTAGTTCAACTAAAAATCTTCTTAAAGTTTCAATTTAATCAATTTTTTTCCCCTGTGTGCATCTGAAGGGTGAAATCTCCCACCGTTCCATTATCTTTTTTTGTAATGCTACAGATCTTCATTAACATAGGAGTACAGGGAAGCCCAGTTTCTAATTCCCTTATTGAGATTTTACTTTGAAAATGCGGTCGTTCTATTATAGTTTTCAATTATTCTTCTCCCTTAGATTGCAAAGAATTAATTAAAAAGGGCTTCTTATTAAAAAGGTGTTTTTTTCGGTCTTTAATTCCCCTGCCTTATCATGTGGTTTCAAGGGACACAAAGCAGGTTTCATGGCAACTCAGAGGAATTCCTGAAAAAAGAGAAGCAGGAAGATAGGGAGGGCTTTTTACTTCCTTTATAGAGACAAAGAAATGTAATTTCCACATGTTGTAACCTAATCATAATTATAAAGACACAGGAAAGTCACATGGAGTTGGATGACAGAAGCACAATGTGGCGGTTCTGAAAGCATCTCTGACACAGTTACGGTGCAAGTTTCCAAAGAAACACATGGAAACCTCGCTGAGCTCCAAAAAGAAAGGCCGCCATAAGAACTGAAATGATTTGAACTGACCACAGGACCGGAGGTTTTCCTGCTGGTGCAGCTGACAGAATCATAAAAGACACAAGTCAGCAGCCTGTCAGCTTCTGTCCCTTTATAGTTTTATGAACTAACTAACGGAGAAATTCTGACGAGGTGCAAAGCTTCTCTTTAGGTTTAATCAGTAAAATAAATAGCTTTTGTTCACACCCCATGCTTTGACGTCACCACAGGTGCTTCAGCTATCAAATGTCAAATCCCGCTGATTTGCATCAACATATTGATACAAATCTGAATAGTGTTTCTGTGTGAGCTTTTATTCAACGGTTTTCTTGACATTTTTTAGTGGCTATGTTGGAAATACATTAAAATAAAAAGTTTGAAGTGTAAGCATGGCTGAGATGGAAAAGTTGGTGATCGATAAAGATCGATGAGGAGACTGCAGCCTTCTTCACATTAATACATGAAACAATCTTAAATGCCATATGCCCACTAGGGCTGCACATCCATTCAGAAATGTTAATGAAATTGCATTATGTACTGGTGCAGTATCTACATTAAAGGGAGCAGAACATTTGTTAAGGATTTAAATGTCTCTTTTAATGAGAGAATCAGCTAGAGTTCGATTCTGGTTATGGCAAAGAAAGCTTGTGTAATTGAGGAAGATGACTGCAATCTGAGAAGCTTTACACATCCGGATATTGACGAATAAAAGAAAAATAGCCTGTGAATATTGGCGGATTTCATTTAGCCAAATGCACTGAGCTGACTGAATAATGGTCTCTCCTGTAAACAGTTACGTAAACAGTGTTCATGTTTAGGGATTTTATTGTAAAATGACAACAAAAGATCTTGCATGCGCATCCTTTGTCAAGGTTGAAAGGAGTAAATAAGTCTTACGAAACTTTTCGCAGTGGGTAAACTGAGAAAATTTCAGCTAAAAAGTTGAGCCACATTCTGTTGAAAGTATTCATGACAAAAACAACAGTTCGGCAGAGACATTCACATGCAAATGTATTCTTTTACTTATTTTGTGGAAATTCGCTAGAAACACAAAGCCCTGTGCAATTGAAGAAAATAATATAATATTATTTCCTGACTCTTAGTGTTTTTTAATGACATGACTGATAACCTTGTATTGAAATTTTCTTTTTAAACCAGCTCTTAAGGCCGCTACACACCAACCTGAGACCAAAGAACGCGTACTGAAGGCGTCCCGACTTTTACGTCCGCTACGTCGCCTGCGTCGGCTACGCCGCCCGCCTACGCCGCCCGCCAAGAACACACCGCAAAGACTTCAGTCGACGAGTGGCAATAACTCTCCTTACCAGCAGGCATCGGTAGTGTGTATTCGTCATTCAAAAGAGGCAACAACCGGAAGACAGACTGCGTGATAACTGAGAGAAGAACAACAGACTGCGTGATATAAACAAACAACAAATAGCGTGTGCGTTCCATTTTCACTCTACAGCGAGAAGCTCATGGGGCTTTCCCGAACCTGTGTCGAGAGCTGGATTTAAATGAAATCTCAGATTTGCCTTCTTAATAGTTTGTTTGGGTCCCTCACTTCCGCTTCGCTTCTCATGCACTGATTCGCTAAGCTGAACAGCCAATCAGAGTGATTTCTTTGGCTGACTTTCTTTGGCCAACTGTCTCCCGATTCAACATTTTGAATCGGCCGCGGGAGGTGTGAAAATGTGCCGTAAAGGGACGACGGTGCGGAACACACCAACCTGAGTAGTGCGCCGCGAATGCCCGACTGCCTCTGACGGCCTCTGACTCCCAAAATCGGGTAGGTGTGTAGCGGCCTTAACAGTGCAGGAGTAATGATTTTTATGAAGCATAAGCGTTTTTGCTCTTGTCTTTTGGAAAGTGCATGGCTCCTAATAAACTTGCATCATAGTAGGCAAAGCTGGGTTTTCTTTTATGCAGATCAGAATGCAAAACTCAAGTTTTGTGTGCACTATTTAAGTTTTTTCATGAGAAACAAAACACGAGCTTAGAAGAAAACATTAATTTAGTGCTGCCACTCACTGTTAACAGTCCTATACTCCATCAAAAAAGCCCCAAAAAGTAAGGAGAAGAATGCAATTTTAGTTGGAAGCTACAATGAAATGACATTGTATATTAGAGGTACCAGTCCTTGATATTTCATTTTGTCATGTAATTAAAAAAATATTCACATATATGATAGAAACAAGCAAGAATTTTGATCTTATTTATTAATATTTCAGAAATGTCCAGCCATTTATTGGAACCATAGCTATAGCTTTAACGCACATACAAAACACAACAATTAACTCTTTACAGGGTAAGGTTGAGGGATGATTCCTATCAATTATGTCTTTCACTCCTGCAGTCCTTTCTGATTCAGTTGATTAAATACCTGCAGTCATCACACAGCAGCACGAATAATGCTCTGCTCCATCTTCAGTCTCTAATTTGAGGAATATACAGAGTGTAATTACAGACAGTGTGAGTTCTTACATTAATTATTTCAATCTTCTGCACAGCATCGTGACCTGACAGCAGCTTCATTAACTTCTGAGGTTACTACACCAGTTCGCTAAACTGTTTCACGCAGAAGTTTATAACGTGGAAGGATTTTGAGTAGCAGGCATCCCCGAGACACAAAGATGTTGCTACATTTTTACTGCAGGCAAAATATCTAATACCATCTCTACTGCATATTAATGCATTCTGCGTGATTGCTTTTGTTGCACTCATGGGATCGGAGAACTACACTTTTCAAATTGTATGTACAAAACCAAGTAAACAAACAATGTGCAGAAATACCAGCCATAAGTATATAAGTTACATCTTAGCCGTGGCTTGAAAATGAAGTTAGGAAGATTAAAGAGATGGAGACCCCCTCGATATGAATTATTGTTTTAATGTTGCAGCGACAATAGATCCACTCATTGACCTACAGTTTCGTGTAGGTAATTGTCAATTTAGAGAAGGCTTAAAGTTACAAATTAATGAGTGTAAAAGTACCCCACAAAGGAATATCAATTCAACACACAGTGTAGAGATTGATGGATTTGATTTAACGTTTGTCATTGTGTTAAAGTAGAGTACTGCTAACAGGATGACCACACATCTAATCTGATGTTATACCAATACTAGACCACACCAGTAGGCTTAATGTGAATGAAACAAGGGGAGGTTATTGAGGGGGACTCTGCTAATAAAATAAATAATCTAACTCTAATCGTCTCTAACCTTTTCCTTGCAGTTGCGCGACTTATAAGTCAAATTACACCAGTTCTTGAAAGTCCAATTTTTGTATGTTAGACACTTTTTATGCAAGTGCACAACGCTTAGTATGTAGTGTATTTGGGAATACAAAAACCTAATGCAAGGTAAGGCATAAGACTTTCAGGAAGAAATGGCCATCATGACCCTTCAGGGGAGCCATTGGCTGCCGGACTCTTCTCATTGCGGTTTATCTCCAACAACGGCAACCTTTCTGCCTCCAACGCCGTGAATAGTGACTACAGGTCAAGGCAAGATGACTGAGGAACCAAGAATGTTTTTTGTGTTTCCCTTAAAAAAAGTTTGCATTTCTGGTCAATGTCCGCGTCTTGTTAAATAAGGATGTAAAGAGAGGGAGGATGTTAGAATTTAGGACAGAAGTTCCTGCTGAGCTGTTGGATCTTCCCTGCCAAGGTTTCTTTAATTTTCCTTTAAAAATCCTTTTATGTGGTGGAAGGCCAAAAATAATAATGAGATTAAATGTGGTACCTTCCAGTGTAAGGAACCTATGAACAGACACAGTATGTTCACATGCTAAAAACTGCACGAGATGAATGTGTGATCATTAACTTGTTAGGGCTGGGTCAAAAGTTCAGGACCCACAATGGCAGAGACCAGATGGATGCAGTCTTTTAACAAAGTTTAATAAAGGAAAAAAGGAGCAACTAAAAAACAATCCACAAAATTAAGGTGGATCTAGTTCACGCTGGTGGCGGCGGCAGGACTCAGGCTGAGCTAGGATCACACTAAGCTAGGATACTACAACGTTCAGCTCTACAGACAGAATTATCTGGCACTGGATTGTGAACATGAACAGGGTTTTATGGAGGAGTTGATTAGATGAGTACAGGTGCTCCTCATTGTGAACCAGCTGCGCCTTCTAACGATCACCACACGAGCGAGCGAGCGAGCGAGCGAGAGAGAGAAAAGCAAAACACCTAAACCATAACAGTACTCCCCCCCCTAACGGCCTTCCTGGCTTGTCAGGGAATTCCCTATAGAAATCTTCCAGGAGGGTGTGGTCCAGGATAAGGGCCTTCGAGATCCAGGACCGTTCTTCAGGTCATCTGAGTTCCTCACTGAGAAAGTTATGTGCACCCCTGTGTATATGGACCAATATACCTTGGGGCCAATTTGCGCGACTCAGTCTGGAGCGGCAGGTCGTGAGCAGATAACCAGACCCTTTGGCCGACCTGGTAGTCTGGAGCGTGGGTTCGGTGGCGATTTGCCAGCCTCTGGTTACGGGCAGCAGTCCGGGTGAGGGCTGCTCGGGCTTCCCGCCAGACTCGGCGGGCACGACGGAGATGGGCCTGGACTGAGGAAACGGTCACTTCCGTCTCCTGGCTGGGAAACAATGGGGGCTGGAAGCCGTTAGAGACCATAAAAAGGGGACATACCTGTGGCGGAACTGACCAGGGAGTTATGGGCGTATTCCACCCATGCCAAGTGCGAAGACCAGGAGGCGGGAAGACGGGCAGCGACACAACGTAGGGCTGACTCCAGGTTCTGGTTGGCCCGCTCTGCCTGGCCGTTAGTCTGTGGATGGTAACCAGAGGAGAGACTTGCCGTGGCCCCCAGTGCCTGACAGAATGCCTTCCAAACCCCGGGAAGCAAACTGGGACAATGTCCTGGGGAATGCCGTGAAGCCTAAAAACATGACACTAGGAGGTCTGCCGTCTCCAGAGCAGAGGGCAGCTTGGGCAGGGGGACATAATGGACAGACTTAGAGAAACGATCAACAATGGTGAGGATGGTTGTATTACCTTCTGACGGAGGAAGTCCTGTAACGAAATCCACAGCAATGTGTGACCAAGGGCGGTTAGGTATGGGTAAAGGGCTTAGGAGGCCAGCTGGAGCACGGTGAGAGGATTTACTGCGGGCACAGACAGAGCAGGCAGAGACAAAAGCCCTGGTGTCAGCAGACATGGTCGGCCACCAAAACTTCTGCTGGATTCGGGTAAAAGTTCTGTGAAAACCTGGGTGACAGGCAACTTTAGAAGAGTGCCCCCACTGGAGCACTGGAGATCTCACGGAGGAAGATACGAACAGCCGATCGGGAGGACAAGCCGCTGGGGCAGGATGTTCCTGGAGGGCCTCCTGAACGGTCTGCTCGATCTCCCACCTGGCCGCTCCAACCACACAGGAGGTAGGGATGATGGTCTCAACGGAGCTCTCTTCAACAGGGGGTGAAAACTGGCGGGAGAGAGCATCTGGCTTGGTGTTCTTTGATCCAGGGCGGTAAGTCAGAGTGAAATTGAATCTTCCAAGGAACAGTTTCCACCGAGCCTGATGGGAGTTCAACCTGTGAGCAGAACGTAAATAGGACAGGTTCTTGTAATCGGTCCAAATGATAAACGGACACACAGAACCCTCCAACCAGTGTCGCCACTCCTGCAGGGCTAGCACAACGGCTAGAAGTTCCCGATTCCCCACATCATAGTTCCTCTCTGCAGGTGTGAGGCGTCAAGAGAAGTAGGCGCAGGGGTGGAGTCTATGATCCTGGGACGAACGCTGGGAAAGGATTGCCCCGACACCTAAATCCGAGGCATCAACCTCCACCACAAATTGGAGTTCTGGATCTGGGTGAATGAGGACAGGAGCGCTGGGAAACAAATCTTTTAGTTTACCAAAAGAGGACTCGCAAAAGGCAGTTTGATAGAGGTTAACTGGGTTAGAGGAGCAGCAATACGACTGTAGTTCTTAATGAAACGTCTAGAGAAATTTGCAAACCCGATGAACCTCTGCAGCTGCTTCCTGGTTGATGGAACCGGCCAGTCCCGACCTGCTTTCACTTTAGCTGGGTCAGATTTTAACTGCCCCTTTTCAACGATGAAACCCAGGAATTTAACAGATGACACATGAAATTCACATTTCTCAGCCTTAACAAACAGTCTGTTCTCGAGGAGTCTCTGGAGCACACATTTGACATGAGAAACATGATCATCTAAAGACTTTGAAAAAAATCAGGATATCATCTAGATAAACAAAGACAAAGTGGTTTAGCATGTCCCTCAAAACATCATTTATAAGGGCCTGGAAGACAGCTGGAGCGTTTGTTAACCCAAAAGGCATGACTAAACACAAGTTTAAGGTCATGGTACTCGCTAGGAACAGATGGGATATCGACCTCCTCAGCTGGACTTGGGGAAGAAAATGCAGTTTTAGCTGATCCTAGGCAATGTGAGTGGCAGTGATTACTCCAACCAGTAATGGAAACAGTTGCCCAATCTATCTGGGGATTATGAACTTTTAGCCAGGGTAAACCGAGAACAACAGGTTACAGCGGAGAGGAGATAACAAAAGTTCTATAGTCTCTTGATGATTACCAGATATGGTCAGGGTAATGGGAGCTGTGCGGTGTGTGACCTCAGCTAATAGTCTGCCATCTAATGCTAACACTTCTTTGGAATTAGCCAGTTCAACGGTGGGAATGGACAACTTGGAGATGATGCCAGAGTCAATGAAATTGTCATCAGCACCAGAATCAACGAGGACCTGGAGGGGATATGTGTCCTGTAACATACCTGAGATTTGAATACGACGACCAGGGGATGAGGAAATGGAAGAATGGCTCACCAGCATTCCCCTTATGGCTGATGAGCCCGCTCTTTTGGCATCTCGGGACAACCCGCGATGTAATGGCCCCCTTATCCGCAGTAGTTGCACAACCTCAGACGGAACCTGCGTTGGCACTCTGCTTCAGTCAACTTCATCCGACCGATCTGCATGGACTCCTCCTGGTGAGGCGTGGGTTGAGGTGCTGGCGAGAACGGCAAACGAACACTGGCGGGCTCCGGAGGTGGGTGAGGCACCAGGTGAGGAACAGCTGGTGACACACAGGAAAGGGGAGGGCGGGAAAAAGGCCCTCTGCCTGACTGACCTCTCCCTACGTCTCTCCCTCAACCGGTTATCTAGACGAATAGCCAGACTAATTAACTCCTCTAAGTCGGAAGTCTCGTCCCTAGCGGCTAATTCGTCCTTGATTTCGTCCGCCAACCCTCTTAAAAACACACTCTGTAAAGCCGCTTGGTCCCAAGTACACTCTGCAGCTAAAATACGGAAATCAAGGGCATATTGGGAAACTGAGTCTCTTCCCTGACGGAGAGAGAGAGAAGCTGGCTGCCTGCCTCCTTACCCCTAATAGGGTGGTCAAAAACCTTACGCAGCTCTCCGGAGAAAGCATTATAATCTGAACACAGGTAAGGCTTGTTAGAAGAAACTGCCAGCGACCAAGCGGAGGCTCTCTCAGAAAGAAGGCTCATAACAAAAGCTACTCTAGACTGATCAGAGGCATATGTAACTGGCTGCTGACTGAACACTAACGAGCACTGATGAAGGAATTGGCTGCATGTCCCTGGATTACCTGAATACCTAGCGGGGATGGGAATATGTGGCTCCCGGAGACCTGGACTCAGTGTTGCTGGATGAGCAGACGTTGAAACGGGAGAAGGAGCTGGAGGGACTGGAACAGGATCTTGGGTAAGCCGGATCGCCACGTCTTCCATGCGGCCGCTCAGCTGAATCATACCCGTCGTGAGTTGCTCAAGTTTTTCATTCAAGCTTCTCAGGACGGACTCGTGCTGACCCATGAGCGCCCCCTGTGAGGACAGGGCCTGCCTAAAAATGTCAGTCTCTGCCGGGTCCATGTTTTGGGGCCAGATAATTCTGTTAGGGCTGGGTCAAAAGTTTAGGACCTACAATGGCAGAGACCAGATGGATGCAGTATTTTAACAAAGTTTAATAAAGGAAAAAAGGAGCAACTAAAAAACAATCCACAAAATGAAGGTGGATTTAGTTCACGCTGGTGGCGGCGGCAGGACTCAGGCTGGCTTGAGCAGACACTGGGAAAAACAGAGGAAAAAACGAGGTTACTCTTCAACAAAAACAGCAAGAGAAAATCACACTAAGCTAGGATACTACAACGTTCAGCTCTACCGAGTGAGACGGAATTATCTGGCACTGGAGTGTGAACATCACCAGGGTTTTATGGAGGAGTTGAGAGATGAGTACAGGTGCTCCTCATTGTGAACCAGCTGCGCCTTCTAACGATCACCACACTGCACGAGAGAGAGAGAGAGAGAGAGAGAGAGAGAGAGAGAGAGAGAGAGAGAGAGAGAGAGCAAAACAGGTTTGAAATACTATATGACAGTAAAAAAAGAATAAAGTTTAAAAGGGTGATTTGTAAAATATCCATAAAGAAAAAGTAATTCTGTTTACAGTTCTGCTTCATATGGTTGTTGAGAGAGGTATCCATAGATCTCTTCATTTTGCTCTCAAAGTGCACCAGATTGATGCTTTTAACTTCAATATTTAAAATAAATCTTCCCGGGGGAGCTTGCCCCCGGACCCCCCTATGTGAGGTCCACACACCACCTATAAAAATAGCACTTTACCCCTGCTTACACCTATATGTCTTGAGCTGATTATCGAGCCTTCATTGTAACAGTCGCGGGTACATTGTGTATTTGCGTGTGGAGTGTTGCAGTAGAACATTCCACTGTAGCGACCGGTACATTAATGGGAAACCCTAAATGTTGGAGCACCCTCTATGAAACGTTACGCTACCTCACAGCACCCCCAAAATAAATCTCTGGCGCCGCCACTGAGCCTGACTATTTGTGTTGGGGGGGCCTGACAGAAAAAATTTGAGAACCACTGCTTTAACCATTATAAACAGGGCTGCACATAACTGGTGCGCAGGTGCGCATGCGCACCCCCGCCAAAAAAGAGCACCGGATCATTTGAAAAAAGGCGCATTTGCGCACCAACATTGAGAGAGAGAGAGAGAGAGAGAGGAGAGAGAGAGAGAGAGAGAGAGAGAGAGAAGAGAGAGAGAGAGAGAGGACAGAGGGGAGGAGGAGAAAGCAAAACACCTAAACCATAACATAACTGTTTGTGTGTGAGTACATTTCATGAATGAATACTTACGGTGTAAATGACCATCACTCTGAAACGTGTGTGTGTGTTTGTGTGAGTATCCTTCTCCCACTAACTGTTTCTAAGACTCTGTGAAGTGTGTAATACAAATTGTTCTATTCATTCTCGTCCAATGAGAAAAAAAAAACGTCCTCTGGAATCCAAACAAAGTAATGTTTGATGTTTTACATTGTGAAATATCACACAGTATGAAGTTTTAGCCGGGTGTAAAAACACACACTATTTTGTTTTCTTTAGCCTGCAGGGCTTTGTATATTTCGTATTCACTACTATACTTTTGTAAATGGTATGTACTTATAGCACTTGATCAGGTCTTTACGACCCCTCAAAGCGCTTTACATAGTATGAGTCATTCACCCATTCACACCTCATTCATAGAGAGCAGTACCACATAAGGCCTCTACACACCGGCCCGACTTTGGGAGTCAGAGGCCGTCCGAAGCCGTCAGAGGCAGTCGGGCATTCGCGTCGCACTACTCAGGTTGGTGTGTCGTCTCTTTACGGCACATTTTCAACCTCCCGCCTCCTCCCGCCTCCTCCCGCCGCCGATTCAACATGTTGAATCGGCCGCGGGAGGCCAAAGAACGTCGGGACAAATCAATCACTCTGATTGGCTGTTCAGCTTAGCGAATCAGTGCATCAGAAGTGAAGCTGAAGTGAGGGACCAAAACAAACGATAAGAAGGCACACACAGACGGCTAATCTTCCTCATTTTCATCTCACCCGGACGCAAGAGTTTCTTTTTTATCATGACGGCATGGAATGAAGAAAGTGAAGACCAACTGATCAACTGTTTATATTACTAAGTCTGTTCTTCTTCTCTCGGTGTATAAAACGCAGTCTGTCTTCCGGTTGTTGCCTCTTTTGAATGACGAATACACACTACCGCCGCCTGCTGGTAAGGAGAGTTATTGCCACTCGTCGGCTGAAGTATTTGCGGTGTGTACGTAGGCGGGCGGCTTTAATCCGACGAAGCCAACGAAGCCCGACGTAGCTGACGTAAAAGTCGGGACGCCTTCGGTACGCGTTCTTTGGTCTCAGGTTGGTGTGTAGAGACCTTTATTCTAGGGAACTAACATTCATACACACTCATACACCATATGAAGGAGCAGCTCAGGGTTAAGTATTTTGCCCAAGGATACATCGGCTGGGGACCACAGTCGCCCTGAGTATGAATATGTCCTTTCACTGCTTTCTCTTTTACTATAGTGACATTTGTCTCTGTCTCTTTGCCAGGTCTAACCTTCTGTAAAGCAAGGCTTCACTACACCATATCAAAAAATATCAAATTCACTTTGTGCACTTTGTATTTCAACATACATGGACAGCTTTTTCTTCCCATTTACGTTGTTCATCATTAGCAGGCCCTATTATTCTTTTTGGGGGGTTTCCTTTTCCTGTAGTGTGTTATATAGGTTTTAGTGCATGTTAATGGTCTGCAAAGGCTAAAACCCCTGTGTTCCCTCCAGAGGGAGTTTCTCTCCCACACACCCCTGCCTGAAATGCCTCCATTGGACTCCTTTGTTTACTTCCGAAACATATTGACATAAATATGTAACATTTATATTGGTTTGCTGTTGAGCAATCACAACAGAGCCGGCCAGCTAACCAATCAGAGCAGACTGGGCTCTGGTTTCAGACAGGATGAAAAGAGGTGCTGCAGCACAGGCAGTATGAGAAAAATAAAGAGCTTTTTGAACATTAAAGCATGGAGACATGTCACAGTAGAGACACAAAATACTAATATGAACCTCAAAATTAGCAGAATATCAACTAAAATGTTTTTAATAAGAGCATTTGGTCTAATAATATGAATCATATTGCAATTGCAATTTCAAAATAATCACAGTTATTTTTTTCAAATTGTGAAGCCCTACAGTAACATCTTTAGGCCTGTAGAGGTCGAGAATACTGAAAATTTGATTTCTTAAAAAAATTGAGAAAAACACAGATATTATTATAACATTTATAACAAACCCCAGACAATGTTACAAACCAGCCATTACAGAGTAGCAATGCTATTGCAACTAATATCTTTAATACAGTATCTCTTCGCTTTTGAACTATGCCCAGGTCTTGCCTTGTCTCCAAGTCAAAGTATTTTCCAATTTTAAGTGAAATTTAGAGAATGTTGGCCACTTTACAGACTTTTTCCTTTTGACAGCTTTTTTTTACAAAGTTCTCCTATAACTTAAACATGACAGTGTCCTCATTAGTTCAAAACTTGGTGGAGGCCAGCTATATCTGAGATTCTTCTGCTCCTCCCGACATCTGTCTTAGAAAGAAGCTCCTGAACACCACACCAGCTTTTTTGTCATCTTTCCCCCATCTTTTTTTAAAGATGGTGGTGGTGCCCCTGGTCGGTGGATTTAGGTTTTCGTTGTTATTTCTAATTTCATCATGTCCAAAAGACGCTGATGCTGTAACATATAAAAACAATCCTTCATCTTACTGTTCTCACACCTTGGTGGAAGATACAATGAGGTGATAAAGTCTTATTTGTCACCCAACCCAACTTAAGCTCCAACCACATCGTGAAGTTTGCAGACGACACTATACTGTGGTGGGTCTCATCAGCCACAACGATGAGACTAACTACAGGAAGGAAGTGAACCAGCTGGCCCTGTGGTGCCAAAATAACAACCTCTTCCTCAACCTGGAGAAAACAAAGGAGATAGTTGTTGACTTCAGGAGAACCCACGACCGACCCCCTCTCCCCCTGACCATCAACGGTGCTGCTGTGGAGCAGGTGACCAGCACCAAATTCCTTGGTGTGACCATCACTAATGACCTCACCTGGAAAAACAACACCCCCGCACGAGCGAAGAAAGCCCAGCAGCGCCTGTACTTCATCCGGAAGCTCAAGCGAGCCGGAGCATCACCCCCCATCATGCTGTCTTTTTACCGAGGTGCCACTGAGAGCATCCTCAGCAGCTGTATCACGCTGTGGTTTGGAAGCTGCACCGCCTCCAACCGCAAGAGCCTGCAGCGCATTGTGAACTCTGCCCAGAGGATCATCGGTGCCTCACTCCCATCACTACCGGACATATATAACACCCGCCTCACCCGCAAAGCACTCAGCATTGTGGGTGACTCCACCCACCCCTCCAACAGCCTCTTCAGCCTCCTGCCTTCAGGGAGAAGGTTCTGCAGCCTCGGCTCGAGCTCCACCAGGCTGGGGAACAGCTTCCTCCACCAGGCGGTCAGGATGCTGAACTCTCTCCCCCCCCTCCCTCCCTCCCTCTCTCCCCCTCTCTGACATCTCTCCCCTGAACTCTCCACCCTGCCTCCCACCTGCCCCAAATGGTCCTGGACTTTAACCCCCCCCACACACACACACACACACACACACACACACACACACACACAGACACACACACACAACCTTCCCTCATCCAGCACCAGTCACTTTCTGCCCATCTCCGCTGCTACTGCACTGAAACTGTACTTTGAACATTTTAAATATACTATTAACATTTTAAATTGCATACCCCGTTTATCTAGGCCCTTTTTGTTTTGTTTTATGTATATATGTCACACTGTTGGACTGCGGGAAACGATATCTCGAGATTTCTGGATGTATACCACATGTAGTAATTTTGACAATAAAGCTGACTTTGACTTTGACTTTGTCAGACTCTCCTCTGCCTGGCACATCATGTTTCTTCTCCTGTCATTGAAATATTCTACTATTGCCTTGCAGCTGTTGCAATAGACAAGGAGACACTTAATGTTTTATTCAGAAGTGTATTAATATTAAAAATAATGAGAAAACTCTCACTGTGTCCACTTACTTCTGAAATATTTATGAACAAAACTGTTTTTTCTTGATTGTATTTCATTTTATGTGAAGAAATCCCTTTTCTTCTTATAAAAAAGACTTTAGAATACTTGCTAGAGATGAGCAGTAAAGTCAAGTAAAGAATGTACGTGATATGCTTCATGTTGGATTATTTCACTTTTTTCCCATATTACGAGAAAACAGGTGCAACTAAAACATTTATTAATGCTTGCATTGTATTTATGATGGCACCAGTATTATGTATCCTGGCTCACTGCCTTATACTGGGTCACTTGAGCATATCACTAATGTCAATAGTTCCACCTGCACATATCCACATATCTGTGCAGTCCCGATACACTATTATATGGTATCAGATCAAAAAATGAATAGAATATTTATATATTTTAATGTGGAAATGGTTGAGACAGTTATCCCATTATCGAATAAAAGACAAACATTGTAAAAAGTGTTTATAAAATTAAGAAGTTCAAGTATAAGAATTTGCAGTAAATATATCAAATAAAATATTGTGAAGGGCAGTAAATTGGTTACAAATAAAAAATATGAATATGCCAAAAGACGATCTTGTGTCTGTGACATTAAAACTCCAGTAGATTTTCACATGATTTTGACTGTTGATTATTAGGAATTTAAGTAATATCTCCTTTCTTCTTTAGTACACCCACTGCTTCTATCCTCTTGGCGTCTTAAGTACAAAACAATAGTTTCAGGACACTGAATAAATGAATTGTGGAGATGTAATTTATCAGCATTATAAATGGAACATTCATCCCACTTTGCCATTTGCTTTTATTTGGCGAGAGAACAAGGCTTTTTAGCTTTCACATCTGACACCTATTGGCAGTTGCTTGTGTTTTAGCACCATTCTTTGTGCTGCTAAGTAGGTGTGAGAGGAGCTTTTGTTCCAGGAGAGTGCGGGCATGAAAGTGACTTTTGAAAAGCCAGACATCTCAGCACCTGGTAAAGTAATCGCAGAGTAATTGCTATTAATCAAGAACCTCATCAACCCCACGCAGATGCGGTATGTTAATCCTGTGTTCCTAAAATCACAATTAATGTACATTTGACAGAGGAACAACGCTGAAAATGGAGCACTGAAAACAGCCAGAGTTACAGAGCATTAACTGAAAATAAAGTGGAGCTGGACTGGAGTAAAGCCAGGGAAAGTTGGCCAGTCGGCAGCTTGTTCAGTAAACTCTGTCGAGCGACTTGTCGACTTTTCGCCGCCAGTTTACGAGCGCTGGGAGTCCCAGCTTTGTGTGCTCCGTTAGACAAAAACAGGGCGAGTGGTCGTGCGCAGCCGGTGTCAGCTTTATGCTTTACTCCGGCGCTGTGTGGAAGCGAATTAAAAGTTGAGTTAATTAACTACTTGAGTAAGTAGAGCAGGCAGGATGGAGCCAAATCAATTAACTATTGGCAGGAGAGACGGAGCTGGGGGGTACTAGAGAGGGGCTCCACCAGCCGGAGCCAGAACACACACACTCTGAGTGACTACACAGGCCACAGAATGCACACACAAAGCACATGCATGGTTACATATTCACAATTAGGCTTGAAAAATAATATAATAATGATAAACACGCACAGGAAAATGGGAAGGTTGAAATATCATTTTTCCTAGCAGCTTGCACATAGTGAAATCATATTTCTGTTGCAGGGAAGCCTTGTGTTGCTTCACAGTAAGTTAGACCTGGCAAAGAGAAAGGCACAGCTGTCACTACAGTCAAAGAAAAAACAGTGCTTTCACTGCGTTTTGATGTACACATAAATACTAGAGATACATTTATGTTAAACATACGAAAATGGGAAGAAAAAAAAGCCATGTATCTACAGTATGTTCAAATTCTAATTTGTCCTGGCAAGCTGCACATGGAAAGTTAATTATAGTTTGTCTGGTGCATAAAAGCCCTGATTTACAGGAGGTCAGACCTGGCAAAGAGAAAGAGACAGATGTCACCATAGTAAAAGAGAAAATTTGAGCATGAATACTATTTTTACAAAGGTTCACAAATATAGACAATCAATGTTTCTAAATATATACTAAAGACACTATGATAAACACTGTAAGGGTCGGGTGGGCTGATCATTTATTCCGGCAAATTACTCAGACCTACTAATTGACCTAACAGAAATTATTGAGTCTATGTAAGTTTACTGCTTGGCTCAGATCCACCAACGTCAGCAAGATCTCACCTCTATTAACTCCTGAAGAACCAGGTTCAATTAACTGCTGTTTCAATTCAGACGACCCTCTAAATCTGTTTAAGCGATCCCGAAGGATTTTGATATCAGTAAATGAGGTGTGGCCCTACCTATTTGTGAGTGTGGCAGTGTGCAATCTTACCTTTTAAGCAGGAGAGGAGAGCGCAGATTTCTTTTAAATTGTCCCAATCCAAAAGGTGGGATCAGTTTATTTGAAGAAAAATAGGTCCAAACGTATACAGGGTTTTTACCTTCTCTCGTTACAACATTATAATCATACTAAACATATCATGCTGTGGTCATGTTCTAATATGCAACTCTAATTCACAGTTTACATTCATTACATTAAATTGTAACTCCAACTGCCCAATTCAGTTGTGATATTTAAATCTCCCGATAGAATTTAGAGGCATCTCCTCATAAAAGACCCGTGATAATAAAAAGCACATTCAAACTTTATTTCACCAAATCAATTCACATAAATTCCATACCTGTATTCCGACAGGTGGCGGGACTAACATTCACAAACACATACCTATATTCCGCATGAATTCGGAGGAAGATCCTCACAGGTGACGGGTACTAATACTCACAAACACACTCCTATATTCCGACAGATGGTGGGTACTAACAGTCACAAACACATACCTATATTCCGCATGAATTCGGAGGAAGATCCTCACAGGTGGCGGGTACTAATACTCACAAACACACTCCTATATTCCGACAGATGGCGGGTACTAACATTCACAAACACATACCTATATTCCGCATGAATTCGGAGGAAGATCCTCACAGGTGGCGGGTACTAATACTCACAAACACATATCAATTAATTCCACTCATTCAACCCAGAAATTCACTCCGCATTCAATAAAGAAATTCGAGAGATATTTACCAAGTTTGAGAGAACCTTACCGAGAGCAAAAACCCAGCTCTGAAGCTTTTTCTCTCTCACCAAGTGTTTTAAAGCTGAAAACAGGATCGAAAAACCGAAAGACACCTCCTCCATACCCATATTTGTGGAAACTGGGCATGGCCTCTGATGTACAGGACTGGACATGACCAGACATATTCTATGGCTATGGCATAAGACACACCTTCCCATGTTTGTGTAAAAAGGTCATGAACCCTAGTGTGCAGGACTTGCAAAATATTATTCTCAGCTATGGCACAAACACCTTTTTGGGGCGTCAGTCTATTTCTCCTTAAGTCAGGAGCCCCCCTCCCTGTGTACTGCTGTGAGGGAAGAGGGAAGAAACTGTCTCTCCTCTCTTATCAGTGACACCCATAAACCATTATAGGCCTTACACACTCAATTTAACAAACCACTTTGTTTATACTGTAAATATAGAAAAATCATAAAATATGAAGCATTTTCATTGTGGGTTATACAAGAATATAATTGATTATACTTAGATTATAATTAACTCTCGTTTTAAGTATTTAAACCTAATATGGAGATCTAAACAACACACAAGCTACCAATCAAAAATATTATAGTCACCATGAGCGACTCTCTTCTTGCTAAGATATAGAAACAGGCCTTTTTGGTATCTACTTATTCTGACGACATAAAGGATAGATGTGCATTTCACAGTTTTCTCCGCTAAACTTCCAAATAAAATCCCTTGTGTTATCAGTAAAGAAACACATTGCACCGCACCTGTAACATCTCTTCTAGTTCTACCCCCCCACCCCTCCTCTCTGACTGTCTCTTTCTTTTCCTTCGGGTCCGTCTGTTCGTCTGTCTCTTTTGTCCTCCTGGGATACAAAACGATTCAATAACCCTTTTTTTGGCACAATTGTTTAACAGTCATGGAAACATTCTGCAGCAACATGTTTCTGTCCCTCTCTCTGTTGGTTTGAAGATAGAGGAGTCCATTCTGTTGCCACTCTGGGGGGTCGAACACTTTCTCCTGTCAGCTGCTTTTCCTGGACTTGTTTGGGCACAATGGAAGCCACTGCCAGTGTTTTGTGTGAGTGCCTCTGTGTTTTTGTTCAACAGTTGGGGAGTTTCTTTCCAAATGAAAAATTCTGAAAAGAAGGAACTATGACAACAAGACACACATACATAGATAATAATGAAATAAATAGCTAAGTTTCAGTGCAGTGTGTAACTTAAGGCATGCTTGGCTTACAAAATGTCCATATTGCAATTTGACAAAAACTAATTGATTTATCTTGTAACCCTACATGACAAAGCTATTGAATAAATTAACCATCAGTGTTTCCATTAGCCAATCTACCTGACTTTCTCCTGTCATAATGTCCGGTGAAAATAATTCCCCATAAGCTGAATTTTAAGTCGATGTAAATTAGACTTAACCCTCCTGTTGTGTTTGTTTTCCCCCCTTACTTTTGTGTTCGCAGTCAAATTTGACCGGTCCTGTTTTAACTGCTATTACATTCACACAAAAACCATTAATCATCACCAAATTTCATTTAACACCCTTTCAAACTGTAAATATTGTATCAGACGACTGGTATACATGAACAACTGCAGTAAATATACAAAGAATAGACACTGAACATCTATTGCATGTGCCGGGTGTGATCCATGTGGGGGGATGGGCACAAATGAGCGGGAAATGTATCAAATTGTTCTGTGTGTGTGTGTGTGTGTGTGTGTGTGTGTGTGTGTGTGTGTGTGTGTGTGTGTCAGGTGTGATTAACATGGGGGGATGGGCACATAAGGGGGGAAAACACATCTAGTGTATGTGGGTGTGTGTGTGTGTGTGGGTGTGTGTGTGTGTGTGTCTTTTATCTGATCCGGATGGTTACTAATTCCTTTTTTCTTTATGGCGGTCATTTTTGACCGGGAACACCATGGGTGTTACAAAGATGACTAAATCATCCAAAATTCAATGAAAGTGGTGATCAGCAATTTGATATGTTCAAATGTCTACTGTGAAGGATATCATAAAGCCTTAATGCAATCGAATGTAAAACAAAAAAGTTATGATTGATGAAAGTAGTAAATCGGTCAGATTTGACCCGAACACAACAGGAGGGTTAATAGACGAGCCAGCAGTGGCGACTGGTCATTAGGGGCAGCCCCACCTAGTGTCAACAGAAAGTAATTCAAATAATAATTCCAAAAAAATGCAAATAATCTTAAAATATATTTTAAGATCATGTTCAATCATCTGATTCGTCTGTAAATTGCTGTTTTAGTCTGTGTTCTTCTAATTAGTGTCTACAGTGTGCCTATTGAGCCATTTTGAGCGACGTGGGTGGGTCAAGCCCCGATCTAGCCCCGATCTAGCCCTTCTCTCTCACTGTCTAAGTGAATGGGTGCTGTAAAAACTACACTGCGCATGCTCAGAGTATTTTTCTATTCAATGTGTGCGGCAAAAAAATAATCTGTGTTTCCCCTACCATTGTCTTCGAGGGGCGCTGCGCCCCGCCAACGGAGCCCTGCGCCCCCCCTGAAATTCAAGGTGTTTAAAAAAAAATTATAATTTTTCTTTTTTTTTTTAATCTTTTTTTTTATATATATAGCACCAAATTGCAACTAATCTATATCTACTGTCACTTTACACATTGAACATGTGCTCTTTTATTAAATAAACTAAATGCTTTCATTTTAAGTTGTGAGTTCAGTGTTTTTGACCCTAAGAAACATTGATGCATTAATCAATAACAATAATCCACAGCTCCTCTCTCTGCTCCAGAGGATTTACACAAAAAAATTCGCAATACCACCCCCCCCATTGTACATCGCCACTGCGAGCCAGTATTAGCGTTGTTTTATTGGAAATAGCCCACTCTGCAATTATATCTAAATCTTCAAGTCATTTTTTATATAGCCCTCCCATCAATTGCTCGATTATAACAGACCAGAACTTCTCCCAATCATCCGGGACATTGAAATCTTCCCATACAGGTTGAAGGGTTACAATTTGTTCTAATGTAAATGCTGGGTACCATTTTTGAGAAGTAAATAGTAAAGCATACATTTTTTGAAAAATTCAACTTCAAGTTGCATTTACTTATGTTTGGCCACTTGAACATCTTGTAGACTTGTGAAATTGTAATACCTAATATTTTAAGATCAATATTAATAATCATTTTACTGTTTTAGTCCTTACTAATTCCTGGGGAAAGAATCTGGCTCTTTGGCTCCCAAAATGTGTGCTTTATCCAACCCACTCTCTTCAGTCTGCGTACAAATGACACGACTTTACACATTGGAAATGCGTGCAATAGATACGCAGAAGTCCGATTTTGCGTGCATATGATACGCTAACCATTCCCATTGAGATCTGAGGCAGAGTTTTGCGTGCATATTATACGCCACGTTTCTTGCCTGCACCACTTGTTTTTGTCCGGTCGGGTCTTGGTAGACCGGGAGCTGTGTGGTTCATAAAAACATGTTCTTACTCAATACCAAGCCACGATCATTGTTTTTATTTTAAATCGTATAATGTCGGACTTTTTTTGCCGTCTGTGAGGAAAAGAAATAGGCCTCAGAATAATGAAATCTGTATTTTTTTAATCTTTTTTTCCTTCTAATTTGTTATTCTTTTCTGAATAACACACTGTTATTTACTCAACAATAACACACAATTATCCTTGTTTTTATTTATTCGTTTAATTCTATAATCTTGGGCTTTTTAGCATGCTTTTAAGCAGTAAATAAAGTCACCGGAAACAGACGTAGGCCTATAAGGGACATTTCGAGAATCATTGCGATACACACGACAACCACAACCCACTGAACTGATTACCCAAGATCCTTAGCCGCAATGCACTTTGGGATATGGTGTTAATGCGATATGATATCCGAAAAACATTTCAGAGTTTAGGATGGCCAAAGACACTACACTACCCATAATCCTCAACTATCGTTTGGGACTACAGTCCCGTTGCTTGACAAACCCCGTGATTCATCTTCAAGCTCTGGGATTGGATGTTGGAGTGGCAGTGCGCCAAGGTTACGCCGAGCGTCAAACAGCTCTTTGAAATGGAAAAACCACGGCAGACTATCGAAAGCTGGACTCGAAAGCCCCCCCAGAACTACACATGCTGGCTATTGTGTTTCGCACATGGGTTTCGCAACATGTTCTATAGCGGTCTCTACTGGGAATTGTAGTTTTAAAAGACGTTTTCGTTTTCCCCACAATTAGAAGTTGCCAGTATTAAACTGTGTACATCCCTGGAGGTTTAGGCGATAGGAAACACATTGGTGTGTACCGATTTAAAACATGTAATTAATAAATGGGTGAAAATCGCTTGTGTCCATAATGGGCAGCATTAATATATACCCACATGACAGCTCATTCTTACTTTGTAATTCTACTCCACTACAATTCAGAGGTTAACCTGGTATTTTTACTCCACTACATTTATTTTAGTTACTTTGCAGATTCTGATTAATGATGTGAAATATAAACAACCCTTAAAGCAGACTTTAGTTACACCTGAACTATGTTGAAGTTATGCAATGAATGAAAAACTTGGGTCACAGCTTCCTCAACAAGACATCTATCAATATGTGTGTATACCTCCACCATTAAACTGTCAAATTCTGCACATTTCTTATACTATCTACATACATAAGAGTATAATTAATGTGTATAATATCAGTTAAAATAAGTGCTTCAACATAGGCAGGAAAGCAATATATTAGACGTTAAGTACTTTGTCAGGCTTAATATTTATGTGTAGATATCCCAAAAGCTTTTTTCTTATTTAAAAGAAGACCTTAACCTAAAGTATTCTTTAATGTTTAAATAAAGGTTAATTAGTTTGTCTGTTTTGCACATCCTCATATTAATATCTTTGTACATCCGGCACTAAACTGTTTTATTGTAGAGATCACTTACAGTATCTTCTTGATTTTTTATATTCTATATTTCTATCATTGACCTTCTACTTTCCCCCTATTTGTATGTACTCTTAATATTTTTTTCATCAAATAACATTATTCAACAAAATAACATTATTCAACAAAAATAATTCAATAACGTGCTTTAACCACTAGGCGGTGCACACAAGGTACACACAGCATACTAATAATAACTTTGTATTATTAGTGTAGGACACTTATGTATGTATAACATCTGAAGATGTGTAGTTTTATTCATGTTTTCACATAATTTTACAGGATATTGCTATACTATTTCTCATGTTTTACTTCTACACATTAATATCTGATTTGTAAAACATCACAGACAGAAAGGTATATCTGTCATTTAATGGTAAGCTATTGAAATTGTGATTCCATAGATGTGTCTCCATCACCCAAAAACCCCTGACTATTCTCTCAACTCAGTATTTACATTCTTATATTCAAAGAAAATCAGTAATATCTTTAAAAACTACAAGTCCTTTTATATCAGCTGTGCACCGTTATGGTGTAAATATAACCTATCTACCAATTGGATCAAATATAAAAGTCAGCCGAATTAGTGTTGATACTGCAAGGAGACGTATTGTGTGAAGAAATGGAAGATGTTGTTTAATTGCTGATATATTTATGATCCACGTCACATATTCAGTTTCGGCGGCAGTTCTTCCAGTTTGTCTAGAAGTCTTCGAATCAGGGCTCTATAAATAAATAACTACGGCAGATGTGTAATATTTAATGCAGCCGAACCGTGTATTACAATGCCGTTATGTGATGACTTCCAAAGAGAAAAGCAAGCACACTCGGAATAAAGTATTATTTTCTTTTTTTAAATGTTTTTCGGATTTCATATCGCATTAACACCATATCCCAGCGTGCATTGCGGCTAAACAATCCAATCACCGAGCTTCAAGCTGAGGATCTTGGGTAATCAGTTCAGTGGGTGTGTGTGGTGTGTATCGCAATGATGCTCGAAATGTCCCTTATAGGCCTACGTCTGTTTCCGGTGACTTTATTTTGAAATTCAGTTCCTGAGGAACGGCTAAAAAGCCCGAGATTATAGAATTAAACGAATAAATAAAAACAAGGATAATTGTGTGTTATTGTTGAGTAAATAACGGTGTGTTATTTAGAAAAGAATAACAAATTAGAAGGAAAAAAAGATTAAAAAAAATACAGATTTCATTATTCTGAAGCTCTGAGCCCTATTTCTTTTCCTCACAGACGGCAAAAAAAAGTCCGACATTATACGATTTAAAATAAAAACAATAATCGTGGCTTGGTATTGAGTAAGAACATGTTTTTATGAACCACACAGCTTCCGGTCAGGTTACCAAGACCCGACCGGACAAAAACAAGTGCTGCAGGCAAGAAACGTGGCGTATAATATGCACGCAAAACTCGGCCTCAGATCTCAATGGGAATGGTTAGCGTATCATATGCACGCAAAATCGGACTTCTGCGTATCTATTGACCGCATTTCCAATGTGTAAAGTCGTATCATTTGTACGCAGACTGAAGAGAGTGGGTTGGCTTTATCATCAGCAAGAGTTGAGCTTTGTCCTGTATGGTAAGAATAGCACACACACCTACAGTACACACACAAAAAACATACAATTGTGAGCGACAGCCGAACAGGCTCATAAATACAGTAGATCTGTTTATGATGTGGAGATTAAATTAAAAGCAATAGGCCGACTGCAGGGTGTCTCATCACCCAGGTGTTTTTGTGACCCAGATCTGGGTGTTGGTGCCTGGAACAGAGAGGAGCGGTCAGGGCCGGCCCGACCCATTAAGCGACATAAGCGGCCGCTTAGGGCCCCGCAGCCACTGAGGGGCCCCCTAGCAAAAAAAAATATATATTTTTAAATATTTTTTTTTAAAATATTTTTTTATCTCAGTACAGAGAGGAACCTGGGACTTAGAGGGACTGTTGACACCCTGCATAACCACAACAACGGGAATTTCCTCAAAGAAGTTGAGCTAATTGCCAAGTTTGACCCTGTTCTGAAAGAACACATCAGACGCATTGACAGTGGAGGAAATTACACTACATACTTGGGTAAAACAATCCAAAATGAACTCATCTCCTGTATCAGTGACACAATACTTGCAGCAATGGTGGCTGAAATCAAAGAGTCCAAGTATTTTGCCATCATTTTGGATTGCACCCCAGACGTCAGCCACCAGGAGCAGATGACTGTTGTGATTCGAACAGTGAGTGTGAAGAAAAGGACTGAGATCAGGGAGCACTTTCTGGGGTTCATCATAGCCCCTGAATCCACAGGGCTTGGTTTGTCTACACTCATTTTGAACAGGCTGGAGGAGCTGAAGATCCCCTTTGAGGACTGCAGAGGACAATCCTATGACAATGGTGCAAACATGAAGGGCAGAAATAAAGGGGTGCAGGCCAGGCTGTTGGAGAAGAATCCTCGAGCTCTGTATGTTCCTTGTGCAGCCCACACACTGAATTTGATGGTGGCGGATTCAGCCAAAGGATCAATAGATGCTACTTGCTTCTTTGGTAATGTTCAGAAGCTGTACACCTTGTTTTCAGGTTCTCCCCAGAGGTGGACCATCCTGAAAAAACATGTGGACATCACTCTCAAGTCCTGGAGTGAGACGCGGTGGGAGAGCAGAGTGAATAGCATCGAGCCGTTGCGCTACCAAACGGATAAGGTCAGGGAGGCTTTGCTAGAGGTGAGGGAAAACGCAAATTATCTCATGGTCAGAATTGAGG
Organism: Dissostichus eleginoides; assembly: GCA_031216635.1. NCBI lineage: Eukaryota > Metazoa > Chordata > Actinopteri > Perciformes > Nototheniidae > Dissostichus > Dissostichus eleginoides. The sequence goes on along the minus strand of CM062265.1, from coordinate 32,890,404 downwards.
CCCAATCCCTGGCAGAAGAAATTGGATCATTTAGATTCCAAATCTGCACTGTTGTCTGGTATGATATTCTGTCAAAGATCAATACAGTTAGCAAGCTCCTTCAGTCTGTCAACATGCAGCTGGATGTTGCGGTCAGTCTCTTAGACAAAACCAAAGCATCGCTGGTAACCTACAGGGCCACTGGGTTCACAGATGCTCAGGCCACAGCAAAAGAGCTCTGTGGAAATATGAATGTTGAGGCAGTGCTGAAAGAAAAGAGGCTGCGGAGCAAAAAGAGGCATTTTGCCTATGAGGCAGCTGACGAGGCAGTGGCTGATGCCATGACGAGACTGGAAACAGGATTCTTTAATGTTGTGGTGGACTGTGGCATCCAGTCTTTGGAGGACAGATTCAAGTCCCTGGGGAAGTAAGAGACAAGTTTGGAGTGCTTCAGAACTTCCATAATCTGGATGACGAGTCACTTACAGACCAATGTGCCCTGCTGGGAAAAACATTGACCTGTGGCGAAGAGGCAGACGTTGACTGGAGAGAGCTAGCCATGGAGATGCAAAGCCTTCCAGAGCTTCCCAAAGAAGATATGACCACATTGGAGATGCTCACCTTCTTAAATGAAAACGAGCTGTGTGAGATCTATCCAAATCTTTGGATAGCGCTGAGAATAGCCTGTACCCTTCCAGTGACAGTGGCGTCCGCAGAGAGAAGCTTCTCGAAGCTCAAACTGATAAAAACATACTTGAGGTCCTCCATGGCCCAGGATCGCCTGAGTGGAATGGCAATAATCAGCATAAACCACCAGATTGGCAGCCAGATCTCCTTTGATCAGGTCATCAATGACTTTGCCTCCAGGAAAGCAAGAAGAGAACAATTCTGACTGTACGTACGAGAGGAACATTTGTATTTGCATTTGTTTTTTTACATTTCATTTTATTGTTAAGCAGTTTGTTTTGCACATATTATTTAATCTTTAAAGGTATTTTTGGATCTATTTATATATTCTATTTAGTGTTGAGTGTTTTTTATTAAAAATATCTATCTTTGAACAGTGATGGTCACTTTGTCAGTCTTTTTATTCTGTACTGTCAGTTCATCAGTGCTATCTGATATGACTACTTTATTCAAGTTTATGTTCATTTGTCAGAGTACTTTTGATCCCCTAAAATGGGGGATCAAATGTAATATTGGACAAATTAACATACACTTCAACAAAGTAGTCATATTTAATACTTGGTCACAGTCTGCACTTTAACCTCATAGTCCTTGTTTCATTTCAAATCTAATGTGCTGGAGTACAGACTCAGAGCCACAACAACAAAACATATGTCACTGAGGACTGAGGAGTTTCTCTATTTCTGTTCACTGAGTTTATATAGTCATTAGTTATAGCCTAGGTAGTTGTTTGTAGTCAATTTAAAGACTGTGCTGCTGTTCTCAGGTCCCACTTTAGTGTTTACATGCTTATTTGTACAATATGTGTGCTCATACTAACATCATAAGACAAAAGTTGGTTCCGTGTTGTGTGTAGTGAGAACGCGCTAGAGTGAGGGGGGCCCCCAAACAAAATCTTGCTTAGGGCCCCCAAAAGTCTAGGGCCGGCCCTGGGAGTGGTCGTGATCGGGAGGGTGATGAGCCTCTTAGGAAGAAGCAGAGAGGCAATTATTGCTCACACCTCCTCTGGAGTTCAGAGAATAACTGTACACACAAGTTACTGCACACTAAACTACAGTACAGATAAACATTAGCCAATGAAATGTATAGAAATAACAAGAACTAGATAGCTACAACAATAAAACTGCCATGGTGTACATGTTTTTTTGGTTACTGCACCGAATATTTACAGTAAACATGTTTTTGGGCCTTGGCCATTGGGATAATTGTTACTTTATTGCAGATTAAGCAACAGGAACTGCTCCATTCTCATGTTTAGTCTTTCACTCTTTGCCTCATGATAAATTAAAGTTCTATCTTATATTATAGGTACATTTTTTCATGGATTTAACCTCATTAACAGGCTTGGGAGGGTTACTTAAACATTTAATTATTGGCCAGATCTACTGGAAAGTATAGTTTACAAATGCAGATTTAGTTGAATTCCTTAATTAAAAGCAAAACCAGTATTTAGTTTGATAATGCAGGTGTCCACCTCCTGCATTTAAAATAAACGTATGTCAAATATAAAAGAATGAAAGTAACCTTAACGAAAACCAGAAAGAAAAATCAGGCAGTATGGTTACCTGTAATATCTTTATTTTAACATGTAATAAAAAATGGTTGTCCTGTTTGTAATCCCCATTTTTCAGAAATGTAACAGTAATCTGATTACGTCTTTTTTCTATGCAACTGCGAGACATTACAGTTACCTTTTTTTGTATCTTGATGACATAATCTGGTGACATCTAATAGCTCCTCCAATACTCCCCAAGCCTGACCATTACATAAAAACAAGAATGACTGTAAAATCCCATTGCATCATTAAAAAGGAAAGTGTACAGGAAACTACATCAAAGCTGTGCAGTTTAAAAACGTCTCTGCCTCTGGCCAAAGAAATATTCTCTATGGTCATGGTTTAAAACCAGGATGTGTTATATGTGTGTGTAAGAACTTAAATTAACCTTTACCTTCTGGCAGAAAAACAAGTTTTCTGATCTTTATTTCAGTTGTATTGACACCTGGGAGCTGAGCATCTCCTCTCGAGCAGCTCAGGGTCCGGAGACGTTCCCTGGCAGTCAGGTTGGTACTTTGGACAGAGAGGGATGTTTTACTGTGTTTACTCCTCCAGATTTTCCCAGCCAGTCCCAGGGCTCCACTTGATTTGTCCTTAAAATAGTTTTTGACTCAAACATCAAAGGATTTTACTTGCTGTTTTGCGGTGTTGCTGATATTGGATCCTCTCTGATTCTCACCTGTAGTGTTAGAGGTCGGGGGTCAGTGTAGAACAAAAATCAGTCTATCCTGTTCTGGTGTGGAAAAATATTTATTTCAAAAAGGTGTGCAGCAATTAGATGATGCTTCAGAATCTTATGTAATTTATAATAATAAGGTGTGAAAATACTACTCAATATTCTTGGTCCTTGTTTTCTACTATTTATTATTCCATGCCAATATCCAAAAATGTTTTCTTTAGCAAAAAAAGTGTCACAATACATAGAGGCATGCAGTATATCTATATATAAGTAAATAATAAGTAAGTAAATTACAATATATACGTCGTTAGACATAAGAAATACAAGTAAACCATGCTTTACACTTCAAGGAGTTAATTGCCCTCCTATTATATTAAACCTTTTAAATGTCATGCTGGTTGTTGAAAATATAAACAACATTAATGAAAGGAAAATGAAGTTCTACTCAAGAAGTCTATTGAGTCTTAATGTTGGCAGAATATGAATAAGCAAAATATAAATAAGCAGACAACATCCCCATCTGCTGGACACATTCAATAAGATCAAACACAGATCAGAGCTTTAAGAAATATACCAGATTATGGGTGTATAGTACTATCATCATGTGTGATAATTATAATGTGTCGGCCTACATGCCTTTGTGCTCTGTTATTTCTATCTTTGTGGTCAGCTTTGGAAAAAAAGCACATTTTGTCTTGTTTTCACTTATTCAAGGTACTGTGCGAGTCGAGTTTAGTGAAATGTCTGATGTATAGTCAGGGGTGCACATAACTTTTTTGCCCTGGTTCTCAAAGGAGCACCTGGAGATGTTGCTTGGTGCGCATCCTTAAAATGAAATAAACCGGACCTTTTGAGGGGTACTTGACTTTATGAACGGGGGGGGGGGGGGGGTGCGTTAGTGAGCACGCTCATGAAGCCTCGCAGCAGGGTTACTGTGCGGAGAGCATAAAGCAGACCCTTCACGCGATAGCGAGGGGTAGAGCGAGGGATCGCAGACGCCGCGGTGCTCGCGGACGGATTAAAAAAATGAAACCTATAAAAAAATATATATATATCTCTCTCTCTCTTTCTATCTCTCTCTTCTCTCTTTTCTCTCTCTCTCTCTCTCCCTCTCTTCTCTCATCTCTCTTTTCTCTCTCTCTCTCTCTCTCTCTTCTCTCTTTTCTATATCTCTCTTTTCTCTCTCTCTCTCTTCTCTCTTCTCTCTTCTCTCTCTCTCTCTCTCTTCTCTCTTCTCTCTTTTCTATCTCTCTCTTCTCTCTTTTCTCATCTCTCTTTTCTCTCTCTCTCTCTCTCTCTCTCTCTCTCTCTCTTCTGTCATCTCTCTTTTCTCTCTCTCTCTCTCTCTTCTCTCATCTCTCTTTTCTCTCTCTCTCTCTCTCTCTCTCTCTCTCTCTCTCTCTCAATGTTGGTGCGCAAATGCGCCTTTTTTCAAATGATCCGGTGCTCTTTTTTGGCGGGGGGTGCGCATGCGCACCTGCGCACCAGTTATGTGCAGCCCTGTTTATAATGGTTAAAGCAGTGGTTCTCAATTTTTTTCTGTCGGGCCCCCCCAACACAAATAGTCAGGCTCAGTGGCGGCGCCAGAGATTTATTTTGGGGGTGCTGTGAGGTAGCGTAACGTTTCATAGAGGGTGCCCCAACATTTAGGGTTTCCCATTAATGTACCGGTCGCTACAGTGGAATGTTCTACTGCAACACTCCACACGCAAATACACAATGTACCCGCGACTGTTACAATGAAGGCTCGATAATCAGCTCAAGACATATAGGTGTAAGCAGGGGTAAAGTGCTATTTTTATAGGCGGTGTGTGGACCTCACATAGGGGGGTCCGGGGGCAAGCTCCCCGGGGAAGATTTATTTTGAAATATTGAAGTTAAAAGCATCAATCTGGTGCACTTTGAGAGCAAAATGAAGAGATCTATGGATACCTCTCTCAACAACCATATGAAACAGAACTGTAAAGAGAATTACTTTTTCTTTATGGATATTTTACAAATCACCCTTTTAAACTTTATTCTTTTTTTACTGTCATACAGTATTTCATACCTGTTTTTCATTTATTCTCTTATTTTTTTAGAACTATAATGATCATATAAACGTGTGCCTCGGAAATAATTGTTTACATTAATGGTGACCAAAACGTTTGAGACCCACTGAGATAACTTAGACTAAAGTGAACTATCTAAACACTCAGAGAGTCCTTTAGTTCACTGAGCCTCTCAGTCTGACAGGAGAGGACTCTCCTCCACCTTGTTGTAGAAAAATCTCATTATATCCGTTAGCGTAGCTCGCTAGCACCAGAAGCTAACAACAACGATCTCCGGTACCGTTGCGCTCTCTCTCTCTCACTTGCGCACGCACACAAAATGGCTCGTTCCACACACACACAGAGCCGAGCTTTAATGAAACACAGAGACCCAGACGTAATAGTACTGTATCATATTATTTTCGAATCAATAACTTTTCAAATTATGATTTTTTTTTTTTTAATCTTTTTTTTTTTTTTTTTTTTTAATAACCATTTTTCCTCCTGGTCTCTCGCGCTGTCATGCCTCTGCGCCCCCCAGGGGGGGCGCGCCCCCCACTTTGAGAACCACTGGATTAAAGTAAGGAGCTATGAAATCAGAAAACATAATTTTTCCGAGGGGGATTTGGGGTTTCTCACAGTTGCTCTTTTTAGAATAAAATCAGAAATACAAAGATAACATTAAATTGAATACAAACAAATATATGAAAAGTTATGAATTATAAGATAAAATAAATTAAATTGAATACAATTATTTTTAACAAAATAAAATAACTAAAACTGTATTGTACTACGAAGCTAGTCCAGTACCAGTATGTTGAGCCACAGGTCCTGATGCTCTGATTAATACATTATGTCAATGTGGGTGTTAAACATCAGGAAAAAGGTTTACCTGATGTTGAGTCAAATATTTAACAATATGTAGAACCAAGGCCAAAGACTTACATACATTCAGTTCTGTGGGCAGTCCCCACAGGAGGAATTTGGGGTGAAGTGTCTTGCCCAGGGACACAACGACATGCTGACTGCAGCGGGACTCGAACGTGCTCTCGCTTTACAGAGATAGTGAAAAGAAAAAAACAACAAATAAATATAGTTAAAGTCAAATTAAAATCAAGCAATACAAAAACATTCACACATTAAAAGCCAGATTGAAGAGGTGAGTTTTTTGAAGGTGGTGAGGTCAGTGCAGTCTCTGATGGGTTGTGGGAGTGAGTTCCAGAGGGAGGGGGCAGCGACGGAGAAGGCTCTGTCCCCCCAGATCCGGTGCTTGATGCGGATGGGGATGGATAGGAGGTTGGCTTCTGATGAGCGGAGGCAGCGGGAAGGGGTGTGGTAATTTACAGGAGAGGTGTCATGCTTTTCTGGTTATTACCCGTCACCTTGTGTGTTATGTAGGTTTTTATGCATGTAAACGGTCTGCAGAGTCACAAACCCTCAAAGTACACCCTGTAGCGAGTAAAACTCTAACATAGAAAATTCCTCCCCAAAACGCCTCGTTGGAGATTTCTCAGTTTCTTTCTTTGCTCCACGGATGGGTCCGTTTGGTTCCGGGTACGAGCTGACGTCAGCTCGTACCAAATGGACCAATCCGTGGAGCCGTTACGTTACGTCCGTGGAGCCGTTACGTTAAGCCTCTGCTGATTGGTCCAAATTGACCAATCCACGGACTTCCTCACACACACACTCAGTGCAGGCAGCTCTGCTGATTTCTCATCCCTGGCTGCAGGCTGATAACAGACAGTTGGGATCGCGGCGAAATTCTCTCTGCAGACCCATTCTCACAGCGTTTATCAACCTTTTTCTTACTCAATATCAAGCCACACTTATTGTTTTTACTTCGGCTGTGAGTTTGTGTGTGCTCAGGATGAGTTTGGCTGTGTATCGCTAAACAAGGAAACCACACCTCCACGGAGCTCAGCGCGATTCACAACGTCCCGACCAATCAGAGCACACTGTGCTCACAGGGAGGGGGGGCAAGAGCTGCAACGAGCCGTTTAGTGGAGAGAGTGAATACTGCTGAATACACATACTTTAAAGAGATGCTGTATGCGAAACCAATGTGAGTTTGGAAAAATGCACAGTATAAATCTATTTTAGTATACCTCAACAATGGAATTATGATCAGTGGAAATGGCCATGACATGGGACCTTTAATGTATTAAACTAAAACAACATTTATAAACTTTACTTCTCTGCAGGCCCAGTCTTTAATTTAAAATAACACAGAGGTGAGAATAGGAGTGCTGGATTATTGTAAGAATTGAATAGCAAATGTGCACCTGCAATCCCTGAGCTGCAGAGGGCAGCACCCTCCAGCTCTTCTTCTTCTGTACATTTCTTTTAGGATTCTTGCCATGCAATAAATCAAACTGTGGGCTTCTATTAGGAGATGGTTAGAAAAGCCTTGCCACAGAATTTTCAGAAACATTTTCCCGGGTGACTTTTAAAGTGGTTGTGAAATCTTGTCAAGTTTCAGGTGGTAGCAATTTACCAGAACAGCAGTTTGGCATTTTAGAGTGTGACGAATAAAGAGCTCAGAAAAAACAACAGCTATTTAATGCGTCATTTTTCATAACAACACACACATTACATTACATTGCATTTAGCTATGATTATTGATTCACAGAAGGCCACTTCCCGTTTGTCAAAATGACTAATAGTTTTGATTCATGTGTTCCCTGCATTGACACTTTGACCTCTGTAAAAACTGACATGAAGCAACATTTTCAAATTATATTTTTCCAATAATTGTCAGTTGAGAACCTTTATTATAAAAAATAATCTATTGGTGGACTTTTGAAACTGGCTCAAGGGTTAATAATCATAACACGTAAAGGAAAGTGAATTTAGTTTTGGGTTTATATCGTATAATAAATATAAAAATATTCCTATATATTGATTATATAAAAGAGAACATTTGCAAAACCACCTTCATGTATGCACCAAGGGAAAATGTAAATTTGAAAAAAAAAACAAGTACACAGTTTGATGTTATGTGTAATATTGATCCATCATATCATAAATATGTTTATTCCTCATCATTATTCACACAGAACATAAAAACACATTATGGTGTAACATTTTTGAGGACCTGAATCAACATTCTTTCTCAAATCTGTACATCATTTTTAGGTAAGATAGTCCGCCACAACTTACTTGAAAAGAAATACACAAATATCACTAACACATATACACACTCTATGACTTGTACTGACATCTGGATCAGACACACACACACACACACACACACACACACACAGTCACTAAGAGTGCATGGCTTTGAGTGCATTTCATTGTGTGTAATCATGGATCTGTGTGTGTGTGTGTGTGTGTGTGTGTGTGTGTGTGTGTGTGTGTGTGTGTGTGTGTGTGTGTGTGCCCAGTAGTTTGTTATGCAGCTGTCTTTCCTGTTCTGATGTTGCTCCTGGTTTGAATTTGCTGCTTTTATTGGAGCTCTTTTTATCTTTATCATTGTGTGAGTAAGCTTGTGTGTGTGTGGGTCTGTGTGTGTGTGTGCATATGTGTATGTGTGTGTGTGTTTGTCTCCTTTGCACTGCTATTCGAACATGAAACACTTAAATATGTGTTTTTTGATACCGTGTGTACTCACCATTATTATTATTATTGGATGTTAATTGTTAAGCTAAGATCAGAAACATTTTCCAGTTTAGCCATATTCTCAATTATTAGCGCAATCACTTATAGATCAGGTTTTAACTTTATCGTAATTTGCATTAGATTATTAGACCACTTTTCACCACACCTAAAACAATGTCATAGTGGTTTAGTTTTTACATTACATTACATGATACATGTTAGACGCTTTTATCCAAAGCGACTTACATACTCAATACTGTGGGCAATCCCCACAGGAGCAATTTGGGGTGAAGTGTCTTGCCCAGGGACACAACGACATGCTGACTGCAGTGGGGTTTGAACCTGTGCTCCCCTGATCCGAACACCAGCGCACTAGTCCATTGCGCCACAGCCACAGTTTATACCACTTGTGTAACATTATTTCCCATTGGACAGTACAGATGTTTAGCAAATATGCAACCAATGTATATATGTTTAGTAGTTATTTGTTCTTTATTACATTTGTGTGCTACATTGTTGGTTAGTTTCCTTTTTTTAATGCCAAATAGAGTATTTTGTTAGTAATAATTATACCAACACATATGTAACAGTGAGTTCAATATTCAAAGGTTTGCTGTAGCATATCAATATTCTTCCTGATATATTCCTTTTATTTTGTATATATCCAAAATGTTCCATGCCGCAGATTAAAGGTGCTTTTTGGCTGTTATTAGGCTGGAATGTTAGAAGATCTTCTCAGTTCTTCCGGTGCAAAAAACTAAATGGAGTATACACACGTTACATGTCTCCCGAAAGAAAATCTTGTGTCTTGCAAAATGTTTACAGGGCAACAAAACAGGACTCATGACACCATAGACATTAAAGCCTCCGTCATTCTTAGGGTTACGAAACTACGATGTTAGGATATCGCGGTTAGGCAAAACAGGTTAATCCTGACAACCGTAGTCCGAAGAATGTTTGAAAATGTATATATGTTCTTTTGATATGGTATGGTATGTCTTACAGTAAGTAAGCTAATTAGGCATACAATTGTTGGAAACAGAGAATTCTTTATTTGTTACATCTACACAGCACAGCAAACACAGTGATATGTGACCCTTAGCAGAAGGCAGCTATTATTCATTGACTGATGAGCAGTGGGGAGTCTGTTGTCTTGCTCAAAGGCACTATAGCAGTACCAATAAGGTGAACTGGGATCTCTCCAATTGCCTGTCCACGTTCCTTACTTTTGTCAGTTAAGGGACTTGAACCGGCGACCCTCTGGTTCTCAAGCCATGTCCCTACAGACTAAGCACCAGCAGGTAAAAGAAAACAACACACTGTATCAATGAGAGGGCAGAAACATATTTAAATTATAAAATGGTCGTTAAAATTACCGAAAATAATGGTGGGAACAGTGCTCACAAGATCTAAAGGAAGAGGGATATAGAAAACAGGCACACAACAGGCTGATGAACAGAGAATAAGAGACAGTCATGAAGAAAAGGTGAATGACGCAGAGAGATAAGACCAGAGCCAGATGGCAGCAGGAGGGAAATCCAGTCAGCAGCAGAGAGAGGGCAGTGACCCGTCGGAGGAACGCATGTTTGTGGTTAGAGAGTTCAGTCGAGTCAAACAGATTTACACCGCACCATACAGCCAGCCACAGATGGTGCACCTGCAATTATGTGTTTGTGTGTGTGTGTGTGTGTGTGTGTGTGTGCGTGCGTGCGTGCATGCATTTTCAATAGGTCTGCAACAGGTCCAGCTCTGGCATCAAACACTCACCCACTAAAGCCTTGATGGCCCTGACCGTGAATCATAAAGCACACTACGTGTCTGGCTTTAATGATGTCATTTCCTGTCATCTCTCTGCTGTCAGCTTTTAAATAAAAGCATACCATGCTCAAAAGATTTTTCTTAACAGTCTCTTCAGTTGTTGAAGTCATTACAGAATAATCAATCAATCAAACAAACCCCAGATTGTTTGCATATTTCTATTCTCAATGACATGCTTCATTTATTGGCTGACAAAATGTACCTTGATCCTGGTATTCACAGTCTATATATTTATATACTGTTGGAATACACAGTGTTTTATTCCACTGTGAAGTATTTAATTTGACATCATATTTTATTTGATCTTTTTCTATATTCAAGTATGTAGTTTAATTTCTTTTTTCATTTTACTTGCAGCAGTGAAACTCTTTTTGCACCCTAACCCTTCAATTCTGAGTTTAATACACATAGTCCAGGAATGCATCATTCTTTTAGAAATAATTATTACAAAAAAGTCACATTCTATTATGTGATACAATGCAAACAATCAGCCGAATAACTTCTTCCAAGGTTAAAAGTGAAAGAATCTTGTTAATGAATATATGTAATTGTTAGAGAAATATCACTCATCACCAGCTTGAGCTTCAATATCAGGATCCATGTATTTATTATCCTTGCAAGAATGGAAGTAGTCATCACATACAGAGCATTTGGTACAACTAGTTCCTGAACAGTGTCCTTCACATGCTTATATACAAGAGAGAGTGTTACACAGTCACAAGATGGAGGAATATAAAGCAGTATACAATGTTTAGTTCAGATTGGCTAAAACCCACGTCAGAAATGATCATGCTTGTGATATGTCTATCTCCATAGAGGCTGAATCATCATGTTAATTGTTGTCACATAGCTATCATATGCCTAAAACAGTGTGTCCTGACGCTTTCTAGGTAATCATACAACCTGTTACGTACATATCTACGTAAGGCCTTTGTTATCATGTGTACTCTGATATTGGAAGAGTACATTCAGTATTTTCCCAACAGTAATGGACTAAATAACCATGAGAGCAAAAAATCCAGTTCATGTTTTTGAAAAATGATGTGAAAAATGGGCGAGGTATACAGCACTAGACATGACTAATGATGACCCATTGGTCAGATATGTACATAAATATACTTATGGGAATGAATGATGTATCTGTTAACGGTTTCGTTTAAATATTAATATTTTTTCCCTCCCTCTTTATAGGATTTGTGGATTATTATTTAATGTATTTAGTGCATTTCATTTTGTTGCCCTCTAACCATATACATTAACAAAGTTCAAAATTATATATACATTAATTACTTACAATTTCTATTTGTTTCTGCTATTGTACAGTATGAATGCATGATGGTTGGATGCAGAGGCGCGGGAAGGTATTTTGAGTGGGGTGCTGTGGTGCTGTCCGATGTGCTAATTACGCACCGGACAGCACGGCGGGGGGGGGGGCAAAACCAAACACACACACAGTGGCATAACAATGGACTCCAGTGAACACTATTACGGGCACTATAGAGCACGCACAAGAGCGCGAGCACATACACACACACACACACACACTACAAAGATGTAAAATATTATTTTACCAACAATGAGGAATTTATTGCAGCAATAACCATAAAATAATAATTCAAATACCACAAACATGATATTGACCAATACAGATTATGCACGTCGGCAGCAGCAATAACCATAAAATAATAATTTGTATACCACAAACATGATATTGACCAATACAGATTATGCACGGCGGCAGCAAATAACCAAAAATGATTAATAATGCATGTTTTACCTATTTGAAGACCCCAAATGTGGACTTCCGTTCAGGGGTGTTCTTTTCATCAGTGGCTGGATGTCCATCCGATCAAGAATGTCACTGTGTACGTGCATTACGGCCAGGTGTGTCAGTCGTCTCTGTGTCATGTTGCTCCGAAGCCAGGTTTTGAGGCGGCGAAGGGTGGAGAAGGAACGCTCAGAGGAAGCAGCAGAGACAGGTAGACATAGACATAGTTCGATCAACTTTTCCACTTCTGTCAGGAGTTCCCTGGTTTGAGGATGCAGTGCTCCGATGAATCCTGCAACGTCTTGAGCTGTCTTGAGTCCTTTTGTCTTGGAGAGGTTACCCAGCAATGTGAGCTGCATATGTAGACGAGATTTATCGAACTGATCGGGCACCTGTGCAGCAGTGATCTCTCTCATGCCTGAGTATTCTCCGTTTGCGGCATTGATGACAGTTTGCTCTCTCAGGGCAGCGACTTGTAGGCCTTCTTGGTCGAATCGGCGATCCAGCTCGGTTGTCACAAGATCCAAGGCCTCATAGAACTCACGCCGCCACTGCTGCTCTCCTACATCAGTCACGATGGCCTCTGTCTCCTCTGTATCTCTTAATCGGGCAGGGGTTCTGTTGGTTCGTGGAGGAAGGGGCATTTTCAGGTTGTTTCTTTCTGCACAAGCAGTCACTTTGGCAGTCATCTCCTGGATAAATCCATCTTCTCTCAGTCCATGCATGCGTTGTCGTAGCGCACTCACACACTCCAGTGCCCCCTTCGCACTTGCCTTCTCACTTTGGAGAGCTCTGGCTACGGTCTCGCATGGTCCAAAAAGAGCCTCACAGCACAAAAGGCCAAAGTATGTTTTGGCTTTTGTGGCTTGTTTGTATAGACCAGATACTTTTGCCCGAGTATCTCCCCTGACTGTCTTGTCTTGCTCAAGCATCTTCAGTGTCTGCAAAAGGGCTGTATATGAGGAGACAACCCGTGAAATCGCCCTTGTGCGTACGGCCCACCGAGTCGGGCATAATGACAGCAAGTTGCAAACCGCCTCATCATCACCAAACATGGACTGGAACAGCATCTTGCGCTTTGATGACTCCCGACCACCACTGAGACACTCCGTACAAAGTTTAATGTGTCTGCAACAACACGAACTTCCCTCGCCACTTCTTGTAATACCAGATCAAGTGCATGGTTACTACAGTGCACGTATAGTGCAGATGGACACTGCTCTTTCAGTTTGGCTTGCACACCCGAGATGCGGCCCGACATATTCGCAGCACCATCGAAGCAAAATCCCCTGAGACGCTCCAGTGGCAAATGCAAGCGCAGAAAAACATCCTTTATGCAAGAAAAAAGTGTTTCTCCAGTTGAATCAGGTGCACTGTAAAATCCAAGGAAAGCATTCACTGCCTCAAGTTTTGAATCCACGTATTGCAAAGTAATGGAAAATTGCTCTGATGTACTTATATCAGTGGTTGCATCTGCAGTAAGACCATAGAAAGAATGCTCTCTCGCTTCGGACGATTTCTCTTTGAACAGCATGGGCAAATATCTCCAGTATTTCATTTTGTACCGTGTCGGACATCCAGTTGTCTCTTCGCTGCAGCCACTCCCGGCATGTTGGCAATGTAAATGTCCGCTCCATCATGAGTTTCCATAGCACCCCATCTCGATTGTTATGGCCTCTTAATGATAGTCCTAAACTGCCGATGAATCTTACTGATCTGAATATTAGCTCTAGGACTGTTCTGGCCGTTGTTTGCTCTTTCTCAACAATCTCCGACAGTAGAGCGTTAATGGGAGTGTTGAGCAGCGAAGCAAGCATTCTCTCCGATTCTGAGTGAATGTCAGACAACTCGTGCTGGCTAAACTTTGTGGTTGCTTTACGCCAGTTACAAAAGCCTCCTACTGTAAATGAACTTGTCTTTCTGTCATTATGTCTTAAGCCCTTCTCTATGGCTTTGCAGCAGGTGAAGCAAAGAACGGTGTCTTTCTCCGTGACATAATGCACCCATTTCCACCGGGTAAACCAGCTTTTCTGAAATGACCGCTCGAAGGTCTCTGTCCCAATTTTCCTGGCAGGAAAACTTATGTCTGGTCGACACGGCTCATCAAACCCCAAAACGTTAGGTGTCGGGTCTAGCTTGTCAACTGCAGCACCACCTGGTGTGTGGCTAGCGTTAGCCACAGCTGAACTGCTAGCTCCAGTTTCCTCGGTGCTGCTGCTAGGAGGCTGGTGCTCGTTGGTGGTTGTTGTGGTGGTGGTGGTAAACAAATGTCCTGCCCCCTGCATCTTCTAATTCAATATTTTTAGCAAATTTAGCGTTTTTAGAGAGAAAAAATTCCGATATTCGTTTTTGCGCCATGTCAGTTACTTGGTGCGTCACTTAAAAGTAGCCGACTAACAACAAACTTTTTTTCCACAACTTTTTTATTTTTCTTCCCTGAAGCAAAATAATGTATTATATTTTTAAATTATCATTTGAATAATAATATATAATATAAAATATAATCTCAGGCACAATGAAAGGAAATAAATATATATAAAATAAAAATAAAATACATTTGCAGGCAAGGGTGCTCCGCTCCGCCTGCCTGCCGCTAGGGGGTGCTGCAGCGCCCTCAGCACCCCCTTCCCGCGCCCCTGGTTGGATGACTGCAAAGTGTTGACTGTGTGCACTCTCAAGCAAAGAAACCCTGCATGCACAACCCAGTCTCACGGCATTTCGTGTTATAGTCACGACATTTAATCTATTGATTCGTGTTCACACAGAACGATTTTAAAAGCAATGTATTTCTATTGGTAGTGTGTTTCGTGCCTGCAACACGTCTTTTTGTCCGGTCGGGTCTTGGAAGACCGGAAGCTGTGTGGTTCATAAAAACATGTGCTTTATATATACAGTCTATGGTTCTTACTCAATATCAAGCCACGATTATCGTTTTTAATTTTAAATCATATAATGTCTGACTTTTTTTGCCGTCAGTGAGGAAAATAAATGGGGCTCAGAGCCTCAGGATACTGAAATCTGTATTTTTTGTAATCTTTTTTTCCTTCTAATTTGTTATTCTTTTCTAAATAACACACTGTTATTTACTCAACAATAACACACAATTATCCTTGTTTTTATTTATTTGTTTAATTCCATAATCTCGGGCTTTTTTGGTGTCCGTCAGGAACTGAATTTCAAAATAAAATAACCGGAAACAGATACACAGCCACTGAACTGATTACCCAAGATCCTCAGCTATGGTTGAAGCTCGGTGATTGGATTGTTTAGCCGCAATGCACGTTGGGATATGGTGTTTATGCAATATGAAATCCGAAAAACATTTTAAAAAAAAGAAAATAATACTTTATTCCGAGTGTAATTGCTTTTCTCTTTGAAAGTCATCACATAACGGCATTGTAATACACGGTTTGGCTGCATTAAATATTACACATCTGCCGTAGTTCTTTATTTATAGAGCCCTGATTAGAAGACTTCTAGACAAACTGGAAGAAATGCCGCAGAAACTGAATATGTGACGTGGATCATAAATATATCAGCAATTAAACAACATCTTCAATTTCTCTTCACACAATACGTCTCCTTGCAGTATCAACACTAATTCGGCTGACTTTTATATTTGATCCAATTCGTAGATAGGTTATATTTACACCATAACGGTGCACAGCTGATATAAAAGGACTTTTAGTTTTTAAAGATATTACTGATTTTCTTTGAATATAAGAATGTAAATACTGAGACTGAAATAATATAGCAATATGCTGTAAAATTCTGTGAAAACATGAATAAAACTACACATCTTCAGATGTTATACATACATACATAAGTGTCCTACACTAATAATAAAAAGTTATTATGGCTGTGTGTACCTTGTGTGCACCGCCTAGTGGTTAAAGCACGTTATTGAATTATTGTTTTAATGTGTTATATTCGATGAAAAAAATATTAAGAGTACATACTTTCATAGGGGGAATGTAGAAGGTCAATGATAGAAATATAGAATATACAAAATCAAGAAGATACTGTAAGTGATCTCTACAATAAAACAGTTTAGTGCCGGACGTCCAAAGATATTAATAGGAGGATGTGCAAAACAGAAAAACGAATTAACCTTTATTTAAACATTAAATAATACTTTAGATTAAGGTCTTCTTTTAAATAAGAAAAAAGCTTTGGGGGTATCTACAGATAAATATTAAGCCTGACAAGTACTGACAAGTACTTAACGTCTAATATATTGCGTTTCTGCAATGTTAACTATGTTGAAGCACTTATTTTAACTGATATTATACATATGAATTATACTCTTATAAGATGTATGTAGATAGTATAAGAAATGTGCAGAATATGACAGTTTAATGGTGGAGGTACACACATATTGATAGATGTCTTGTTGAGGAACCGGCGACCCATTATATACAGTCTTTAATTAACTATTAGTAGAGAATAACGAGTAATGAATATACTTTATAGGGATCTGCAGATAAATGTTTAGTCTTCTCAAGCACCAACTATCAAATATCTCGCCTGATTGTTGGCACTTGACAATCACCTTCCCTGAATTTTACTCAGGTGTAACTAAAGTCTGATTTAAGGGTTGTTTAGATTTCACATCATTAATCAGAATCTGCTGGTCCCGTTCGAATCTAGTTTTGGATAGTCTGCCGTGGTTTCGTTCCATTTCAAAGAGAAGTTTGACGCTCGGCGTAACCTTGGCGCACTGCCACTCCAACATCCAATCCCAGAGCTTGAAGATTAATCACGGGGACTGTAGTCCCAAACGATAGCTGGGGATTATGGGTAGTGTAGTTACTTCGGCCATCCTAAACTCCGAAATGTTTTTCGGATTTCATATCGCATAAACACCATATCCCAACGTGCATTGCGGCTAAAACATCCAATCACCGAGCTTAAACCATAGCTGAGGATCTTGGGTAATCAGTTCAGTGGCTGTGTATCGCAATGATGCTCGAAATGTCCCATATAGGCCTATGTCTGTTTCCGGTTATTTTTATTTGGAAATTCAGTTCCTGACGGACGCCAAAAGAGCCCGAGATTATGGAATTAAACAAATAAAAACAAGGATAATTGTGTGTTATTGTTGAGTAAATAACAGTGTGTTATTTAGAAAAGAATAACAAATTAGAAGGAAAAAAGATTTAAAAATACAGATTTCAGTATCCTGAGGCTCTGAGCCCCATTTCTTTTCCTCACATACGGCAAAAAAAGTCAGACATTATACGATTTAAAATGAAAACAATAATCGTGGCTTGATATTGAGTAAGAACATGTTTTTATGAACCCCACAGCTTCCGGTCTTCCAAGACCCGACCGGACAAAAAGACGTGTTGCAGGCACGAAACATACTACCAATAGAAATGCATTGCTTTTAAAATCGTTCTGTGTGACACGAAAAAAAGGGGAAAATCGTGACTATAACACGAAATGCCGTGAGACTGGGTTGGCATGCACGGTGTTCCTGCTGCTAAAATGATCACATCAAGACCTCAGAGCAGCGTGCAACTTCTTGGTTCCTCTCTTGTTCTTGTCATGAAACCTTCGTGGAGAATGTTTGCGTGATGCCACTTTATTTCCCACTGAGATTATTAAATCAAGCTTCTTCTGTCGAGACAAGAGGAATCTGGGTTTCTCCATGAGAGCTCCCTTTCCCATCCAGCACAAAGTGAGTCACCGCACCGAGGAACTGATTTGATCCATACATCTTTGTTATGACCTGGCTCAAAAGGCCACAACAAAGAGGAGACACACCATATCCACGTTTAACAAAATATGTTTATTTAACCTCTTAAGCCCTGAAGCCCCCACAAAAGGGGGCCTCCCAACGTTTTTTTTTTAGACTGTGTCTCAGGGCTTCTTAACATTTATGAAACTATTAATGTTCCATACCCTTTTAACGGGAAGAAACTCCGATAACTGATAATATGAACCATTTTTAGCTAAAAAAAACACAAGAGTAATACCAAGCCTTTGAATTAGCCTTGAGGGAAAAAATGCTAACTAATGCTAACGGACTTAGCACAGAACTCACGGTAGAAATGCCCTTATTACTTATCTTAACTGCACAAACAAGATATCGACAAAGTAGCTGAGATTCCAGATTCCATACATGTAATGTCATCACTGTACGACCCCGAATTCGCAGAGCTATCAGCCAGAAAAGAGAAAAAAAACAACATTCGGTTTCAAAACCATAACAATAATTAAGCCTTACCTTTTTTTATTTGTGATCAAAAGTTGTGTTCAACGGAATAAAAACGCCGTTCAGGGTTAATCCAATGTCTCTGTGTCACATATAATTTTTTACTGATAATCCATCATCATATTTATGGCAATATAGTGGGTATAAAGTTTTACAGTCCAAGGCTGTACTTTCAGATATGCTTCGTTTGTATCTCTATTATGTCCGCAGATGTAATGTTTACGTGGATTTGAGAACTGCCCATCGATTCTATTGGATCTAACGGTTAAGAAAAAGGTGTAAATCACCCAAATCGACCAATGGGTTCCAGAGATATGGTCCTGCGTAAAGTATAAAGAATGCCAGCCGGCGTCAGCACATTACGCAGCAGACTCTATGCAGTGTTTACTACGTAAGGAAGCAGGAATTGCAGCAGGACCCAGAGCGCACGGAGCACAGAGCGGACAGCAGATAACAGAGCAGATTACATCATTTGCATTTAGGACTTTTTCTATACTTTGACTTTTGTCAAATAATGGCTCGCAGGAAAGATACTTTTAATACTTTACAGGCAGTGGAAATTCTGACTAAAATATTGTAACATTGTAAATGTTTGAAATAAATCTGCTCCAGTTGGAGTCAAACTTCATTTTGTATTTTTTTTTTTTTACAACAGTTGTATTTGGATGGAAGGAATACCTATAGTGATAATTCAAAGTAATAAAATGATTTTTACAGTGAAAAAGGTCAAATGGAACTGATGGTTCCCAAATTATCCAGAGGTGAATCCGCCTGGACTTTATTTTTCTAAACCGCTCTAAAAAGGTCAAATTTCACTTGTTTTGCATCAATCTTCATACAGGGTACTTATTATATGTTATAGTTTGGATTCCTAAAGCTTTTAGTCTGCTAACCCATCATTCAAGGGTGGTTTTCACTATAAGTAATGGGTTTTTTTTAGGCGGAGATTAGAATTTACATGTTTTTACTATGTTCCATCTGAATTTACTTTAAAATAAAAACATCTATATTGATTCTGACACTTCTACATCCAACTCACAGATGAAACCTTGCTTTGAGAAAAAAGATTATTAATTTACCCCTTTTAGAAGTGAAGATATATAATTTGTTGTGTTAGTGGCATTTTCGAGCCTGAAAAACAGGCTCAGGGTTTAATTAAGCAAAACATTCACATCAACCAAATTAATTAAGTGCAAAACAAGTAAAGTATGAGGTGTGGATGTCAGTGGTATCAGTAGTGTAAATGCAGGGTGAGGATTGTATGGACATGTATGTGTGTGAGAGTGTTGAAGTGCACAAAGTGAAGCAACTGAAGAAACTCATAGCATACTCAACAAAACCGGGGTGCCTGCAGGGAGAAGCAGAGGGAGAAGACAGAGAGGGGCAGAGTCTTTAAATAGCTGCAGGGCACCAGACCCAGGTGCCCTGAGTTACTGCAATCAAGGCAGCACAGACAGCACAGCCACACCCTCTCTAGATGAACCCACAGGGGCATCACAGCCCCCCCCTTAAGACGGAGGCCCCAAAGGGAGCCCCGAAAAACCAGCACAAACATCCAGAACCAGAACAGTACCACAAACTTCCCGACCAAAGCCGCCAACTCGTCTCTCCGTGCTGCATGCAAGCGACCCAACAAGAGGTCCAACTGGCACAACGACTCCGAATTCCCCAGCCCACCAGACATAACAGGCCCATCCGGGGCCCCAACACCACACTCCCCAGCCAACCCCAACCCTGGACCCGAAAGCACAGAATCAACCATCACCATGGGGCCAACAATCAACTCTCCAGCCATGAAGCCATCCCCAACGGCATCACGAGCACAGTATGGTATAATAAGGTTGACATGACACAGTTGAGACAACTTCCTCCGATCTGGAGCAGCAACCAAGTAGCCCCGATCCGACACTTCACCCTCAACAGTGCACGGGCCGGCAAACCCAGCACCGAATGGCGAGACCCGCAGTGGCATTAGAGCCAACACCTGATCACCTGGGCTGAATTCACGATACTCTGCTTTACTGTCATAGAGTCTCTTCCTATTAGCCGGACCACAACCTACATTTTTCCCTGCCATTTCCACCACTACATACAGGCGATGATGAAAGCCCTGTACATAGTCCACTAAATTCTTAGGTGGCTCACTCCCAACCAAGCCATCCTGGAGAACAGCCAACGGACCACGCACCGCACGCCCAAAGACCAAATCATTAGGGCTGAACCCTGTACTTTCCTGAACGACTTCCCTGGACGACAACATGAGCCCTGGAAGTCCCTCCTGAACACAGTAACCTTGGGCTATGTCTCTGACCTTCTCTTCCGGCAACAACTCAGTCCACAGAGCAGAAAGAGATGAATCATCCTTCTCACTCCTCACCCAGTCCCCCTTTGCCTACAGACGAAGGGAGATCAGGCAGTGAGACCACATGTTCACCATTGCTAAACTCCGAAACAGGCGGGTCAGCAGACATTTCACCGGTCTGCGCACGCGTCACAGCACAAACTGGAAACACACTTGGAAACTGCAAACCGCTCTCATCTGGCTCCCCAGATGCCACCGGCCTGGAAACCACCACAGGCGGTGGCACACCAGCCCACACAGCACTACCAGCGAGATCGTTGCCCAAAATCATATGTACCCCATCAAGTGGCAACGCGGGACGCACGCCGATAGACACAACTCCCCACACCAGCTCACAATCCAGCACTATTGTATGCCGTGGCACAGGGATCAAGCCCACCTCCATGCCACTCATCAGCACAAAATCCCCCGTCTCTGTCTCTGACGAAAAAGGCAACACTGACTCAACAATAAATGAGTATCTAGCCGCTGTGTCACGCAACACCTTAATCGGAACATACTTGTCACTCCCGACTACTGATACAACAGCTTCCGTGATGAACGGCTCAAAACCAGAACCCACATCCGGGTCGGCACAAACCGGCTTCTTATCAGGCACCATGCCCGATCCTACACCCAACGGCTTTTTAACCAAAATGGCAGAACAACACATGGCTGGAGCATGTGAAAAAACGAGGCTTCCCCTCAGGTTCCAGCAACGGACACTGATCCTTCCAATGACCCTCTCCTCGGCAATAATTACATTGGCCCACTCTGGCGCCCTCGGGTCGCCCCGGACCTGCAAATCTACGGGAGGAGCCTGGTGAAAACTTTGCACCACCGCGGGAATAGCCACCATCTTCTCCACGTCTCCAATCACCCCTAGAACACTTCTCTGTAAAACTGCCCTTATGCGTCAACACAAAATCATCCGCTAATTCGGCAGCTCTAAGCGCGGTGGAAGGCTTCTGCTCATTTACATAAGTGGCCACACGCTGAGGGATAACATCTTTAAACTGTTCCAATACAATCAGCTCACAAAGACCGTCAAAACTGGCAACCTTTGCTGCCGCGCACCACCGCTGAAAATGAGAAGTCAAATCACGGATAAACTCCACATTTGTCTGCTTATCCCCCTTGACCCAACTTCTGAACTTTTGACGATACGCTTCAGGAACCAGTTCGTATGATTTTAACACCGCTGATTTTACCTAGCATAGTCCAAAGCATTTTCGCCACAAATAGCTGAATAGGCCTCTTGTGCTCGCCCAGTGAGTACACACTGAAGTAACAGCACTCTGTCCGAATCTGACCAGTTTCTTGCCGCAGCTACGCGTTCAAATAGGGTGAAAAAAATGTCAGGGTCACGCTCATTAAACTTTGGCACCAACCGCAAGTTAGAAATAACATCGCCCTACCTGATGCCGAACCATCGAAGAAGAAAGCTTGCCCTCTCCAATCAGCCGTAATCTAGCATGTTCCACCTCATATTTCATCTTTTCCACCTCCAGCACCTTCTCCACCTCTAAACGCTTCCCTACCTCCTGCTGCTGACCCCTCAACTCCAACTGCAACCTGTCCTGCTCAAACTGCATGGCCAAAAGCTCTTTTTGCTGCTCGAACGTCAAACCAGCTGTCTGAACCACTACCGGCCCGACCCCTGCCGCACCAAACTCACTCTTCTGCAACACCCCCTGCTCAAACAAAGATGACACGATGACAGCCTTAATCACATCTTTCCGCTTGCTCCCTACAACAGCAATTTATAATGCTCTGCTATATCGACCAACTGCGCCTTCTTGCAATCATCTAAGAAAGACACTGAGGGCGCATCCACAAACGCCGACAAAGAAGCCATAATATTTGACCTATAACCAATCAGAAAGCAAAATGTAAAACTGCCAATAAGCATGGGCAAAAGACAAACCCAACAGAGAATTTCCCCCTAACTGCCTAACCAAAATCTTACTAATCTCACCTAGTCTTCATGTGGCTTGCGGCGGGTAATTACGCACTGGAACCCAGCGGAGTTGTGGAGCGACCTGCACGCAGGCAACACCACAAAATCACGCGGACGTGCCCCAGAGACAGCTGTCCGAAAACAGCTGACACTAACCACGTCGCCACAACACTATGAAAAACACAAACAGACGCAACCCAAGGGGAAACGCCACTTAAGCCTAGCGGGGAAATCCCATTACAAAAGCGTTCAAACAGCAACATCTTACCTTCTGATTGGCACACAAAACCTGACGCCATGTCAAACACTAAGCTTCCTGAAACACAAAAGACATGATGTGTCCCCCAAATAGCAGCGCCAAGCCAGCACACAGCTGGACCACCAACTGATCAGCTGCTCAATGACACCATGTGCTCTGAGCACTACACAAACTTTTAACCAAACTTTCACAAATAACCCGTAGGACGAGCCCCCATTTGTTATGACCTGGCTCAAAAGGCCACAACAAAGAGGAGACACACCATATCACGGTTTAACAAAATATGTTTATTTAAGCAAAACATTCACATCAACCAAATTAATTAAGTGCAAAACAAGTAAAGTATGAGGTGTGGATGTCAGTGGTATCAGTAGTGTAAATGCAGGGTGAGGATTATATGGACATGTATGTGTGTGAGAGTGTTGAAGTGCACAAAGTGAAGCAACTGAAGAAACTCATAGCATACTCAACAAAACCAGGGTGCCTGCAGGGAGAAGCAGAGAGGAGCAGAGTCTTTAAATAGCTGCAGGGCACCAGACCCAGGTGCCCTGAGTTACTGCAATCAAGGCAGCACAGACAGCACAGCCACACCCTCTCTAGATGAACCCACAGGGGCATCACAATCACTAAACAAGGAATTGCATGTTTTTATTGTTCCCTTTGGACAATGAATGGATGGCTTGTATGTTGGTTATGTACGAAGTTACTAAACGTGGCTGCTGTTATCCAAAGCCCCCTTCAGTGCAATGACAGCAAGTTATTGAAAAGCAAAAGTTCTTTAGAACTTTGTTTTCAAGATCTTGTTTTAGTTAGCTCATTATTATTAGAATACCATTTCACTTTAACAACTTGATCAAGTTAATTGTAGAGAGGCCTCCACAGCAATGTGATTACGCAATCATACAAGCTGTAAACAACACTCATGGTGAGTCTCAATGTGCGTACTTCTGTACTTACACACGCGGTTCTGATTGCATAAGTGCGTCCCAATGCAAAATATGGCAAAATGCAGTCACCATGTATTACCTGATGGTGCACTCATAATGGTCAAAGAGTTGAGCATGCAACACTGGACAGTTCTAAAACTCAACAATCACCATCTTGACTTTGCAATGGAAGTTAGGCGACTAGCCCATGCATGTATTAAGAGAAATTGGATACAGCGTTAGAGGCGGGACCCCGTTCATTCCTATGGAAGTTGCTCAGTGGCGAATAAAGCCAAAATGTCCTGACTCTTGAGAGCAAAAGTACCGTATATTGGCCCATAGAGCATGCGTACTTGCCTTTTGCTTGAGCACACTCCAGTCAGCAGCGCCACAGCCGATCTCCGCTCAGTCAAATGAATGGAGAGGGAAAATAACTCTGGATTCAGCTTTTAGCGCATTTTACAACTTTAAGACCCTAAGGAACGGCTATAAAAGTGTTATACTGGGTAGTTTAATAAAAAATAATCCTCTGATTTACAGACATCTCTTTCCCAATTTGGGAAAAAAATGTTTTGCCCAATGACGTCACGGACTGACAAAGAAGTCACTACAAAAATGTGCTTCACAATCTGGCACACTTCCTGGGGGCTTGGACTAGCCACGATTGTTGTTGCTCTGGTAAACACAACACAATACAAACGTTTTGTAGGCAGAGGTGGGAAGTAGTGGAGTACAAATACTTCGTTGCTGTATACTTAAGTACATTTTTCTGGTATCAGTACTTTACTCCACTACTTATTTTTCTGACGACTTTTTACTTTCACTTCTTACATTTCTAACACAAATACCTGTACTTTCTACTTCCTATATTTTCAAAACAGGTTTTTTACTTTAGTTTTAATCTGCATTTGGTGGCGTGATCATTATTATTTAATCATTGCGTGCCTATTGATTTTAACACGATCCGTGTATCCATCATTTCCTGGTCTTCTCTAAAGAAGAGGGACCAATGAGAACTTTGTCATTTTGCCGTTGTTCAGCATGGAAACATTCATTAGCTAACAATGACATTATTGTTCTTTTAATATAAAGGGAGGTCAGTTACTCTTTAAAACAGCTGGTAGTTATGGGTACTTTTTACTTAAGTACATTTCGAAGCCCATACTTCTTTACTTTTACTTGAGTAAATAAGTTTAGTCAGTACTTCTACTTTTACCAGAGTATTTTTAAACACGAGTATCTGTACCTCTACTTGAGTAAAGGATGTGTGTACTTTTGCCATCTCTGTTTGTAGGTGTTGTTCACTATTAAAGCAACATACCAAAATAAGACCTATAGTTAAATATATTCGGTTGATTCAGTAGTCTTAAATAATCTGTTAGCGCAAATCCTCATTGTTAGCTAGGCAAGGCAAGACAAGGCAATTTTATTTATATAGCACCTTTCAGCACGCAACAATTCAAAGTGCTTTACAAAATAAAAACAAAAGACATTTAAGAATAAATACAGCATAAACACATTATCAAATGGCATTTAAAAACAGGCATAAAAAAGCAAAGATAATGAAATAAACAAATAAACACAGCAGGTACAGAATACATGAATAAAAGGCATACTGCAGTGTGAGTATGAAGAGCTCAATTAAAAGCAGCGGCAAAGACATATGTTTTTAGTCTGGATTTGAAAATAGGAAGTGTTTCAGCGGACGTGCATGATTCGGGAAGTTTGTTCCAGATTGTCGGGGCATAATAGCTAAACGCTGCTTTTCCATGTTTTGTTCTTATTCTTGGAACAGAGAGCAGACCCGACCCAGAGGACCTGAGACTCCTGGATGGTTCATAGTTATGCAGGAGATCGTTTATATACCTCGGTCCTAAGCCATTTAGTGATTTAAAAACTAGCAATAGTATTTTAAAATCAATTCTTTGGTCGACTGGAAGCCAGTGTAAAGACTTCAAAACCGGACTGATGTGATCCACTCTTTTAATGTTTGTGAGGACTCGAGCAGCAGAGTTCTGAATCAGCTGCAGCTTTCTGATGGATTTTTTTGTGAGCCCTGTGAATACACTATTGCAGTAGTCGAGTCTACTGAAGATGAAAGCATGGACAAGCTTTTCTAAATCCTGTTGTGACATTAGTTTTTTAATCCTAGATATGTTCTTCAGGTGATAGTATGCAGACCTAATAACTGTTGTAATGTGACTGTTAAAATTCAGGTCTGAGTCCATCACTACAGCTAGATTTCTAGCTTCATGAGTTACTTTGTAGTCTGCCGACTGAAGCTCTGCGATTACTTTTAATCGGTCCTTCTTTGCTCCAAAAAGAATGATCTCAGTTTTTTGTTTGTTCAATTGGAGAAAGTTCTGAGTCATCCAGTCAGTGATGTGCTCAATGCACTTGCTCAGTGTTCTAATCGGAGAGTAGTCTCCCGGTGTAATTTTAAAATAAATCTGGGTGTCGTCTGGATAGATGTGATAGCTTAGATCACTGTTTTTAATAATTTGAGCCAGTGGTAGCATATAGATATTAAAAAGCAAAGGTCCTAAGATGGAGCCTTGAGGAACCCCGCATGACATATTTGTCATGGTTGATTTGTAATTGCCTATTGAGACAAAGTTTTGTCTGTCCTTTAAGTAGGAACTAAACCAATTTAGAGCTGTTGCTGAAACTCCCACCCAGTTTTCTAGACGGTCTAGCAATATGTTGTGGTCAACAGTATAAAAGGCAGAGGTCGCGTTAACCGAATATTTTCTGTCTATGACGGAATTTTTCCAAGAATGACGGAAAAATCTGAAAGCAGTCCGTCATTTTGACAGATTAGAACACAACTCGGAACAGCGCAAAAATGTCCACCAGCGGCCCACATTATATTACATACTTAGTGGCCAGGTAGACTGAGGGCGATCTACTGTACTCTACTGTACTGTACTGTAACTATTATTTAGTAATTCACACCCCTGTCCAGTTGGTGGCGAGTGTGTGCATATTAAGTAGCTATTGTCTAGTCTTGTATTTGACCTCGTTGATTACCTTGTTGTTTAACCGGCTTTAGCAATCGC
The DNA here is from genome assembly GCA_031216635.1 of Dissostichus eleginoides. Classification (NCBI taxonomy): domain Eukaryota; kingdom Metazoa; phylum Chordata; class Actinopteri; order Perciformes; family Nototheniidae; genus Dissostichus; species Dissostichus eleginoides. Next base: position 32,863,523 of record CM062265.1, on the reverse strand, counting down.
AAAATGTCACGGCAGCTGAGTGTCCGAAGCAGCAGAGGGACAAGCGAGTGGCAAGGAGTTGAAGCGGGAGTACCGGGTTCAGTGGGAGCAAGAGTTTAAGTGGCTGAGGAGGGAAGATGGCAAAAATGTTTTTTGCAATCTCCCTTGATGCGTTTGACTGAGCACAAGCGGGCACCAGTCCCAGTTTAAATCCATGCGGCCCAGGAGGAAGGCCTGAGTTCAGGCTAGGCTACAGCAGGTCAATTGAGTTGTTCTTGTAAATGTTTTGTTCATATTTTAATTGTAATTGTCTCATTTCAAACAATGGCAATCATTCATATTCGTGTTGACATGAAAAGTGACCGCACGGTCGGTGTCTCTGTTCATCTTTTTTTTCTCCATGTCCTTAAAAGTTCTGTATGAATCATTAAAAAAAAGGAATGAATGAACATGTGCTGCTTAGTACCCAAACATAAATATTAAATATGTCTCATCATTAAAACATGAAAAATAAAATGACGGGTAATAATGGGATTATGACGTCAAAATGACGGACAACGAAAAAGTCTAACGCAACCACTGGCGCTACATCAGTCACCACAAGCTTACAAATGTTCAGACCCTTTGATACAATTAAGTCCAGGGTGTGCCCCTTATTGTGCGTGGGCTCCGTAACATGCTGAGTCAGTTCATAATTATCGATGACACAAAACAGTTCTTTAGCCCCTCTGTCCTGGGGATTGTCAACATGGATATTAAAATCACCAACGATGACTAGACGGTCAAAGTCAATACACACTATAGACAGTAACTCGGTAAAATCATCAAAAAAACTTGCACAGTATTTGGGTGATCTGTAGATGTTTAGGAAAAGAGCTCGAGAGGAGCATTTCAGCTGAAGGGCCACATATTCAAAAGAAGCAAAGTTTCCAAACATAGTCTGCTTGCATTGAAATAAATCATTAAACAAAATAGCTACTCCACCCCCTTTCTTATGCAGTCTTGCCTGACTCATAAGACTAAAGTTGGGAGGGGTTGATTCTATAAGAACAGCTGTGCTGTTGTTTTGGTCTAACCAAGTTTCAGTTAAAAACATAAAATCCAGATTGTGCTTGGTGATAAAATCATTGATTAAAAATGATTTACCTGATAAAGACATGACATTTAATAGAGCCAGTTTAAATGTGTTGGATATACTATCACTCTGACCGCCCGTGATAGACCGTGGAGCACGCGGAACTTCTGCTAAATTCGACAAACTCAAACAGATCCTTTTGGGCTTTCTTTTTCCAACCTGAGTCACCAACCTTCTGTGTATGCTGACCACAACAGAAATGGGTCGCTGCACTGGCATATTAGCCTCTGGTCGTTGGGTGGCGCCAGAGAGCGAGATGGCAGGCGTCAGCGGCATCAGCGAAGAAGAAAAGTTTCTAGCAGTGGAAACGGCGGCCTGAGCAATGTAGCGTTCTAGCTATCAAGAGAGGGCTCAGCAGCAGTGTGCACCACAGGCCCGGCTCCAGGATGAAATGACTGAGGGGGCTGTTAAAAAATCCGAGGGGGCGATTTTTTTTCTCTTACAACAACGAAAAATAATGCCAATGTTATTAATTGACACACCGAGCTTTTTTCCTTCTCACTGCTCTACAATCTCTTTGCTTCTTTATTTTTATTCCGGATTTACCCCTCTCATTCTGTTCTTTTCCTCTGATCTTTAATAATAGATAGTACATTATTAGCTGCACTTTGGTTAACAGACTAACATTGATTTCCCCAATTTATAAATTGACAGGCTCTGTAATCTATCCCTTAACTCGTCTTCCTATACAGATTGATTTACTTACTTACTCTCTACTCTAGTCCTGTCAGGATTAAAGAAAAAATATCTAGTGGATTTTTTATTTTCAGGATTGAATGTTCAAACCAAGGCCTAAAACCTGGCATTTCATAAGTGACTAATATATAAACTAAATGTAATATTGGATAAAATACTACACCAAATGGACAGACACAGATTAAAAATAAAAGTAAAGTCCCCTGGTTTGTCTCTCTAGAGTCTAACTGCCATGAGGAAAATCAAATCAATGTTCCAAAATCCGTCACTAGATGTCGCTCATTGTACCAATACGGTTTATATAATACATAACATATTATTATTATAGTAAAAAGGCTCGCTTTGGCAAAAACCTGATCCATACAGGCATTGCAGCCCTAAATAACAACAAGTAACCATCATGTGTGGTGCTATCTGTAGTTGTCTGTCTTATTTTTTGTTGATTTCATATTATTTTCACAGTGCTGTGAAAATGAATTTCCCCCTGGGGACAATACATCTAATCTAAACTAATTTAATATTCAATCCCACACTTGGCGATTGAGAACATAAATTCGTAATTTACCTCGTTTAAAGCACTTTTGTTGTAATACTATGGATTTAGTTGACACTACTAGCCGAGTTTCTTTTGTCCAATATCTCGCGGGCAGGTACATTGAATTAGAAGTAGAAGAAGAAGAAGTAGAGGTAGAAGAAGAAGTAGTAGAAGAAGAATACGCTAAATAAACAGGCACAACACTGTTAATCTGTTTTACTGACATGTAACATTTTATTTCACCTTGCTCTGTTTTTTAACGCACATTCAAAAACGGGAACATTTTCGGGAGTTTCAACCGGGTACCGGCCACCGAAAACGGGGTCTTTGCCCGGAAGACGGGGACGTTTTGGTCACCCATCCGAATGTGTTTACAGCTAAGCACACACGCTAACATTAATTAAGACTACAAGCTCACTTGGGGTTGAGGCTTTTTTACACGTTGCTTGACTGCCTGCCCACATATCTGATCTAAACATAGTAACGTGTGTTGGGGAAAATAATTATTTAAAGTTATTTAATAATTGTGAAATGTATTGTACTTTTTGATGTATGAATGATGCTTAAAGTGAGGGGGCAAAGAATACAACTGAGGGGGCAATGCCCCCTTTTGCCCCCTCGTGGCGCCGGGCCCGGTGCACCAAGTTGAAATTCACACACTGTATAAGTGTTTCAGTGCACGACATGGCGGTGTACTAAGGGAAATGAGACATGAAAACATTCAAACCATAATATCCAACCCAGTCTCACGGCATTTCGTGTCATAGTCACGAAATGTAATCTATTGATTCGTGTTCACCAACACGATTTTCCCATTTTTTTCGTGTCACACAGAACGATTTTAAAGCAATGTATTTCTATTGGTAGTATGTTTCGTGCCTGCACCAAATAATAACAAATTAGAAGGAACATTTTATAAAAAAATACATATTTCAGTATTCTGAGCCCCATTTCTTTTCCTCACGGACGGCAAAAAAAGTCCGACATTATACAATTTTAAATAAAAACAATAATCGTGGCTTGATATTGAGTACGATTTTTTTTTTATGAACCACACAGCTTCCGGTCTTCCAAGACCCGACGGGACAAAAAGACGTGGTGCAGGCACGAAACATACTACCAAAAGAAATACATTGCTTTTAAAATCGTTCTGTGTGACACGAAAAAAATTAGAAAATCGTGTTGAACACGAATCAATAGATTACATTTATTTCGTGACTATAACACGAAATGCCGTGAGACTGGGTTGTAATATCTAAGCTACCTAAGGCATGAATTGTAAATGTTATTATCTGACAAAATAGTTATTGTCAGTGCTTAGGGCTTCTATTGTGTGATGGGCGAACTGCACTACATTGTGAAAGTGAAACTTATAAACGCCAATAACATGTACCAGAACAGAATCATAACAAGTGTCTTTAACAAAACAAAACAACCTTTTGAGGTTAAGGCCAAAATATGGCCAAAACAACAAAACTAGCCCAATTAAATTCATTCAAATAAAGCTGCATTTTCGTTTATGGATGGTTAACTGTGGGAAACCCTAAGTCTTGCAAGTACCAGAGCCATGAGGATATAAAAATAACTAAACAGATGGCAACAGATTAGCTACACCTATTGTTGGTTAGAACATTTCCTAAGCTTTCTGAACAGCATGAATTGTTTAAGTCAACGCAGAGGAGGAGAAGTTCATCTGGATTCTCAATTATGCTGATTTACCAACATCCCTCATGTTGGACACACATTGTGGCAGCACTTTGTAGCCTATATGCTTATCCATTGCATTACATTAGCCTCTGTTGGGTGAAGGTAATAGCTATATTGAAGAGCTTCAGTCTTTCAATGTGTTACATCACACAGCACATTTGTCTATGAATGGATAGAGGAGATGGTCAGTGGTTGAGGGAAATGACAACTACAGTATGAGAAAGGAAAAACCGATAAAAATTACCTTTATTACCTGACTGACACTCACTATTACTCTACCGATACTCATATTAGTGCTGCTAAATGCCCTAGCTACCTCCACCACCCAACATTTCCTCTTATGTGCTGTTTTGGGTATTGTTGTTTTATTTTATATATAATATTCTATTCATATATGTGTTTATCAGTGCAGATAAGAATAAATTATGTTTTTTTACTTCAATTATCTAGAAGTCCCTCCTTGCTCACAATAACATATGTTTAATTGCATAATAAATATATTGTATGAGTTTTGGGGGGGTTTTGCACAACCCTTGTACTGTTCATGTCAGAATTTACAGCTTCGAACATTTAACTATGACAACAAGATATCTCAGATGTTTTGAATGATCCAATATATCAAGCTAAGAAATTAATAATATTTGAATATCTGAAAAATAAAGCATCTTAATTTGATTAGTAACCATCTCAACTTTGGCTGAATCGTTGTTTTTGAACTTGCTCACTGCAACGTATCACGCCATTTCCCTCTGTGTGTGATCAAAAAGGTGTGTGTAATGATTATCACACCATCCTAAGTAAAGTGCATCTGGCATTATTAAACCAAACACATTTGCTATTAAAGGAAAGATGTTTTAAATAAATGTTTCTGCAAGTGAATGCACAGTAATACAAGTAGTAGTCAAGTAGTCTCTGCGTGTGTGTGTGTGTGTGTGTGTTTGTGTGTGTGTGTGTGTGTGTGTGTGTGTGTGTGTATGGTGTGTGTTAACATGTGTTAACATTCAGATTGTATTATATATATTAATTTAGTCCTTTTTGTGTTTCTTTATTATGCTATTGCATGAAGTTGTATGCCTACGAGATTAAGAAAAATAGTCAAATAGATTTTTGAACAAATCCTGAAATAGATACAAATCAGAGTGTATCTACTGTAGATGATAACACTCATATTATCACTGTTAAAATTAGCTTTTTTTTATCAAATAAGAAATAACTCTTCAAAGAAAAGTAAGCCAGCCTAAGTATCTGGTGCATTTTTCAGTACTTTTTTCGAAACTTGATGTTACGTTCCTTCTTTAACACAGGTTACATGTAATACCAAAGTTAAAAACATTTCTTACAGTTATCATTAAAAGCTTAAACAGCATAAATACTCCTCCAAATTCTTGTTGTCAGGTTGGAAAAACCTTAAGTGTTTAGATCATTTGAAAACAATCTGACATTTTAATAAAAAACTTCTGAATGAAACACTTTTTTTTTTTTACTTTCAAAAGTGCATAGTGTGTTATAAAGCACGTTCACATTTGCCAGCTTCAGAGTCGTATCTTCAGAACCATTGACCTGAATCTACCTCTGCATGCCCACAGGTAAAAACAGCAGCAGCAGCTCTCCATGCGGAGGCTTTTATCCAGGCTGCATGCCTCTCATATCGCCACAGAAAATTACCTTAAGTGTTCAAACGTTTCTTTTGATAGGAAGAACTTGGGAGAGGAGAGTATGCAAGACCAGATACCATCTCCAGGTGCTTATCTGACACTAGCAGATCAAACTAAAGGCTGTGTACAATTGCCATTTTAGTTACAAGAAAAAACGTTATGATGGCCTTTATATCTATTAGGAAAAGTACCAACAGTGTGTATGTAAAGCAGATTGGTAGTTGGGTTAATTGTGCATGTTTTGCCTGTGTATGTATAACCTGTGTAATGTGTTTGGGTGTGTATTCTGGTGTGTGTGTTTCCTGTGGGTTTGTAGGTGTTTTGTGTTTGATCAGAGCCGTGGGTGTTCAGGGAGAACAGTCAGGAGTCGAGGTGTCAGAGACACGATGTGCAGATAAACCTGTGTTGCCACGGGGTGCCACTAAACAGTCTATAACTCACACACGCACACACTGAGCATCTGTTGCACATTTACCCTGTGGTCATGGCCCTGTGGAGCCCCCGGCTTCTCCTCTCTTTCACTCCTTTTGTTTCAGAAAGGCTTTTCTGATCTCTCTCGGTCTCTTCCACAGAGCAGCCATAACTCTCCTCTCTCTTCATCATCCTGTGTTTCCTCTTTCTGTTGCCCCCATGTCTCCTCTCCTTCAAACTGTAAATCTCATTCATGAGATTTATATGTTAAACCATAGGGAAAACATATTAAAGAAGCATTTATATTATTAAAGCAGGCTGGTGTCTTTTTGCAAATGTATCAAAGTCTGGAGCAGCACATTTAAAGGACATGAAATGACATTGAAGTTACATTTAAACATTACATTATGCTTTTGTGTTTCATGATTTGTACTTTTAAGGGATATGTTAATGCTCCAGCATACAGTGTTATAGCAATTAAGATATTATAGACAATTGTGTTCTTCCATCTTTTTAATGATAATGCCATCATGCACAACAACATTTAAAACTGATGTTTTAATGGGAATGTTTAATAGGACACACCAATTTATTGAAATGTAATTTAAATCACAGTATGGATAGTGTATTATTCAAATCGCCAAAGGTGTAATATCTCTGCTCACAGAAAAAATATGTTTAATAAAAAATGTTGAATCAGGTATTGTGGTGCTCAAGAGAAGTCAAGGCCAACACATTTTATTTTTATTTAAAAATAAATCCTTGTTTAAAGTATCAGAACTCTCATAGAGAGGCCATCCTGCAAGTCATCATCAACGTTAATACAGCAATGTTTATTATTTACTTTCTTCCAGTGCTTTGCATGTACTAAAGTACATATCCTCAAATATATATTGTATTTTAATCAGGTACTTATACTTTATTATAATTTATTTTTAATTTGATACTACTTTGCAAGTTAACACCAAATTTTTTAGGCCAAAATTCAACTTTTTACTACACTTAATTTACTTATGAGCTTTATCTATTAGTTACTTAACAGATGTAAATACATCAAATACAGATAGCTAATACATAAAATAGATTATAATAATATAATGATAATTTAAAATATATTATATAAATATATTCTAAAATGGGCTATTACCCATCGCAATTACTTTTACTTTTGGAAATTAAAGTTTATTTTGATGACAATACTTTTGTATTTTCAGTTCAGTAGGATATGGAATGAATTGAGTATATTTACGCTTCGTAAAAATCTAGTTACTTATTCCACTACAGATTTCTTCTATTGAGAAACAATGTAGGAGCTTTAAGCTCATTTTATTTGCCACATATTATAGGAATTCTACACACAGACTGCATAAAAACCGAACAAGCGTCAATGGACATGTTCCAAAACTCCACAGCAGTTTTTTATCAGATCATAGATTAAGCCACAGAATCACACTCACTCACATACTCAATTCATGTCACGCACGCACGCGCACGCACGCACACACATCAACTCATGCCTCTACACAAACTGAATGTGGCCTTGCCTTCCCTTTGCTGGTTTCATTCATCTACCAGCAAAGGGAAGTGGTTATAATCACACTCGTTTTTCTTCTTACTATTCATTCACACAGAGGAAGCACAATGTGAAAGGGAGTGATTTCATTTTTGCAGAGCTACAAAAGAAAGTGTTTGTGTGTGAAATCTTAAAGGAGAGGTGTCATGCTTTTCTGGTTATTACCCGTCACCTTGTGTGTTATGTAGGTTTTTATGCATGTAAACGGTCTGCAGAGTCACAAACCCTCAAAGTACACCCTGTAGCGAGTAAAACTCTAACATAGAAAATTCTTCCCCAAAACGCCTCGTTGGAGATTTCTCAGTTTCTTTCTTTGCTCCACGGATGGGTCCGTTTGGTTCCGGGTACGAGCTGACGTCAGCTCGTACCCGGAACCAAATGGACCAATCCGTGGAGCCGTTACGTTACGTCCGCGGAGCCGTTACGTTAAGCCTCTGCTGATTGGTCCAAATTGACCAATCCACGGACTTCCTCACACACACACACACTCAGTGCAGGCAGCTCTGCTGATTTCTCCTCCCTGGCTGCAGGCTGATAACAGAGAGTTGGGATCGCGGCGAAATTCTCTCTGCAGACCCATTCTCACAGCGTTTATCAACCTTTTTCTTACTCAATATCAAGCCACACTTATTGTTTTTACTTCGGCTGTGAGTTTGTGTGTGCTCAGGATGAGTTTGGCTGTGTTTTGCTATGTATCGCTAAACAAGGAAACCACACCTCCACGGAGCTCAGCGCGATTCACAACGTCCCGACCAATCAGAGCACACTGTGCTCACAGGGAGGGGGGGGCAAGAGCTGCAACGAGCCGTTTAGTGGAGAGAGTGAATACTGCTGAATACACATACTTTACAGAGATGCTGTATGCGAAACCAATGTGAGTTTGGAAAAATGCACAGTATAAATTTATTTTAGTATACCTCAACAATGGAATTATGATCAGTGGAAATGGCCATGACATGGGCCCTTTAAACTGATTATAGTGCAATCCGGGGTTTACAGACAATCATATTTTCACATCTAACTTGCCAATATGACTATATTTTAAGAATGAAAAGTTCATCCTAAAACAAATGAAAAGAACAACAAGCATTTCGCCAAAATGTGTCTGTTTTTCATTAATGTTGGTAAATGGTTAACTCTGATGTAACTTAATTGTTTATTAAGGTCGGTTTTAATAACAAAAAAATAGTTTGAGAGTACTGGGAGATCACATAAAGGAGTTGTAAGACATTGATTGATGACATTATATAAAATTATCAATTAAAGGCAGAAAGCCCATATAATAATCTTTGAGAAAAAATGACGCGTAACCACTTAACTCAACTTCAAATATTTTCCCTGTGCGAATACATGTGCAAATGGTTGGCTTTGTTGTGTTTTAACATCCAAACTGCCACATGTGGAGCAGGAACGTACGTGTACGGACAAAACATTTGAAGTTGTCAAAGTGAAATGATGGAGGGACTACGAGCCCCTGCTGCCAGCGGTTGACTGCTGGTGAAGAGAAACGTTTTACCCTCCAACCTCCATGACCAACACTGTGTTTATCCGTGAAGTTAAGTGTGTGCTAACAATGTGTTTAGTGGCAGTCTGTCAGCAGCTGGTTATGTCTTTGGGGTAAATAAAGGTCTGTCAGTCAATAAAGAAAATTGCAGCTTGGCATTTTAATAACCTGCCTTTGTTTTGATGGAGAAGCCTGTGCATGCTGTTGCGGTCAGCCTGCAGCCTTCAGGAAATTTGTATTCATACTTGACTCACAGGAGAATGTTTTTGAGGTGAAAAAAAGCTTCCTTTGCATGACATATTGCAAACAACCCTCAATTCGTATTTAATGGCTGCTGGTAAGGTACATTAATGACATACATTAGAGTTTTTCTGACGATTATTTCTGGTCCAAAACAGCACCTGTTATTTCCTTTTTAGCTTATCTTATAAACTTAACATTTTTAGCGTTCTTTAGCTTTGAGACCCAGGAAAGGCGTGCAGTGAAACAGTTTTCTAACTTAGATCAAATTACAATTTTTCTTTACGGTATGCATGCAGACCCTTTTATGGTCGTTCAGCTAAATGTGTTAAATGTGTTAAATCTTAAATGTGTTAAATGTGTTAAATGTGTTAAATGTTCAGCTAACTTTTATCCCCTGCCCGGCATACTTCAGTAAGTTGTTTATATGGTTTTTCAGTTCACTCTATAAAACATATTTTTCCCATTATCGGATGGCATTCCTGTTTTGTTTTTTTGTCTTTTTAAATAATGGGAAATGAACCGCTGTGCCTACCAAGATTGTGTTTCTTTACCTAAATCGTTTTTATCTATATGTTCCTACTCTGTTTCTTCTGTTGCTGTAACTCCATTTAACAATACAGTACTTATATATATACAAATGTTCGTAGAAAGCTGCACTCAACTTACTGAGTATTTTTCATAACTGGACCTCGGTTCTTTCCTCTTAGCTAACATTTAAGCTAACTGGTTGCTCTCGCTACAATAGCCGCTCCGGGAAAAAAAGACGAAACTTCAATGGTGGTATTCTGTCCGGATGTACAGAAGTTAAACCAAGTAGAAGAGTTAGTAAAGAAAAGTCTGCTAGCCGCTAAGCCAACCCAGTCTCACGGCATTTTGTGTTATAGACACGAATGTAATCTATTGATTCGTGTTCACCAACACGATTTTCCCCTTTTTTTCGTGTCTCACAGAACGATTTTAAAAGCAATGTATTTCTATTGGTAGTATGTTTCGTGCCTGCAACACGTCTTTTTGTCCGGTCGGGTCTTGGAAGACCGGAAGCTGTGTGGTTCATAAAAACATTTTCTTACTCAATATCAAGCCATGATTATTGTTTTTATTTTAGATTGTATAATGTCAGATTTTTTGCCTTCCGTGAGGAAAAGAAATGGGGCTCAGAATACTGAAGTATGTATTTTTAAATATTTTTTTCCTTCTAATTTGTTATTCTTTTCTAAATAACACTGTTATTTACTCAAGAATAACACATAATTATCCTTGTTTTTATTTATTTGTTTAATTATATAATGTCGGGCTTTTTTGCCGTCCATCAGGAACTGAATTTAAAAATAAAGTCATTATTATTTTGTCTATTAACTAGAGCGCCGGGTCATGTTATGACCGTCTTTTCTATGTTGCTGTGGGGTTTTTCCATCGGTTTGGGGTTTAAAACATAAAAACAGTATAATAAGTAATAAGCCAATAAGTAATAATATAAGCCTTATCAGCAATAACTATCAACAGAATTGCGTTGCCAGGCAACAGCTTGGGGTGAAAACAGTATTTCCGGTCTATAAGTTTTCATAGTAAAACCGGAAGTATTCCCCTCACTGTCAAATGATTTTACAGTGATATCTGCAGTACTCATCAACTAAAATCATCAGTTTATCCTTGTTAATTACACAACATTGATTGGTTTAAATTGTGTACCATGCTTTTGTGTTTTTCCCCTTCGATTCGGAGAAACAAATCGTTTTTTCGGAGTTTAGGATGGCCGAAGACACTACACTACCCATAATCCTCAGCTATCGTTTGGGACTACACCAGTCCCTTTGCTTGACAAACCCGTGATTAGTCTTCAAGCTCTGTGATTGGTTGGAGTGGCAGTGCGCCAAGGTTATGCCGATCGTCAAACAGCACACTGAAATGGAATGAAGCCACGGCAGACTATCCAAAATAGGATTCGAATGAGTCGATTTTGCATATCCCTTTCAAGATTTCAAGGTTTTCTAAGGTTTATTGACATATCATATACACAACTACGGTGTAGTTATGCAATGAAGGAAAAACTTGGGTTGCAGGTTCCTCAACAGTGCATTACAAGACATTTATCAATATGTGTGTATACCTCCACCATTAAACTGTCATGTTCTGCACATTTCTTATACTATCTACATACATCTTATAAGAGTATAATTCATATGTATAATATCAGTTGTGACATGATGTGATGCGCCGGTGAAGATGGCCGCATTGTCTTTTGGCTCCTCTCCAACTTTGCCCTTTTTTGTATTTCTTTAGTGTTTATTTACTTTTTGCCTTTTGCTTTTAACATGGTTCGCAACATGCAAGCCGACCGCACCAACTCTGCTATACAATATAGCAGAGAGGAACTTCTTCACATCAGAAACTTTGTGGACAATAGCCCACCGACAGACAATGGAGATTCGCCATGGCTACCTGTTGTCCTACCTGAGAGGGCCGGGCTGCTGGTCAGACTGAGAAAACGAGAAAACCGACCCCCTCTTCCGAGTATTCTTCTGGCTAATGTTCAATCGATTGAAATTAAGCTAGATGAACTCAGAAGTCGGATTGCTTTTCAACGGGACATTAAGAACTGTAACGTGTTCATTCTCACCGAGACTTGGCTAAACCCCGCTATCCCGGACTCCGCCATTGTTCCTGACGGATTCACTATTTTTCGCCAGGACCGGACAGTTAACTCGGGGAAAAGTAAAGGAGGTGGTGTGTGCGTCATGATTAATAATAACTGGTGTACAGATGTGAGGATTATTTCTTCGGACTGTTCCGCTCATTTAGAGCACCTCATGATCACATGCCGGGCTTTTCACCTGGAGAGAATTTACATCTGTTGTGATTACAGCAGTGTATATTCCGCCGCTCGCCGACAACAACACGGCACTCGATCAGCTGTTTGGGATTATCGACAAGACCGAGACTTCACGTCCAGAGGCGGCGTTCGTTGTGGCCGGGGATTTTAACACCGCTAACATGAAGAAGGTCCTGCCGAAGTACTACCAACACATCAGCTGCCCGACGCGCGGGGAAACATACTGGACCATGTTTATTCCCCTTTTCGACATGGATATAAGGCTCTCCCTCGCCCTCCCTTCGGCAAATCTGACCACATCTCACTGCTGCTGCTGACTGCTTACAGGCAGAAACTTAAACGGGATAGACCAGTAACAAAGACACTACAACGATGGAGTGAGGAGTCAGATTCAGCTCTGCAGGATTGCTTTGCATCTACGGAGTGGAGTGTGTTTGAGGACAACAACATCAACACACACACGGACACGGTCATCTGCTACATTGGGAAATGCATAGATGACGTGGTACCGAAGGTTTCTGTAGGAACATTCCCGAATCAAAAGCCCCGGATAAATGGCGAGGTGCGTGGCAAGCTGAAGGTGTGCATTATCGCGCACAGAGCTGGAGATTTGGAGGAGTACAGGAAATCTAGGTATGAACTCCGGAGAGCTATCAGCAGTGCAAAGAGAAAATACAAAGACAAGGTGGAATCTGACTTCAAAGGCTGTAACACCCGGAACATGTGGGCGGGACTAAGAACAATGACAGACTACAAAGGAGCAGCGGGGGTGCTGCGGGAGTGTGCATGCGCGTCTCTCCCAGACGAGCTGAACAGTTTTTTTGCTCGCTTCGACAGCAGCCAGGCGGGGGTGCAGAGAAGGATCAGGAGCCCTGCCCTTTTGTTTTAAACAGGGCAGATGTGTGTAAATCCTTTAAAAGGGTTAACCCACACAAGGCTCCTGGACCTGATGGCATCCCTGGCCGTGTTCTCAGGGTGTGTGCAGTTCAGCTGGCAGAGGTGTTCACAGACATCTTCAACAGGTCCCTGCTGCAGTCTGTAGTCCCCACATGTTTAAACACTCCACCATCGTTCCTGTCCCCAAAAAGACAACAATCACCAGCCTCAATGACTACCGCCCAGTAGCACTCACCTCCATCATAATGAAGTGCTTTGAGCGGTTAGTCAAAACCTTCATCACCTCCTCCCTCCCTGACTCTCTGGACCCCCTGCAGTTTGCCTACAGAGCAAACAGGTCCACAGACGACGCCATAGCCCTCACCATCCACACTGCCCTCTCACACCTGGACCAGAGGAACACATATGTGAGAATGCTGTTCATTGATTACAGTTCAGCCTTCAATACCATTGTGCCCTCCAAGCTGGTCATCAAGCTCAGAGACCTCGGGCTCAGAAGCGCCCTCTGTGACTGGATCCTGAACTTCCTGACGGGCAGACCCCAGGCAGTGCGGGTGGGAAACATCACATCCTCCACCCTGATCCTCAACACCGGAGCCCCTCAAGGCTGCGTGCTCAGCCCTCTCCTCTACTCCCTGTTCACACGACTGCGTGGCCACACACAGCTCCAACACCATCGTGAAGTTTGCTGACGACACGACCGTCATCGGCCAGATCACCGCCGGCGACGAGACGGCGTACAGAGAGGAGGTCGAAAACCTGGCATCTTGGTGCCAGGATAACAACCTCCATCTCAACGTCAGCAAAACCAAGGAGCTGATTGTGGATTACAGGAAGCAGCAGAGAGAGGGACACGCCCCCATCGACATCAATGGGACTACGGTGGAGAGAGTCAGCCGCTTCAGGTTCCTCGGTGTCCACATCACTGAGGACCTGACATGGACTCATCACACTAACACCATCACCAAATCAGCTCGACAGCGGCTCTTCTTCCTCCGCAGGCTGAGGAGGTTCAACATGGACTCCAGAATACTCTGCAACTTCTACAGGTGCACCATAGAGAGTATCCTGACTGGCTGCATCACGGCCTGGTACGGCAGCTGCACCGTCCTCAATCGTAAGGCTTTACAGAGGGTGGTGAAAACTGCACAGAACATCACCAGGACGGAGCTGCAATCCATGGAGGACCTTTACTCCCAGCGGCTTAGGAAGAAATCCCTCCGGATTATAAAAGACCCCCATCACCCCAGCCACAAACTGTTCTGTCTGTTGCCGTCTGGCAGGCGTTACCGCAGCATCCGGACTAAAACCGCCAGACTCAGGGACAGTTTCATCCCACAGGGAAAACACCTGAACTGCTGAAGCAAAATCTGTTAAACACCTGAACTGTTGAAACAACATCCATAATATTCATCTGGCTACTACTTAGAAATTATTTATCTATTTACCTAATATGTCATATTCCAATAACTTGCATACTGTATAGACTCTTATGCACTATTTCACTTTTTTAAACTATTTTTCTTTTTGTATTTACTATTTACTTGCACTATATTTTTCTGTGTATCTGTGTTTTGTGTTGCACTGTTGGAGAAGCCTGTGACCTAAGATTTTCATTGGCATATACTACACTGTAGCTATGTTTGTATGACTAAATAAAGACCCTTGAACCTTGAACCTTGAGTTAAAATAAGTGCTTCAACATAGTTAACATTGCAGGAAAGCAATATATTAGACGTTAAGTACTTTGTCAGGCTTAATATTTATTTGTAGATACCCCCAAAGTTTTTTTCTTATTTAAAAGAAGACCTTAACCTAAAGTATTTTAATGTTTAAATAAAGGTTAATTAGTTTGTCTGTTTTGCACATCCTCCTATTAAAGGGGACCTATCATGCTAAATGTACTTTTTGATGTCTTTTATAGATAAAATATGTGTCCCCGGTGTGTCAGGGAACTCACGCAGCGTCAGAAAATAAAACCCTCTCTCTTTTCCTCCGTACCCAAATCTCTAAAAACGGGGGTACAACGGAGCTGATCCAGATTTGCGGCCGATATGACGTAATATCGGCGGTGGACCCAAAGCACTATAATAAACGTTGCTATCAAAAACAATGCCCGACTGTTTAGGACTTAATATGGTCGGTGTTTACATTAGCATCGCTAAGAGAGAAAGCCTTTGAGCTCCATACTGTTTCAGAAATAATCCTTGATCTAATAATCCTTGATCTAATAATCGCTCTTATTTTTATTTTTTTCAGTTTAAAAAAAAAAAAAGCTTGATTTTTTTTTAGCCTTTATTTATACAGGTGAAAATCTCATTGAGACACAGGGTCTCATTCTCAAGAGAGACCTGTTTATACCCAGAATCAGCACTTGTAACAGGAAGAGAAATAGAGGGATATGAGGCATGGCTAGAATGGGTGATCTGTTTGGTTTGGTGACCAAAACACTTCATAGACATGTTTTTTATATTTTTTTATATATCTGAGACCTATGCTATTGCCTAAAAATAGCATGATAGGTGACCTTTAATATCTTTGTACATCCGGCACTAAACTATTTTATTGTAGAGATCACTTACAGTATCTTCTTGATTTTTTTACATTCTATATTTCTATCATTGACCTTCTACTTTTCCCCATATTAATACTCTTAATATTTTTTTCATCAAAAATAACGTGCTTTAACCACTAGGCGGTCGGGTTGAAAAACTGTCAAGTTTAAAGTGTTAACACAATAAATTATACTTTCCAGTATAAGTTTCCAGTTTAGAATGTATTTTGTTATCCACACATATATTTTGTTGATATTTGTAACACCAAACCGACAGAAAAGATGGTCTTAACATGACCCAGTGGTCTAGTTAATAAAACATAATAATATCAAACATAATATTACTATTAACTTTATTGTGAAATTAAAACAGAACGGTAAAGAAAAAAACAGTTTCCGGTGTCCGTGTGAGGCCCCATCTCTCTCGATTTGAAGCTTATGCATTGGACCATGAACCTACAACCTGTAACAGTCAAAGACAGGCAACTGTCGAGGAGTTGGAACGGTAGTTTCTGAAGATGTTAGAAATAAGGTACACACAGCATACAATGCCATAATAACTTTTTATCATTAGTGTAGGACACTTATGTATGTATAACATCTGAAGATGTGTAGTTTTATTCATGTTTTCACATAATTTTACAGGATATTGCTATATTATTTCTCATGTTTTACTTCTACACATTAATATCTGATTTGTAAAACATCACAGACAGAAAGGTATATCCGTCATTTAACGGTAAGCTATTGAAATTCTGATTCCATAGATGTGTCTCCCATGACCCAAAACCCCTGACTATTTACATTCTTATATTCAAAGAAAATCAGTAATATCTTTAAAAACTACAAGTCCCTTTCTATCAGCTGTGCACCGTTATGGTGTAAATATAGCCTATCTACCAATTGGATCAAATATAAAAGTCAGCCGAATTAGTATTGATACTGCAAGGAGACGTATTGTGTGAAAAGAAATGTTTAATTGCTGATATATTTATGATCCACGTCACATATTCAGTTTCGGTGGCAGTTCTTCCAGTTTGTCTAGAAGTCTTCTAATCAGGGCTCTATAAATAAACAACTACGGCAGATGTGTAATATTTAATGCAGCCGATGTGTATTACAATGCCGTTATGTGATGACTTTCAAAGAGAAAAGCAAGCACACTCGGATTAAAGTATTATTTTCTTTTTAAAAAAAAATGTTTTCGGATTTTTTTATATCGCATAAACACCATATCCCAACGTGCATTGCGGCTAAAACATCTAATCAACGAGCTTCAACCATAGCTGAGGATCTTGGGTAATCAGTTCAGTGGGTGTGTATCGCAATGACGCTCGAAATGTCCCATATAGGCATACGTCTGTTTCCGGTATTGTTTATGACGGATGTATTTAGTTATACACACATTTCTTCATATTTTAATTTTAATTTACATTAAAGTATTTTGTGAGGCCTTCTAAAATGCTTTTAAATATGACTAGGGTTCTAGTTGAAGAGTTTATAAATGAACATGAACCCAAGCTGTTGCCTGGCAACGCCATTATGTTGATAGTTATGGCTGATAAGGCTTATCACTTTATTGGCTTATTACTTATTACTGTTTTTATATTTTAAACCCCAAACCGATGGAAAAACCCCACAGCAACATAGAAAAGACGGTCATAACATGACCCGGCGCTCTAGTTAATAGACAAAATAATTTCATACATAATATTATTAATGACTTTATTTTGAAATTCAGTTCCTGACGGACGGCAAAAAAGCCCGACATTAAATAATTAAACAAATAAATAAAAACAAGGATAATTGTGTGTTATTCTTGAGTAAATAACAGTGTGATTTAGAAAAGAATAACAAATTAGAAGGAAAAAAATATTTAAAAATACATACTTCAGTATTCTGAGCCCCATTTCTTTTCCTCACGGACGGCAAAAGAAATCTGACATTATACAATTTAAAATAAAAACAATAATCGTGGCTTGATATTGAGTAAAAAAATGTTTTTATGAACCACACAGCTTCCGGTCTTCCAAGACCCGACCGGACAAAAATATGTGGTGCAGGCACGAAACATACTACCAATAGAAATACATTGCTTTTAAAATCGTTCTGTGTGACACGAAAAAAAGGGGAAAATTGTGTTGGTGAACACGAATCAATAGATTAAATGTCGTGACTATAACACGAAATGCCGTGAGACTGGGTTGGCTAAGCTAATGTATGCAGTTCAAAAAGCCAAAGGCTAAAGCTAACAGCGCAAACTCATCCACACAATCCTGGTGGATATAAACAAGCCACCATTGTATTCCCAATTGAAGGAAAGTATGATGGCATATTTAAAGCCAGAGAACATCTACTCTACAAGACGCTTAAAGGTGGGGTAGGTAAGTTTGAGAAACCGGCTCGAGATACACTTTTTGTTATATTCCATGGAATGCTCTTAACATCCCGATAGCAATGAATATCTTAAGTGCTATGACAAAAAATCCATAAAAAAATGTCATCTGTGGAAGCCGTAGTACTGTAAAAAGCACGACCAATAATTTTAGCCGGCCCGGCTTAAATAACTGGATGGCCTACCTGCCTGTCAGCCTTCCATCTGTGCACAAACTTATCTCGTGCCCTCATTGGTCATGTGCGTGTTCGTGTGTGTTGGAGGAGGGGCTCTGTAAGGAAGTGGCACATTCTTTAAAATTCTAGCGCACTCGAGCTGGTTTCTCCAAAAATGACCTACCCCACCTTTAAATAAGAGTTTTAATTTGTATTCTAATGTTTTGTATTGCTCTGTATCATTGTAATTTATTATGTTGTTTGACATGTTGTCTTGGCTCCATATTTTCCTTTTTTGGGGGAGGAGGGGGGGGTTTATCATAGAAGGTTTAAATAATAATCGTTGCAATTTCAAGACGATCTGATTTGAGCAAAAAGGTCTGAATACCAGAAAAACAATACACTACCTGCCTACACAGTTGCCAAATCAAATGGATCACCTTGATAACATTTGAAAAAAGGAAATCATTTTTAATATGTTCGGAACAACAGACTATTAAATAAGATTGAAGTCCTGAAACCAAGCAGACAGAGGCAGCCAACTCCAGATACCCATAAAAGATCTCCTTACTTAATGTCTCTCTTTTTATTATTTTACCACAGGCCATAGTTTACTCTGTCCAACCATTAAAAAGGCTGTGGCTGCAAAACATCTACATAAAAATGACAACCAGGCTTAATGTGGAAGCTATAAAGTCACAAGAGGGATTCAATTATTGTTAAATGTGAACCCGATGGGCTGGTACTGAAGTGGGCCGGTCGGACGATGTGGGCCGGTCGGATAAGTCACTAGCACCCCCCACCCCCCCCGTTGATAATTTACTAGCGGTAATTACTTGCGGTACTGAGATGGGCCGGCGGTACCGAAGTGGGCCGGTCGAGAGTCCCGGGCTGATTTGTAGTCCCAGTCCGCCCCTGATAGAGTCTGCTCTGTGAATCTAAGCTAAAGGGGAGACAATGTAGAGTCAAATAAAATATATTTAGCATGTGGTATGTAAACATAGAAATTACCAATACTACAGTTATAGTGTCTTGAATTTGTTCTTTTATGAGAACCATGAAAAACAATCTGCTTAAAATATAAACATTTCAGGGTTGCCCTGTTACCCTTATTTTATTCCAATAAAATACAAATAAAAAGCTCAAACATCCTAAATAAATAACTTTTTGTTGTAAAAACTGATATAAAACCATGATGGTGCAATCCAGGCACATTTTATGTGTAAATACAATTCTGAGTTCCCATAATTAGTGCATAATGTTTCTACTGTACTGGCAAACCACTTTCAGCTGTTACTCTTATCCTCATCAAATGACAAGGAGAAGCAGGATTTAGTGTCTTGCTCAAAGGAACTTCAGAGATGGATCCATTAGATGCTGCAAAGATTAAACCTGTGACCTTTCTTTTATGAGGTTTTACTTAACTGTTAGGCCACCCTGACTGCGGAAAAAAACCCTCCTGTTTCAGAGGTATGAGGTTGCCATTCAACAACGATGTGTGATTCTAATTCTTCAGACATGTGGCCATGCTGCTCTTTTAAAGGATACTCTTAGTTCAATAGGTCTCCTACAAATACATTTACATGATTTCCTGTGAAAACTTTTAAAGGCATCTGCTGAGTTCATAAAAAACATTATAAAGACATTTGTGAAAGAGACATCGGGGGTTACTCAAAGCTATTTTGTTTTTCCGAGTGTGACAAAACTAAAAATGTCTCCTTTAATTCACTCTGCATCTTTGATCTGGTAATGAAGGGTGCAGTGAGTTAGTCAGCAACATATTTCAGTTTAGAAAAACAGAGACATGACATTAAACAAAGTTGTTCTAAAATGGAGAAACAGAACAAACAATTGAGCAAAACATGCAACTACATTTGTGAGTCAAGTTCAAACCACAACCCTCTAACCACATGGTGTGCACCATGGCGCTCATCCACTGGATTATACCCATGTATTGAAATAAAATGGGGATTTTAGATTGGGTCATTTATTGGATCGTTTTTAATGTGTTTTAAGTTTAAAGAAAATCCTACAACTGCTATTGATATTTATGTGGAGGAAGCAAAAAAAACAATGCTAGCTTTCAAGTGAGTTAAATTGGATCAAAACTCCCTCAAAAAAAAAAAAAAAAAAGAAGAGTTATTACGTCACGACGTATACTTCAGCGGAATATCAAAACAACGACCCGGGGTGCAAAACGCATCAATGACAGCGACCCTCTACCACACAAAACAACACCTATCATGACAAGGCACCCACAGCCAAGTAACAATTAAAAATGAATTAAGTCGGCACGGCGGCCCACATTGAAAATAACTTAGGCCTACCTTTGATGATCAAATCACTTAAACACAAAGACCATCCTCCTGTCCTTTTAGATGAAGCACTTGATGGCGGGGTCATGCAGCTGATCCTTTGCCACTCCAATTTATCATTGAAACTCAATCTTGAAAATTACTCTTTTGATAATTTCGCAACGATGTCATCACTATCACTGACATGAGCCATCATGAACAAACTTATGCTAATTAGCTACTTCCGCCTAGCTTGACCCGTTGTTATAACACACATGCATAAACTTCACAGCGGGCGGAACTTGTCATAAAGTCCGCGAAAATAAAGCCCACCCATTTAGAGGGAAGATATGATTGTTCAATTGTACTGTCATTTGACATTACTCTCTCGTTGAGTTACCCTAGCTGGCCCTCTGTGAATTTATAGCTGGACCACCAATCAGCTCCTATCTTCACAGTAACTCGCAGAGACGGCCAAAGGAGCTTCTTTCATTTAACCCTTCACATTCCAACAGAAACTGAACAGCCAGATTCGAAGGATTTATTTCTTTGGAAATGTTATTTTAAATACAATTAAATCAAGTTATTTTGGTAAAACTAATGAAAAATATAACAATATATTTTTTTTAAATAATATATTTTTTTAATGTTTTCAAATATTATTTTTTTAATATCTTAGGCCCTCAGAGAGGGCCTAGAGGGCCCTGACGGCTCGCCACTGCCATTACTTATAGTGAAAACCACCCTTAAATGATGGGATAGTAGACTAAAAGCTTTAGGAATCCAAACTATAACATATAATTGTGGGGGAAACTTCTGAAGCAATAGAGAGGTGAAGTCCCTCCCTTTCCGGGGGAGCTCCATGGGACCTTATTTCGGAAAAATTATGTATTGAAGTCAATGGGGAGAGAAAGATTATCTTTCGATTCCGTTTGAATTGTGCCACGAATTACACATATGATGTTTGTCAATTTAAAAGATAATTTTGCGAGTCAAAAAAATAAAAATGTGTCGTAAAACTGTGAAGTGACACTTTTTTTTGTGTGAAACCGCTCAATGAACTACATCTCCTGTCTCGCACCACACACCAAGACGGCCGTCACGTTGGCACATTTCACTTCTTTCTTTCAGAATGAGGCGAAAAGTATTAAACGAGGTGAAAATCACTACAAGTCTGGGCATGTTGAGACCTGTACATACACAAAAGGGGAGTTAGTCAGTTCCGTAAGAGCCAGCATGCGGGACCGGGATTCTGGGATTTGTTGTCTTTCTAGTTGTGTATTTTTCATAGTCTTATATTTCAACAGTTTTACGACAAACTGTGACTTTTTGACATGGAAATTATTTTTAAGATTGACAAACATCAAATGTGTAATTCGTGGCACAGTTCAAACGGGATCGAAAGATACGTTTTCTCTCCTCATTGACTTCAATACATAATTTTTCCGAAATAAGGTTCCATGGGTCGGAAGTAGATGGGCGGGACTTCGCCTCTCTATTGGAGTCAGGACTCATATGGGGCTTTCACACCAACGCGGTTCCAGGGCCGGTTCAGAGCTAGAGCCTGAAAAGCACTGGTTTTTCCCTGTCACACCGCAGCGGAGCCGCCTCTAAGCTCCGGAATCCGGTGCTTGCCAAGCACCAAAAAATTGTCGGTCTAGAAGCAAGAACCGCATTCGTCACGCTTATGTCGGAGGGGGGCGAGATTAACCTGAGCTAACAATTAAAGGTGAGTACGGCAAATAAAAGTTGTAACAAGCAGTAGCGCTGAGCAAAGTGACTAGAACGCAACCACACACTTGTAAAAAAAAACACACTTTATAAAGTCAGGCAACACTAACCAGGCTTTGTGTGATTCTGTTTATTGTACCGTACTTTGACCATCCGTTCTCTCTCTGTTATTGATCATTGTGGAGAGCAGGTAGACGTTTTGTTTTATATTATAGCAGCTATCGGATGGAATCAATACATGGGCTGCACAGGTTGTCATGTCCGACTATCACAAGTAGAATCACAATGAAAAATACGCCGGTAAAATGTGCCTGTAGAAAACGGCTTATGCCACAATAGGACAGCAACAACAAGTAGTCAAGATAGTCAGTTTAGCTTCGGTTGCTATGCTAACATCACCCATGTTATACCAGAGAAACTTTCATAACAGCGTTGTGATGCCAAACAGCGTCAATTCAGACTGAAACACATTCACTTATGGGGAATTGGGGATATGTATCAGCCCCTCCTTATGGGCGATAACGACTGCTCAGGGTTGGTCAGCTGCGTCAGGGGGCGAAGGAAATTATTCCCCAACAATAATAAGTACCCTGTATCAAGATCGATGCAAAACAAGTGACATTTTACCTTTTTAGAGAGGTTTATAAAAAAACAAACACTTCTAGGGTCATTTGGGTGGATTTTCCATATTTCTGGCCCCCCTCGGTCGATTTTGATGATTGACACCTCTTTTGAACCGTTAGAGCCAATATAATTGAGGGGAAGTTCCTAAAATCCATCTAAACATTACCCATTGGTGAATGAGTGATGCGTAGCCAGAATGCCCAAAACCGGAAGCTGTCATACACTCTCGTAGCAGCTAATATGAAATCTCCGTTATTGACATAAATATGAAGATGGATTATCAGTAATCATTTCAAAGTGACACAGACACATTGGATTAACCTTCAGCAGCGTTGTTATCGTTTTAATGCCATTGAACACAACTTTTGATCAGAAATAGCAAAAGGTAAGACATATTTTCCGTTTTTTCCTCCGTAAAGCTACGTTGTGTGATGTCTGGGTTTGCTTCCCCTGCCGCGAGATTGATCGCTCAGTGGTGATATTTATATTTCTAGAATCTGTGAAATCTCAGCTTGCTAGCTGATATCTTATTTGTGCAGATCCGATAAGTAATAAGGATATTTTACAGTGAGTTCTGTGCGAAGTGTGTTAGCATTTCTTCGCTCTGGGCTAATTCAGAAGCTTGGTATGACCCTTGTGTTTCGTTTAGCTAAAAATTGTTAATAATGTCTGATAGCTGAGTTTCTTCCCGTTAAGTGGGTATGACACATTCATAGTTTGTTAAATGTTAAGAAGCCCTCAGACGCTGTTTCTTGCAAGATGTTGCGTTTTGCCCCTGGTAACGGGAGCATGGGGCTTAACTGGTTAAAGCCTGCACTGACCAAACTGAAACTTTGACTTTGATTAAATGTATTATGTCAACAGATTTCACAAAACTGGATTAGGTTATAGTTGAAAACAGTAATATCAAGTTTGAATCAAGATAGACTTAATTGTGGTGGTATAATGGTGTATTGGATATTTGGTTGGCACAGTTGGGCCCCCTTAACCCTTAAAGACCGAGCGAGCCGCCCGCGGCTTCAAAGAGGTAGCATTCTAAAATGCTTAATAACTTTTTAACCGCTAATCCTATCCATCTGATTTAAAAAGTGAGATAAAGCGGCGATTCTAGGCTTTTCGCTGGTATCACTATGTCCTTTTCCGGGATTCAGAGGCTCCGACGTGATCGGTGCAACGTCATCACATTGCACAGCCTTGATTCGTCAAGGAGACCCACGCGGCCCCTCCGTCTGAGCCAAACAGCAAGGGTTTTAGACGAAGTCCCACCCCCCTGTGTCCGGATAGGTTTAAAATGTAAAGGTCCAGGCAAACCTCTGCCCATGCTACCATCTTCTCGACCAATCAACATAGGTTGCTGTGTATGTTTTTGGCGGCGGGAGATAAACAAAGAGAAACAAAGAGACGAGAGAGTAATACTAAAGAAGAGTAATTTTGCCAGCGTAAGAGAAATAAATACAACACGAGATATCTAGATACAGTCACACACACACATACACATACATATACACACACACACATCCCAAGACAAATTCAAACCAACATGTCAAAACGGCGTTACACTACGGAAGAAGCCGTAGAATTTATTTTGTCTGGCGGACCGCTTAGCGATGCAGCGGTGGATTCCTCAGATTCCGAAGCTGACAGCTGGCGTGATGAAGAGGAGTATGATCACAGGATTGATCCCTTCGAAGATAAAAAGTGAGTAACCTTGCTTATTTCTTATTGTTTGTGTTGCATTTATCGGTTGCTATTTCTGTATAACGCCAAAAATAAGAGTTTTTATAATGGATGGCCATTTGCCGTAATTGTGTCATAAAGTGAAGTCCTGAGCTCAAGATTCACTATCAATAGAGGCTACTATTTATTTCAGTAAAAAAACGTCAAGCAATACCTTTCATTTATTGCCTCATTCCGCTTGCCCTCTTTGGTTGTTTGTTATAAGGTCTAATGTTATTATATTCATTGCATTACAATTCAGTTACTGATTCCATCAACTAGTAATGTTAGCAGAGGGATAAAGGGTGTATCAAATCAAAAGTTGAGACTGTGTTTAGAAAATAGATAGGATGACACTGGAGAAATAAAAGCAATAAAGGAAATAAAATAAATTCAGACATTTATATCTGTATATTTTCCTCCCTTTTATTTTAGTCCAGAGGATGAGAGAGGGGATGCACAAGCCACTGTCCCCATCAGTAGGCCTCCTTCAAACCGAGAGGGAAAAGAATATGGCCAGGAGGGTGCAGCTTCCAGAAAAAAGGCCAAACCAATGCCAGCCCCCCTGACAGTGAAAGGGAGAGGAAGAGGAAAAGGGAAAAAAACATCTCTGACCCCAGAAGAGCCAGGAGCTGTTTGGAACGGACCTGAGGTGCCAGATACTGCCCAACAACTACCACACTTTTGCCCAAAAAGAGCCCCTGGAGTCCAAGGTTTTGTTGGTGTGGAGTATACTCCTGCACAAATATTTAGACATTTTTTTAACAACCAAGCTGTAAATATCATCTGCAAGAACACAAACAAAAATGCTGAAAAGGAGCAGGCTAAGGGGAAAAAGTTTGTTTGGGAAGAGCTAAAGCCGGTAAAATTCCTCATGTATGTCGGCCTTATGATGTTCATGGCACTCCTAAAACTGCCAAAAGTAAGAGACTACTGGAGGAAGGGATCACACCTAAGTGTTCTCTTTCCTGCTTCTGTCATGACAAGAGACAGGTTCATGGCAATCAGCAGAGCTGTACACCTGAGCGACCCAGACCATGATTTGGCAAATGACCGGAAAAAGGACACCCCAGAGTACGATCCACTCCATCGCCTAAAACCACTTCAAGCCACCATAAAAGAGGCATGCAAGGCAATGTGGCAGCCTAGGAAAGAAATTTCAATTGATGAACGGATGGTGGCCACAAAAGCCAAAATTGGACTGAGGCAGTACATGAAGGCCAAGCCAACTAAGTGGGGTGTGAAGCTGTTTGTGTTAGCAGATTCCAGCAATGGGTATACCATCGATTTTTCCATCTATACTGGAAAGAGCCGCTTCATTTCAGGGCAGGGTCTCTCCTATGATGTTGTCAGCGGCCTAATGGATAATTCCTACTTGGGGAGAGGTTACCATCTTTTTGTAGACAATTTCTACACCAGCCCCAAACTTTTTACTGACCTATTTGCAAGGGGTTTTGTGGCATGTGGTACATTCCGCGACAATCGGAAGAACGTGCCTAAATCAAAATTGAATGCGCTAACCTCAAAGAGCCCCAGGGGCTCAATCCGATGGCTCAGAGAGAAGGAGCTTTTGTTTGTGAAGTGGATGGATACGAGAGAGGTGTCAGTGTGCTCTACAATACACCAAGCCTTCAATGGAGACACTGTCACCAGGAATGTGTATGCTAAGGAAACGGGGAAATGGCAAAAAGAAAACATCATGGCACCTCGTTGTGTGGTTGAATATAATAAATACATGGGTGGGGTGGACTTGTCTGACCAGCTCATCCAATACTATTCAGTGCACAAGAGGTCCAACAGGTGGTACAGGACACTGCTGTACCACTTTATAGACATTGCTGCAACCAACAGCTATATTCTGCACAAGGAGATGTGTCTGTCCTCAGGGTCAGTGGCCATGTCCCACGCCCAGTTCATGGAGGAGCTGTCTGCAGAGCTGTGTGGAGTCCCAATTGGCAGCTTTGTGCCACCCAGAGGGGCACAGTGCTTGCCAGAGTCAATGTCCTGTGCAGACGAGGAGGAGGAGGAGGAGGAAGAGGAATTGACTCATTTGTGAGACGGAGGTCAGGAGACACGGCAACAAAAGGTCGGCGAAAATGTGTGCTCTGCAAAAAACGTTCCATCTGGAAGTGTGCGCAGTGTGATGTAACACTGTGTCTTGTGGCTCACAGAAATTGCTTCAGCAAGTGGCATAGGCGCCGCAAACCTTTCGATTGACTGAATCAAGTCTGATTGTAATTTAATGTAAATAATTTAAAAAATGTTGATACATTTCCTTTGCTCTTTGTATATTTTTCTAATATTTTGTTTATAGTTTGAAGATCATTTGCTCTTTGTACATTTGCACTTTCTATATATTTCTAATACTTTGTTTATAGTTTCAAGATAATTTGCCCTTTCTATATATTCCTAATACTTTGTTTATAGTTTCAAGATAATTTGCCCTTTCATATTGTTTTTAATTTGCCCTTCTATTCTTCCTACTTGTTAAGATAATTTGCCCTTTCTATATATTCCTAATACTTTGTTTATAGTTTCAAGATAATTTGCACTTTGTTCATTTGCACTTTGGATCTCCAGCACTTGGAATTTGTTTCACTGTTTGTGTTTGTATTTAAATGTTCAAATGATAATATATTTCTCTGAAACAAGTTATTTTTGTTGCAATGTCATCTGTTATGGTTTAATTTTTTTTTTTTACTCTCTCAACCTTTTTTTGACAGAAGAAACATGATCAGTCATTTAAATATGGAAATACATTTCGTTTTTATTATTCCATATTATCCTAGGCGTTTTTCACTGAAAAACGCCTAGGATAATATTGTAATAAATAGCTGTAACTTGCTCAGAGAACATAATATGCAGATTAAATTTCATTTGAAAGCCTAAAACATCTAAATGCAGCTTTATAAATAATAAAAAAGAAAATTCCTATGTTCCTGGCGGAGTAAACAGTAAAAAAACACAACATTTGTACTGGCGTTTTTGAAAAGTGCTGGTAAATTCAGCCATTATCACACAAAGTTAAGGTAAAATGTGGACTTTAAATCAACCAGACTTGAACTAGAGGTTCTACTGAATCAAATGAGGTAAGGCACTTGATGCTGACTGCTAGAAAAGGTTAGAACAGGTTAGGAGAAACAAATAAATACAGGAGAGTCAGGCAGGCGAAAATTCCGTCTAGGTCTTTAAGGGTTAAATGCTGTAGACAACCACTGAATGCATAAAAGAAACTGGATACAGGGTTGGATGCTGGACACACATTGATTCTTACAAAAGTTGCTCAGTTGTGCATCACTTCAAAATGGCTTGACTCTCAAGTACAAACGTATTCATCAATGAGGCCATAGAGCGTGGGCACTTGTGTTTTCTCTCTAAGCAACACCATCTTAGCTGCTCTTTGCTCAGTCTAATGAATGGAGAGGGAAAATGACTCTGGATTTAGCTATCAGTACATTTTAAAACTTTTAGGACCTAATGATTTAAAGGGTTAGGGTTTATCATGTGTTCATACTGGGAAGTGTATGCACCCCCAAAAGAAACATACGCTGATATACAGACGTTTTTTTATTATATCATAACTTAGTACTTTTTAATGCATGTAACATATGTAACATATGTAACAATAAGCTGTCTGTGGCTCTTTTTTCTGCTGTAACTACGTACATTTCCCCTCTGTGGGACTAATAAAGGTATTCTGATTCTGATTCTGATCTCTTTCCTAATGAAAGTCAATGGGGTTTTGCCTTTTCTTTTGGCCCTATCATGTGTCTGACAGAGAAGTTGGGATATGACCATTTGAACAAGAAACCATAGCAATTTCATGATGCTATCAAGTCAATATGGACCACCACCTTGAGAAATGTTTAATCAAATAATTAAACAGTTCTGAAAGGAAAAGGGCATCTACTTTGGAAGTTTACCAACAAGGTGTACCTAAAAAGTGGTCAAAAAGTGTACAGTATACTGGTATCTATACATTTGAGAAATTGGAGAAAGAGTTTTTTGTTCATTTGAGTCATGTATGGATGATTTATCCAATATTCTTGCTTAACAGTTACTGGCCCCAACCAAAAGGTTAATTAGCCTTATACTGATACTGTATCTACTGTATAACTTCACAAATGACTGTCTTTAACACAGCCTTTTCGTCTTACACGTCTTACTACAAATCGCAGACTTCCTACGTACCTGACTCCTTACCCAAACAGGAACAACAAATCAATCACAAAGCTACACTATAATCCATCTTTAAACTCTCAGTTATGCTGCCCTCCAGTTGTTTTTCCTCCTCAAAGGGTGGTCAAATGAAGTCTACCGACTGCCTGCATTTAATATGATTGCCACAGAAAACCAATTTGCCCAGTACAGGGAGAGACGGTAAACAAATAAAATAAAAAGAAGAGACTGAACAACAATAGATAGAGCCAGGAGGAGGGGGCTAAAGATCAAGCTGCAAATATGGAACCACTTAGGCCGTAAGAGCACGTAAAGGGTTAAAGATGGCTATGGGATAAGTGGAGCTCGTTTATCGCAAATTTGACAGTGGTAGTTAAATGGTGAGTTTTCCCTCCAAGCTGCCAGTCTGGGGAAGCAGACGAGGCTCTCTGCTCTCCTCACCTCCGCTCTTTCAGACTTTCATGAGCTCCTCTTTTGTTGTTTATGTTTGCCTGTCTCCTCATCTTAGCCCTGAATCTTCTGCGTGAAATAGAACGAAGGAGAAGAAGAGGATTTCCTTCTGTCTCGCCTCTCACCTTTACACTCATCTTTTTCAGCGCTGGTTTGGGCCTGCAAGATTATATTCTCATCCATCCCATCATCTTTTAAACCCCATCTTCTCCCCTTTTTTCCTGTCCCTCGCTGTGGAACTAAATCTCCAACCTGCCACCCCTGGAGTCCTCGCAGATGTCCACAGCCTGGCGCTGAAGCGGGCGCTTGCCAGCAGCCCAGATGCATTTGCAACTCTTTGCCATTGTGATTATCTTGCTGTGTGAGGTGATCAAAATGGGCTCTGGCGCCGTGCAGAAGCAAAGTGGTGAGTACGCTGGGAAAACAAACCGGATTCAATGCAGTAACTTTTATTTTAAAGCGTCACTGAGCTGATATTCTACATGATGGAAGCTTCAGGATTCTACACAATATGCAAAAAGCAAACGCGAAGAAATGTCAATTTTAAATGGATTTATTATATTTATTTTACAATGGGAAATATTTTCAAATAGATAAATTAACATTTAGGGAACAGCATTAATAATATTTTTTTTATTTATTACCTTTTTTAACTAAAATTGCAAAATTCGCTATTATAATCTCACACATGGTACATTAGTCAGCAGGTTTAAAAACGACATTGATTTTCTTTACCGTTAATCTATATCTATATGTTTTTTTTATATATTTTATAGCAAAACAGAAGAAAAAAAGTTTCTTAGTACAGAATGTTTTCCGTATTATTAGACGTTTCAAGAAATTTGACATTTATAAATATATTTTCTTTGCTTAGTTTCTCTTTATCAACATCCACCACTGCAGTAGACATTGAATAGGTTATATTTCATCATTTTGCAACAGTGTTTTCGTCCATTGCTACAAATCCAGAAATCAACGACTTTTAAAATACTTTTCGGGAGAAGTTGAATCTAGATCAACGTTAAATGTTGACGACGTTACATTCTCACAGTTCCAATAAGGGGTTGGATTGTCACTCCTTGTAAAGCTCTGCAGCAGCAGAGATTCCACAGTTGTTGCAAATTCTCCTTGAAACCAGATTTGTGGCTAATGAGTCTTAATAAACCCCCCCCACCCACCATCTGAAAACAGTCTCACCACAGCCTCACAGGTATGTGGTGACCCTCACGCTCAATGGTGTCTGGCATTTCCTCAGGAATTTGGAACTAATAGAGGGGGATCCGGTCTCAATTACACCGTCATTTTAGCTTCCTAACCTTCCACGCCAAGAGGTGAGGCGTTAGGAAATGTTGAGGGGGGGTGCATTAAGCCATCAGGTTCCACTGACTCTCATTCAGAGTAACTGCATCTGACAGCTAGATTACACACTTTCAATAATACCAGGTTTAACAAAGTCAGACTATCAGAGGAAAACATATAATACAACTTCTACTCAATGCAATATTTAGCAAAAATGGCATGCTTAATTAAGAATTGATAATATAATATAGATAACCTATTACAAAAATCTGAATATAAATAATATTAGATAATTGAAGAAAAATAGGGCTGCACAATTTGGAAAAAAATATCATGCATTGCAACTGCGATATGATTTGCGATATTTGAGAGATTGACCATATTTATTTTCATTAAAAAAGTTGACTACCGCAATCTGGATATTGCCCTACTACATATTGTTTTTTATTTATTTATTTAATTGCAACGAAAATGACTGCCGGTTCAAAAGTAGATCGAAACATTAAATGTGCATAAACCTGATTTAAAATAATGCATTGTCTCAAGGCAGTACTAAATAATTGAACAAATGTTAAAAAAAGATATGTATAAGTTTGAAACATACACATTTTGAGCATGATATTGTGCAACATTTTACAAAATTACAATAAAAATGTTGCTTAAAATTACTTTGAGTCTTGGATGAAGGCATTTGACGCTAATAGATCAGAACAGCTTAAATCTAGACACCGTTTTGCGGTCTAAAGGGTCAAATGCTGGTTGTTGGCGCGACAGGTTGACCTGCTGTCAGAATGCATCACTTCACACCAGAGGGATTTATGTCATTTGATTCTCCCCTTCCCCCCTTCATTCCCCCTGTATCCCTTTTTTCCTTTCCTTTATTTACCCCTTTTCTCCACCTCTCCCACCCTTTCGCCCTCTCTCACATCTGGACCTGGTTTTTTAAGCTGTTAAAACTCACACACACACATTGGCAGAGGTTTGAAGTGTTTCAGAGCTGGAAAATTGAACTGTAAAAGTCAGGAGGTTGAACCCATTATTTTGTCCATTAGTGTTTCTGTAAGCTTACTGTGGGTAATTGTGAGCACCTGTGAGAATTCAGAGGGAGTGAGACTGATCAATGTTTGAGATAAAATGCTTCCCTGCTTGAGTATTCAGATCCCAACGCTGGCTTTCCGCTGTTTCCACATAATTAATTTAATATTGAGGACTAATTCAGATATCCTTAATAACATGATAAATCAGGATGTAAACTTCACCGATCTGTACTAGCAATAAACAGTGTGAAAGTATAAATACGGTCCTTTAAAAAATAGTTTAGGAAAAGGCCTGATTTCAAATTGAAAAAGTTAAGAAAAGTTTGAATTAAAATGTAATCAAAGTATCAAAAGTAAAAGTACTCTTAGTGCAGAATGGCTCCTTTAAAAATGATTCTGTTTTTATTTATAACACAAGTGGAGACAATTTCAGACACTGTACTTAACAACTACATCACATCCAGGGCTCAACGCTAACTTTTAAAAGTGGTTG
This sequence comes from Dissostichus eleginoides, assembly GCA_031216635.1. Lineage (NCBI taxonomy): Eukaryota > Metazoa > Chordata > Actinopteri > Perciformes > Nototheniidae > Dissostichus > Dissostichus eleginoides. The sequence goes on along the minus strand of CM062265.1, from coordinate 32,831,431 downwards.
CCAGGCTGGCAACCAGGCATCAGCTTTTGGTTGCCAAAACTGAAAATACGGTGGCCATTTTTAGTCACCTTGTATTTTAAATAATTAAGATACTATACAGTTATACATCAACTTAATAATGAACATGTGACACAAAAGAATGTTCATTACATTACATTACATTGCATTTAGCTGATGCTTTTATCCAAAAAGTACATCAGGTTTCATAGAGCCAAAACATTTCAAGTGCTACTCAACTGGCTTTAGATAAGCAGTCCTTTATGTTCAAATGCTTTACAATAAGTAATTAACACAATTATTTGAAACTTAAGTGGTAGTAAACTTGTCCACCCTCAATTGCTGGTATACAAAATACCAGTAGTGCAGCTGTTGTCATGTTCTTCACGGATCCCTCACAAATGAATTGAGCAAGTCACTAGTTTCGTCATCCGTTGTCTCCCTTTCAAATGTGGGTTTTCTTGACCTTTGTGCTGATCCCCACCATAGATCCATTGGCCCTTCAGCATTGAAGCCTTGATTGTGGTTCTGTCATTGGCCAGACTAATACATTTCTAATGTTAAATAAATGAAAACCATTCACAGTTAAGAATTAGATATTAATTATTAATGCTGTAAATTACCTTTTATATGTCTAACTATATTTAAAATGTGTTACCTTTGTATAGAAGTGATTATATTTGTATGCCAATATTTTCCTATGGTAAAGTTTCGTTTAGCACTTTTATTTTGGTAGTAATAAGATCGGGACTCTTATTTTGAACGAACTTTTACCGCAAGTGAATGGACAACGGAGCAGAATGTACATATATATTTCGCCTCCCAAGACTTTACACATCTCCTCTTTGCTTTCGTTCGGGTTCACCTTGCGCTTTATCAGTTGAATCACTTTGATCATTCGTTTGAGATGTTGACGGGTTGGCCGAACTTTTTACCCACACAAACAACTTAATTTGCTTCGCCATTTTTTGTAAAACAAACACACGGCGCACCGCGCACGCAAGTAAACATGCATCGCTTTCTGGCTCCGTAATCACACCAATGCACGTGCAACTTAAGTATCAGGTTCCGACTGGTCACAACAATAATTAAATATCACTCTTAATACAACAAATAATGAACATTTATCTATTTTGGGGTGCACATTTTGCTGTTTGCTGTCCTTATTTCTTCATGTTAAAAAGTGATTGCCACTGATGGCAAACAAAGGCCAAGAAGTGGTTGACATTTTTTCTGAATGGTTACCAATGGCAACCTGGCAACCGTTACTGTCGAGCCCTGACATCATATGTTGTCATCTCTAAGCGGTTGACCAATCACAACAGTGCCTGACTGGGCTCTGCTCTGATAAAGAGCTTTTTGAACATTAAAGCATTTCAACATGTCACAGTAGAGACACAAAATACAAGTATGAACCTGAACATGAGCATTATAGGGCTCCTTTAATCACATAGGGGGAAAATCCTTCATCAGAACATGTGTGACAGCAGTGAAGACTCTCCTCTAAGTACATGTCATGCAATCAAGAACCAACAGAAAAAACTGGGGGGAAAAATGAAACGCGTGAGAAGACAAATTATTGACTAGTCTCTTGAGGAACTTGGAGGAGCAACACATGACATTCAACGCAAAAGCATGTTGGGAATAAATTCAGGAATGCTACAGTCCTATGATGAGCTTCAAGTATGGCTAGGCAATATGGAATATTTTAAATATCAAAATATTTGTTACCAAATACCTTGATCTCAACCTTGCTATTGGTGCATTCATCAAAATATTTTTCAAAATTAGATTCTAAGTGATAAATAATCAGAGGTGAGAGAAGTACTCAGATCTTGTACTTAGGTGAAAGTAGAAGTACAAGAGTGAAAGAATACTCTGTTACAAGTAAATGTCCTGCATTCAAAAGGTTACTCAAGTAAAAGTGCAAAAGAATTAGCATCAAAATATACTTAAAACACAAAAAGTAATATTACTCATTCTGCAGGTTTGATGAGATTTCAGAATAACATATATGATATGTTTTGATTATTGATGCATTAAAGTGTTATCAGAGCTGGTAAAGGTGCAGCTAGTTTTAATGACTTTGTATACTGCAGGGTACTGTAGCTTGTGAATTTACTCCAGGTGGAACTAAAGTCTGTTGATTATATATATATTATATTTCACATCATTAATCCAAATCCGTAAAGTAACTAAAGGTATTAAATCAATTTAGTGGAGGAAAAGTACACCATTTACCTCTGAGTTGTAGTGGGTAATACTAAGTAGCATAACATGGAAATACTCAAGTAAAGTACAAGTATCTCAAAATTGTACTTAAGTTCAGCACTTGAGTAAATGTACTTAGTACCTTAATACCTCAGTAAATAATTATCAGTAATGTGGATTTAATGACTTATTGGTAAAAAAAAAAAAAATGTATACTATCATACCATCATGCAGCCTTTAAAATCAGGATGGCAACACTTGGTAAGATATCCAAAAGTCATTATGTATTCTCATATCACAAAATCAATATTATATTGATTTATTGCCCAGCCCTAAAAGTCAACAGAAGCCTTGTTGTGATTTGTTTTATCTTGTAATCATACTAAATACAAAAATCAAATTTGGACTCATTTATCTTGAGGTATGGGTTATAGACATATCAGTATTAGCACAAGAATGAAAGCTGCTTAACGCTTTGGTCACACTGGAGGAAACCATCCTTCACAGTGTGTGGTGGGAGGATGAAGATGTAACAGACGCTGCTCTGACTTCCCTCCGTCACGTGGTGAAAAATTGTTCAACAACAGCACATCTTTCACACAACTGCTATCAATTGTCTGGATATCCACACGTGGGTCATTAGGGACTGCACATCTTGTGTTGTTTTAACACGTCACCCCCACCTGGCACGTTTTTCCTGTTAGTGTACACATTGTGGTGCATTGTGGGTATTCTGGCACCATCTACAGAAGCGGCAGCTGCTGTATGTTACCTTGAAATCGCACCCTAAAACGGAATTCTTGTGATCCCACCTGAACTCACCCTGTGATCTGCAATATGGATTTTCATAGCATGATGTACATTTTCTTTTCTATATAAATGAGGTTACTGATTTGGAAAAAAGTCATAATCACAGCTAACCTAAAATGTTGTTCACAGCATACAATTTATATTTCAATAAACATTGTTAAAATCATATGATCATGGTAAATTAGGCTTAAGTTTAAGGTTAACAATGATGTGCAAACAAGATTACCATTTTAATATCTGCTTGCAGCTTTACTAAAGCTAAAGATATAAAGATATTCTGTCATACGTAGATAAATTGCTTTGGAGAATATATCATATGTTGCATTGATATTATTATATACGTGTGTTAGTAGGCTATTTTGTCTTGGGAAAATATTACATCAGACAGTACCTTTGGAATTGTTTTCAGTTGTTTTCCTCCCACAACTGACAACCAAATATTTTTATATTAAACCTTATTGCCTTCATTAAAACCATCTTATCATTCTTAACAATTTTTTACCTTCAGCACATGATGTGAATTCAGTTTCAGGGTGGAATGCCTCTTTTAAACCCTAGCATGTTTCCCTGGAACCCTGACGGACCTTATTACATCTGGTGCTTGTTAAAAACCCAGCGCAATCCCATGCAAGGGCAGAGGTCAGCGTTTTACGCTACCTAAACCTGCCGCGCCTCTTAAGCCCGCAGATCGATAGCATATGTGCAGAGAACTGTTTCTCGGACGATGAGTCCAGACCTCACAGTCACGTCCAAAATCAGGGAAATTAGTTATTATGAGGAAATATGGTCTGCACTGGACTCTTCTTTACTTCTTACTGACCTTTCGCATCTCAATTCACAAACTATTTATAATTCTGCTCAACTCTTCTCAACAAATTCCTTTGAAACATATCCTTTACATGTGAAAAGTCAAAGGTCATTGCTACTTAAACTAGCACAATATAATGACAGATTGACAAGAAAATCACTTAAAATGTTGGTTTAGAAGCCCAAAAATAGTGTAGGTGGCTGAATAATTGTGAAAAATAAAGTGTCCTTGACATCTTCTCCTATCATTTGTCTCCATCTTTTGGGCTTTGTTTTCTCTGAACCGCATTATTTCCCAGATATCATCTGTCCTCTTACCATCTAATCCTCTAATGCCTTTTCCATGTTGTTCTTGTCAATTACATTTCCAAAGGTTTTCGGAAGGTGTGTCCGATAAACAGGGATTAGCTACTTAACAGTTAACATTTCTAGGCCCTAATGTAATGATTGGCCGATAATGACAGTGTTTGTCCAAGTTCAAAGTGGTAAAGCTAGAATTTGTTTCCCATAATCCAGTGCACATGGCTCAGTGTGTTTAGGTGTTTGCAGGTGATTCTAGCTAGATTAGCTGTGGTTAAGTAGTTTACGTAGTTTAATCAGATTTATGCAACAACAAGAACCTTTTTAGCTGAACTGCAGCTACAGTACACCGTATATTGCACCGACTAGTTCCATATGTGCCACTATGTAAATTAATTTAGTCATAATTTATTAGCATGACTCAATTATACCTATTTTGGCGAAAGTGTTTGTAAAGATCAGAAATGTATCTAAACCTTAGAGTATTTGAAGGTAAATCACATTGAATCAACAAATTACAACAACAATGGCTGTAAGGGTTAGGGTTAAAAATAGTCATTATTCTCTGCATATCTGAGCTAGATTCCTTTTTTGTCATATTGTCTTAATTTAAATAATTAAGTAAATGGTCTACTTTGAACACCCCTAAGAACAAATATTTTTGTTTGAATGCATACCAATGTTTGGAACTGCAGCGACAGCAACGTTACACTAAATGACGGCAGCACTGATGGATGTCTTCTGGAACTTTCCAATGTGTTCACATTTTTTTTTACCATTAACCAGTCGTTAAACACTGCCAGAGCCCATACCATGTTCCCTTTAGTGTTTACTTTCTGTCTGTCTTCTTTTGCTGTTCTCTTTAGTGTTTACTTCCTGTCTGTCTTCTTTTGCTGTTCTCTTTAGTGTTTACTTCCTGTCTGTCTTCTTTTGCTGTTCCCTTTAGTGTTTACTTCCTGTTTGTGTTCTTCCTGATGATTTCTCTAAAGTTTTAGATTTCTCTAAAGTTTTAATCTCTCTTGCGCCCTTTTTCTTTACTTTAAGGTGGGGTAGGTAAGTTTGAGAAACCGGCTCGAGATACACTTTTTGTTATATTCCATGGAATGCTCTTAACATCCCGATAGCAATGAATATCTTAAGTGCTTTGACAAAAAACCCATAAAAAAACTTCATCTGTGGAAGCTGTAGTACTGTAAAAAGCACGACCAATCATTTTAGCCGGCCCGGCTAAAATAACTGGATGGCCTACCTGCCTGTCAGCTTTCCATCTGTGCACAAACTTATCTCGTGCCCTCATTGGTCATGTGTGCATTCGTGTGTGTTGGAGTAGGGGCTCTGTAAGGAAGTGGCCGATTTTTTGCGGCTGTGTATTTTCAAATTCTTGCGCACTCGAGCTGGTTTCTCCAAAATTACCTACCCCACCTTTAACTGGGGACAGATGGCCATCATTAATCCAAAATGTGGTGCTGTCAAAAACAAAAATAAATATTCAAAAAGTATTCCATGGTGTATTCTGAATAATGAAAACAAATGTTTGTTGGCCACAGCTGACGTTAAATTTACCGGACTTCTTTCTGCGGATGAATATGACTGCACATAGTCCCTTGATCCTCCTTAGAAAATAGTCTGTTATCCTTGGCAGCAGTCGATTGGCAAAATTAACAACCTCTGGAATGTCCAAATCAGAATCGAGTATTCAACTAAGCCATGAAAATACTTTCAGATACATGGACCTCTAAGAGTTCAGGGTATTTCAAAGGAAACAGCAGCTTGTTTCAGTCCATACTGCAAGTTGGTTTGGCTAAAGACACAGCTATCTGATTTGAGTGATTATGTGACTTTGACCCAGACAACGCAGGTTTAACCTTTTTAAAAACTTAAACCATAACTCAGCTAGTGACAGAGCAGCTATAATGTGCATAGTAATATCGGGCAGATAGTCATGCTTACATGTAGAAGACTCCAAAATCTCAAAAACAAACTCCACTGCAGCTTGGACATTTTGTTTGTAACAGCAAATAAAGATAAATGGAAAGTTATGAGAAAACCAGTTTTTACCCAGGGGTCACTTTTATAGTTTGACATTACTGCAGTTTGTTAATGTAATGCAGGAGGTGCGTGTAGGAAATCTAGTCACCTTTTCAAGTGAAAATTCTACAGGACTTACTGCTGATGGACGGATTGGCTGTTGGGGATTTTTCATCTTTACAGTAAATCACCTGTTAGGCTACCTTCAGTGGCAACTTGGCAATATGAAATAGGGATGGAAAGAGTGCTAACATATTGTAGCCAAGTCAAAGTACTGTTACTCTACAGACATTATACTCAAATAAAAGCCAACTAGTGTTAACATGTTCTCTGAGTAAACGTCACTAAAGAACATGCCTGTGCTGCAGCACCTCTTTTCACCCTCTGTCTGAAACCAGAGCCCAGTCGGCTCTGATTGGTTAGCTGGCCGGCTCTGTTGTTTGGTCAACTGCTTAAAGATGTGTTGGAAATGTACCTTAGCCTATCACGTACAATGTGTTGGAGCACTAGTCAATAGAAACGCATGTGTTACAATGGAGGCGTTTCAGGCAGGGGGGGAGTGTTTGGTAGTGAACTCCCTCTAGAGCAGGGGTGTCCAACCTACAGCCCGGGGGCCAAATGCGGCCTGCGGACCATTTAGAATCGGCCCTCAGCAAATTCAAAAAGTATAATGTAATGTGGCCCACAAATGAAACTTGTGCCTGTCTTATATTGTACTTCTTAACTATAAATGTACAAATATATTACACAGTAGTATTCATGTAGACCACTTTTCAAATAAATTCAGTCAATTAAAGTTGGAAACATTTTCTAACATATCTTAGTTGATAAGAAAAAAGCCCAATGACTTATTTACATAACAAGCTTGAAATACACCCTTCCTATTTCTCCTTTCTTAAACTTATTAGAAATCGGAGGCTTCTGTTTTAAGGGATGAGCTGCCAACACTCACAAGCATAATTTACCTACATTTGATTGATTTTGCTAACTTATAACTGAACTTCTGAGGCAATAAACCTCTAGTGAGTGGCCCAGCCCTTCGTATATTTTTCTGTATGTGGCCCTCAGTGAAAAAAGTTTGAACAGGGGTACCTTTGGGATTTCAGCCTTTGCAGACCATTTACATGCATACAAATCTATAACAAACTACGGGGCCTGTTTAAGAGTGTTGTACTACTCATGAGTGGCCGATATTCACCGCATGGAGCACCCCGAAGTTCAGCGCAATCTTTTCGTTAATTTTGCAGAGTGAAACCAGTCCATTTAGCTTCTCTGTCCCAGAGTGTTCTTCTCAAAGTCCTCACACGTCTCATTGAAAAAGGTTCAAACTGAAATCAGGAGTTGAGAATTGAGATATGATGAAGCTAACTTAATCTCATACATTCATGGGATTAATGTAACAGTACGACAGAGAATGTAAGTGTGCACCCACATGCAGTATTTTAGTTTGTATGCTGTTGTAAATACTCCTGTTGTCTGCTGTGTTCAGACTCAAGTCATGTTTGTGATGCCACATTCAGGACCTTCAGTGTCCTTTTTTTAACAGAAGACCGTAGCTAGAAGCTGCAGCTAGACTACAGAAGCATTAGTTTTTAGTTTTTGAGGATGGAACAATTTCACACACAGATATAGGGAGGCTAGACCTATACAATTGATTTATTATGGTTTATAATTACATGTCAAGACGAAGAAGAAGAAGAAGATGGCTGAACTGTTCAGTGTCAATCCTGTGGAGATGGAGATGGAGGTTGGTTATAAATCTCCAAAATCATGTTCAGCTTAAGTCTCAGCAAAACTCACAACATTTCTGGAGCCTTGTAGACCCAGAAAACGATAAGAACATTCACCAAGCAGCACTGAAAATGTCTGCTTTATTTGGTTCTACATACCTTTGTGAAGCAGTTTTTTCTGACACTAATGAAATCTAAATACAGAACAAGACTGACTGATGAACATTTAAATGACTCTATTAGAGTGAACCTAAGTGGGTCCAGCAGACCCCTCTATGGTGGACTCCATGCAGTGCCAGTCCTCTCACTGACTGTGAAAAAGAGTGAATGCACTTATTTTACACATGTGCCATAAGGCGATGTATTTACTTTGTGGGCCATAATAAGAAGTGAAAAAATTGTCTTTTTTTCTTGGACATTTATGTGAATCTTCAGTGATGTACTTATATGAGGGCCATAATAATATGTGATAAATTGTCGTTTTCTTGGACCTCGATGTGAAGTTAAGATTTTTGATAAGCTTTAGGTATTGCAATTTCACACGTGTACAAAAGTAGCTTAATTCAACTGATGAGTGCTATGTGAATAAATGTAAGCGATGTGATGCAAGTAGCTCTTGGCCACTTTCATTTTTTCAAAGTAGCTCTCAGATGAAGAAAGGTTGGAGACCCCTGATTTAGAGTAAGCTACAGCAAGCCCCAGCTGTTTTACCCCCTTTCTTTTGTTTCATCCTCTCACAATTTACTTTTTCATTTGACTCTTGATTTATCACTGTAACGGATGAACTTGGAATGAAGAAAACTATAAAAGCATACTTGTGGGTAAAAATAAAAAAGAAGACCATATTAATAGTAAATGTTATTAATGTTGAATGAATGTAAAAAGTGATTCCACCCCTAAAAGTGCAGTTTGGGGGAGTGGATGTTAATATTTCAAGCATGGAAGAATTCAAGAAGGTGTATGTGAAGAGTCTGCATTGCGTTCTGGTCTATGACGACACTTGTTGGTAAGGCAACTACTTATTTTGCCTCTTCTTTGATGGATTTCCTAGTGTGATTGAATGCCTTTAGAATGGCAGCTCTTAAAAATAGCCCTTGTTCTCTGAAAGCTTATGTCAGTACAGATCTCACATACTTGTTTTTTATTTGATGAATTAGGCCTACATTTACACCCAGGAGCTGCTGAGTCCGTTTGCCAATGAGCTACTAAAACAAAGTCACTTGGGTTAAGTCAGGGCTGTCAAACTCAAATACACAGTGGGCAAAAATAAAAAAAATGGGTACTAGTTGAGGGCCGGACTGGTTCTTATGTTTATTGCAAAACTTATTGAAATGAACTTATTGCACATATTAAACCTGGAACTAACAAAGCTTAAATTATTGCCTATAAAAACAACATTAAACATTAAATAATCAGTTGCATTCATTTCTTATGGCTCTATCTGCAGCTTTTCCAGTGTCATTTCTTATGATTACATTTCCCTCAAAGAAAAAAACAAACATGCCCTGTTGTCGCAAGAAAAAAAGTGCAGAAGGAAACATCCATTAAACTCAGTTAGCTGCTCTGTGATGCTAGTTCAAGCCAGATACTTGGCATCTCATCTTGGGTGCAAGTTCATCAATGTTTGGGCTCAGGCTCTGAGCTGAGGAAATCCTCAGGATTGAGTGAAGGTGTGCGTGCAATATACCGGAGGGCCAGATCTAATAGTAATTAGAAATTATCCTGCGGGCCGAAATTAAATCCACCAAGGGCCTGATTTGGCCCCCGGGCCTTGAGTTTCACACATGTGGGTTAAGTGCTCCATTAAAAGGCTGCTCGGCACCTGTTATTGTTCAAGTACAGAGGATTTTTCAGCAGGATCCCTTAGAAATGGTTCTTATCCCTAAAAAACATCTGAAGTCAATTGCTACTATCAGACATGATGCATTAGATTCTTCCAAAGTGTATCAGCAGGACAGTCTGCAGCAGAAACACACAGATAAAGGAACAGCATACACCTATTTTATACATGCTGCAGCACAGATGGCACTTGCCTGGCAAGTCTTTCAAATAATTGTTTTAAAAAAAAATGTACACTATTTTCTTAGAATGTAATAATTGCTTTAATCTGTCAAGAGCAGAAAATAAGATTTGACCTGCCAAGTCTGAGTCTTTATTGAATACTTTACTTTGGTACGTTTTTAATCAGATATTTGTTTCTTTTACGTGTAATTTGGCATTTTAAAGACTGCATTTTAGAAAGACTCCTTCTGTAGGGAACATAGGTATTTTAGCCTTTGCAGACCATTTACATGCACAAAAATGGAAAACGCCCCAAAACATAATAGGGCCATTTGACACAAAATTCAACTATCCCTTTAATTATTTTTTATTTCTCCTTTTTACTATTTAACTTGTAGACACGTATACATTTCACAAATTTACTATTTTTGATCTTGATTATCCTTCCGTTTAATTATATTTAGTGCTGGGCAACAATTAAAATGTTTCATCTCGATTAATCGCATGTTCTGTGATTAATCGCAACTTATTGCATTGATATGCGCAAAATTAAATAATGAATTCAAAAGTAGTGTATTTATTTTAAATGTACTGCTATATGAAAAAAAGGGCAATAACATTTGGTTTGCGAACACTTTAAACAAATAATATGCTTTTTAACAGCAATATTCCCTTTACACAATAGAAGTTAAAATATGTATTGTAAATCTCAACTTAAACATTAATTAATGTAATCAAATCACATATGAAACCAAAGTTTATTAACGTTTTATCTACATGTAGTTTGTTATAGAAGAACAAGTTACCCTCTGAGTCCAGAGATAAGAAAATCCAACTTTGCATGAATGGTTACAAATAACTCTATCAACTCCGCTGCCTGAAGAGATGTAAAATGACCATGTTAGAGTTCGGTACCTTTCTCCATGTTTCTGTCCCCCGCCACTCACCGCGTTCCGTCTGCGCCACGGTTTTGTTCCGACCTCCAAGCAGCGTCATACACCACCGGGCTTGTTTCAGAAGCGGAGCGTCTTGCGTGCCGGCTCGCAGTTTTTGTTGATTTGGGCATATTTCCTGGACATTTGTACTTCTACAAGAAAGTAACTAGGCTACTTTATACAGACAAAGTTAATAATAATTGTAATAGTCCAGTTATAAACTACATGAATCAAAGATGTATTGCTGCATTTTAGTGGTAAAAAAATGCATTCATCATCATAATTATTCATTATATAATGTACACACAGTGTATGTGTATGGTGCCGCATAAGCGCACCTTTATGCGCTTATGCGGCGCTATTACACGCTATTGGTGTAAGCGCGCCACAGTTTCCCCTTGCTATAAATGAACTACAGCTGAGTACTGCAGGGTCGCACGACTTCAACGTCACGCCAACTTAAGATCGGTATTCAAAAATACAGATTCAAAATTGTACAAGTTGAAGCGTTTGTTTTAACAGTTTGCAAGAGCGCAGGTACTTGCTTTCAAGCAGAACAGGGGCAAACAAACTTAGCGGGAGTGTTTACGTGTTCGGCGTAATGACGTACAAAAATCACCAATGGGGTCACTGCTGATGTATTTAATGTCGTAGAACAAAACGTGATCTGTCTCCAAAGTCCTATGGAGAAATCCCATTGACTCTGAGACGAGGGAACCGGTAGTGGTAAAATGCTAACTTACTTCCGGGTTTTAGGACTCGTCACACCACTCAATTATACATCCATGATCGAGCATCGAGAATCGAGCATCGAGGAGGCTCTCTTGAGGAGCTATAACCGAGGATACACTGATGTATCCTCCGGGGATGTATTTCCGGCAACAGTGATGTTTAAAAGAGTCGTGACGCACGGCCGGACTTATCTCAACCAATGACAGCTCTGCATGCATCCCCTGGATATTATTGTATTAACTGCTTTAATCGCGTTCCCCTCCTCGACTCTTCGACTCCTCCACTCGCATCTCCTGTGGGCGGGACTAAGACGCAAGGGTAGGAGTAGAGGAGGGGAAATTAGATAAATGGGAAAGGTCTTATGTGTATTCAGAGCCAGTGAACAACGGACTTTCAAAATAATAATATCAATTTAAAAAAAACTTTAATGCGCGATGAAATAACTGGTGGTGTTAATTAATTAATGCGCTAACGAGATAACAGCGCTGCCAGGACCTCGACACAAACTGATGAACCCAAATGCACGACCCAGAGACAAAGTCTTGAATGTAATAAAAAAATGTATTTATTTGAACAGATCAGGTAATCCCTCTTAACAGAGTAGGTAGTGGAAATAACAAAAAGCGCTCACAAGGAGGAAAAAACTAGTGTAACAAAAAGAGGACAACAAAATAAACAAACATAACAAAACCTGACATGAGTGAAAAGCGATCCTTTCAGAGCTGAGGCTTGGCACGACCATTCGAGGAAACAAACAAGACAAACTGACACAGGACAGGGGAGAGACAGGACTATTTAAACATGAGGTGAGTTGGAACAGGTGGAAACAATCAGGGGCGGGGCAGACACTGATGATGGCGGGAAAAACACACAATGGGAGGAAGAAAACAGGGCCTGAAATGAAAGACAAGAGGTAAATACAAAATAAAACAGGAAATGACAGACAAAATACATAAACATAACTAACACATTTGACGAGACACAACAAGCGCTTAAACTTGCCCAGCCCTAATTATATTTCATGTTTATTTTTTTCTTAGATAGTCTGATATATATCATACTTTACTTCAAATGTCAATTGTACTTTAACTGAGGTCCACTGAGTAAACTTATAGTGTCTTTTTCTTCCGAATCAATGTCAGCATCAGTTGCCTTGCCGTGTCTGGCAGGTGTGTGTCTCTGTGTGAGGTGAGTGTTAACCTATGATTAAGAAAGTCTGTAAATAAGAAAGCACATATACTGTATGGCTGTGCACTAAATGTGCTTATAATACAGTTTATGAACTTAGCTTATAAGGTAAGTAAAGAAGCCATTTTTCACTTAACAGAGTCTGTTGCATGGACTGTGACCTGTAATGACCTTTTTCGGAACCTGGTTAAAAACATTTATCAAGATTAAACCTTTCACCTTTGCACACACACACACACACACACACACACACACACACACCATCACACAGACCGTCAGTCACACACATACATATCTAGGATCACACTTCATGATTGTTCAGACTCACGCACCCTCACTGCTTGCCCTTCATCTTTCCATCAATTTTTACTTCATTCCATCCTTCTTTCCATATCCCCTTTTATCCCTGTCTCATCGGAAGCATTCCTACTTTGTCTGTTGAGTCTTTGGAGGAGACATCTAGCTCGCTGTTATAATATAATAAGACTTATTTTGGCTTAGCTGTAAGCCTAACTGTCATGCTACCAAGAAGTGAAATATATTGTCAGTGAGATTTACAAATCAGGACTGAACTCTCTTTGTTTGCCAAAAGAGAGAGAAGTGTATTTTCTTTTTTCTTCAGCATGGTTGATAGATTTTATGTCTGTGTAGAAACATGGATTCACGCTGACAAGCTATACAGTATATTGTATAGTTTTCTGTTGGCATCTACATTTAGCAAAGCCACAGTCACAGTAGATAACATTTAACCTTAATGAGAGAAAAAAACTACTGGCATTCTATTGATTATATCATTCATTTCCAAATAATTTGGAAAATACATCTATAGCTAAAATGTCAGTCAACATTTAAAAACAATCCTATCAAAGCTTCCTATAAAATACAATTTACTATTATTTTAGTGACCTGATTTTAATGTAACAATGGGGGACATTTTCTTTTTCTGGCTGAAATTCCAAAAAAAAAACACCCTGTATGGCATCTTTTAAATAAAGTGACATATGTTCTTCATTTCAAGGTGTCAATGAAAATATACTTTTTTATTTAAAAAATCAATAATAAAAAATCTGTTAAAAACACTTGTTAGGAGATTTCTATATAAAAGGTGTACAACATCATTAATGTATACATACAAAAGGGCTTAATCACTGCTACACTACAGTATATCTTCAGATTTATTTCAGTAGTCAAGAAATGTTCTCCTCCTTCATCTTCTCCTCCACCCTGCTTCCATACCCTTTAAAGTATTTGAATTTCTCCTCCAATATAGTGCCCAGTATTCTTTCCTAATCCACACCCTGTTGTCTCCTGCAGCTCACAGAGAGACATCACACGATTGTCGAAGCTGTCTGGAGTGTTCCCGGGACAACGGCTGTGTGCGTTGCCCCGAGCGACTCTTCCTGTTCCTGCAGAGGGATGGGATGTCTCACCATGGGACCTGTCTCCACGCCTGCCCCCCTGGACACTTTGGACAGAGAGGGAAGGACATCAACCGCTGCATGAGTACGATATTAGAAAAAGGCCTATAACCTGCAAACATCTCTCTGACTAAAGAGTCTTCACTGATAGCTAGTCTTACTCACATCAGCACACATGACTCATCTGTCTTCAGGCCCTTTATAATGAAGGAACTGATTATTTTTTAAAGTTCACAACAACAACAAACAATACCAATCTACATAGTTTACACTTTTGGAATAACCCCGGTATTGAGATGAATTCCTCTTAATTCATTCCAGAAAAACACTGTGCCAACAAAAGGGAAAACAAACTTTCCTTAGTGAGTGCCTGGTTCATTCATTGAGTTCATTCCCATTCACAAGAAAATGTATTTGACTTAAGCGATGCCAATAAGGGCTCGGGGCAACATTTAGCAGAACCCTAAACTAATAGCAACATTTTGTATCTGCATGAGCAGTGAACTTGTGAGCCTGCGATGCTAACGTTAGTAATAGGCCAAGCTATTCGCATCATTTTGTCTACATCTCTCTAAAAGTTGAGCTTGCTGTGTGAGTGCTGAACTTGTGTGCTAACGTTAGCAGAAGGCTAAGGTATAAGCAACATGTTGTCTCTACGGTGGAGGAAATAAGTATTTGATCCCCTTGCAAAACATGTCTTAGTACTTGGTGGAGAAACCCTTGTTGGACACACAGATGTCAGACGCTTCTTGTAGTTGGTTCCAGGTTTGTGCACATCTCAGGAAGGATGTTGGTCCACTCCTCTCTGAAGATCCTCTCCAAACCTGAAGGTTTTGAGGCTGATGCTTGGCGTCTCGAAGCTTCAGCTCCCTCCACAGATTTTCTATGGGATTAAGGTCCGTAGACTGGCTAGGCCCCTCCATCACCTAAATGTGCTTCTTCTTTAGCCACTGCAGTGTTGCCTTGGCTGTATGTTCAAGGTCATTGTCCTGCTGGAAGACCCACCCATGACCCATTTTCAGTGTCCTTGCTGAGGGAAGGAGGCTATCTGCCAAAATGTTACGGTACATGCCTCCGTACATCCTCTCCTCGATGCAGTGAAGTGGTCCTGTCCCCTTAGCAGAGAAACACCCCCAAAGCATAATGTTTCCACCTCCATGCTTGACGGTGGGAATGGTGTTCTGGGGGTTATAGTCAGCATCTCTCTTCCTCCAAACATGGCATGACGAGTTGATGCCAACGATCGCGATTCTGGTCTCATCTGACCACATCACCTTCTCCCAAGCCTTCACTGAATCATTCAGATATTCATTGGCAAACTTCAGCAGACGGGTCGTTCATGTTCCTTCTTGAGCAGGGGGCCTTGCAGCGCTGCAGGGTTGATACATTATGGTGTAGTTTGTTACCAATAGTTTTCTTGGGGACTGTGATCCCAGCTGCCTTGAGATCATTAAAAAGTTCCTCCCGTGTAGTTCTTGGCTGATACCTCACCTTTCTCATGATCATCAATACCCCACGGGGCGAGATCTTGTGTGGACCCCAGACAGAGGGCGACTGATGCTCATTTTGTGTTTCTTCCATTTCTGAATAATCGCACCAACAGTTGTCTCCTTCTCACCAAGCTGCTTTCTGATGGTCTTGTAGGCAATCCCAGCCTTGTGCAGTCATCAGAGGGTGCGGACCCGGTCCTTAGACAGCTCTTTGGTCTTGCCCTTGGTGAAGAGGTTGGAATCTGATTGATTGATTCTGTGGACAGGTGTCTTTTATACAGGTAACACAGTTGATATTAGGAGTACTTTCCTAAAGGAAGAGGACTTATGTCACCGATCTGTTGGAGCCGGAATTCTTGTTGGTTGCAAGGGGATCAAATACTTATTTGCCACAGTTAAATGCAAATCAATTTTTATCTTTTATATAACGTCAATTTCTGGATTTTCTTTTAGATATTCTTAATATCACTGTTAAAATAAACCTACCATTAAAACTAGACTGTTCATTTCTTTGTAAGTGGGCAAACTTACAAAATCTACAGGGGGGTCAAATACTTATTTCCTCCACTGTATATCTCTAAGGTTTATATCTTTCTGCTTTTTTTCCAACACTCTGGCCTATTTTGTTTAACAGGAAATACGCTGTTCAAAGGCCAAGCTACAAACCCCTCCCCCACATTAACACTTCCTTATGAACATAAACTACAAACATGGCTAGGGCTGAACAATTAATCAAAACTATATCAAAATCAAATATGAACTAGTGCAATATTCAAGGGGTGCAGGCCTGGCCTCCAAACGGTATTACAGACTAAATATAAAATCCTAAAGATTCCTGAAAAATTAGCATCATTAAAATATATTATTCAATGATAATGTGAATAATGTTTTTAAAACAGTCATTCCCTCTAATATTACAACGTTGAAATTAATTGCAATAAGGCTTTGTTTTTCCAAATTGTGCAACTAAACATGGATATTGTCATAGCTCACATTCACACATACAGTCACAGCCACAGATATCTATATACATTTCATTTCATTTATTGATTGCTGTCAGCGTAACAAAAGTATTTCTACAAATATTACATTTTGTTTTCTACATTATACATTACCCACTCTAACTTTAAGTGAACATGGGTGGGATTAGAAGTGACAAAATGAGACTGTAGTTTCACGACTAGTTTCGTTTCTCCCTCCTCTTAGGGTGTCGCTCTTTGGACTGTGAGCACTGTTTCGACCGGGAATTCTGTACCAAGTGTAAACCAGGCTTCAAGATGTCCAGCGGCAAGTGTGTGACACACTGCCCGGCAGGAACCTATGCCCACCAAACTGACTGCCTTGGTAAGTAATGACGCTTTTAAATAACCCAATACAAATTTGAAGAAATTAAATCAAATGATTAGAGGTAATCTGTGTGTATCAAAACGTGATATACAGTATCTTCTTTCTCTCTGCCGTAGAGCTCTATGTTGTCCGAAAACTATAAAAAACACTAATGAGCCACACTGTTGAACTATCTAAAATGTTCCTTCTTTACCATGAACATACACTGTCCCAAATCCTCAATAGAGCCCCAAATGTGAAAAAAAACCTATAAATAATCAGCTTACAGTTATGAATGTTTTATATTTAGTTTGAAGTCAGTGAACTAAAAGCCTATTGACCAGCAGCCAGCTGTTGAATGCAAGCCAGCTCTGAAATGGAAGCATCGGTCAAACGGACAGCAGACATATTCCTGGTAAAACCTTTCCTTTAATCTGGTTTCTCTTTGGCTCTGTGGTCATTTCCTGCAGTGTTTTATGGGTGAAGGGTTGATCATTTATTTGGTTATGTATTTTTTAGGTTGCATCAGGCGGACTTTGGTCAAAAATGTGCGACTGTTGATAAATTGCAACTGTTTTGGTAAACTACACTTTGTTTCAAATAAGACCATGAACAAGAAAACACATCTTGAAGCTATTTTTAAACGATTTCTCATGGATAAAATTATTATTCTCGAAGAAAGTGACAATATCAAAGTAAAGAAACTTCTTAACACATAACAGTTTAGTTACACATGCAAACTACAAGTTCAGCCTTTGTGGTATTTTGTCTTTGTGGTATTTGTTTTGAGAACTGATTCTTATCTTTGTCTGTTTCTGTGGACTTGCATGTGCTCCATTTATTTCTCTTTATTTATTAATTATTTTCTAATATGCAGCCAAACTTTCAATTCAACACATGATTCACGTTAAAGTCTTCTGAGAAGTTTAAGAATGTATTACCTTATCTGGTTGTGTATCGTCCCTTCTAACTAAGTGAGATGTACTGTTGAGTTTCCCCTCTGCTATCCACCTGCGCCATCTGCAGCTTCTGCTATTTCTTGGCTTCGTGACCACATCTGGTTTTGATGGCGATGTTAAGGGTTCATGCCTCACTGTTGGTACACACCTCGAGCAACTCCAGCAAAGAGTCACTGGAAATCTATTCATTTATACCAAACTCTGACAATGATAATGATGATTTCCAGGAAATGTTGTCCCAACTTGGCTATGGCTGATGGTTTTTCCGCTGTGGGCTTTGTGGAAAAATTGCAGTGATTGATTTTGTCGGTGACATCACTAATCAGCAACCGGTTACTAGGAGTGTGACGTCCCGTGTATTAATGCTTCAGCTGGTACTCATCTATCTTAAATGATAGCAATGTGTTTGCCGGTGTCTGAGGAAAACCATTGTCTTAAAATATTGCAACTGCTCCATGGGTGATTGTTGTGAGTTATTGATTTATCTAAACCATCTCAGTTCTTGCATTTCTCTAATGGAAGAGAAAATTAAGCCAAAACATTCAAATTAAAAGGAAGTTATTTACAGTTGGCATTTTCCTTGGTATAAGGGTGATTTCGAAAGTAAGGGGCCATGCGGCTTCACAGCATTGGACGACTCATGGTCATGCCACTAGGCATTAGGACTTGGCTCCTGATTTGAAGAAGGCTTTCACTTGTTAGCTCCCGTAATTGAAACCGGACTATATTATCTTATCAATGAAATGTGTTTCGGAAAAGGGCGCAGGGAGTTTCTGAAGGTGGTGATTTGCACTTGACAACTCTCATAAAGTACTCTTTACCTCAACTTTAGAAAATATGTCGCCATCTAAATACTCAATACTGTAATACCAGAATGCATTGCAGGGCTTCTCAATTAGACCATGAAAAAGAAGCTTTAAAATGACAGATCCTGTTGACATGTTCCCTAAAGCTCCCTTTATACTATACACGATTTACTCCATGTTCACCGCGAGGTTGGACGAAGAGCATGGCAGCGAAAACAGACAGTTAGTTTTGTTTCTATTTTACCTCCTTTTGCTATCATGCGCCGGCACCTATTTTTCAATAGGGACAAGAGGCGCAGGCAGCAATATAGAGCTGTATTACCGATTGTCAGGTGATCTGATGTTTTATAGTAGCTTAAGGCCGAGAGAGAGAAAAGTGCATTTTAAAAGTTTAAATTGTTGAAACACCCATGATGTTCCTTTGGTTTATCACAGGCGGCTGTGGCTCAGTGGATAGAGTGCTTGACTTCGAATCAGGGGGTAGCTAGTTCGAGTCCCACTGCAGTAAGCATGTCGTTGTGTCCCTGGGCAAGACACTTCACCCCAAATTGCTCCTGTGGGGATTGTCCACAGTACTGAATGTATGTAAGTCGCTTTGGATAAAAGCGTCTAACAAATGACATGTAATCACATTCTAAACTAGTTGAAAACTTGGCTTCTGCAATCCTCTTTTCCCCAATACTGTCTCCCGTTAAGATATGTGGTTAAAAAAGCAAGAACTTGAAGTACTACCTATTTGTCTAACCTTGACAAATCTCAATCCTTTTCTCTCTTAGAGGACGGTCTCTTGGCTCCATTGGGAGAATGGAGCGAATGGAGCGCCTGTCTCCGTGAAGGCGTCACGTGCGGCTTCAGGTGGGGCAAGCAGACCAGGACCCGGATAGGCGGGCCGTCCGGGAGAACGCCTGAAGAGAAGGCAGTATCACTTTGTCCATCGCACAGCGAGACACAGAGGTGCAGGATGAAGAAAAAGTGTCCCATAGGTGAGGAGAAAGGGGGGAGATTAGAGGTGCAAACAATACACATTTAATAGTTGTTCATATACAATTTGTATTTAACCACAGACCAGCTGCTGCTTGTTCTTTATTATGTTGGACTACCAACACTTGTCTATTTCCAGCATTGTTAAGTCTTGTGTAATGTACTCTGTTGACACGCTTGCGCAATTTATAATGCCAAATGGGAGATTGGACCTCTTAAAAAAATCCAACATGCAACTTCAAGTTAATACTTGTAGGCTGATGTTAACAGTTTTTCCTTTCGGGAGCAGTAGCAGAGCAGGGAAGAAGCTCCATAACTGTTGGACCTTTTACAGACAAGTTTCAAAGGTTAAGGGTTTTTATTGCATATTACGGAGGTGTTATGTTCCTGCTATCCCTCCATATGGATAACTTTATGCTTTATTGTCTTTGGTTGAAAGGTGAAAGTTCTTTGAAGCTGAAGTTACTGACATTCTGTAACTTAAGTGATAAACAATGGACATGACCACATCAAACTTAGGGAAACAATGAACTAGTTTCATAAACTATTACTAGTAAACGTACATACATCAAACTTGTTCACAGCAAAGGAGTATCAATAAATTCCCTTTTATAAAGCAAGTTTCCATTGTCAACTAGTGAATATCAAGTAGGTTATCAGAGTTTGCCTTTCTCTCTCATCCTATGATCAATTACTGCTGAATTTTGAAATATCACAATAAACCTGTGGCACAATTACAGCTGTGTTAGAGTTATAGGACAATTTTGGTAAAGGTTAAAATAAATCAAAATGGACTTGTGGTAGGAAACGGTTAGCTAACAGCAGTTTCCAGCTTTCTTTTGTTGACAAACTCCTCCCTATGCTGAGTTTGTCCTCCCTCTGATCTTGGTTTGGATTACATACAGAATGATTTTTACTGAGGTGCGGAAGATACATAACAAATATTCAAGGTTGACTTCAGCTTGACTTTGTTTCTCCTCTTACTACGTCAACTGTCTTGGCTCTTGATTACGTAGGTTAAATACATATTGATTTTGTGGGTTAAATACAAATTACAGTGATTTACTTCTCAGGGCTATTATCCAATATGTCATTTCCTCTGCTGTCAGGGAAACTTTTAGGAAATGTAGTGTTCACCTGTTTGTGCTGTGATTTTGTCTTTAAATCATAACAACACAGTTTGGGAGCTTTTGTTTATGGCAAATGAAATATGACACTAGCATGGTACAAAAAGTTTCTGATGATGGCATGTGATGGAACAACTGAAAGGCTGGGGGTAGGAAACCACTTTCAAAATGTTTATGTTTTATTAAAATTAAAATATATTCCCACATGGCGTGGTTTTTGGAAAGAAAAATATCTGAGTCACATGTTAAGGAAAAAGTGATGATATTTTCGAAAACTAGCATTTCATAACCAAGTTAGAGGACACCCATTAAATACTTTCTCTTTCCGCTAGAGTAAAACTAGGAAACATATTGATATTGCTGCATAATTACTGTGTTTGCGTGGCATCTCAGTGTTTAATCCTGTTCAAACATCCTCAAAGACAAATCTACAGCCCCTCACAGAGGATTTCTCTCTTGAGCACCAGGTAAAGAAAAAACAGAAGAGAATGAAGTATGAAGATGAAATGATAACGGACTGTATGTCAATCTTGCCTGGCTTCACGTTGCCAAAAAAGGCCTTGTTTTTCTGAATGTTGGCTGTTCTGCTGCAAGATATCATCTTAAAACCTCACAGCAACGCAGCTTCATCAGAAGTTTTACTTTAACGCTGCTTCCATCCAAGGATATCAAGGCTCTCCGATGTAGTGCAACTCACAGCGATAGGACTCCAGAGCGTAATGCTTATCATGTGTTCTGTGTTGGTGAGTCATAATGAATCCTTATAATCTCCAACTGCAAGAAATTGTGAAATTGCTGTCAATACTAGTTAAAATTGTACTGAAGAGAACAAAAAAACAGAGTATTTAGTCAATTACGCTGAGCCCTCATCAGAAATGAAACTATTGTATAGTGCTTGGCCTTTGTTTTTAACTCCTTTAATTAATGACCGACTTCAAACTGCTTTTCTAAAACCTTCAGAACTTTGCAGCACGTTCCCTCCAAAACCAAATTGTGGTTGTGACCTTTTTGTTGTTCTATCTTGTCTAAGTTCTTTGTGTTGTTCACTCTTTCAAAGTTGGTGGGAAAGCCGAGAGTTATCTCCCTTCAAATGTCTGTAAATATTGTCTTGCTTTGGTGACTGGGTGTTTGTGTGTGTATGAGTGTCCATGCCTGTGTGTTTTCAACTTCTTCCACGATGGAAGCCATGTCTTTTTAAGTAATTATCATGATCATTGTCAGATAGTATGTCCGGTGTCATTAGCAGAGGAAGAAATCGGATCCAGCAGAGTCTGGCGCAGGGATCGGGCCCTTGCACCTAATAGCGCACATCTGGGATAAAAGGGTGCTGTGGCATCGCTCTGACATTCCTCTGTTGTTCCAGATTAGACGGCTCTAGTCTTTTAATTTCTGCTCTCTTGTTGTTTTATTGTTTTCAGATGATGAGGAAGGACATGGGTCTCATCTCCAATCCACTCTGTCTCTTCTGTGGTTCTCCTTGCTGCTGGCAGCAAACTTTCAGGGGCTAACCGATGACTTTGTAGCTTGTTCTACTGGCGATTTAGTAACATTTCTTACAGACTGTTGAGATGTTATGCTGTAGGGGAATGTCTCAATTGGTAGCACAAAATCTATTTATATTTCCGTCCATGTTATCTGATTGACATAAGCACTTAATGAACAGTGGCCCAGCTGTTTGACAGAGAATCTACAGGTCACGGGTTCAAGTTTAAGAAAGGTGAAGATCTAGTAGAGAGGTTGCAGATGTTGCAGTCTTGCTCTGACATTGGGTAGAGAAGCATTTTTATAGCTGGTATGCAAGCAGTTCAATTCTGGTACCAGCAAGATAAACCCGGGCGAGTCAAGTAAACGAGAAGCAGTCACCTGTATTGCATTTGCAATGAGTAAACTACCCTGTATAAATTGAGCACAGTTAATACTTTTACAGCCATGGTTGCGTATCTTTGAGGTTGTATTTTACCGCAGTGTTGCCTGGCGCTACAGTAAAGGCTGGCAAATGTTTGTTTGGCATGTTAGCATGCTTACTTAGCCGGTAAAGCTAAGGCTAACCAAGTCTTTTTGTTGACTAAACTGTTTATATATATATTGAAACTTAAATTATTAGTTTATTGCGACTGTATGGAGCATCATACTCTGATGTGCAAGGCTAGCCAGTGAGTTAGAAAGTGACGCCAAGGTTTCCTGAACAATTGTCTATATGCGACAAGTTAAGTATAAGAATTGGCTAAAAACTGAGCACCAAGCTGTCCTTGTTTTGACAGGCTAGTGCCTCTACAGGAACATTTAGGGGATGAAGGATTTACCCCCTGGGCACCATTAATGGCTTGAACACTGCTCACTGTAAGGACTGTTAAGTGTGTTTATTTTTACCCAACAAGCTTTGCCATTGTGTCTAAGCATAATCAAATGGTGAACCATATTTTTTACTGTTAAATAGAATTGCTTACCCACAGATGGTTAAGCTTTCATAGCCTGCAATGCTAAATACGTACTTCACTGGATCAAGAAATAACTCAAAATTCTGAATATTTGGATATTTTTAACCAGCTGAAGGGGGGTTTGAGTCTGTAAAACCATAAATAATCCAAAATATGGTGGGTAGTAGTGATCCCATGCATTACTTTTCTAAATCCTACAGCTCTTTGATGTTTCCCAAAGCCAGTTAAAGCAGTTTATTTTCTGTTTTATTTTAAACAGTAGGACTGCAACAAATGAAAGAAACAAAACATTGTAAATAAAGGACTGTTGCTGATAGACAGCATTTCAAATGACTGAGTCACAAAGGCCAGGCGCCGGATAGACATGATTTGTCTGAAGACATCTTACATTATTTGAAGTCGGCCAGGATGACATTCAATAGCTTCATACCCTGTCAAGTTGTGGATTCTGTGGGCTGACCCTAACCCTTAACCTCAACTAGCACAAAAACGTCTCGATGCTCTGGATCAGTTTGAATTTGCTGTTGTAGTTAGAATCAAACAACATTTACACGCTTAATAACAAGCAAGCATTCACCCGTTCATAAGCTGGGGAAAGAAGCTACCTTACAAGGTGCTATCTGTTTATCAGGAGAGGTAAAGATTCACACACACTTATGCACTTTCAGGGATAGAGTCTTGCTCACGACACATCAAAATGTAGACTGCAGTGGCTGGGGATTAAAGAGACCGTTTGATTATTCAAGCTCTCTCCACATGTTGATAACTAAACCAGCCTTTTCCTAGGTTCTGAGGTTTGGGCTGCTTATATATTTGTTAGAATTACTTTGGCGGCTTAAGACACATGTTTGGACTTAGAATGAAAGCTTATTAGTTGTATTTATGATGGTTATAATCCCCCCAAGTCAGACTGATTTACTTGCTGCAGTGCAGCGCTTATTCAGGGAAATAATGCATTTCCCCTGCTTAAAAATCAAAGAAGCTGGTAGGTAGCTGGTCAAAATCAATTTGCATGCATCTGCATTGCATCTATCTTTCTAAAGGCTAAAGCAACTAAGACTAACTTCCCCTGTCGTCCATCCTTCATGATCATTCCGTTAGTGCTGCTGTATATTGTTTCATAAATGCAGCAAAGTAGAAATAATTGGATATAAGTCATAATAGAAAAACTGTAGTCCCTTGTGGTTTGTTGCCTGGTTATTAATTTTGTTCTCTGAATGCTGAAAAGAGAGCTATGCTTTATTTGTACAAGGGATTCCTCTTGGGAAGAGAATACTGCAGCTGTACTTGAGTACAATACTTAATGTAATAAAGGCTTGGTCCAATCCAATATCACACGCATAGTCCTGCACGCTATAGCTAGCTAGCCAAAAACAAGTTCAAAACACAATTTGAGGCTGACAATAACACGGAACAGGGCGGCACTCTGGGAACACTCTGATATGGTGATCAGTTAACAAACCATTATTCTGAAATACTAAAAGGAAATTACCAAAGCTGTGCACTGAGTGATCTGATTGGTCAAGGTTATCTTTTGATAGCCTGACAAGTCACTTTTCAACGTCGGCTATCACATACAATAAGGTGCATCAGGTTATATAAAACCACACAGTATTTTAAAAAAACCAAAGAAATGTTTTTTATATAATGTTGTACGTACTTTGTTCTCCATGTGTCTGTAGTGCAGGAGATGCAGGTGTGATCTGTAAAGGTATCTTTGGGTCAGCTTTGAAGGGACAGTCTGGCTCAAACTTCAGGGACAGTTTATTTATTTTACCGCAGTCCACCTCTGAGAACAGATGTGGATCAGATAAAGAACTTACTTCTAGCAGCAAAGGACCTATTGTGATCTTAAAAGTCCCTCATTGAGTTCAGACATTCAGAGCTAAATATTGATCAATCAGTCCACCAAACAGCTGAGTACGGAAGTTAGTTGATTCACCATACGGTTATTTTCTCAGACAGAGCATTCCAGGCACAAGAAAATGAGTCTGCTTCCACTAAAATCTAATAACAGCAGTAGCCTTCTCTGTCATAAAATGCCACTAATAATGTACTCCATAAACAAAAGATAAAAGTACTTCCTTGTAATTAGATTAGAATGGAATTACTTTAAAGGCTTGATTGTCGTGGTTTCTTTCCCAAACTCTGCAATATTCCCATGTCTTTATCCTGCAATTGTAAGATTTAAGTGTCAGTGCGCATTCCAAAATAATGTAATGCAACTGTGTTTTGAAGGTTAAAAACACATACCGTATGACCCTGTAAAAAACTATTTCAAAGGATTCCAACTATTTAGACTTAGGCTTTGGGAAAATGTGGCTTGTCAATTTTTAAACACAATATTTTTGTCGTATTTCATTGAGGTTGAGAGAAAAACAATATTGTTTAAATATATGGTTAAGGATTATATCGCAAGGATCTATTTCCAACAAGAATTCCGACAAATCCCGCCTGACAAAAAGGAAGTTACTTAAGATTTTACAGTTTCAGACACTGCTACCTCATAATGCAGCCCTTACAGTGTAGAACTCAGTGGCCTTCTCGCCCAGCAACACATG
Source organism: Dissostichus eleginoides (assembly GCA_031216635.1). Classification (NCBI taxonomy): domain Eukaryota; kingdom Metazoa; phylum Chordata; class Actinopteri; order Perciformes; family Nototheniidae; genus Dissostichus; species Dissostichus eleginoides. Next base: position 32,805,586 of record CM062265.1, on the reverse strand, counting down.
GATCTGGGTAGAGCTTACAGTGCACTGTAACACAACACAGACGGCGAGCTAAAGTACATTTTCCCAAGTATCATATGCATTAAGTTAGCACATAGCGATCCCAGTGCAGACGTAGCCTCGGGGCAACTAAAGCTCTTGACAACAGTTATTCATTAGAGACAAGGGGTTTTCTGCACACTCAGTCCTTTTTTCTCACTTTTACCCCTTGAGTGTCCTTAATGTGATTTAAAGTCAGGCCTGAGTAAAAGACAGTATTGATATTTTGATCTTCCTTTCCCTCAAAGTTGTGGGTAGGGATGAGTCTGTTTCTAGGGGGATTTCAGGCATTTTCGTGAGGTTTCGTGTCAGTGTGACCGATTCGATTGGCTGGATTCATTCCCTTTCAATTTGCTTTTATAAACCTATATCAGACCATCAGGAATTTAGAGATTCAGGAGGCTCCACAGGTGGTCCTTGTATTCACTGTTTTGAAGTACTGAATGTACCAAAGATGTAGTCGGTCTGGTTCTATGATACTTTTACAACTTGCAGGTGTCCTTCGTCCTCTGCACGGCATTTCCCTCGTCTGTTATCTCAGTGTGCTCGAGAATTGAATCCAACTCATTGGTCCCTTAGAAAATCTTGTTAAGACTTATTTGACTTGCTTGTAAAATGTTATGAGGACAAGTGAACTTATAACTGTAATTACAGAGAAAAGCTCCTACTGCACCTGTTGTGTTAATACAAGCCATTGGTATATTTTGGTACAAATTATAAAAGAATGTCTGAGTTGGTAAACCTTTGTGTGCCGTGAAGGTATGACATCACCTAACAGTGTAGCTTAATGTTGGTATTATTGTTAATATGTGCCGCAGGGATGACGTATTTTTGGAGACTCAATAAATTAGCATTGCACTAGTTCAGGTCACTACAGGAAACGACTGAGGGGCCATTGGGACGTTAACCATTTTCCCATTGGCCTGCCTGCACCTGTCCAGCAGTTTCCGTCAGTGGTTGCACTGGTTACCTCGACTTAAGCCAATAGGATTTTATTATTCAGTTCATTTTGTTGTTTGTTGATGTAGCCCAGATGGGAATTTTGGATCTTTGACATTGGATTTTCCATTCAATTACGGATCAAATCGGCAGAAGTAAAAACGTTAGGCTTTGAAAGAATCACACCGCAATCACATGACTTTGCGTGACCACCGCACATCTAAACCAAACTATTTTTGGCAGCCTCTTGTTTGGCGTAATGTTGTTGACTGGTCTCATTTGGCAAAAAATAAACCAAAAAGCTTCAGAATTACAAAAGGGTTATTTAGTGATTTCTTAAAATCTCTTAATCTTGTGTTAACCAGTCTTTATTTCAGGCATCTAACCTGAACGTTCTGGGTAGTTGGAGTTTGGTTTGATTATAAATCACAGTCGGACTGACCAGCACTGACACATATGAACAACTACTGGATGGATTGTGGTGTTATTTTGTACCAACATTCATAGGGTTAGGGCGACAGACTTTGACTAGATTCTCTCAGGGAACCATGGAACTCAAAATGTTTGAGTTATCTGGGAAATATCTTAATATGAATTTGTATGATAGTCACAGAAAGCATCAGATGATTTATTCTAATGACTGGTGACCCTGCATTTCCCCCTAGAGCCACCATGAGGTTCACATTTGTGCCTTTAATAATAATAATAATAATAATAATAATAATAATTAAAACTGCGGTCGCAGAAGTGCGCGCAGTGATGAGCGGGCCCTCGCGTCCGTGCGCCTGTCGGGGAGGGCGGCCGGTCGTCCCAGCGTCAAGCAGACGCGCACGAGTCCTCCGAAATGAGCCGTTTGTCATTTCTCTCATTTTCGCGTCCCAGGCTCCCAGGTCCTCCGGCAGCGACCCGGAAACGGATGTCGGCGCGCCGTCTGGAAGGAAAACAAATTTCTCTAAAGGCTCGTCGAGGATGGATTATCGAGGAGGCTGTCTGGAGGAGCCGTAACCGAGGATACACTGATTTAGAGGAGAGAGGAGAGAGGAGAGAGGAGAGAGGAGAGAGGAGAGTCTCTGGAGGAGCTATAACCGAGGGTACACTGATGTATCCTCCGGAGTCGATTTCAGCCAACAGTGATGTTTGAAAGAGGCGTGACGCATGGCTGGACTTATGTCAACGAAGCAAAGCTCTGCAAACTGTTCCCGTTGTGATTATAAGTTATTTAAGAGGATCAAATGTGCATCAGACTTTCTGCCCTTTACCGTTTGTTTACTCACTAATCACATCTCCCCTGCATGTTAGGCTATTTATTTTTTTAATACAACTGCTTTCATTGTGACGCAATGTTTACAGTGAGAACAGCTGCTGAGGTCAATGCAGAAAGCAGAACAGTGTGTATAATATATATCGTTGAATAATATATGTAACAGACCTACATTTCAAACTTTATTTGTAGGCTTTAGGAGATATCTACAAATAAACAGTAGATGTTTTTCATGAAACCATATAGTGTTCACATAATAAAATATTCAAGGGCTGTAGCCTGATATACATGATATGCTTTAGGAGCTGTATGTGTGCGTTGTACAGTGAGTAGGTGTGTGCTGTGGAGTGTATGAGTGTCTGTTGTAATTTAATTTGCCGCCAGCAGAGGCGGTGTGTGTGTGTGGGTTAGGGGTTAGGGCTAACCCTAAACCCTAACCCTAACCAGTTATGAGCATTTCTTTGTAAGCCCCGCCTTTTTGCAAACAGGTTTAGATTAATGACGGCCATATTTATCGATTGAACATGCTCATTTTCTACGGTAATGTGTCTGATCCTCCACCGATGCTGTATACTAAGTGTGGCGTTGAAAAAAAAAAAAAATGGAAATTTAAGGTAATATTTCACTGTTTTTAACATTATGCTAATTAAAAAAAAATGAAATAGGCGGAGCTTAGGGATTCAAGGAGATAATATGTACAGTAGGTCCACCCGAATAAGTGTGCAACATTTCAGGTCATTCGGAGTTAACGGTGCGACTTTGTAAATGTTTCCATAATGGAAATGTAGTAGTTTGGATTAATGTATTGTCAAAAATTGTACATTCTCCGTTAGCTTACGAGCTCCCCGTTCGAGCAAATGACTATTCCTTTGCAATGTAGCATCACATTGGATATGGGGGGCGGGGCTAATGGAAGCTAATTAGAAATATGTCCGTAATTCCATGAGGAATCTCTGTGCCAAAATTCGTAAGTTCTGAGAAACTATATGTGACTACCACACAATAGGGGGTTGTAGTGAGCAGTTGTTTTGAAACATTTTTTTTTTTTTTACATTTCGAAAAGGTCGTGGGCTGTGACGTGTGTCCCAAGTTTTGCGTCCGAAGCTCATTTTATGCTATCGCAATTTAAAAAAAAATGTATAGGCCACGCCCACATTCTGCATTTGTTGCGACACTTTAAATCTCAGTTCGTAGTCACCCCCAGAGTATGTGTAAAAAAAAAAAAAAAATATTCGTCCATCCGTTCTTCAGTTATAAATTGGTAGTGTTTTGGGCGCCCCCTATAGTCCAAAATAAAAATGGTGTGCCTATTCCCCAAGACAGACTGAAGCTATCCACCAAAATCTGTGATATATGGATACATTGTTGATGAGTTATGAGCATTTCTTTCTAAGCCCCGCCTTTTTGCGAGTACGTTTTGATTAATGGCGGCAATATTTATCGTCTGAACATACTCATTTTCTACGGTAATGTGTCTGACCCTCCACCGATGCTGTATACGAAGTTTGGTGTTGACAAACTAAGAATTGAAATTTAAGTGAATATTTCACTGTTTTGAACATTATGCTAATTAAAAAAAAATAAAAGTAGGCGGAGCTTAGGGGTCCAAGAGGATTATTTGTAGAACAGGTCCACCCGGATATGTGTGCAAAATTTCAGGTCATTCGGAGTTACGGTGCGAATTTGTAAATTTATTCCGAAATGGGATTTTGATAGGTGGCGCTAGTGAGCAGGTTGGAATATTTAACCCATTGACTCCAGAATATCAAATTTTTCACCGGTCCTGGTGTCCGTGAAAAATGATACAACTTTGTGAGCATCCTAAAGCCCTCAAAAACAGGATACAAAAATGGAATAATAATAATAAGAATTCGTGCAATAACAATAGGTTCCTTGCACTTCGTGCTAGGAAGCCGTTGGGTCCTAGCACTCCGTGCTCGGGCCCTAATAACTTGAATTTATATAGTGCCTTTCATAACCTCAAGGTCGCTTTACAAAGAAACATACAAGGACAAGACATAAAACATAAAAACATAAACATAAAACAGGGGGCAGAAATGGAAGTGTAAGTGGGGGGGAGAGTGAGTTATTGTTGGAAGGCGATGTTGAACAGATGAGTTTTAAGGGTTGATGTGAAGATGTTGAGAGAAGGGGCGTTGCGGATTTCTGCAGGGAGGGAGTTCCAGAGGGTGGGGGCAGCGACACTGAAGGCACGGTCCCCGAAGGTGCGGAGGCGTGAAGGTGGAATGGAGAGCAGGCCAGAGTCTGAGGATCGAAGGGTGCGGGACGGGATGTATGGGTGGAGGAGATCTGTGAGGTACTGAGGGGAGAGGGCATGGAGGAATTTGTAGGTGAGGAGGAGGAGTTTGTAAGTGATGCGGGACATGACCGGGAGCCAGTGGAGGTTGAAGAGAGTGGGTGTGATGTGCTGCCAGGGCTTGGTGCGTGTGAGAACCCTGGCAGCTGAGTTCTGTATATACTGGAGCCTGTTCAGGGTTTTGCTGGGAACCCCGGACTCCTGTCCGGGGTTATTTGTCTCAACAAATAATGGTTTAATTGTCATGAAATGTGATGCAAACATTATTTCCCTCACAAAATAAATAAAAAACACTCTGGTGAACCCCCTGACTTCTCTCAAGTACCATCTTTAATCCGAAATGTGGTCAAAACGTTCACAGAAGCTAGCATGGCTTTTAGAGTCTTATTTGCTTCAATTAATAAATGGTCCTCAAACTGAGACAAGGAGAGAAACTTCTATATATATAAAAGATAGATCTTTCCGTTGTGGATTCAAATTCATAAGTTGTTTGTGTGATCTTTCAGCTCCTGTTGCTCTGCTATACCGTGTTTTAGCATGTGTTTAACTGTGCCCAGTGTGTGTGAACCACAAGGCTCCATGACGCTTAACTTCATGCCAATTTATCACCAGTTTTGCCAGTGTACTATGGCAATGCCCCCCCTCCCTCCACCGCAACATGTGGTTCCAGTGATACTCTGTGTTGTGCAAGTAGTCAGTACAAGCTCAAGGATAATACCAGCATTTCTGAAAAATCCTCCCTTTTCGAGTTTGTCTAGTAAATTTAAGATCTCCGAGACGTGGCCACATCCAAGTCTGATATTATCTGGATTTAAAGGGCGAGTCATTCAACCATGAAGGCATCTAGCCATACAAAGAAATTGAAACAAACACAGTTATGTTTGCGGTGCCCACAAGTCTTCAACACCTAATCAAAATAAGGCTTGTTTGCTTTCCAAAACCCAACTGCTTAATAAACAACCAATTTGACTTTTTCCTAAATTTCTTCAGATTCAAGATCTTGTAAAGTGACATTTCAATCATTATTTTAATTGTTATTCCTGTTTCTAAGCTGAGACATTCAAAATATGTTTTTAAAAAGTGCTCAAGTTTTGCCATTGGAGTATTTAGGTAAACATTAAACTGGCGAAGCACATAGATGTTTGGTAGAGAGTGTTGATGATGTGGTCATACATGTATTTGTTACAAGGAATTCAGTAAAATAACGCAAGGATAACATTTCTATTTCTGTTAACGTACGTGCAAGATGAGTGACTACACTTTTGTTTTGTGTGTGTTGGTGTTATGCAGTGAGCAGGGCAGTTTTCCAGCACAGTGCTTGATTCAGTTAAGATGGCAGAGATATGGTTCACTCATGAAATACCATCTCCATCCCATCTGCATCACTGTCTACATGTTTGTGTGTGTGCCTTTGTGTGTGTGTGTTTGCATGTGTTTGTGTAAGAAAGTAAGAAGCAAAGACACCTACTGCCGCAGTAAAAGAAGTTAAGAGATTAGTATTGTTTCATGTAAATATCTCTTTTCTGTTAGCATACCTGTGGTTAGCATTAGCACCAGGTTTGATAGGACTCACATGTGTGTTTAGTGTGTGTTTAGGTGAGAACTGCTACAAGTATTTAGGACACACACAGCAGAGATGAGAAGCGACTACATATTTACTGAACTTGACTTCAGTGTGCACAGCAACTTCAACTGAAGAAATACATTTAGCAGGACTTCAGATATTTCCTTCACTACATACGCAGAGTATGACTTTATATATGTCATAAAACATCAAAGGGTGATTCCGTAAATAAAACTGTTGGCATCTTTAAAAAAACAAAACAGGAACAGAAAATGCTGTAATAAAAATAGTATGTTTTTTTCCACTGGAAAAGAAAAAAATAGTCATTTTTTTTCTTCTTTTTTTTTGGGAAACCCAAGTGAACTCATTGAAGACACGTGATGGTGGGTTCAGACACAAAACAAATTCTACAGTCATGTGGGAACAATTCCAAAGATTGTCATCGAAAAGGAGATCACAATGTAAACATTATTAACTCTTACTCTTACCAGTAACCTAACACACCTAGAGCCAGATAAGGCTAAGAGGTAGAAATGTGTTTTGAGCAATCCTCATGTCAGAGAGGCTTTACAGTCTAGTAGCAACAGTAAAAGCATATTTCCCCTTTTAGCCCAGACTGTTGAACAGCCAACTACCTCAGGTCAGGCAATCTGAAAGATGTGAAGGAGACTTAAAAGGGTTAAAGGATCTGAGATATATGGAGCGTCTAGCCCCTGAAGAGCCTTGAAAACAAACCGAAAGACTCTAAAATCAGTTCTCTGCACAAGAGGCCAACGAGGAGAGGCCAGCCCGGGGTGATGTAGTGTGTGTGCCAGCAGGAGGCCCAGCAGCAGCCAGGAAGGACTAAAACCTACAGGAGATTCAGTAGTCCAAGTGGCAGGAAATAACACAAATTACCAGAGTAGTTGCTGGGATGTTCCTCACATAGTTCTCCTGTTTTCTGCTGTTCTATGTGGATTCAGAATACTTTTTTTTGTATCCATCCTGGCTGAATTTGGATTTCATAGGTTGGTCCTTTTTAGACTGATATAAAATAAAATAATATATAGACAAGAAGATCAAGTCAAAGTGTGCACATACTTATATAAAAACAATACATTTGTAGAAATGTGTATTACAATATATGCAGTGGTGTATTAATATTAAGAATGATCTTTTTGCTCAAAATGTGCTGTAATATTGATTCCGTAATAATGCCTGTTGGTGTGAGTATTGCACAGTTGAGTAATAAACAAACTTAATGCAGATTTGCACAAATCAAATATTACTGAACTACATATCCAGCTTTTTTTAGGTATTAAGTAGCAATCTCCCCCGAGTTTTTTCCCAACAGCACTTTAGAAATTCTAAAACTACAACAATAATATCCTCTAATAAAAATGTTCCAGCATAAAGTTGAAAATGTTCCGCCTGCTACTCGTAAATGAATAGTAATTCCCTCAAATCCATTGAAAACTTCGGACGGTAGGCTATATACATGTAGCACCATCCCATGTAACTTACCGCATTGAGAACTTTTCTTTATGTAAAGCACTATGGGCAGGGCCCTGGGTATTATGTAAATCTTTTGGCGCGTTACCTGTATACACTGTTTTAATCCTTTGTCTTATAAATGAGTAAATCTAATTGGGAAAGGGTGGCATGAGGTTCCAGCTGGGGGGGGGGGGGCAAATGTTATCTACCCCCAAACACATTTCAACTTCAACTTCGTAAAATCAACTTATGTTGAACACAGTCCTTGCATGCAATAAAAACGTACAATTAGTTTTACGGTTTTTAATAGAAATATTCAACTTTCACACACACATATATATATATATATATACATTTGCACACAGTATAGTATACAAAGATTAAGCCAATTTAAGGCGGTGGTTATTATGCTGTCCAGCAAAGCGTTTAACAAAAATATCTAGGTCCAGTGCCTTTGCACGCTCACTCTCAATGCTGAGCACAGCTAAATGTGTCAACCGCTTACTTACCATTGTTGACCGCAGGTGAGTTTTAACAAGCTTCAAGGTTAAGAAGCTGCGCTCACACCCAGCACTACTACTCACTGGCAAAACAGCTGCAATCTTACATAAACGAAAAAGCTCAAACAGGACGTCCTTAAAAGGATCCAGGAACTTGACTAAGTCCATCAAAGTGGTGGGAGTCTCTTTTCCCTTTGCCCTTTTTCTTTCAAAAAGTTTTCTTGCCTGATTTAGTTCGTTCTTCAGATCTGGAAAACCTGAGCCATAAGCTTCTGCCAATAACAACACCATTTCTTCCTTCAAGAAGTTGCTGCTTGACGGATTTAGAGCCTGTATTCCCTCCATTATGTTACAGTTGGACTTTGAGAAACGTTTCTCCATCTCACCAATCATGGAGTCTATGATGGGAAGGAATATGTTTACCCTAAAGGCCTCTTTACAGTCAACTTGGGTTCTCTGTCCAAGTGTGGATGTGACTACACCATCATCTAGTCTGCTTGCTGTCTGTGTAGCTCTTTTCTGTTTGATCACTTTAGAAATATTGCAATTATCACATCAATTACTGTATTCCACAGCTCATTGAAGCTTTCCCCTTCATTGCGATATTCCTCAAAAGTCTGCCTGAGGGTTTGATCAGATCAATAGCCTTGCAAAGGTCTATTTTCGATGACTGGAGCATATCTGATAAGAACTTTGTGTCACCTAGGACCTTTCTGAACACTGTAATTAGAGCAATGAACTTAATCTCAATTTGACAAAGTAGCCCGTGTGCCTCTACAGCCCTGTTAGGATTGGGCTCATCTGAGATTTCTTCCAATACTCTTATTACTGCAGTCAACCTATCCATGAGGTTTGGACAAGCAATGTAGCGGCAAGCCCGTCTGGTGTCGCTAAGTCTCTGTAGTTCCCGTGGTGGGCCACTGAACATTTCTTTCTGGACTTCAAGCCATCTTTGGTGGACATATGAGCTTGACATGAACACATACAGCTTTTCCAACAACGAGAAAAAACCTCCAGCATTGCAGTGGATATATAATGCATACTTGGCTACTTGCTTCACTCTAGCTTGGACTCCAGAACATTTTCCACTCATCACTGCAGCGCCATCGTATCCTTGACCCACTAGATTCTCTCTCTATTCCAGCCCATATTTCTCAAAGCAGGAAATTATTTTATTGGTTAAACTACCTGCATCTAAGTGTTCTGCTTCCTGGTACTCAAGGAAGCCTTCCTATACCACACCATCATAATAGTACCTTACCACAAGGGACATCTGCTCCTTTTTGCTGGCATCTTTTGTCTCATCAGCCATAACGGAAAAATGCTCAATGGCTTTAACTTCATTTATAATTCCCTCCTGCACATTCCTGCCAAACATTCTAATATCTCATTTTGAATATGTTTACTTGTGTACTTTGCATTTCTGGGCCCCTGTGACAATCTTTTTTTAATAAATGGATCATGGTCACTCAAATTCAATATCTCAAGGAAATTTCCTCTGTTTTCTGATGTTTCAGTTTCATCATGTCCATTTGCATATTCTGAGTAGCTGTGAGCAGCAAAACTTCAGCCAAGGTTTTGATGTATTTTTGATTTTCCACTACTTGGTTTTGATTTTCAGCTCCCATCATTCCCAGGACAGATGTGTTTGTTTCAGCCATTCTTTTGTGTTCACCCCATGAGATCATTGCATTATATGTGTCTCTGACTTAGCATGTACATTAAACCCACTATCCCTAAAAGTGCCTTTTCCAATTGGAATATCCACTGTCAGATGCATAAACAGTCTTAGAGGCATTTGTAGGGACAAAATGTCTGCATGCAAAGCAATATGCTGCATCCTTAGATTGGGAATATTCCAGCCAGGTATGCTCTTTACACCACTCACTGTGGAACGATCTTCTTGCCCCTCCTTGTAGGGTTTTCGGAAAGGCTGAAAGATGTGGCTGCATTGGTCCATCGGTTTTATATTTTGATACATCTAAATTGAGAGAAAATAAGCAATTAGGGCCATTCATTTACTACTGTATCAGTACTTACTAAACAATTCAACTGTCCTATACTCAAATCCATTCGCCCACTCACAGCCTAGTGTGAGGGACCTTGCATTAACTTCAACATACTATAGTGTGCCTAGACCATGCACAATTCTGAACATGTAGGCTACAGTATGAACTCAATAGGCTACCACAGGCTATACACTAGCCAATATCTGAGAACATGAAAGCCATGTTGTTATATAGAAATCTGTTAACAGTGAACTAACATACTGTACCATGTGGTCCAGCTGGACTTTTAGTACTGATCTGAGTGCCACTGCTCCTGTCTGTCTATCCAGCACTGTTCTGCTCTCCCCCTCTTTCTGGGTCTCTTTCTTCTCTCTGAGTGGCTCTGTCTCTGGTTTTTTGTTCTTCACACTCATCACTAAGTTCTTCTTCATTGCTCATTCCTCCCTTACTCTTGCTTTTCTCTTCTCTTCCTTGACTGTTCTCCTGTCCCTTGCTCTGCTCTTCTTCACCTTTGTCTGGCTCTCCTGCCTTTGCCTGGCTCTGCTCTTCTTCACCTTTGTCTGGCTCTCCTCCTGCCTTTGCCTGGCTCTGCTCTTCTTCACCTTTGTCTGACTCTCCTCCTGCCTTTGCCTGGCTCTGCTCTTCACCTTTGTCTGACTCCCCTCCTGTCTTTGTTTTTTTTGGTTGAAGAAAGCTGGCTATGCCACCACTTTTCTCCTTCCTTTTCATTTTTGCATCTGCTACTTGGACCTACAATAGAAGATGAGGGGGGGGGGGGGGGGGTTAAATCTCACGATAAATACATTTTTGAAGCTTGTAAAGGGAAGAAGACAGGCACCTCAACTCGCAGCGCCGCTCCCCCTCCCTCCCGTTGAAATTATGAAGTAAAGGCGTATAGTAATCATAGATAAAACTACAGGGTCCGTTACAGTTTGTTTTCATCTGATTTCAAATAAACAAAGTCTTGGCTTTCAGAATATGAAACTTGTTTCGGCAAATTCAGATGATAAATACAACTTTGAAGCTTGTAAAGGCATAACTACAAGTGGAGAACGGAGTAATTTAAAGTCACAGCAGGCATAACAACAGCCGGTGTTTCTTGTAAGTGTTTCCCCGGGAAACAAACACAATACATACAAACGCAAAAATACAATACACACACACATACACTCGCGAGCTTCCCCCAGACCAGTAATACAAACGAAAATATGTTTCCTGCTTACTATTTTGGTCATTTATTAGCCGCTAATAATCAATCAGATCGATGGATTCCAGAGAAGAGGAAACTTTGAAGGCCTTTTTCTCAAAATGATGACTCGGGGACAGTCATTATATAATGTGACATATTTTGCTTAATATTTTGAGTATAACAACAATCCTGATATCATTAGAAAGCTAGGAATCTCCTCTTTCCAACAGTGTATATAACTCAAAATGTGTCTTCGGGTCAATGCGACTGATTTCAATAGAGCAAGTCACATATATGCAAATTATAGCTTACCCAACTGTCACTCCGACCGACTCCGTGGACTTTTTCTAGTAGGGTGCAACAGCGCTAGTAGACGCCAATGAGCGAGACGACGAACCTGACACGATTTTCCCATGGCGGGTGCAACCATTTGTTTTCTTTGGGGGGGGGGGGTTAATTCTAAACTGTTGAGTAAAACGAACTATGGAGAAATGTCACCAACATTTAAAAAAAATGTATTAATAAATTCATTGCCTACATTTAGGGTGGCAACTAGGGTGGCAAGGCATTTTTCTGAAGTGGCAGCTGCCACCCCGTGCCACCCCGTAGAACCGCCACTGCTTCTAATAGACTCACATGTCACAAGTGCATATCATCAGTTACCTGAATTCACAACATAATGTGGTTTCACTCTCCACACACACACACACACACACACACACACACACACACTGTTAGGAAAAATATCACTCGTCACCGGCTTGATCTTCGATATCAGGATACATGTATTTATTATCCTTGCAAGAATGGAAGTAGTCATCACACACATAGGTTGCATGGGACAAAATAGTTCCCTGAATAGTGTCCTTGACATGCTTATATACAAGAGAGTGTTACAGTCACAAGATGGAGGAGTACCGGTTCAAGCGCAGCTTCCTGAATGCCGGCTTCATAACAAAACACGTAGCCTAGCTTTGTATCAAACATATATAGACCTATAATATATAATCATTCTGACCTCAGAAAACGATATCGTTTTAATTTCATGATGAGGGCGTAATGCGGAGGGATTTTTGCCGATGCTCATATTTTCAGTGTTTCCGTTTCCTCTGTAGTATTTATTGGGTTGTTATATTCAGATATGAATAATAAAACTAGAACTAAATGTTCCGTGTGTGTCCTCGCTAGGGTTGGGTACCAAAATCCGGTTCCAACATTTCGATTCCATCGGTATCGTTTAGAAATGTTAGTTTCGGTTCTGCTTATCGATTCCTAAGGAAATGCATCTCGCCGCAGTCTGTACTGTTAGACGGGGGGGGGGAACTCGGTAAGAACAAATAACAATTGTCCGGTACCGCGATTCATAAGAGTTGTGAGGACTGCAGCTCGCTCTCTCTATGCTCCAGATCAGCTGATCGCTGCGCGGTGCAGCTCTAGAGGGGTCTGCCTGCAGGCCTCCACTCTCAGGACTAGGGATTGGTATCGAGAACCGGTACTAAGTCAATACCGGTACCTGATTGGACGGTAGCGGTACCGTTAAGCCGCTGGACAAACGGTGCTGCTATCGGTATATGTGTTACGTCTACTTCCTTAGTTTAACTTTAAACCATTCTGGTTGGTTGGGAACCCTCATCCCGTGTGATGTATCCGGTTTGAGACCCCTCTGATTGGCCACTGTAAATGCCACTCCTCATCTCTCTCAACAGCGCTCTTATTATTGTTGTGAGACTCCCGCAGGCATGGTGGACAGAGCGAAGCGATCGAAGGTCTAACCTGGCTGCGAGCCTTCGCTCAGGTCACATTTACACACGGCGCGGCTGAAGCCCGTGAAAACGGCATCTATAGTTGCCGAGTGCCGACAGTTTAGTATTTTTAAAATACCGTTACATTTGTCCCGCAAATCGTATCAGGTTGCGCGGAGGGGAAGCTTTTAGCGTGCTACTGCTAGCACTATTAGCACTAGCAGTATCGCTAGCAGCCACATTTTTTAGGCTGTCAAATACGCTGCACCGTTTTAGATTCAATGAGTGTCTCGTTTGCAAATGCTTCATTAAGTTGCTTGTGTTACCCCCTTTACAAGCAACTAATTGAGTACATAGATTGCACCTTGCACTATCGCCACTACATTTTTTAAAGTGCACCCAGACCTTCGATCGCTTCGCTCTGTCCGCCATGCCTGCGGGCAGGGGCGTAGCTGGAAATTCTGGGCCCCATGAAAGAATCTATTTGTGGGCCCCCAATCCATGCGAGTGCCATTTATTTATTGATGAAAACGCATAATATGGTTTTTACCTATACATTCGGATCAGCAGTTCAGCACCTGAACTGTTGGTGGGGTAGCCTAGTAAAGGATGTCGCATTGCGTTCATCTTCAATGAATGGACCAATGCAATAGTCTACCAAAGAACCTTGAGTCGCACTAGCTAGGCATATTTTCCCCTATTCTTGTGACAATGTTTTCTGATACTCAACATACAAAAGCTGTTACTTGTCCTGTCTCTCTGTAATCCCATCGCCAACACAAATAGTCTACTCAAGCACACTATTAGGTTGACAGACACTTACATTTTGATGTGCTCTGCTGGATACTTATTCACTGGGCTCATCTACACTCATCTAATTTTTGATAGCAACAGGTAGCTAACGTCAGCCACAAAATGTTGGCCAAGCTGTTATGGGCTTCAAAACAAGTTCTGTGAATAAATACCTTTCTTGTGAAAATACTTGGTGACTAGCTGTCGACCTCTTTTATTATTTTCCTCTTGCTGACGTTTTTTCTTTCGTTTCTGAGCTCCTGATTCATGAGCTGTAGAGGACATTTTCCTGTCAGTCTGTTCAAGCTGCAAGCTGCTGGTGCGCTGCTGTGCCGCCTAGTTATAGTTGAAAGTGGGGGTGCAAGATTAGTAACTGGCAGGCAAGGGGTGGTTTGGAGTGGGTCAGGCACGACCACCTCCATGGCAGAATTTTTTTAATTTAATGAACACCTGTACGTGCAATTTCCTGCAATATAGAGCACAGAACTGTCTCAAAATCCTATGGGATCCTAAAGGATTCCTATAGGGTTCCAAAAACGTATAGAGATTCCTATAGCATTTTTTGACTAGGGATGTTATCCTACACTTTAAGCTGTCTGATATCCCATTACCTGTAACTCTTGGGTCTCTTTCTCACTTCCTCTGCCTCCTCCCTGAGTCTGCACAGTCACCACATCATTCTACATTAAGGAGAGCAATACACTTATGAGTACACTGAACTGGTTTGAATACACAATCTTTATGCTACTCTGTAAAGAAAGGGAGAGAGGGGGGAATATATTATCCAAGTATTTGTGTCTTAATTTGTTATGTTATCCTACACTTTAAGCTGACTGATATTTCCATTACCTGTAACTCTTGTGTCTCTTTCTCTCCTTCTCTGCCTCCTCCCTGAGTCTGCACTGTCACCACCACATCATTCTACACAGGAGAGCAATACACGTATGAATACACTGAACTGGGTTGAATACATGATTTTTTCTTTTTTCTGCCATGTTCTACCTGGTTGGCTGGCTACACACACACACACACAGTGTGCAGGTTAGTTACAGTAGGAGATGGGCTTCTATCATATTATCTTCTATCATTCTATAATTCATTCTTCTTTTATTTTCATTTCAGGTAGTTGTACCTTAAGAGAATTGAAGGCTGGCATCTGTAAATGCAGATAGATATAAGTACTTTATTCTTATTTTATTATCATTATCATTTTCTTTCCAATGAAATGAAATCAGAAAATAAGTGGTATATGATGGAAAATATGAAAGTCAATGCTTGAAGGAAAATGGACTTCGGAAATCAGTTTTTTATTTTTTATTTACTGTTCTGTAAAAGTCTTGTCGAATGTAATGTTTTATGTTTTGTGTGGACCCCAGGAAGACTTTGTTGTCATGCAACAGCTAATGGGGATCCTAATAAACTCAAACTCTAATGGGCTTCGATCTACCAGGTAGCTAGCTAGTCAAACACACACACTGGTTGATGTTACTAGCTAGCTAGCAAACGTCAGCTAACCGCTAGCTAACATAAAGAGTGACCTGTAATTCAATGCAGCGAAAATGAAGAGAAGGTGATGATTATAAATGTGTTTTATTGTATTGAGTGGTAGAAGTAAAGACATGTCTAACATATTCTTTGTTTGAACAACTTACTGAAAAGGTCTGCCACCAATGACAGACTGGTCGCGGTGATTTACACTCAGCCTACCTGCATCAGGACTGCTGTGGGTGGGAGGCAGTTGATCAAACCATTGTGAGCGAAATGCGGGGGGGGTCACAATCTTTGGAAACTTAAAAACTCGCTATTAAGTGTCTATAATCAGCACAAGTTCTTTCATTGCGTATTATTAATTCGATTGAAATTACATACTTATGTTTACAGTGATATATTGGGGGGGACATATCATATTTTTCATATGATCAAAAAGTGGGGGCAAAAGCACACGTTTGCTCCCCCAAGGTCAATTGTGGGGATGCACCTGCTCCGCTTGCTCCATTGCTCCATTGCTCAGGCGCCCATACCATGCAATGAATGAAGGGAGGGGTGCTCATTCTGTCAAACAGAGTAACAAGCACCTGTTTGTTTCTTTTGTGACGTTTTTTTTTAATACAGGCAATTATACTTTTGAGTCATCTACATTAACTTACTTTAGGATAATAATAAAACCATATTAATAAAAAGATAATAATAGTGTTCTCTGGGCCCCCCCCCCCCAGTGCTGGGCCCTTGGAATCATCCTAACCTCCCCCCCCCCCAGCTACCCCCCTGCCTGCGGGAGTCTCACAACAATAATAAGAGCGCTGTTGAGAGAGATGAGGAGTGGCATTTACAGTGGCCAATCAGAGGGGTCTCAAACCGGATACATCACACGGGATGAGGGTTCCCAACCAACCAGAATGGTTTAAAGTTAAACTAAGGAAGTAGACGTAACACATATACCGATAGCAGCACCGTTTGTCAAGCGGCTTAACGGCATACCGATACCGTCCAATCAGGTACCAGTTTTGACTTAGTACCGGTTCTCGATACCCATCCCTATCTATCAATATGAGTTGTGTGGTGTTACTCATCCTGTCTACATGATATCATCATGCCATCAGCGGAAGAAGACTCTTTGCTGCCGTCACGCTTCACATTCTAACAGCAGACAGATCTTGGTAATTGGCCTCTCCAGCACACTGGTCTGTGTTTTAACTTTGACAGCTCGAACCAGTCCTTTAGTGTCTGCCATAGCTTCTAGCACTCTTCCCAGGATCCAAGAGCTACGGGGAGCAGTAGGGTCGACTACCATTACTACATCTCCAAGTTTAAAGCTTCTCTTCTCCTTGCACCATTTCTGTCTTTCTTGCATGAGGCGTAAGTATTCCCGGCACCAGCGTTTCCATGGCTCCTGGCGGAATCTGGTTAGTACTCCTAAAAGGCTGTTAGTGAGATCAGGACCCTTCAGCAGTTCTGAGTTTAAGGATGTGCCTTTGAATGATGCTCCACAGTCAAAAAACACTCTGGGTTTTCTTTTCTTGGGGTGGTAGACCTCATGATGAGGTATATACCAGACTTTACCCTCCTTTTGCTTCAGCTGCCCCTGTGGCACTTCTTCAGCATAACCTTTGTCAATTACATCACTGAGAAATCTGGTATATTCCTCATGAAATTATGCATTCCTACGAAGCTTTCTTTGCAGGCTGGAGAGACGTTGCTCAGCAAGGTGGCAATTATCTGGCATTGAAACATCATTCCTCCTCAAAGTTAATCTTAGACTGTAGTGTCCATCCACAATGTTTGATGAGTCTTTTGCTATTTGCATGAATTGCTTGTCCTCTGCTGACATTTCTTTTGTGTCTTGATAGGCCTTTTCACTGAAGTCTGTGTTTTATTGTGTGATCAGTAACTCCTGTAAATTGACCAAAGAAATTCTGTTCACGGAGACGGTATTGCTGTCCTTTGCGATTCCTCTTCTCAGCGGGCCATTGACCACCCATCCCAGTAAAGTCCTGCATGCGTATGGGCCTTCTCCTTGGCTATTAATAATTTCTAGCGGTTCCATAACTTTGGGTGCATTGGTACCAATCAACATGCCGATTTCTGCATCAATGGTAGGGAGTTTGATTTGACTGAGGTATGGCCACTTTGATATATCCTTTTGATTGGGAATGTTATGTTTGGTGACAGGCATGATTTTCTGGGAGAGGGATGAACCTGTTGCCATGTAGCTCACTCACTTCCAGTCCTGTGACGATATGACTGCTCACAGTCTTTTCTTGGCCCATGGTGCGAAGAAGGATTTTTGTTTCCTTTCCTGACATGTTGAGCTGGTTCATGAGCTTGCTTGTGCAGAATGAAGCTGTACTTCCAGGGTCAAGGAATGCATACGTTTGAATAATTTGATTTCCTCTGTTAGATTTTACTTTAACAGGCACAATAGATAGCACACACTCCTCTTCCACTTTACCAGCCCCAATATGCCCACATGCTTTTAGAATAGCCTTCTCTCCGGTCCTTGAGGTTTCAGAGCTTTCACCTGTTTCCAATTTTCTTTCCTTTTCTTTTCCTATATGGAGCACAGTAGGGTGAGATTGGTTGCACACTTTACATGTTAAGCGGTTATTGCAGTTTTTGCTCATGTGACCTGGTACAAGACAACCAAAGCAGATTCCTCTTTCCTTTATGAAGCTTATCTTTTCTTTGTGCATTTTCTTTTTCAATCAATCAATCAATGTTTATTTATATAGCCCAATATCACAAATGTTACATTTGTCTCAGTGGACTTCACAGTTTGTACAGAATATCAGTATGACAATACGACACCCTCTGTCCTTAGACCCTCACATCGTACAAAGAAAAACTTCCAGAAAAAGGAAAAACCCCACAGTTTAAAGGGGAAAAAAATGGGAGAAACCTCAGGGAGAGCAACAGAGGAGGGATCCCTCTCCCAGGACGGACATACGTGCAATAGATGCCGTGTGTAAATTGAAAAGATAATACATTTACAACATAGGTAGTCCAAATGTTTGGAAATGCGTGTGTCTATAATAAGAAGATGAATCCCGAGGATATCCATCCAGGACTTATGATCCAGGACCACAGCAACAGGCACAGCCACGACTCAAGATCCAGGGCTCGCGATCCAGGACTCAGGACCACAGCAACAGGATCAGCCACGACTCAGGGTCCCGGCGTAGATAGACACCAAAAAGAAATTTGGGGAAGCTGGGTTATTCGGAACATGAGAGTACACAGGTACAGACAGAGAGAAGGAAGAAGTAAAGTAAAGTGTCCCCCGACAAACTAAGCCTATAGCAGCTAAACTAGGGGCTGAATCTAATCAGCCCTAACTATAAGCTTTATCAAAAAGGAAGGTCTTAAGCGCACTCTTAAAAACGGATAGGGTGTCTGCCGCCCGAACACAAACTGGAAGCTGATTCCACAAATGTGGAGCTTGATAAGAAAAGGCTCTGGCTCCCATTGTACTTTTAGAGACTCTAGGAACAACCAACAACCCTGCATTCTTGGAACGCAATGCCCTAGTAGGACAGTAGGGTATAATGAGTTCTTTAAGGTAAGATGGCGCCTGCCCATTAAGGGCTTTGTAGGCGAGAAGAAGAATTTTAAATTCTATCCTATGTTCTATAGGGAGCCAGTGTAAGGCAGCCAGAACAGGAGTAATGTGGTCCCTTTTCCTAACTCTGGTTAGTACACGTGCTGCAGCATTTTGAATCAGCTGAAGCGACTTAACTGACTTCTTGGTACACCCTGATAATAGAGAGTTACAATAATCTAGCCTTGAAGTAACAAATGCATGGACTAGTTTCTCTGCATCGTTTTGAGGCAAGATATGCCTGATTTTTGCAATGTTACGTAGATGGAAGTAGGCGGTCCTTGAAATAGATTTTATGTGGGCGTTAAAGGATAAATCCTGATCAAATATAACACCAAGATTCCTTACAGTCTCACTGGAGGCCAAATTAATGCCATCCATAGTTAGTATATCTTTAGATAATTTGTTTCGTAGATTCTTTGGGCCGAGTACAATAACTTCAGTTTTGGCCGTGTTTAACATCAAAAAGTTTAAAGTCATCCACGTTTTTAAGTCCTTAAGGCAGTCTTGAATTTTATTTAGATGATTAATTTCATCAGGCTTGATTGATAAATATAGTTGAGTATCATCCGCATAACAATGAAACTGTACAGAATGATTCCTTATAATATTGCCTAACGGAAGCATATATAATGTGAACAAAATAGGTCCAAGCACTGAGCCCTGTGGCACTCCATGGCTAACTTTGGTTTGCATGGAAGATTTATCGTTGACACATACAAACTGAGAGCGTTCAGATAGATAGGACCTAAACCAGCCTAAAGCAGTTCCCTTTATGCCAACTAAGTGCTCTAGTCTTTGCAATAGGATATCATGGTCGATAGTATCAAATGCAGCACTGAGATCGAGTAAGACAAGAATAGAGACAAGTCCTTTGTCTGAGGCTATTAGAAGGTCATTTGTGACTTTAACCAGAGCTGTCTCTGTGCTATGATGTGTTCTAAAGCCAGACTGAAAATCTTCAAATAAATCATTGTTTTTTAAGTAATCACACAACTGTTTTGCGACCGCTTTCTCAAGAATTTTTGAGAGGAACGGAAGATTAGAAATAGGTTTATAGTTGGCTAAAACCTCTGGATCGAGGTTGTGCTTTTTAAGAAGCGGTTTTATCACTGCTACTTTGAATGATTGTGGAACATAGCCTGATAATAAAGACATATTCATAATATTTAATAAACAAGTGGTAATTAATGGAAAAACTTCCTTTAACAGCTTAGTTGGAATCGGTCAAGATACACGTTGATGGTTTAGAAGAAAGAATAATTGAATTCAATTGTTCGAGGTTTATGGCTGAAAAGCATTCTAATTTACTATCTAGTGTAATATTAGAACTTGTGTTTCCGGGAGCTGTTGACAACACTATACTGGTCAAAGGTAAGAGGTAGGGGTGTAACAGTTCACAGAATTCACGGTCCGGTATGTACCTCGGTTTGGAGGTCACGGTTCGATACAGGTTCGGTACAACAAGAAAAAGCAAAAAAAAGTCCCAAATGTATAATTCCAGGTTTGTTTTTTATTTATTTTGAACAGTAGTGCAAGTTTCAGTTTAAAAATAAGGAACTTTAACATTTTGAATTGGCAAATCTGGGTGATGCCTTCTGATAAGATTTAGCATGTTTGGCGTGTGTGGTCCACAGGGAACCCGAAATGTACCCACACAGCTGATTTAAAAGAAGCAGGTGGGTTCTAGCTCCTGTGTGTTATCTGAACTCGCAATACTAACTTTTCTTCTTCTTGTATTTTGTTCGTTTTGTTGTGTTTTCTTCTTCTTCTTCATTGGTTTTTTAAGGGCGGCTGGCAAACAGCTTTTAGGCGCAATACCGCCCCCTGGATTATATATAGTGTAGTGGATACTGCCCTGAGTGACAGACTTTTTTCCCACTCGTAAAAAAAAGGCGTATTCGTCGTGTGACTGCATGCACCGAACCGTGACGTCCGAACCGAACGGGACAAATACGGATACCGTTACACCCCTAGTAAGAAGAGGTCATTAATTTTGTTTCTAAGAGTAACAATTTTATCATTAAAAAAGCACATACAATCATTACTACTGAGTGCTATGGGAATAGAAGGCTCAATAGAGCTGTGGCTCTCTGTCAGCCTGGCTACAGTGCTGAAAAGAAATCTTGCATTATTCTTATTCTCATCTATTAATGAAGAGTAGTAAGCTGCTCTCGCTTTACGCAGTGCTTTCTTATATTCATTGAGAGTAATATGCCAAATTAAACGAGATTCTTCAAGTTTAGTTGAACGCCATATCCTTTCAAGTTGTCTCGACTTTTGCTTTATTTTGCGGGTTTCGGCATTATGCCATGGAGCTAATCTATGTTGTTTTATTTTCTTCTTTTTCATAGGAGCAACAGAGTCTAATTTTATTCGCAGCGCATCTGTAGCACTATCAACAACATGATACATTTGGGGTGGTGTACATTTTGTATAAGTTTCCTCCCTTACATGCAGACATGCTATCGAGTTAAGTATTGATGGAATCTCTTCCTTAAATGTGGCTATAGCACTAACAGATAGGTTTCTGCTGCAGGAGCTTTTGACTAATGTTTTGTAGTCTAGTAAAAGTACTTCAAAAGTTACTAAGAAATGGTCGGATAAAGCAGGATTATGCGGTTCGACTAATAGTTGCTCAATTTCAATACCATAAGTCAGAACAAGGTCGAGAGTGTGATTATAACAGTGGGTTGGTTTATTTACACTCTGACGGAAACCAACAGAATCTAATATAGAGTTAAATGCAACAGTAAGGCTATTTTTATCATCGTCAACATGAATATTAAAGTCACCTACGATAATTACTTTATCTGTTTTAAGTACCAAAGTTGATAAAAACTCAGAGAATTCTGATAAGAATTCTGAATAAGGACCTGGTGCACAGTACACTGTAACAAATAAGATTGGCTGCAAAGTTTTCCAGGTCGGATGCGTAAGACTAAAAATAATACTTTCAAAGGAGGTATAATTTAATTTTGGTTTAGTATTGATAAGTAAACTTGAGTCAAAGATTGCTGCAACTCCACCTCCTCGGCCTGTGCCTCGAGCAATATGAGTATTGATATGGCTGGGTGGAGTGGCCTCATTTATGCTGACATATTCTTCATGTCTCAACCAAGTTTCAGTGAGACAGCATATATCAATATTATAATCTGATATTAAATCATTTACCAATATTGCTTTAGATGCTAGAGATCTTATGTTTAAGAGACCACATTTAATCTTCCTGTTTTGTTGCACTGTAGTAGTTGTTACATTTACTTTTATTAGGTTATTATGTATGACACCTCTATTAGGTTTTACTTTAAATTGTCCTTGGGCAGACACACACACCGTTAATATTGGGTATTTTATTGGGTTCGGGATTCCTATGGATGACTCCTGGCCTCAACTCCAGTTTGTCATGGATTAAGTCCACAAAGCCCTGAAATGTTTGCCGAAATGAGATGTGCACCTTCCAAAGTAGGATGAATGCCGTCTCTCTTAATCAGACCAGGTTTTCCCCAGAAGGCTGTCCAATTATTTACGAAGCCCACATCGTTTGCTGGGCACCACCAAGACAACCAGCGCTGAAATGATGACATGCGGCTATACATATCGTCATTGATCAGATTGGGGAGGGGACCAGAGAAAATTACGGTGTCAGACATTGTTTTAGCATATCTACACACCGACGCCACATTAACTTTGGTGCATTCTGATTGGCGTAAACGAACATCATTACCACCAACGTGAATAATAATCCTATTTACGTTTATTTTTAGCCAGCAGTTTAAGATGCGCCTCAACGTCGCCCGCTCTGGCCCCCAGAATGCATGTGACTGTGGAGGCTTTGGTCTCTAAATTCACGTATCTCATAATAGAGCTACCAATAACCAGAGTTTTTGAGTGGGAAACATGCATCCATTGTATGTCCACCTGAACAGAACAAACAGGAAGCTTGGGAGGTGCTGCTGTGAGGCTGGGGAGATGTGGACTGGCAGTCAATGTTTGTAATACTGGTGGCAAAGCTGCTGCTAGTGGATGTTGGCCTCTTGTTAATACTTGCTTTGAAGCCCAGTTTTGATGTGTTGACAGTTTGGTCCTGTATACAGCCAAAGACAGGGTCTGTTAATATCTTTACATGATGCTCAATGAACTTGACAAGGTCGCTGAATTTGACCTTGCTGTGCCGTCTTTCCATTAGCCTGTAGACTTCTGATCGCCACCTCTCTCTGAGTTTGTATGGTAACTTTGTAATCAAGGATTTAAGATTTGAAGAAAGATCCAATTCCTCCATGTAGATGATTTCCTCCATTGCATTACAGCATCCTCTTAAGTACAATGCAAAGGCCTGTAAAGCCTTGGGGTTCTCAGGTTTAATTTGAGACCATGATAGGGCTTTTTCAATATATGCGTTAGCAATTTTAAACTCATTGCCATAGTGTTCTTGAAGGAGTTCTTTAGCCTTTTGGTATCCCCTTTCTGGATCCATGTATTGGCAGGTTCTGACCAGTTCACGACACTGCCCCCTGGTGTACTGTTCCAAATAGTACAGCCGGTCTTTACCACAGACAGTCTTAGCTTCAATGGCATGCTCAAAGGCCCTTAGAAAGGATCGGAATTCAACTGGATCTCCTTCAAAGACCTTTATGTACTTTTGGGGTAACAAGGAATGGTGTTGTTGCAGAACTAGAGAGGCAGTCATGTCATTCTGTTTTTGTAATATGCTGTACAGAGTAGTGTCTCTTATGGAGTTTTCTTGAGTTGTTGGGTCACCTTTTCCATGTGATTGTGTTGGTTTCAAAGTGGGACTTTGTGATGCCTTTGACTTCTCTCGAGCAGGATCTTGCAGTGAGTATCCAGGCTGTAGTCGTCCTTCCTTTGGTCGCACACCTTGTATATCCACTCTTTTATCCTTTGTGTAATCCTCTTCCTTTGCAGAGATTACATCCTTTTTTTTAATTTGTTCATAATATTCGTTCATTCCATCCATTGTTGGCTGTTTGCCTTGGGTTTCCAGAATGTTGAATACAGAGATTTTAGCAGCAGTAGCTTCTAACTGGGATTGCAGCTCCAAAGTTTCCTTTTTTTTTTCCTTAGTTGCTCCCTTCTTCTATTTAGCTCCTGCTCCTCCTCCTCCAAAGCATGCCTGGTCCTTAATGACGTTAGTTTTGCCATTAGCGCAGCCTTCTCTGCTTCTGCACAGATGCGAGCAGATGAACTTGATGAACGTTCACTTCTTTGAGATCTTTTGGAGACTCCAGACGCACTTTCCCAAAGAGAATCCTCCTTTCCTGATGCACACTCAGACAGCCATCTTGTCACAAAAATAAGAAACTTTTCAATACTAGTCACTCTCGATTGAAACCAAGCTTCACTGTCACGTTTTTCTTCTTCCTTGTTTAAAAGTATGTGATATGACAAGTGTGAGTCTTTAAAACTTTCCGTCAAAGCATTATATTTGACCATATTCTCCTGCACTTCCTCTGCATTCATGCGGTCCTCCGTTAACTCCTTATTAATGTTTCTTCTGCGCGTAAGATGTCCCAATCTGGCTTGTCTGGATAAACGCAAGCTTGTAACATCATCCCCCTCCATTTGGGTTCCAGTTGGACTCAGATTTGCCACAGCTGCTCCAATCAGTTCATTTTCATTCATTTTGCTGATTATTTTTCACTTTTATATCAGCATTTATGAATCGGAACATTTTAGAAAGTTATTTTCAAATAGTTCAATGCTGTAGTGTGTCTGCTTGTGCCGTTCATTAATTATATTACACAGCGGGCATCCAAACCAAACAATTCAGTTTCAATGTCCATCAAAGTCACTCCAATAGTGCTCCTTAATTAAGATATGTGTCTTCCTTAACGGAATAGTTCAAATCCATCCAGTTTTTCCCACTATTTGTACACTTTTGAGACTTCTGAACTTTATTTACCCCTGTGGCGTTTCCTGGTTCGCGCCGTCTCCATTGTTCCTTTGTCTGGATACCGCTGCTCCTTCACAAACTTTTCCTCCGGTTTTTCATCCAAAAGCAGGTTTTTAGACCGTAGTAGTGACCACGATATCCATTTGTTTTTTGTCCTTTGTTTGTGATTCACTCGTGGGGCTGACCGAGGAATAGATGCTTGTAGTTTGAGAGAAAAAATATAGAAATGTCCAGATGCGATTGAAAAGTAAGATAGTTTATTCCAAAAAAGGCAAAAATAAATAAACGTTTTTAAACAAACTATTTCTCATATAAACTGATACTTCAATGTTAAAGGCACAAGAACCAAGCTGTGACGCTCCCAACCAGCAAGGTCTAAAAACTGTTTGCTTCAGTCAGTCACACCAGCAGCACCTCTCCTTTTATGCCGCAGCACCTGGACCTGCAGGAGTAACGCACTCAAATTAAATAAATAATAATATACACCACAGAATCTCAGGCTATGTACTCTAAAAATATCAAATAATATAAACTAAGGAAATGGCTCCTACACAAATATTTTCAAGGCACTCCTTTATAATTATTGGGATAAACAGGTTTGAAATCATTTCAATGTATACTATAGGACAGTAAACCAAAGATATCGTTTAAAACTGGAGAGATAAAAAAATATGCATAAATAAATGTTAACTAGTAAAATAAGAAACAACAAAAATAAAATAGGCCTAAGTAACATTTATGTTATTGGCTATGGTAGGTTATTGGTTATGTTCAAATACTTATTTGATTATTAAAATGTAAACCGATCTTTTTCATATGGGTGTTTTAGAGTTGTACCCCTAGATCTAGTCTCTAGTAATTTTGTGCTCAAAGTGCACCAGATTGAAGCATTTTACTTTAAAATGTTCAAAAAAATCTGCTAAAATCTCACCTACAGTAGGGCATCAAATTGGCTAGAACCGGCCCTGTCCACACAGCATACACAGCGATTACGCAGTCCTTAACGAGAAAACTAGTTGCTAAAACAAAACACGGGAGTGTACCTTGTTAGCTAATGTTAGCTAGATGACATTAACGTTACACATTACACTTGTTTAACACTCACCGAAACCTTGTACAGCCGGTGCATGCTGGCTCTTACGGAACCGACTAACTCCCCTTTTGTGTATTTGCAGCTCTCAACATGCCCAGACGTGTAATGATTTTCACCTTGTTGACGTATATTGTGCGAGACCAGAGATGTAGTTCATTGAGCGGTTTCACACAAAAATAAGTGTTACTTCACAGTTTTACGACAAACTTTTTTTTTCTTGACTTGCAAAATTATCTTTTAAATTGACAAACATCATAGGCCGTATGTGTAATTCATGGCACAATTCAAACGGGATTGAAAGATAAATTCTCTCTCGCCATTGACTACAATACATATTTTTTCTGAAATAAGGTCCCATGGTGGTCCGCCGGAAAGGGAGGGACTTCGGCTCTCTATAGAAAAGCAAAGATTGACCTGTGTCAAGTTAGGCTGTGAACTACACGTGCTGACTCATATACACAGTAAACAAACTATGCTCATGAACTCTTAACCTTTTCAACCTTTGAACTCAGTCATGCATTAAATACATTTTATAAACCTTTTTAAATCATATTTATGTCTTTTAACTTTCAGAAAACATTAATTTATTCATATCCTAACACATTTTAGCCAGGGCTACATACAATTATGAAAAAAGAACACCAACATTTTTTAATTAATAAACGCCTCGCTGAATATTATCCCGCTTAAAATTACGGCAGCGCCAATCGAGATTTTCTGACCACTAACTTTCCAAGTCTGTTCACAGTAACTTTTTCCATTATCCAGTCTTTAAATATTGTCAGAGTTCCAGTTAGTGTTACTGTCTGTCTTCTTCTGTTGATTTCTCTGACGTCCAGCGCTCAGTTTTTTTTACCTCTTTCCTTCTCTTACAGGACAGTTAAGCAATCATGAATCCAAAGTTGTGTGCTTAATATTAAAAAATAAAAGTGAATATTAAGATAGTATTACTAATGTTTGTGTACCAAAGCTGGCTTCTTTCTGCAGATTAATATGACTGCACATAGTCCCTTGATCATCGTTAGCAACGGTCTGTTTCCCTTAGCTGCGGTCTGTTAGCAAAAATTAACAACCTCTGAAATGTCTAATTTGACCAATCAGAATCAAGTACTCAACTTCTAGGTAGGCCAGTACTGGTGTCCTAAAGTGGATTTTGGCAGCTAATGGTGACCAATGAGCTAAGGAGAGGTGCTGGTAGGAGGTGTGGTAATTGATGAAAAATTATCACACTGGAATTTCCCAATTGACCAATCAGAATTTAGTATACAACTAAGCCATGTAAGAGAGAGCTTAACATATGGTAATACTCATATTCACGAGTGTGCCATGACGCACAGTCTATACATGTGAATGTGGACAAACACAGAGAGAAATAGAGTCGTTTAAGGACAGCCTGTCTTAAGTCCTACTCATCAGCGCATTGTCCAAAATCAAAGCCATTGTGACAACATCCCTAATGAAGGACAGACTACAGGAATGAGGGGATGGTAGAGGAGGAGAGGAGAGAAAGAACGCTTGGAGAGAGTTGGAAAAGGAGAGGACTGATTTAAGGAAGATGATGAGGAGAGGAGACAGGAGGGGGATTTAAAACCCCAATCTGAAGATGGGCTCTCATTACTAATGGATGACAGATGACAGCGGGGCATCTTGGCGTGGCCTGCTGCCTTCGTGTGGAACAAAGGAATATCTAATGTAAACATGCAGAACTGAACCATCTTCTCATCACTTTGCCTTTGACGCGAGAGATAAACTACTAAATAGCATTCAAAGCAATCTGCGGCCCACCTCCAGTGTGGAGTCTTCACTTCTCGGCCAGCGGCTACGGTGTCATGCAAGCGAATGGCTCCAAACCAAAATGTTGTCAGTTTGAGACTGTTGTGTAGGTTTGTGGGTGGAAAGTTGGAATTCCAGTGCTGCCCCCCCCCAATATGCAAGTGATGTGCCTTTGAACGGGTCCGTTACACCACAGTTCTTCTGTGGAGCTGCCCAGAGGCAACCAGTAGTTCATATTGATGGATGCGAGCTAACGTGCACGACATAGTGAAAGCACCATCTGCATTTTCTTTATCGCTGCCATAACTTGTGTACAGCGTCCGTGCACATTAGAATAGAATCGGATAGAACGGGAGAGGAAGAAGGCCAAAAGCAAGAAAGGAAACCATAATTATTTCTGAATCATTTGTTTTTCTCCCAACATTACTTTATGGAATGCCATTTCATCTATTTTCAACCCAGCAGGGAACGTCTCATGGTGAGGTGAATGTTGGGAAACACAGCGGAGCGGAGAATGGGGAAGCAAGAAGAGGAGTTCTAGAGAAACGTAAAAGGCTATGTATATAAGGTCTCTGTGTGTTTTATTTATTAGGTGGTATTTTTTACTCATTAATGGTGGTGGGTGTGTTCACTGGAGCTGGTGACAGAGTTAGTAGGGGTTATACTCTGACTGCATTCACCTGCTTACTTTGGTTTTGCATGGAATATGACCGCACATTTTCACCACAATTTCTACTTGCAATTTCCATCACACTTCCATTTGGACTAGCCATGTCACTCACGGTAACTGGTACTGGATTATATTTAATTTTTGCCTTTTTATGGAAGAAAGTTGACAGGTGTGTTTTTGTTGAGGGGTTCCTGGGTCCCACTCGTGGTGAGGGAGTAGCGAGCTGATTAGTTTATCCATGGCTTGGATTTAGGAAAGAACTGTTCGATTCACAGCATGGTAGGCCAGTACCAGTTTCTTCAAGAGGATTCAGGCGTAACTCGGGAGCGAAGGAGTGGTGCAATGTCGGAGAATTTAGGTTGAACACCAGTTGGGCTGAAACAGAGGTTGGACGGTACTTGAAGGTCTACGAGCCAGGAGGAACCTGGAACAGAACCTTTGTTGCCTTGTGGTTCAGTAGTGGACGTATCATCCTGATGTTGTAGAGAGTGTATCTGCAGGAGCGGGGTGTCGCGAAGAGGCAAAAGCAGAACTGCTGTAATATTACGAGAGAGGTATTCAGGTTGGATGGTTTGTTAAAAAAACATGTGTTTAATCCCTAGGAAGCTCACCTGGTAAGCGGGCAACCCCTGTACAAACGCTGAGTCATTGCTGCATATCATTCCCTCATTTTGTAATGCCTATTCTATCTTCAGACAACGTTGATAAATGTTCTCACGTTTAAAAGAGTAGATGGACTTGGAATCACAGTAACCTTTGAAGACCAAAATATTTAATTCTTGACTTTAAGTGGACAAATGTTTGTTGGAGTTCTTGAGATGTTGAATTTAAAACCTTAAAAAAATAAAATAAACACAGGGATTTTAGCCTTTTCAAACCATTCACATGCACAATAGCCGGTATAACACACTACAGGAAAGGGAAACCCCAAAAAGCATAATACAGCCTCTTTAAGCGCAAGAATGTTTTCAATCCCAGAAACAGGTCAAGATAGATTGTTTTGTGGAGAGTATATTTAGTTTTTTATTACCCTTGGCAGATGGTCGCAAAATGTTAGAGAGGTAAAGGCTTTTTTTCTTTTATCATTCCGACCTTTCTGCCTGCATTCACTTTGACCCTCTGATGTCCAACCAACCTCTAAATCAACCTCAGTTCTGTGTATTACAGAGAATTATTCCACTTTTAAACCGGAGCCAAAAATACTGAAGCCATCTTCTTTATCGCCGAACATCAAAACCACATTTTTCTATCCAGGCTTACTCTGCTTTAATGGCACATGATAGATATATGGATAAGGTTTAACCTGATATTTCATGATGGACTGTAAAAGTTTCTTCATTGAGTCCAACCCTTCTAAAGTTTAGATCTAAAGTCCTCAGGCTTTTATATGATCTGATCTATCTGTGTCTTCGCAACGCATCAGATCTGTGTTGAGATTTTAAAAGCTTTTTCTCTTTGTGGCCAAAACTTCCTTTTCCAAGAAACGATATATCAGGAATTGAGAATATTTCACTGACACACTGGACTCAACACCAGTTTACATAACACTTAACGATAATTACCCTGTATCCAAATATTCAACTCCAAAACATGAAGACCATTTACAGTGTGTGAAAGATGTTTCAAGCCACTATTAGCACTTTTTCTAAATCTTGTGTTGAAATATTAACAGTTCATTGAGGGAGTCAGAGGAACTGAATCCAACATTTGCCAGTTGTTCTTTGAGAAACATATGCAAACTGTATATATAAATATATATAAATGTAACAGAGCAGCTGCACAGTGGAAGCTTCTGGTGTCTTACACACACACATTTCATTCAGACAGTTTATGGTACTTTAAGGCCTATAAGGGGAACACTGATCTAGTACAGGGAAATGGAAGATACCCAGTTCTTGTATGGACGTCTTTTCACTCTGGCGCTGAGGGTTTTTACAACCGTAATACTTATTCTCGTCATTCTAATATCTTTGTGGGAAATAAAATATACACTTTCTGTTAAAAGATAGTTTCAGATGATTTTAATTATATCTTAAAACACTAAGAGCAATGTAAATATAAGTGTCTTTTGACACATTTTACTTATTTCCTCAAAGTTGCCAAAAGTAATCCATAGAGTTTTGCACAGATGAAAAAAAGTTAGCATACTGTATAAGCACTTCCTGTTCCCTTGTCTCAGAGACAATTTTTACTGGGTAAGATTCTCAAAATAAGATCTGTGGTTCTAACAAGCTATTGAGATTTTCAAGTTTTGTTTATGACGTAAAATATGTCAGTTAACAGTTTGGGGAAGGCCCTTTTCTGTTCCAGACTGACTGTGCCCCACAAAGTAAGGTCCATAAAGGCCTGGTTAGATGAGTTTGGTGTGGAACAACCTGACTGGCCCGCACAGAGCCTTGACCTCAACTCCATTGAACACCTTTGGGATGAACTAGAACAGAGAGCCAGCCTCTGGTCAAACATCAGTGTCTGACCTCACAAATGCTCTTCTTGATGAATGGGCAAACATTCACAGACACACTCCAAAATCTTGTAGAAAGCCTTCCCAGAAGAGTGGAAGCTGTTGTAGCTGCAAAGGGGGGAACAACTTCATATTAATGCCTACGAATTTGGAATGGGATGTCATAAAAGCTCCTGTAGGTGTAATGTGTAGGTGGTCCAAGACTTTGATCTATATAGTGTATATCTGCACAGCTTCAGAATGATTGATATAGAGATGATACTAAGAGGGCGACAGCAGCATTACCGTGCTTACAGGAGCACCTGAGTTGAGGCTGTTTATAAATGATTAAACAAACCATACAGTTACACAACGGTAACCAAATACAGATGTGCGATGAGTGAAGCCTAACAAAGTACTCTGCGAACTGAAACCAAAGTATTTGTACTATATACCGTTTTAATTTGCTTTCCATCCATCAGAAAGAAGACAGAATAAAAAAGGAGGAATTGGGAGGAAGAGGAAACGACAGCGGCTGCTCGCCAACGACACCGCTGGAAACTCAACGAACGCAACGACAGAGAGCGCCATGGAGCATGAGGAGGCCTGAGGAGGCCTGAGGAGGGGAGGCACACTGCGCACCCCCCACCCAACACCTGTCGGAACATCCGTCAGCTGACGTCAGCAGCAGCTTTGTATTCTCCAGCCTTATTATCCGCCTGTCCAATCTGCACAGTGAAGCTACAGTAAGGTGTAGCATGCGTGGAGATTCCTTATCTTTTCAGAGCTCATTAAACATATCCCGACTATCCATTGGCTCGCCTCTGTCAGTCTAATATTTATCAATATTTCCACGCAGATTACATGAATGTATGTTTCCATAAATGTATATTTTGATGTTGGTACACATTTTTACCGACTGCACGCCTATAACTATGTACAGAAGTGTGAGTTCTGCTTCCTTCAAAATTGAGAAATGTTTTTTTTTTTTTACAGAAGGAATAAAATATATATGTTCTCCTCTTTACTCGTTTGCCTTTATTTTGAATCATTTTGTTTTTTCCTGGCAAAACGACAACAACAGATGAGTTAAAACAGGGCGTAAGTATATCATATATAAACACTGTAACTGTTGATTCAACTGCATTTAAAAAGGTGTAATATAATGGAAAGCTCCCACACACAATTGAACAATTAAAGGTCCTTGTACTTACAGTATAGCCGATTTATGCTTTTTTAATACTTCAACTACATGTCCACACTCTAGTGGTAGATTGTAATAAAGCTGCACAAGCAATATTTTAAACTTTGCAATAGGGATGAAATTATTAGATTATGAAATATCCTTATGCTGAACTTTTCTTCATTATTAGACATAGATGAAAAGTGTTTCTTAGTTGTATACTGTAGGACAGTTTATCTTGTTCTCTACCTGCTCAATCCTCTCAGCCTTACAGGACCGCTGAAGTCATTCCCAGCATGCAATGTGCAGAAAGCAAAGCAGCGCACTGAACGAGCTGCAGACCACTTCAGGGTCACCAAGGTCAATAAACCTGACATTTAAAACAAAATAATGAAATTCAGAATTCAGCAGAAGTATTAATGAAGTACTCACCAAAGACAAGAGAAAGTTGAAAGTCATCTTTTATTGCACGATAAAAGATCACAATTACCATGTTTTGACTCATGAGATTGGTCCACATGGGAATACAGAGAGCTATAGTTACAAATAAGAAAATAAAAGAAAGAAACTAGATAAAAACCCCACCGTACAACTTACTGAGTAACGGCCTGACTCCAGGAGCAGCCAGTATTTGTCTTTTCTTCCGTTTTAAGAACAACATCCGTGTGGATTGCATTGCACTTGGTTCCATAACGTGAGTACAGGAGCTGTGAACAGTCACGTTTTTTAACTCGTCCTTTATTTGTTATATTGAGCTGGGTGGCTTCACAGACATGAGTTGGGAGGTGAAGTTCTCATTCCTTTGCCTTTCTGGTCAACTGTCTGAACCTGCACATATTTATACTTCTGGCTTTCTCTCACAAAAATCTGTTTTTTAAGTGTTTGTTTCTTTTGAGCATGCCTCAGAAAAATAATCTGTCCTAAAATCTAACTCAAGAACAATTTATGGATGCAAAAAAAAAGTCATTGTAGTTTCATTTTTATGAACCTTTTCATTTATTCGGGCAGCCCCTTTGTCACGCTTTTATTTTGAAGAAACAGAAGATTTCTTCAGAGGGATTTACAGTGTAGTGTAGTCTAAAACTACAAAATGAGTGGGATAAATCCAGAAGCTGTGACTGTAAGGATGTTTTCACTTCTGCTTTTGAGAAAGTTGTTTAGTATCTGTGAAACCAGCCTGGGATGAATAAGACAGAACATAAAGGACGTTTTCTTTTTTGCTGCTTAATAATGAACAGAATTGGAGCTTCATGGAGTGTGTTTGGATTCCCCCCTCACATGACCTGGCTACATTCACATTTCTTTCTTTTCATGATCATGTCATTTGCAAATGAATGTTTGGGTCCCAGTTGAGCAACAGCCAAAGACGACATGGTCATCGAATATTTCCCCAGGATCATCATTTTTAAAGGACATTTTTTTAGATCTGATGAAAAGGGAATGAAACACATCAGGCCACGCAACCCAGCATCTGCCCTCTCATTTCGTTTATAGCGATGTTGTAAATATGTTTTACCGAGTTGACGACTCTGAAACTAAAACTACATGATTAACAATCCAGTTTTTTTGATTTTTTTAATTCAGCGTAAATAAAAAGGAAAAATGTTTTTATCTAAGATTGCTTTCTTGTTCAGCTATGCAGTTTCTGAAGCTGATGGTTCAGTCATTTGTTCTACAAATGCAGTCACGTGGTCATTTTATAATTTTGGACCAACGGATTATTATTTAGCTTAGTTCCGCGATTTTGATGAGAAATAAACAGGAGGTCTTTTTACGGAGTCATTGCATTTAAAAGCAGGTGGCCAGGGCTACAAAGCAAAGCAGAGGAATTTTCCATGTGAACCAAAAGTTTTTTTTAAAGGGGACGTTCAAGAGAAACAAAACCAGCCATTATTCAGTCATGAGACAACAATGTAAAGACAGTAACTATACAATAAATACATTATTCATGATAAGAGATAAAAAACATTTTGAGGTTCTGAAGGAGTAAAAGAATTTCAATGAAAAGACAGAACACTGTTAAAGAAGGCATGGTGTGACATGAACAGACAATACAGAGCAATCCATCGACCTCCACCTGCTGTCACATACCTTTGCTTCAAGTTTTCACACATGCCAGTAACAGGAAATGATGTGCATACATGGGCTGCGGCTTTTAAAGTTAAGATACTTTAGGTGTCGTAAGTAACAAATTGTTTCCTCTTCTGATGCCTTTTCCCCAGGAATCTGGACAAACACAGAACAATCAAAAACTGGATATGTACTGTGTGTGCAATACCATCCTAGACATGCTGGATACCAAACAGAAGGCCTCGTGCAGTGAGAGAACGCTATGGGATGAAATAGCCTTCGTTAAAGGGAAATTACAGAATGTTGTTGTTACCAATCAACTGGTAATAATATTGTTCACCAGAGGGGGAGAACTAACTCTGTAGAGTTTTTGAAATTTCAAGAGAACAATGTCACAGGTTGCGCTCAAAAAGTCTTCTTGTATTAGATTACTGTTTGAAATGATCCGGAACAATCTACAGTACAGTAAGTAGCAGCCATAGTTATAGCTGGTAGAATAGAGTGGTGCGGTGATGATGGACTTTTGTACGTTGACGCGGAAGTTAGCATCCCAATAGGGCTCCCTCTACAAAAAGCTATGGGATTTTTCCATTTCCAAAAAGAGCTTTCTTGCCAACGCACGTTTATTATATTGAAGCAGTTTTTTTCAACAGGATTATTTCACAGATCAACACCAATTTGTGTTTTTTGAAGCGTAAATGAAATATGCAGAAATAAAAAGCTAACGTAAGACGATAAACGAACTAGACCAAGGTCTTTACATCACCACTGCTAAGCTAAAGGCGGCTAATCTTCGGTGTGAAGACGTTTTGTCGTTTATTTAGTGTCTTGTTAGCAACCGCCATTCTAATGACACATAGAAGCTTGGGACATTCAGGAGTGGAGTGTTTACTGATGTATTTTATGATGTTGAACAAAACGTGAAAATCTCCTTCGCTTGTGTTAACCACAGACCCTATTTCAAGCATCTTACCACAATCACGTTCACAAAATCATTAATTTTGAGACAAATAAACTGAAAGTGGTAACACTTTTAAGTCTTTTCCGGGTTTTAAGGACTGCACCACTCTATTATCTACATTTTGAGGTAACGGGCTTCGGACCGTACTTTAGAAAAGAAAAGGAGATAATGGCCTCCCACAATTCCTTGACGCACATCAATAGCATCCCTGATAGCATAGCCTAGTGTTAGTGCGGTCCGATTTTTTAAGCACCATGATTATCTTATGAATAAATGTTTTCACATTCCACAATTCCCCTTTAACGAACAGCATGGTATCATCTGCAAATGAAATCCAAGAAAGAGTTCTCATTTTCCCGAGGATGAGGAAGTGTAGACCACAAAAAGAGAAACTATTAAGAGTAATTTTAGAGGCACTGCTAAGAAAACAGACACATTTAGTTAACTCTCCATTTGTGCTTTGAGGGAGGACTGATTGATTTTTGGGAATTAACGTAGTGATTTGGACAGTGGTAGCATTGCATTACTGTTGGAGTTTGAAGATAATGCAAAACACCAAAGGCCGTGTACGCATACAAGCGAAGGACAAACTGAAGACAACACAATAACATGTCCCTATATGGAGATGTAACGGAACATCAATACAAAAAATACTAGCTAAATAAGGCATTTTACTTTGAATAATACATAATGAAACTAAGAGAAAAAAGAATGTCATATTTGGTGAAAGTTTGGCGAAGCAAAAAGAAAAATATAATAAATTATATGTAGCCACAAACATGTGACAAGGCAACAACTATGTTTTTTTTTTCGACGACAAATGTGACCTGTAAGTAGAAACACGACGACAGGTGTGCGCATGCATGCACACAGACTCACACTCTCTCACACACACTCTCACACACGTAAAAGAAATACAAGACAGTACAGGTTAACATTCACGTAAAGACATTGTGCAAAAATAATGTTTTCATGTATGAAAACAAAACAAAGTGAAGTCCAACATCATAAAACGGAAATATTTGACATATAACCCCCAAAATGCAGACCCTGTTCTGAAAAGACTGAATAAAACAAGTGACTTGCATCTATGTAATGTACAGTACAGTCTGTTTGATACCAAAAACACTAGGACTAACCTCAATGCAAAACTCCCACTTGCATCTGTCAAGTATTCTTTTTCCAATGGAGGAACAAAACCAAAGGTGAAAAAATAAATGGTGCACTTAAAGAAAGAAAAGAAAATCCTGCAATATACAGCGAGAGATTTACATATTCAGAAACTCTTACGATGAACTGCTATTAAAACTAATCCGAGGAAAAGAAACGAGACGAAGAGGCACTCAACCAGGGCGATTCACACCACTTGTATCCCTCCACTTCCTGTTTTATCTGTAAAACTGGATATTCCCTTTCGATGCTCAGATGGTCGACAGATAATATGTTTCTGATCACAGAATTAAGAAGTAAACAGAGGACAGTTTGGCCTTGCAGGCGGTGAGTTGCTACAGGTCATTGTTACACTATTCCTGATGAGCACACTGTCAATGATTTGGATTCACTCCATTTGTGACTATATATACTGTTAGCAGCCTCAGGGCTTAAAAAAAGAAATGTCTTCATTTCTCAATCATTTGCAGTTTAGAATCAAATCTACCTCCTAACGCCCCCTAGTGGCCAGACTGCGCTCTTCACTTGGACATTTCTTTCATGTTCCTGCACACTTGATGGGCAGTTATCTCAAAATGACCTTGTGTCTGAGAATTAAGATAATAAAATGATCTAAAAAGAAATAAAAAAGGAATAATCTCATGATTGTTCTCTGCTTTTATCAATAAAAGCAGAAGTTGGAGTTCTTGTTATGAATATCTGTTGCACTTCTAGGAATCTGGATTATTACATTAGTGTGAAGAGTAAAGAACATTGAACTCTCTCTGAACTCCTTTTTCAAAAGAAGTTGTAGCAGCAACGCCATAGCATTGATAATAGCAAAAAAGAAATATGACTGACAGTATTTAAAATGGGAAGGGGGGGTTGGCTGATAATGCTATCTTACACAAAGATACAACATCCATGCCTGGGTAATATTAAACTCATTTGTTTTGTGACTTTTTTGACAATATTACAGTCACAATTAGCTAAATTTGAGTAAAACGTAACAGAAACAAATGTTTTTTTTTATAATTAGTCAGCTTTCCAAAATGTCATTTTTTTCTTTGGGTCACATCGCGATAATTGAAAATATTCAAAAGGGCTACACTCTGAAAAGGTTTTGGGCCACACTTTGTTTTTTAGGTAGATTAGTTCTTGCATAAAGGGGTTTATCAGAGTTTTCCATTAGTATTGAAAAAGAAAAGGTGTTTTAGTGTCACATGTGTCTGGGAATGCTGGTTGAGACTCTTCGGTGTCACAAAGACACACTTCCAGGTTAATCTAGTCTTTGAACATTGCACAGATATAATGTATTTAGTGGACTGTGGCAGAAGTGAAAATAACAAGACAGGCTCAGGTTTGGACCTTAAACAAAAAGATACACAAGTGCTTCTCTGAATTCCCAAACTGTGGTGAGAAATTCTTACACTTTACAGAGCCACCTCCGCGCAAACACACCAAACTAAACTGCGTCACACCATCTTCTGCTTATAACCGGATCATTACTGCCAAAGCTGCTCCTTGGTTACCACATCTTGCCTGCAGTGTGTGTGTGGGTGTGTGTTGAGAAATGTCCTGACGAGTCTCGATGCAGAATGAAGGGGAAGAATACACAGAGGTTTCTTACACAGTTCTTTTTTGTATACAAGGAGGGAGTGGAGAGGGTGGGTGGGGTCTTGGTATATAAACATAACCAAGTTGGATATAATCATCATCATTAGTCATCATCATAATAAAAGTCTTTACATGGACATTGACTGACAGACACGGCACAAACTTTACACTGTTGCTCAGTCGCTGGGCATGGAGGAGACAGTTTCTCCCCCTCTACGCCTCCTCCCCCTGTCTCTGCTCCTCAGGGTCCCGCTGCTCCTCCTCCGCCGCCTCTCCTGCTGTGTCCTCCGATCTCTCCTCCTTCCCCTCTGCTGCTGCTCCCTCGGGGGGGTTATGGGAGTCCGGTTCCTGGGGCTGTTCGGTGGGGTCTGGATCCGAGGTAGAGGGGACGGATGGAGAAGAGGAGGAGGCTGGGGGGGAGGAGACGTTAGCCTTAACTGTACTTTCTGTCTCCTCTACCTTCGCCGCCTTCTCACTCTCCTCCTCCCTCTCCCCCTCCTCCCTCCCCCTCTTCCTCCTCCTCTTGGGGCTGCCGGGGGAGCCGTCCCCCGCTCCGGGGGGCATGCAGGAAGCGCCATGATGCCCCCATGGGGGAGGAACATGTGCGGGTACAGCAGACCGTGGGACATGCCGGGGATCAGGAAGGGGTTGAAGGTGAGATGGCTGCCCCCCCCCAGGTGGGCAGCTCCGATGTGGGCCCTGCTGGTGGAAGTGATGATGGCCGCCGCCTCCCCCACCCCTGCTCTCTTGTTGGCTGCTCCTCTCTCCTCCTGGCTCCTCTCCTTCTCTCCCCCTGAACCGGGGGGGCCGCTGCTCTCTCTGTCGGCGGGCGTGGTCGATGAGGGGCTGGTCGCCTCCGATGTAGACGGTGCGGTTGTTGTGGTGACCTTTGCGGCGGACAGCGAGGAGGAAGAGGAGGAGCTGGGGTGAGGGGTGTGCGCCATCATCGCGCCGACACTGAACAAGGCGTGTTGAGGGATCCCAGCCCCATGGGGGTGCGGGATGCCGTGGAGCATCATGGGTAACATACTCAACCCATTCTTGGCGTCTTCTGCCGACCCCCCGGCCCCCCCAGCCTGCACCGCTGCAGAGAAGCCGTGAGGGAATCCAGCCGCCATGATGCCCGAGATGGGGATCCCTGAGATCCCCCCCCGGAGGTTCTGCATGGCCACCATGGAGTCCATGCTGCCAATCAACCCTCCATTCATGTAGAGAGGGGGGCCGAGAGCAGAGGAGGCGGAGTCAGAGACGGAGAGGAGGGGTTTGGGCATCTCGCTGCGAGGCCGTCGCCCTCGGCGCCGAGAGCCCAAGTCTCTGTTGACTGGCTCTGTCAGGATCCGAGAGAACTGACCCTCAGGGAGGAAACCCTGCAGGGGGGGGGGGGTCATGGAGGAAGAAGATAACAGTGACTGTGTGACAGAAGAAAGGAATCCATGCTGTGACGGCCCCTGTCTTACTGCTGAACTGTGCTTTGGCTTATCACTATTTTTCCTTTGTCTCTGAAGGCAACACCAACTTTTCCCCCTGATCTCCCTTCTGAGAGCCGCTACCTGTTTCTCTTTGGTTCGTGCAAAAAAAACCATACACTACAGAAAGCTCACACATCTACATTACTGATGTTTCTGACTCACACCTCATATTTGCAGATATTTATTAATTTGTTTATGTAATTAAAATAAATAATTTGATTCTCAACATCCCTCGTGTCCTTTCCTGTTTTTAAAAGCCAGGTTAAGAGAGCATAATAAATCAATACTGAAGGCTTTTATACTTGCTGCTGCTGCCTTTTATTAAATCAAATAACTATTCATATCTCACACTACACTGTTTGTATTATACTTATATTTTATACCTTTGCTTTTAATAAATGTAATTTCATAATGTAAATTCATTAAATAGAGATTAGGAATCCAAAGTAACATTAAACCACAACAACAATAGTAGTAAAAATGGGAAAACGACAAAGGGTACAAATATAAAAAATCAATAGATTTTGCTGCAGGAATGTTGATGACTGACAACACGGTGTATTATACTCACAGAGTGTTTGACCACGTCAGCCCAGTCTGGAGCTACATAGTACTCTGAGTTGGCATCCAGCCACCTGGACAGCTCCTTTATGGCCGGAGCCATAGCACCACCCAGCTGCAAGGCAAGAAAACACAGGCAGTATTAGAACAATAACACTAATAATATTCAAGATTTTCCTGCATTCCCAAATGTATGGAAAACTGGATCGTTTCTCACATGACTCAGTATACGTTATTTATCATAAAGTAGACATAGTTTATCATCCAACTAGGGGAAATTCGTTTTTCTCTCGGTTTTGTTATAAACATTTTTACAGTTGAAATACACACATGCACATTTTTAAAGCAAAATGGCTGGACTTAAACCAGTGACCAACATAAAAAATATAGTATTTATTCATGCAGTCAGAAATATTGCCACTGTGTGTGTGTGTGTGTGTGTGTGTGTGTGTATATATATATATATATGTGTGTGTGTGTGTGTGTGTGTGTGTGTGTGTGTGCTGTACCCTGCGTCCGGTGCCTCGGTGCACCACAGGGACCCTCTCCTCCCCCGTCAGAGAGTTGATGTCCAGCTTGGTGGGGTCTTTACAGCGATGCCTCCTCTGCTTGGGACGCTCCACAAAGCTGTGTAACAGCCCTGCTCCAGACTGTGGGGGGGAGGCAAAGGGCAGGAGGGAGGAAGAGTATGTGGGAGAGAATAAGATTGATGTAGTCAAAATATCAGCTCAGATAGGGTTGGAAATGGGAAGCAGAAAATATAAAAAAGGCACATATGCTCAAATTCTGCAGATATATCATTCTATTATTTTAATTTAGTGGGAATGCTGACACAGCATTCCAACTATCTGTTCTTCGACGCACGAAATTCTTTATTATTCCGCCGGGTTATTTTGCGCCTCTTCTTCTCCCACATTGAACATCGCAGAAACTCCGTTCAAACATCAAAACGTTCAGCTCGGTCGGGAATTGATGGCTATTACTTTTCTCATTCATAACTTTCATAATTCCAGAGATACATCCCATAATTCATCACATTTTTAACATGGAAGTCAATGGAGAAACTCTTCAGACTTGAAAAATCTTCATGCGACTTCAACTGATAACTGTTCCTTCATACTTTCACTCAGAAACCTCATTCCAACTTTAAAATGTTACACATCTTTCTGACATTATTCGTGTAACACAACTTTTAAATCTGATTCTTACTTTTAGAGATATTAAACATTGTTAAGACCTTGGTACAGAGGCCTTCTTCAGATTTTAGAGTGCGTGATGTCACAGCTAGAGTGGAGGACAGATTTAATTTTGCCTTCATATTTTCTTTTAAACCTGCCATAATTCCCAAACCCTACATTCCTGAGACATAATTTTTCATGAGAAACGTAGGAAAACATCTCGTAGCTTGAAAAATAAAAAAAAATTAAGCAAAAATAATTTAACAAAATGCCTCTTGAGGGC
Source organism: Dissostichus eleginoides (assembly GCA_031216635.1). Classification (NCBI taxonomy): domain Eukaryota; kingdom Metazoa; phylum Chordata; class Actinopteri; order Perciformes; family Nototheniidae; genus Dissostichus; species Dissostichus eleginoides. The sequence continues at coordinate 32,764,308 of CM062265.1, read as the reverse complement.
ATGAAGTGACAAAAACTTTCAACATGTCTCCATTAAACCCCATTGTAAGTTCAGCCTCATCTTTCCCCACCACAGCAACCGCACACCTTTAGTTCATCTGCCAAAAAGGCCACATTATTGACCCGAAAGTACACAAAAAGTACACTTCAGATGCTCAAGTTCCTTGAGATGCTTCACGCTTTGAAATTTCACCGATATCTGTTACGGTTCTTCAACAAAACGTTCACATGTAAGAGGTTTATCTCTCATTCAGAACAATGAAAATGCTCTCCTCTCACTGATTACTGCACATCACCATGGAAACCTTTGATCTCTGGACACGTCGTTCCATGGAAACGCATCCCTCGCCATAAAAGACGATGTCGCTATAACTCCTATGAAAATGTTCAAAAAGTGCTCAAACTTCACTTGTGTCCTGTAGACGTGAAGACATCTACGGGACAGTTTTGAGATTTCTTCAATTGCCGTTGCCATGGCAACACAATGCTCACCATGAAACACGGTTTTCTCATAACTTCAGTGAAAATGCTCCAAACGGCCCAAAACTTCACAGGTTTGGTAACGATGCAGCCATCAACGCATCTAAGCGTATTATGGGATGTCATCAAATGCCGTTGGCATGGCGACAGATCATTCGCCCTCAAGTTAGTTCAAAAGTTTGCAGTTCAAATATTCTGCTGCTTTTCCAAGCCTTTTTACTTTCTTTTCTTCTCTCATCACACATTCAAGCCCCCAGTGTTCATGTATCATTTCAATCTAAATTCTTCACTTTCTTCTTACACATTACATTTCAGCATAGCAGTTTAGCGTCAGCTTTTCAGCATAAAGCATTCCCACTAGCAATTTCTTCAGGAATTGCATTCTCTAGTTTATACTGTTACTTACATTTTTTATTTCCTATTCTGTATTCCTGTTTGTACTTTTACCTACCATGTGCTATGTTTCATTTGTTTCTAAATGCTTAGAGGGTTAATAAAGATGAATCTCATCCTATCTTATCTCATGAGAATCAAAAACACCTTGCTATTTATAGGGCTTGGCGATATGAAGAACATCACATTGTACTATATATTCGACATTGGAATGATAATGTAGATATGGACATTGAGGATTTCTTAAATTATTTGGTGATACCGCCTTTAAAACCAGGAAATAATTGTTACGATATCCAAAATCAAAGAAGATATACACTCAACAGAACCAGAATACTTGTTTTATGCTGTCAGAATTTGGGTTTCACAGGAGTTACTTGATTTTAGAATGACATAAACAAAAGATAAATAAAGAAGAAGTACAAAAATGTAGAATTTGCGATAAAGACAAACAGAAAGTTAAAAAATAAAGATATTTATATAAACATAAGAAGTTAAAATAAAATGTCCTATAAAAGAGGAAATAACATTAAATAAAAATAAGAAGTTAAAAGTAAAAATTGCACATTGTTCTTTAATATATTAAGTGTATGTATATTACATTATATATGCAGTGGCGTATAACTATTTATAGGATATTAATGCTGAATTGCACTGTTTCAAAAGTGTTGGATGCTAATAATTGCAAGCCCTAGATGATAAACTTCATTAAACATCTAAGCAGTTAAACAAACATCAGACTCACGTGAGAGAAGGCGGGCAGGTCCATGCTGTAGCCCGGGTTCTGCCTCAGCCACTCCATCAGACCTTTGCTGGCCGCTTCTCTGTCGATGGCCACGATCTCCGGCTGAGGGGGGGTCTGCGTGGGGGTGGGCGTAGAAGAGGACGGTGTTGGAGGGCCGGCGGGTCGGTCAGAAGGAGAAGGGGACGGCGAGGAGGTGGAGGAGGAGACGGAGGAGTGGCTGATCACATCCAACCGGCCCTGCAGCTGAAAGACACACAAACAGCTGTTTTAACCTCTGAGCAGGGAGAGGGGTTTCCTCCTGCATCTTTTTTATATGACTTTTCCCCCTCACAGTGAAGCACACACAATCAGAGCTACCCTACGCCCTTACTCCTCCCTGCACCCACCTGAGTGTCGGCGAGGTGCAGTCCTCTGCTCTTGGTGAACTCAGAGTACAGAGCTTCAACGTTTCTCCTCCTGCCTCTCCTCCTCCTCAGGGAGTCATCTCCCCTCAGGCTCCCGTTAACTATCTGCCCCGTAACAGGGTGGATGAGCCCCGCCTGCAGGATCCCGGCCATGTCGATCCCCACGGGGCCCGAGAGCGGCGCTGTGATGGGGGGTGGAGGGGGCAGCTTGTGACCACTGAGTCCCACAGCTCCTCCTGACCCCATGCCACTGGTGGTGCTTATTTCTCCGGAGGACTTGGTGAGATCTATGGCTGTTTCCTGCCAGCCGTTAATCAACATGGCCCCCGTGCGATGAGAGGGCGGAGCCACCACCGCAGAGGCACCACTGGAACTTGTGGTGGTGGCAGTGTGGCATGACGGTGCCGATTTCCCGCCTAATACCTTGGCTGCAGCAGCAGCGGCTTCATAGTCGAAGGACCTCCGCCCCCCCGCTCGTTTGAGCTCGGGGAGGTAGGGAGGAGCCACCAGCCTCTCCTGTAAGAGAGGCAAGGAGGTGAGGCGCCAAGCTCCGCGCCCGCATGCGCCGCCCCGCGACATGTACTATCAGAGTGGACAGGGTGGGTGAGGGGCAGACAAGATGGGAGAGAGATGATGTTTGTTAGACACACATATGGACTGAGACACAACACAGTGAGGGCTATCAACCAGACCTGGGTAAAACATGAGGCTGACAGCTCAGCAGATTTTTTTTTGAATTCATATTTTCCTTTTGTTTCAAGTTCTAAACGTATTTAAATGAATCCTGCCTCAGAGAGCTCGATTATATGACTAGATCTATCAAAATCAGTCTCATGGGAAAACCTTAAAATGCTTAACTTTAAGAATCTCCTGTTTCTAACAGTTTACAAAACTCAAAATATGCTTTCTTACTTATTTGAAAGAGCAGGACAATCTGTCCTCTAGTCTATAGTGTGTAACATTGGGAAACAATAATGTTGAATGAAACACACTGTATAGATAATATTTCAGACCCTAAATTGGATGTAAATTACCGAATACAGTTTTACAATATTCTTTCAATTTCTGTTATTAAAGTTAATAAATACTGTTTCTATACATATATGCCTTTTAAATCATTATTGCCCAAGTCTGATATCAACATATATAATATCAACATTACAGAGACAAAACCTTACAAAGAAGAAACAATGGTGTGAGGTGCCAAGTGGAAAATTGCTCCATATTTAACTATTTTTGAATGTATAAAAAGGAATAGATCTTTTATGTGTTGAGCTACAGATCGAATAAAGGTACATTAAATCATGTGTAAAATATATCTACATAATGTTATTTTAGCATTATTAGCAAATTACAAAGAGTGGATTAAACTACAATTAGGTTAATTAAAAATGTTTTAAAACCTATTAAAATGGTCTGGAAAGAGCAATACTAAATACATTCATACAAATATAATAAAAAGTAAAAGTGATGAAGCACTTTCAGAGTCTGTTAGCTATCAGGAGTCTATTAGCACTATTAGCTTTATTAGCCATTAGCTTGGACACCATTTATGAACCATGGCATGAGATAGTGGAGATACATGTTGACGGATGACAAATGCATAGATATGTACAGCAGAGAGTCAGTTTCATACAGTCATGTTTCGCAGGGATGTTCTCACCTTAGGCAGCCTTGTGAGGGGGGGAGGGAGGGAGAAGCCCAGCCCGGCGCTGGTCTGCTGACCCCTGGCCTGGCTGGGGACGGAGCTGGAGGCGGTGGTGGTGGTGAGGAAGCTGGCTCGCTGGTGGTGCTGGGCGATGCTGGTGGCCAGGCAGGAGTTGGCCACCATGGAGCCGGGGGAGTCGTACTGCTCAATGGACGAAGGCCACTTCCCCTTCAGGATGGCGTGGCAGATGCTGTCCAGGCGGTTGATGATCACCCGGTCCTACAGGGGGCCACACAACAGCATAGGCATTGGTCAAAATGGCTATAAGTTTTGTTTTACTCAACATAATCAAAGGAAATGTATCAACGTTCCACTAAAACCACTGGGAGACGCAATCATAGAGTTCTCCTTATATCATTATTTATCTTTTTCGATAATATAAAATAGCTGGAAATTGGATTGAAAGATAATAATAGGCGAACAAAAATGTAATTACATGGATCCAAAACAGCTGATTTGACATTTCTACTATATTTGATCTCTTTATAATCTCGACACATTAACACCACCTATGATGAACGTAAATGCAATTGCCAGAAGTAAAAAGCTAACGTTGGCTTATAAAAAAACATGATTTCACGTCACCACCGCTAAGCTAAAGGCGGCTAATGTTCGGTCTGATGAATTGTAGTCTCGTTAGGTCACTTGTTTTCAACTGCAATTTTTATGACACAAAAGCTTCAGACATTCCCTAGTGGGGTATTTACTGACTAATATTTTGTCGTGGAACAAAACGTGAAAATCTCTTAAGCTTGTGTTAACCACATATCTTATTTCAGGCATCACACCAAAAACTCACCACTTGATTTCTGACTGTATAAAAATGTGGTCAAGCAAAAAATCAATAAAAGAAAGTTTAACAAAAAATAAAAATGTGGTCAAGTCAAAATGTTGCCTTTTTACAACAGAAAAGACAACTTTTAGGTGCAATGTGATACAATATTAGTGGGAATAACCTTAAAGAAACCCTTACAGATACTGGCCTACTATAATGAACAAAGTGAAAGGAAAAATAAGCTAATTTCAAAGTTTTGCATTTTCTAAAAACATCTTTACAGATATGTTGGACACAATTGAGTACCTTGGGCCACTCAGAGAACGAGTAGAGAGCTTTCTCCTGCAGCAGCTGAGCGATGGTCGGCTCCCGGCTGTCGTGGAGGCTGTCGGGAATCTCACACACAGAAATAGGAGCCGCAAACCTGGGGCTGCCTCCATAGCCCTCCACCAGGGGCACTGAGGGAGAGGGGGACATGTCACAGCTCAACAACACGCCTGGCTTTTAGAAGCATTTCAATTTAATTTCCTGACAACCAGAAGGCAAGGATTAATAAAACAGCCTTAATTAATAGCATCATGTGCGTCTTTGAATAAGTCGAGTACAATCAATAGTAAATTCATTTAACCATTGTTATTTATCATTTCAGGCCATTCTCAAAGGAGATATTACTAAACATAGGCTGCTTTTATCTCTAAAATGCGACACATTTGAACTTTTACATGTTTCTTAATAAAAAATGCTTTATAATGATTTTTTTCGTGAGAAATTTGTAAGATAAATAGAAGAGATCCGTTGGTCTCTGTTAACACTTTCTGTCATTTTATAGTAAATGTATAGAGTTAATAAGATAATCGATGATAAATCAATTCATACATTAATAATTAGATAATGATTAATGGAAACAAAATTGGTAACGGAGGATTCGTATGAAATCCTCTTTAATCGCCACACACATGTACAAGTACGCAGAAACGCACAGTGCAAATGAGTCTCTGCCTTTCACCTATCCTCGTATTAGGAGCAGTAGGCCGCCATGTTGTACTTCTACTCTTTATCACCCTCCTTAAACAATTATCTCTTTCTAAAACTCTGACTTCTCACCTGGTGTACTCGGCCTCTCCTCCTTCACTGGGCCTCTCCCCCCCAGACTCTCCGGGGCGTCCCCCAGCCCTTCCCCCTGCTCCAGCTTGGGGGTGAGGACGGTGCTGTCGGCCTCCAGCAGCTCCTGCTTGGTCTCAGCTTTTATCTCTGGTAAAGATGAGAAGGCCAGGTCCTCCGGCTTCGCCTCTGGTTTAATCTCCGAGCTGTCTGGGTAGTTAGTGAACTCCAGACCTTCTGACTTGGCTTCAGGCTTGATGGCAGACCTGTCCACAAAGGCTGTCGTACTCAAGTCCTCCGGCTCCGTCTCAGTCTTAACTCCATCTGGATAAGTGGCAAAACAATAAGCCATTGGTTTGGCTTCAGGTTTGATTTCAGAGTACGCTGCAAACTGGAGAACTTCTGGTTTCCGGTCTACGGTCTTCATTGATAGGCTGAGATCTTCAGGTTTGGTCTCCGGAGTTTCTGGTTTGACCGGATAGTCTAACTGCTCGGCTTTGGTCACCGAGTTCTCTGACTTTACACGGTAGGGAAGGAATCTTCCGTGTTTGAGCTCAGAGCTGTCGGGGTAAACGTCCAAAGCTTCTGTCTTTGTTTCCTCTAACTTAACCGGCAGCTCTTGTGGCTGTGGTTTCTTCTCAGCACCTCTGTCTGGTAGAAAGGAGAACTTCAGATCAGATGGCTTTGTTTCAATGCTGTTTGAAGGTAGAGCCATTTCATTCTGCTCCAGAAGATTGACTTTGCTGTCCTGATCAAGGGAAAACGTCAGGACTCTATTCTTGTTTCTGCCGCCATCTGGCAAGTTCAGATGTTCAACTCTGTAGTCTTCCTGATCCATGGACTCTGCAGTTTTCACTCCAGAACTTTTTGTACTGGTGTCATTGGGCTTTAATGCTCCATTAGGAGTCGAGACAGAAGCATCAGGGCAGGAAGGTGGTGCATATTCAGAGTAAATGCTCTGCAGCACCATCTTGTTGGGTTTGACGTCTTTCATTGGTGTTTCGTCCATAAGAGAAACGTGATGCCCTTCAGAGATCTCATCCACCTGATCCGCCAGGTTGGTGCACTCCAACGGACCCTCCTCCTCTCCAGTAGCGCTCCCCATCAAGGTGTCAGTGTCCAGAGAGTTCTCCATGGTCTCTTCCTCCACCGCCTGGTACAAAATTAACCCGTCCACTTCCTCTCCGGGCTCTTCAATCGACTCGGGACACGCCAGGCTACCCTGCTCTTCCAGCTTCCCCAGATAAGGTGGTAACCCCTCTTTATGATTCTCATGAGGGTTTTGTTCATCTTGTTCCCCAAGGCTAGGGTCCGGCCCTATTTGGTCCATTTGAGCTACATCCATGGGCGAATTCGAGCCTCCCAAACTTTGGTCTGCATCTGTGAGGACAAACCATCACGATTTTTAGTATTGCCTGAAAATATTAAGATAAGTCCGACTTAAATTTTAAAATGTGTCTTGGATACATAGTGTATCTACTGTTGAGAGTTTAGTTTAATGAAGGGCTCGGCTAAATATCAATATCCTGATGTGAGACTAGATATCGTCTTAGAATTTAGATATTTCAATATTGTAAATGTTATTTTTACTGGTTTTAAAGGCTGCATTACAGTAAAATGTAAATGTTATACACTACAATCCTGGAGTGGAATGCACCAGATGGGCGTAAGACTGGGCGTAACTCTACGTCCGACGTAGAACCGAAGGTTAAAACCAAACTAAAGTTATGACTAGTGCACCAGTTAGACTTAAGCCCTGTATGTGTTGCGCCTGGTTGTAACTTTTACGCCTAGTATGGAGCAGGCGTAAATCTGAAAGACAGACTAGTATCCATAGTAACGTAAAACAGGTAAGAAGGAAAATAACGATGGCAGTGCGTCTTGTTTACAGGTTTAACAATGAAAGGGCATTAAGACGAGAAAGAGTGGTCCGTGATCGAACAAACCCACTGGACATCTATTCGGACAGTGAGCTGATAGAGAGGTTTCGTTTCGGCACACAAGCTCTTTTAGAATTAATCGAGGAGATCTCCCCTCCACTCCAGCATGGATCAGACAGAAACGCTGCGCTCTCCCCAACCTTGCAGGTGCTGATAGCGCTCAGATTTTACGCTAATGGGCTGCTTTGAATGGAGAATATTATGTAGACGTGTGTTGCTTGGCAACAATAACTGTTTTGCGTGTATCGATGTGGACGCGCATCTTAAGACTAGGCGCAGCTACGACCGTGACTAGTCAGGCTGGGTGCACTCGGTGTAAATTTGAATCACTAAGTCGACGTAGCTAAGCCTGACATTAGAGTTAAGACCTACTTTTTTACGCCCAGCTGGTGCACTCCACTCCAGATGATTATTTACCAAAACATTTTGTCATTGTTTTTTGCTTTTATGTAGGCCCTTTTTATACGTTTTTATAATATTTCTGAGGATATTGCTATCTTTCAATATTGCTTATTTTTGAGTGTCAACAAATTCAGAGTTTTTTTCATTTGTTCCGTTGGATTATTTCATATGCTTTAGGAAGGATAATGACACTTAACCGACACTTTTATGGAAACAGACATGTGTGTCTTTTGGCCACTGGTGTAAAATTAATTAGTTTTGGGATATATAGTAAACACTTATTTTAGACATACCTTGCTCTGGATCACACTCTTCTCTTCCCAGGCTCTGATCTCCTTGCTTCCCCAAGTTCTGCACCCCCGACAAGTCTTCCACTTCTTCTTCCTTGTCGTCAAACTCGAACCCGGCTCCCGCTTCCTGTCCTCCTGCCTCCTCATCCACAGGATTGGTCAGGCTCGCAGTGACATCAGAGTGTCCCAGCCTATCATGAGGAGCAGTGATGTCAGACAGAGAGAGGGGAGGAGGCGGGACGTAGGGAGGGGGGGGGACTCGCTGACAGATCGGTCTGATCTGCGCTGGGTTCCTCGCTCACCCCAATGTCCTGAAAACAGAACAAATTGTCAAAATGAGATTTACTGGATTCTTAGACTCACAATACATCAGATTAAATATTGTAATTAGTTTGATATGTTATAGTACAATTAGCACATTTTATTTTAAGTTCTTATGTTTCTTTAAAAAAAACATTTTGTTTTATCTTCTAATTGCACATTCTTATATAAAATTCATATGTTTGTACAAATATTTTTCTTCTTTATTTATTATTATTTATTTTTTATTGTATTCTTAAATGAAAAAACTGTTGTTTTTCAAATTATTATTATTAATATAATTCTTATCTAGAGAAACTGTCACAAAAACAATTTTACCTGCGATAAAAAAAGTATTCTGATGATTAATTAAGATTATTTAATGTACTTGTTAAAAAAAATACCAGTTTCAAAAGGTTAATCAATTCTAATTTAAAACAAATAAAGTTTTATTCATATCTTTAAAGACTTTAGTTTGACTTAAGTGCATGCATTTTCAATTATGTGATTTTGTGATTTGCGACAAAATAAATATATACATACATATTTGTATTCAAATTACCTGTCCAGTCCTTGTTTACTGTGTTCTTCTTTTAATTGTTGGTGTTTTTTCATATTAATAAAACATTTTAAAAAACCCCTGCTACATAATTTATAAAAAATAGACGTCTAATTTATTCGCACACCAAAACAAATAGTTAAATGCCATTCAAATATTGACTATTGTTCTCCAGCACCAGTCTCAGCCCTGACCATTGAAGTGGGGGCTTTATGCCAATATGACCCACTTATTGAATATTTTCATAAGCGGATAGTTGAGTCTATTTAAAAAATCTGCCTGAACTTTCTTCTACATTTAGCTACATTTTCTCAGAGTAGTTTTTTTTTCTTTCTACCTTACTCTTTTCAATACAATCCTATAAAAGTACGTTTATAGTTTGGCGTCTATTGTATGCACCAGTTACTTAACATACTGTTTTCATATTTTAAAGGACTAACTCTGCCAGTCACTAATGTTCCCCTGATGGCACATGATACAAGAACCCACCTTGAAGAGCATGTAACTGGAGGACAGCGGCTCCACAGAGTCTCCTGCAGAGGGGTGGGAGGGAGAGGATGAGGGTGGGAGGCCCAGACATTCCTCCAGAGTCCCCCCTTCCTCCCCTCCTCTGTCTCCCCCCTGAGCCTCCTCGTCCTCCTCCTCCAGGAAGCCGGGCTCCAGAGTGGAGGGACCCAGGATGGGATCGGACTCGTTGAACATGTGGTGAGCGGGACTGGAGTGGTCAGTACCATCCCAGGGAGCCTGAAGGGGGGGAAGGTGATACATGCAAATTATTATAAATACAATTTTCTCGTTTTTTGCAGACTTAACAAATAAGGGGAATTTTTATTTGAATATCCGGATTTATTGAATCCAAATTGAACAGCTGTTGTACATGTAGTTATCTCATGTTGTGTTGCCAAAAGTTGTAGAGGTCGGTTCAAAACAAATGGGCTGCGATAGATATACCTCTATATCCACTTTTTCTTGTTCTGGGATAGACTCCTTCCTGAAATCACTTTGTGTGACGGCAAGCTATAACATATTACAAAAATGGTTGGGCTAAGACCCCTCTGATATTTTAGCTTGGTTTGAGAAACTATTTTGCCATGCGAGATATGTTAGGAAAAACTCTTGATGGGTTTGTAAAGGATTGGTCCCCAATGTAATCTCTCATCTTAAAGGAGCCCTATTATGCTCATTTTACGATTCATATTTGTATGTTGTTCCTCTCCTGTGATATGTCTGTCTCCATGTTTTAATGTTCAGAAAGCTCTTTATTTTTCTCATACTGCCTGTGCTGCAGCACCTCTTTTCACCCTCTGTCTGAAACCAGAGTCCAGTCTGCTCTGATTGGTTAGCTGGCCGGCTCTGTTGTGATTGGTCAACCGCTTAGAGATTAGTCGGAAATGTCCCCCCTTAGCCTGTCACATACAATGTGTGGAGCGCTAGCCAATAGAAGAGTGTTACATAGTGATGTCACTATGTTACGGAAGTGAAGAAAGGAGTCCAATGGGGGCTTTTCAGGCACAGGGTGGGAGAAAAACTCCCATCTGAGGGAACACAGGGATTTTTTTTACAGTATGAAGACGTTTATACATGCACAAAAAACCTCTAAAACACAATAAGGGGAAACCCAAAAAAAGCGAAGTAGGACCCCTTTAAATGTAGGTCTTTAATTGATATCATCTAAGGACAGTTGAAAATAAAATAGTGAACATAAGAATATCGATTTAAAGCAAAGTGCGTACCTGTAACTGATCGAGCTCCACGGATGGAGCCATCAGCCCCGTCTCCTCCGAGGACCCCTGCTCCCCCACGAGTACGTCGCTCCTCAGTTTGGAGTCCAGGTCTGCCCCCCCGACCCCGTACGAGTTGAGCATGCTCTGCCCTCCAGCTGCGGAGTTGAATGGGAATCCGTTGAGGGCGTCTTTGGAGGCCTTCCCTCCGTGCAGAGCGTCGGCCTCATGCTGCAGAGAGCCCAGCTCCAGAGTCTCATCCAGGGGAGGACAGTCCAGGAAGTCCCCCCGCGATCCAGGAACTATTCCCAGACTAGGTGAGGAGGAGTTGTGGGCGTCCAACGGTAGAGGGTGGAGGTGAGAGGAAGACGAAGGAGAAGGAGGCACAGGGTGATGGTGGTGGTGATGATGGTGGTGGTGGTGAGTGGACTGGTGGGGGTACTCGGGGGGCTGAGGGGAGTCATACAGGCAGCAGTGAGGATGAGGCAGCTGCGGGTGAGACGAGGTGGAGGAAGAGGAGATGCCCGGGTGTGTCACCATGCCGGGATGGTGAGGGTAGTGGTGGCTCTGAGGGTGGAGGTGGGAGGGGTGGCCCCTGACGTAGTTCCTGTGGGCCTCCAGGAAGCTCAGCTGGGGGTCGTTCAGGATGTAGAAGTCGGTGCGGCTCAGGCCGTGGCGCGCCGCCCCGATCAGGAGGTCGCGGTCATGTTTGCCTGACTCCCACCACACCGGGAGGTAGAGGGAGGGGCGGCACAGCTGGAGGCGGGCGGAGAGCAGCGGGTGACGGAGAACCTGAGGGTAAAATTGTGGATTTATGTGAAAAACTCATGTTTTGGTCATTGCCTTTGGTATATGTAACGTTTATCGCCATATTCAGACGATAAATACATTTTTGAAGCTTGTAAAGACGGGGGTCAACCTCAGCGATCACTGTTTACTCTCACTCTGATCAGCGTCCCTCCCTAAGTCTCCCTGAAATAATGATGGACAGCTGATAGTAACATGGCAGGGTCCGAGACAGGGATTCTCATCTGATTATAAATAAAAACAATGACTTGGCTTTCAGAAAATGTAAATATGATCCCAGAATTCAGATGATAAATACAGCTTTGAAGCTTGAAATGGTACAATGACGAGCGGCCAACTGAGCAACTGAACGGCATAACAACAGGCAGTGTGTGTTGTTTGTGCTTCCTCAGAAAATACACCTTGCACACACACACACTCACAAACTTTCTTGCGTCCTACGTTTTCTTAGCCAAGTAAAGAAACATCTTTGATGCTCCTAGCTTAAATTGAGTTATCAATACGATACAAAATGTTTGTATACGTAAATGTATGTGGAACTGCAGGACGGAGTCCAGAACAAATGTCCTTACGGGGACAATAAAGTATATCGTATCGTATTTTGAGAGGGACAGCCTGCTAACAAGCTTTGTTATAGAAACATTTTAGTTTTTAACCCAGAGCAAATATCTGAATATGAAATACCTAAAAATCTAATAACCTTCGTATTGTTTTACTTAATTAGTTTGCTTGTAAGGTGAACCTTTTTAGAGCACTGCCACTAAAGCTCCCATCATGCTTTGGGTGATGCAGACAGGATGCAACGTGTCAGCTGTGCGTCATCAGAGCCTTCAGCCTGAGGGGGTTTCTGTGAGACATGCTATGAGTTTATTGGAAGTTTCTTGATACATGTATTGTCTTTCGTCATAATACTTCCGTTAGCCAGTATTGATACAAATCAATCAAATGTTAGATATTCTCAGAAGACAAAGAGCCCCAAAAAGAAGTTTACAAAAGAAAAATAGTTTTGAGAGGAATAAGGTTAATCTGTCTTTGAACAATAAGCATGAGTTGCATCTATGACATTTGGCCTAAGCGATGAAGCCTTGTTTCCACAGCTCACCTGCTCTCTGATCTTGCGCAGCAGCTCGATGCGGTACAGGGTCCGCGCCGCTCGCTCCTCCGTCAGAGGTTCCACCAGCACCGCCGGGTCCACCAGACCTGCAGGGACAGAGTGGGAGAGGGGAGGGAGGTCTGATCTTTATTTTAATTCAAGATAAAATAAGAAATGTTTAAAAGTAACTCAATTTAAAAACTAAACAGCAAACTTGAAAAGGAAAATCTAAAAACAGTCCTCCCACCAGCAGGGTCAGTAACGTTCCCAAAGGAGGGACATGAGGTGGGCAGCTACAACCCCAAACATTTGTAAATATATAATAATATAATATGTATTATATGATTTATTATTATATATGATATGATATTAAATGATGTATAAAACCAGCCGTCTGTGGATGGGAAACAAAGGAATACAGAGCTTCCTGACAGTGGTACAAATTAATTGAATTTAACTTTACTCTGAAACGCATTTAATTGGTACCATTATTTATCCAATGTCATATATCTAAATGATCTGTATTTCTGTATATCTTACCTATTTTAAACCAGTGTTTAGACAAATGAAAACAATGTGTTTGTATCATTTAGTAGACTTAAATACATCTTTAGTTGTAAGGGCTTTTGGTAAGTGTTAGGTGTTTTGGAGCTTTTCATTTTTTTGTAAAATAAATAATAAATCTTTCCAAATCTACATTTGTTGGAAATATATATATATTATGAATAATGTCTGTTTACTTTTGATAGTTTATCAGGATGTCTGACTTAACATCGCTCCTATAAGTTTTATGTTTTGTACTTGTATTCTTAAGCTGTTGGTCAATAAAATGAATTAAATTGAATTAATAAAATGACCACATCCAGGTTTTTTAGATTTAGTCCAGCTCTGATGTTTCTGTCAGACCTCACAATAATGTAATACCAGCACGTTTACCTTCTTCCTTCCTGGCAGGCAGCTTGCAGGCCGCCCTGCACATGTTGACGAAGGAGTTGAAGTATCTCTCCAGACTCTCGTCCGTCTTCCTCTCCAGCCGGGCCAGCGCTCTGAACTGGGACCAGTCGAAGGACTTCCTCTCCGGGTCGTACACCACCCCGAAGGAGGACACTGTGCGGTAAAAATCTGCCTGTTCCCGACGAGTCCACCTGAAACAAGAGGGAGGGGGAGGAAGATATAATGTTTCAGTTATCATATTCATGAATAACGTAAAAAATGGGGGAAATTCTAATGCTTTTATTATGAAGTTTAAAGAAGAAGGAAGCACAGTTCATCAATATGAGTGACACAAAGAACGTCATGAAGTTGAAATACCTTGAATACTGTGTGTGTAGGCCTCTTCCAATAAAAAAATCGCAGTGTTAAAAAAGTTTCCAAAAAGTTTGTGTTAAGAATCGGAAACATTGGTAATATAAATTGAGAAAGGTGGAGAACTGGTAAAAGTCATATTTATATTCTAAAGTTGTAAATGTAAGTCTTTGAAAAGGGCAAACAATTAATAACTGTGTGAAACAGACCTCCATACATTTCAGAACATCAACTTTCTTTACAACATACTTGTTATGAAATGTGCTATAAACAATAACTTGACCCTGCCTTAGAAGGAACCAATTTCGATTTTAAAAGTTGCTATAAGCTGAAACTGATAATATGTCATTGATCATATGACCTTGTCTCTTATTTTCCAACATGGTTTGACAGCATTAAGCAAGACTTTCAGGATAAAAGCCCACAGAAATGCATATTCAAAAGTTTCTGAAATGAGAATAAAGTCATTCTTATCGCATATTTATCTTTAAAGTTGCTATACATGAATACTTATATTATTAGGATTTATCACTTTATCTTTTCTCTGAATTTCCCACATGCTTACCTTCTCTGCCACTCCAGGAACAGGGGGTCCGGTTCCGTGGCGACCACGGAGCAGCGCCTCAGCTCCTCCCCCAGCTGCCACGCCAGCGGGCCCCCGGCGTGGTGACCGTGAGCGCCGCCGGCTCCCATCGCCATGCCAACGAGGCATCGTGTGTAGCATGAACTCGTGCCGGAGCATTGGCTCGCGGCGCAGCGTGAAGCGCTGGAAGGCCGTGATGAGGCGGCGCAGGCGGGCCGTCAGCGAGGGGCCGGGGGGCCACAGGGGCCGCGCCTGGACCACGTGGAGGGACGCCACCCCCGTCCCTGTCCCTGTTGTTGTCGTCGTGGTAACCAGTGTAGCATCGTTGGCGCATAAGTCACCTGACATGTGGGAGTCTGTTAAGAGAATGACGTGCTATTTATCAGAGTAAGGAACGGACAATTTGATCAGATAGTTAGCACGGTATAACGTTTGAAAAAAAAAAGAGAAATACCTCCTAAAGGATGTCTGGTTATCATTATTTTTATGATACAGGTACTAATAAATACCCGTGTTTCATTACCGTAATAATATTTAGGTTTTTCATCTTCTGGGAGTCTGTGGAGGGTTAACAAGCTGTTTATGGGAATAAGGGATGGACATTTTGATCCTAATCAAGTATCCTTTTTGTTACTAAATTTAGCAAATGTATCATTTCAAAGGGGAAATAGCTATTTAAAACAAGGATGCCATTTTTTTTATTCTTGTCGGTATTTCACTCTTTTGACCATCACATAAACTGCCTATTTTACTTGCTAAGATGAGTCGTGAAAGGTTCAACTTTATGAAACGCAATCCAGATAAAACAATTGGTCCATCTTTAAATATGCAAATGCATACTCCAGTGTTCCCATAAATATTCTGCCTTAAACTACATACAGAAAAAATGAAAGATGATTTTTACAATTGTACTTTATCTGTTATGTCCCCGGTTCTGACCAGAATAATTGGTAACAAGGTATTAGTATCTAAGTGTGGATGTCATTTTCCACAGAGTGCTATTAAACATTTAGATGTTCATTAAATGTGATTGCACTCTCTGAAATGAAGACTTTAGGTGAAAGGTGAAATGGGTTTAGATATGATAGGTGTTGAACTGAATAGGTGAAATGGAACCCAGAGGAGAGAAATTATATCATAATGTCTAAAGAGATGTCTTAATCATCACAGAAAAAAATAAAATTACCTCTTGAAATGATATAAAAGTGCCTTTAAGAATATAAATACGAACACATTATACAGATGTCTTGTTGGCATCAATTTATATGTGTTGGAAACGAACATGTCAATATTTATTAACTTTATTACTAGAGATATTATTCAATAAATAATTCATACATGATCATGGTTAAGATAGAACAAACTAAAACATTAGGTGTAAAATAAATTAATATACTGTGGAAAAAAATAAGACTAGCAATAGACAAAAGGAAAATAAATTCAAAGGAAATGAAAACACAAGTTAGATCAGGAAAGGCTCTCCTCTAAAGGTATGTGTTAAGAAGGATTTGAAAGAAGACACAGATTCAGCAGACGGTTTCCTCAGGCAGATTGTTTCTTTGCCTCGGTGCCCGACAGCAAACACTGCTGTGTGTCCCCTTCAGTTTGCAGCGGGGCCAGGATGCTGTTATGTACCTACTGTAACTTCTTATTGAGCTCTGTCTCTCCCTGAGGCAGCACAGTGTACAGACTGCACTTTATGTGTATGTGTGTAACAGTCTCACCTGGCCCGGTGCTGTCAGGCTTGTCTGAGGTGTCGGTGCTGGAGCACGTCTCCTCTCCCTGTGAAAGGAACACACAAAGATTTGACTGAAGAGAAATATACAGGACTTTACGATGACTTATTATTTATTTCAGAAGGATTTTGTTTATCATTTTGGGTTATGATTGGGCACTACGGTTCAAACGCATATCAATACAAGTATTTTCTTCAAGACGACATGTTATTCTCATTTTCAGGTTCATATTTGTATTTAGAGTCTCTACTGGGACATGTCTCCATGCTATAATGTTCTTTATTGTTCTCATACTGCCTGTGCTGCAGCACCTCTTTTCACCCTCTGTCTGAAACCAGACCCCAGTCTGCTCTGATTGGTTAGATGGCCGGCTCTGTTGTGATTGGTCATCCGCTTAAAGATGTCCCGCCCCTTAGCCTATCACTCACAATGTGTTGAAGCGCTAGCCAATAGAAGCGTGAGTGTTCCGTAGTGATGTCATTATGTTACAGAAGGAAACAAACATACAATAATGATATATGTTGACGTCATTAAGACAATGGTATTCAGTTACGGGCCAGTCCTACCTTTCTCTCCACAAACACAAAAACTATTTTAATATTAATACATTAAAACAAAAGGAGGCCTAACTTATATTTTCTTTGTAACATTACCTGACTTTGTACAGCTTACATTTGCAAATGAAATTGATCATACACAATTAAAATAATATTCTTCTTTAACTACAAAACATATGTAAAAGTTTAGGATTACATTTATAACCATACATTAAATAGCTGTGTTTTATATTAGATATAAAGCTGCAAATTCCATTTTCATGGAGCATTTAATTAAAAGTAGCAAGGGCCAACCGGTCAGTTACCTGAAACCTATTTTGTTACTATGAAGTTTAAGTTTAACAGCACATTAAGAATAAAAAGTTGTAGATAAAAATGATACCAAATAAAATAAGCAATAAGAAAAACAAATCACAACATTATCTGATCTGGTTTTGGAAGTGTTGTTACTTAGGTATTAAAATGCATCATTAACTCTTCACAATTATTTTGTACAGTACCCAGAGGGCATTAGGGTCGGCTGCCCATCAACTTGGAAGGAAATACAATTTAAAAAATGTTTTCCCAGTGGAAACTTTATCACCCAAACATTTTGATTTGTTATCTCAAGGGCCTACGCTGAGGTAAATAATGTGTCCATAACCAAATTAACTGAATCTCAGGAAGAAAGGGAGAAGACAAAGAGAGATCTGTTCAAACTCTAATGTTGCGTCTCAGGAGAGATTCTCCTCACCTTGCTGCTCTCGTCTCTGTCCTCTCCATCAGCTTTGCTCTCCGCCTCGTCTTTCACCTCCTCTGCTTTGCACACGCTGACAAAAGAAATGACAGAAAAATGAAAATAACCTTTAATACCTCAGACTATGTCCTACTGAGCAATGTCTTGTAAGGACAACACTTGCAAGGGTGGAACTAAAAGGATTAGAGAACACACACTGTGAGTTCCCTTTATGTTTGACTAAAGATGTCAGAAAACATGAAACGACTGCAGAAGAAGAAAAAGCTACCATGATGCAGAGATGCAACAAAGTCCTGTCAGAATATGACCTGTCAAATATGATCTGAAGTAAAGAAAAGAGATGTGACATGAAACTGTTATTATGAGTTAAAAGCACCAGAGGAAGAATTTCCTGAGGCACCAAAGAAACGGGGAAAAAAGTTTGACATGACAGCACATCACGCTGTGGCGATGCAGTGTGTAGGAGTTCAAGAATAAACAGCAGGGAAATAAAACTACTTCCTGTTTCATCGAGTGTTGATCACAGCAACGTGTTAGTGAGAGACACTCTGAGAGAGTGTAGAATACATAATACAATAGCCATTTCTGTCTTTGCTCATATAAACATACACACAGATTTAAATTAGATAAAACTAAATGATTATACATTGTATAATCATTGAATATGTGTTTCATATGTTTATCAATATTTAATAGAGAGCTAAAGTGTGAAAAAAACGATTATTATGCTTAAATCTTTTTTTTATCATTTTCTTTCATAACTTTTAGGCTTGATTTAAAATATGTTAAATCGCTTTAATCATTTTGACATTGAGACATTTTTCACATATTCACTATTTCAAATAAAAATGTAAGCTCACGCTAATCTGAATAATGCAATCTGGAAGTTAACATAAACAAAACAATATATAGTTCAACTATATAATAAAATACTATATACTGTAAATACAACATTTTGTGAAACACTACATACAGTATATTGTAAACCAGGTGGGATGAATTATGTGCAACTACTTTTTTTGTTGTATTTTGGATATTTACACACTTAATAATAATACACACTATCTGTATTTTTGTCATTTATTTTTCTTTCATTGCCGACTTTTAGACGTTTGAAAAGAGCTTGAACCGTCCCTGTCCATCAACATCACTTTAAGTTAAATAAAAGTCCCTCTGCAACTCAAGCGAGCAATCCTCCATAAAAACTTTACAGGTTTAAGTCCAGAATTGTTAAGATTCATAAAAGCAAACTTGTTGTCCAGACACTGCGGCCATTCCTGAGGCAGCACCTGACCTTTTCATGCAGTTTTTGAGCATATTGACGGTTTATAGATCCATCCTGGTAATGTTTCCTTTCTGTGAATTTGTTTTCATTTCCCCATCCTGCTTGCACCCTGTGTTGGCCGCGTGCTGCGTTAGCATTCTGATCCAGCAGATGCTCCTGCAGCACAGTGGCTCAGCGGGGAGCAGCTTCAGGTTCAACAGGTAATAAAGCGGACGACAACTTCAATTACCTTCAGGAAGACGATCAAAGCTTCACACGTGTCTCATCTTCACAACTCTGGAAAACATTTCCCACGCTAAGTCTACGCTTCCCTCTTTCCCTCTCGGT
This sequence comes from Dissostichus eleginoides, assembly GCA_031216635.1. Taxonomy (NCBI): domain Eukaryota; kingdom Metazoa; phylum Chordata; class Actinopteri; order Perciformes; family Nototheniidae; genus Dissostichus; species Dissostichus eleginoides. The sequence goes on along the minus strand of CM062265.1, from coordinate 32,745,062 downwards.
CACTCTCTCTGTCAATTATAACTCTCAGGCTTTTGTCAGAACAGCTTCTACTTAGAACACTTCGAAGTAAAGTGAAACTGCCAGATAAATGACTTTATACATCTTTCAGAGTTTTGCAAAAAATCTAATACTTTACGGAATGTGCAGCTGTGTCTGTCATCTATATAAATGTCTCTCTTTCCCCATTCGTATTTTTGTCACTGATCTGGTTGAAATCATTGTCACGCTAATGTCACCCTTAGCATATCTTCCTATGTGTTTATAACATTGTTCTTCACACTCAGCATGTGAAGTAACAGTGTGGGCGTGGAGGTGGCTCTGCTGATAGAACACACATCAGAGGTGGCACCGTGTGTTTCTCACACCAGAGTTGGCAACCTCCTGCTGTGATGGCTCCTACAGAGAGTAAAGGAGGCAGAGAGTGTGGAAGGAGCAGAGGCTCCTGATGGGGGCTGCAGGAAGCTGATTTATGGACGTGCGTGTGTGTCCCTCCTGCACCTGTCTCTACTTTAGACCCTGAAGATAGCATTTTGATCCGTTGGCAAAAGGACAATGGGATTTTTCCATTAGATTTCGTAATATTGCAGAGAATAATAATATCTGTGGCAAACACATGTTTATGATACTTAACAGGTTTTGTTGAGCAGGATAATCTCCACATATTAACACCGCTTTTATGATTTATTGGTAAAAAGCAAAGTAAAACGCTTGTGTAAGGCTACAAAGGAACTACAGCACGGTCAGATGACTTCATGTCACCACCGCTAAACTAAAGGCGGCTAATGTTACCGTGATGATGTTTTGTAGTCTCATTGAGACACCTGTTGAACTGATCTTCTATTGACACATAGACAATTCAGACATTCACCAGTGGGGTATTTAGTGATTATATTTGTGTCGTAGAACAAAACGCAAATATCTCTTAAGCTTGTGTTTACGTGTTTACTTGTGTTAAATAATGATTAGTTAGCTGTTGACTTCTGCATGAGGGAACCCAGAATGGCTAAAATGCTAACTCATTTCAGGGTTCAAAGACTCATTCCTGCATAACTCTATATATTGGTGCAGTGACGAGTCCTAAAACCCGGAAGTGAGTTAGCATTTTACCACTACCGGTTCCCTCGTCTCAGAGTCAATGGGATTTCTCCATAGGATTTAGGAAAATGGCTGGAAATAAGGTCTGTGGTTGACAAAAATGTAAGAGATGGATCACGTTTTGTTCTACGACATTAAATACATCAGCAGTTACCCCACTGGGGATTTTTGAAGAGTTGACTGTCTGAAAAACGATGGTTGTTAACAAGTGGCTGAATAGGACTACAGAAGTTGTCGAGGACGTTGTACGTCATTATGCCGAACACGTAAACACTCCTCTAAGTTTGTTTGCCCTGTTCTGCTTGAAAGCAAGTACCTGCCTCCTGCAAACTGTTCAAACAAACGCTTCAACTTGTACAATTTGGAATCTGTATTTTTGAATATGGATCTTAAGTTGGCGTGACGTTGAAGTCGTGCACCCTGCTGTGCTCGGCTGTAGTTCGTTTATAGCATAACGTTAGCATTTTGCTTCTGGAGATTAGATTTATGATTAGAAAATTATAAAAGTAGGGTAGACATGTGGAGATTATCCGGCTGAACAAAACGTGCATTTATCAAACAGGTTCGTTTTCCACAGACCTTATTTCAAACTAATTTCCAAAATCCTATGGAGAAATCCCATTGCTTTGTTGCGAGGGAACCCATACGCAGCTCATTTCCGGGTAAATACGTCATCCCTGCACCACTCTATAAGCAACTGGGGATAGGTCACTTACCCAGGGTTCCATGCTTACCATGTGTCAAACTACAGTGTGTCATTTGTGCTAATTTAAAAGAAGGTTGAATTTTGAATTTGCACTTCCAAAGTCATTATCAACTGAAAAGTGTCTGAACGAGTGCTCTGCCTATAATATAATCTTGAAAGCATCCCCATTTCAAAAACTAGGTAAAGACACATACAGTGTGCACACAAGGAATACATACTGTATTCAAGCTGAATATTGTGTGTGGTGTTTAACATTTTTGAATATTGTTGTCAGGTTGTGTTTACTTTAACTTTAATATTTGATAGTCAACTTTAATATATACAACACCACCATTTTTTTAACACAAATAACATTAATATTATCCTCCTGAATCAAAAATCTAGAATAGCTAAAGGGGCTAAAGGCACACTTTTGCTGTTAAAGAATTGCATACAACACCAAAAATAAATGTGAAAAAAAATCATAAAAGGGAAGAAAATGAATGAAAAAGTGATGTGTCATGTCAAGCTTCAACAACCAGAGGTGCTTTTCAAAACGCTCTAAAATAAGGCTTTTTCCACTGTATGACCCTGTGTGTGTGTGTGTGTGTGTGTGTGTGTGTGTGTTAGTGTGTGTGTGTGTGTGTGTGTATTCTACCTGTCAGCCATGTCGGCGGGCCCCTCCCCCCCTCCCTGTTCAGCAGACAGCGCCGTGACGTCGGGCATCCCCACCCTCTCCAGGAAACACAGGTCAGGGTCAGCACGCATGGCATTGTACCGCTCGTAGCCTGTTCAAAGGAAAACACACACCGCATTAACACACAGTGAAAAACATGTTCACACACACACCAACAATGGTTCATATTTATGCAAAGGATAGTGTTGGGTCATACACCTGCTAAAAGGTGAAGCAACCTGAGAGTATGAGAACTAAAGTGACTGTGCTCAGGCGAACACTCATAGATACCAAGGTGCAGTTTGACAGCTCACCGTGTTTGTGGACTCCAATGAGCAGAGACTTGTCGGCGTCTGTGTCCCACCACGAGGCTGGAATCTCTATGTAGTCGATGTCAGGGAGTGACACCTCCAGTTTACTGTCCACACACACACACACACACACACACACACACACCACACACACACACACACACACACACACACACACACACACACACACACACACACACACACACACACACACACACACACACACACACACACACACACACACACACACACACACACACACACACACACACACACACACAATGTGTCAGTCGCTGCTGTCAGGACTCTCAGGCTCACTGAAGACACAAGCAAACACTCAGGGGCAAATTATTCTGACTGAGGGTCTCACCACTTCAGTCTCCTCACCCCTTTTAACCTTGTTTACATTACAAGTGTTTTCTTTTAATTTATTTTAAAGGAGTAATGACTTTGGCTTTTCATTCATTAAACCATTGCTATTCTAACTCTTAAATGGGCATTCACATATAAATATTTCGCAGAATCTATTGAATGCTATTTCACCCATATTACACGGTTATAACACCCATGTAACACATTAATACACCCCTATTAAAGCCCTATTTGACCATTACTACACCTATATTACACCCATGTTACACTGTTATTACACGCATATTAGACTTATTATACCCATATTACCCCTATGCTTTAACAATATTACACCCATTTTACACATGGACACACCCTGTCAAATGACTGTATTCCACAGGATACAGTATACAGGATACATTTAAGGGCTAAAAAGGAAAAAACTCAGATCCTTATGTACATACAAGTGCCTTGTTCATGCTATTCCCTAAATTAATCATCACGTACATTTCCTGCCAGATTTTGCATCAAGTGGCAGGACAGTTTATCAACAATTAAACTGACCACCTGCTCAAACAGTCCAATAATTATAACTTCAAGAACATAGTTTCTACTCCATACCTGGCAGGTATCCCCTCTAGAGCTTGATTGGCAGCTTCACCCAACACCTCCACCTTCAGGTAGTACAACATCCGCACCCTCAGTAGCACCCTGCAGAGAGAGAGAGGGGGGTACATGTAAGGGATAATGTGCAGCAAGGCGGACATTTTAGTGAAAATCTAAAAGAAAAAAATAGTCACTTCTAATGCGGTAACAGTTACATAACTTAAAATAAAATAAATGTCCTTCTCTTGCCACTACTGACGTTATATTGACAGGACTTCTTTCTGCGGATTGATATGACTGCACATAGTCCATGATCTGAAAGTCCTAAGCATTCTGTTATCAAGAAAGAGCCGACCTCTGAATGTCCACACTAAACTTTGAAAATCCAGTGTGTGGATCCTTCTGAGCGTGTACGTAAAAGACGAGCCCCCCTCTGCAGGATAGCTTTGTATCAACATATACAGACCTATAATATAATCATTCTGACCTCAATGTGCTTTCTACAAGTAACATTAAATGCATATTTCAAAGGTTCATTATTACAGTTTTATTTTATATTTTATGTGAAGCACAACATACCATGCTGTTATAATAAAGTTATAGTAAGTTTATCAGCCTTTGAAACTTAAACCATTTTTGAGATTAAATACATAAATAAATATTATTAATAATCATAATTTATCATACACGTGTGACGATTAGTCGACTCATCAACCGAATGACGATATCGGTTGACAATACAAATCTTTAGTCGAGGGCAGCCCTAATAATAATCACAGTTCATATTCCTCTCTTCTGTAATGTTTCACGTAGCTGTTCTTCTGCAGCTCAACCAAACTGAAAACAACTCTTTTAAACTTTTGGCAGCACACAGGTCCAACACACACACAGACTGCTGTTAGTGAGGGTGCACTGACTTGTTGCAGTGCTGTTTCAGGTGCTTCTTGTAGCTCTCGTCCTGCAGCACCACCTCAGGGTTGCAGTGCACCAGCCAGTCAGCGTTCTTCAGCTCAGGGACGCTCAGCGGGATCTTCAGCTTCTTCCCCTTCCGCCCCCGAGGAACTGGAGCCGATAAACCTGGAACACAGGGGGGGGGGGGATGATGGATTTTAAATACTGAACTTCATGCTAACATTTTACCCCTGTAAAGTAACACGTATGGCGCTTTTCCACTGCAGGGCCTCGCTCGGCTTAGTACGGTATGGCTAGACCTCGTTAGGCCTTGTTAGGCCAGGCTCACTTTAATGCTGCGTTTCCATTACAGTTTAGGAACTGGGGTAGTAACTATAGTAACGCAGTGTAGGCGGAGCCGTGACGTCATCTTCAATGCGAAACACAAAACCAACATCAGCCGTTAGCTGTTAGCACTCAGAGCTCACAGCTCCTCATATCTGTTCAGAAACTAGACAAAAGGGAAACAAGTACAAACCACAGACTGTCTGTGTCATGGCGAATACAGTCGCTGGTTTATGCATGTCTGTATAGGCCGTTGTTGTGAGTGTGGACGGTCGTAGCATATACAACGTTAGCTTAGCCGATCTCCATTCAGAAAACACGCATTTTAAAAGGTTTTTCGCCTGCCGTCTGTCTGCAGACTTGTCAAAGCATTAATTCATGGTTTTTACTAACCGGTATCAGTATGTTGTTACTTCGGCATCATTTTGAAACGTGTATTACAATTAAATCACGGTCAAATATGTTCATTTTGTTGTAGTTGCCAGCGATTCTCTCACTAGTTTAGCATACTCAGCCCGGTTGTTGGCCCGGAAAGAACCTCGATTTTGGAGAACCAGAAAACTGTGAAAAAGTACCCGCTAGCCGGAACTACGCCAAGTGGAAACGCAACCAAAAACGGCCGGGCACGGCACGGCACGGCACGCTTAAACCGCGCTGTAGTGGAAATGCACCATTAGAGTGGGAGATTCAAAGAGATAGGTCAACTTTAATTTAATGTATTGATTGTTATGTTATTATTTTATTCTTGTTTTATTGAATTATGTGTTTATTGACTTCTGTCAGAATATCACAAAGTTATATGTTACTATTGGGGTTGGATCAGTTGATACAGATTTGATTTCTATGATAACCATGTCTAAAATGAATTATAAGCATTCTAATAATGTATTATAATCTGCTAGCACTTTATAATTGTAGTTATAAGCACTCATACAAACCAAAATTGCTTTATATCAACAATCACAAAACATTTCATTTTATAATGAGTTATAAGTAACATAATTATTCATAATTGTTAATCACTGAGTTTACAGTATAAACTCAGCCTATACCCCTGGAAAGTGAAAGGAATAATCAGTACAGAACGATTATTATTTATTACATTTATTACAATGGAAATGATATAGTATAGTGCAAAAAAGTCTATGAGTGACCAGAAATGATGAAGTATTATGATAAAATACATTATAATATGATATAAATATTATTTTTAAGGAGTGACCCATTTTAAACATTAAAGTCTGGTTCTGCTGCATACATTTGTTTCCTTTTAAATCTGTCTAGTGTGTGTTATACTGTAAGAGTGCAATACTAAATGTGTGTAGTGCTCTTTAAACAGAGGTAGTGGAGTATAAGGCCTTAGGCTAACGTTACAGTGCATGCTAACGGTGAAATGCTAACCGGAGTGATTGAGCAGTGCCTCGTCTTGGCCCTCCTTGGTGGGGGTGATCAGGTCCCAGATGAAGCTCTTGATCTTGTCGTCACCTTTGTAGTGTCTCAGGCAGTACACCAGCAGAGCCCTGCAAAACAAACATATATTAGTTTGAATATTTCCATGTTTCTGAGGTTACATTGTTCTGTTGTCGTACATACTGTAATACACTTAGTAAAAAACATCTTATCAATATTTATTTTCTCTTGTATTTGCTTTCAGTTCATTTGATATTGAGGTGATCCAGAAGACAAAGTAATCGCGTTAGATTCATTTTATTTTGTGATGCCAAAATTAGGTTACTGACATTTTCAGTAATTCTAACTTAATACATGTTTAAAGTACCTACCCTGTACTCGCATGACAGCTCTAACCCTGGGATGTGTTTTCTAGTATGACTTTTCACTGTTTTACCCCTAGTAAACATTTCAGAATGTAGAGTCAAATAATATGAAAGGGATGTTTCCATTACCTGCAGATCACCTCCATGTCTCCCTCTGCCAGATGCCATTTAAAGCGACCGTGGTTAAGAATGTCCTTCCATCGTCCCCATCTGAAACACAGTAAAGAATGTAGAGCTAAGTCAAAAATAAACTGAGAGAAAAAAAATAGTAGCAATAGATACAGTAAATATATTTTCATTTGTCACATAAAACAAAAAGAGTGTACATTTATTTTCTCTTCAATTCAGTTTGCTCTGATGTATTTATGTTCACCTTTTTAATGGACTGAGCATCACTGAGGTTTAAGACTGTAAGATGTGTGTGTTCATATTGTTCAGAGGGAAATGAAAAAGAGGCACTTATTATTATGTATTTTACTACATTTTCTTGGAAACGAATATGTCTGAAAACACAGGAATGATACATTTGAATTAAGATCATTTCAGACAAGGGCTTACGTTTGCTAAGAATACGTTTTATAATTTGTTGTACTACTATTATTTGTAGTAGTGTGTTATTAATTATCAGTAATTATTTGAAGATCAATTTCATATTTGGCTTAATAAAGATTGAACATTTCAGTTGAGATGAGTTGTTTGTTTGTTTGTTGTGCTTATAGTCTAGTTGCCAGCTCATAGAGTCTGGTTGTGAACCCATAAATGCTGAGTACAGCAAAGTTTTATGTTAGACATGTATAGTCCCCAGCACATAGAAACTGCCGGATGGTAACTTGCATATGTTGGGCAATTTACACAAAAGGGAAAACCCCCAAAAGCATGAAAGGGCCTCTTTAAACTGCAGCCACAGATGAAGTATTCCCAGGTCGTACCCGAAGATCAGCAGGTTCTTCTCCACCCTGAAGCACTCCGCCCGGAGGTAGCGGCGGGCGCGCTCTCCGAGACGACGAGTCCGACACGGACGCTCCTCCGAGTCGCTGTCCAGCTCCGAGAACTCCATCAGCTCGTCATCCTCGAAGGAGTTGTAGTGACGGGTCTGCTTCCTCACCCGGGGGGTGTCGATCACCAAGGACTCCTGGGAGAGAGAGAAAGAAGTATAAAGGAAACTTTAGAGGAACCAGATGAGGGGAGATCTGAGGAGGGTTTCATCCTTTATACAGTGTTTATAAGAGAGGAACACCAGAGACACGACACTTTAACACACAACTGTCAATTATTAGAGATTCAAGACACGTGTCATAGTATGCACACGCACACACACACACACACACACACATACATATACACATACATATACACACACATATACACATATACACACACCAGGGTTTCCCACACATAGACTATACTTGGGCAGGCCGCCCAAGTATATTAACGGCCGCCCAGGTATATTAACGGCCGCCCAGGTATATTAACGGCCCCGCCCATGTATATTAACGGCCGCCCAAGTATATTAACGGCCGCCCAGGTATATTAACGGCCCCGCCCAGGTATATTAACGGCCGCCCAGGTATATTAACGGCCGCCCAAGTATATTTCGCGACCCATTTAGTTTTTTTTTTTTTATAGTTTTAAACAAAAAAGAATTATTCGTCCACGATGCCATCTGCGATCGATTAACTTGTGGACAATGATCCCTCGCTCTACGCCTTCTGTACCCAGTCCCGGACTGGCCATCGGGAGGACCGGGGGGTTTCCAGATGGCCTGGCCTGTTAAGTGGCCTGCTGGCCTGAGGGTTTTTTGTATTCTTTTTTAATGTATTGTGAACGCAACGCTGCGCAAATGTGGGTCTGCCTCACACAGGGTGACTGGCTGTCTACATGATGTGGCCTGCCGACAGGGCCACTGTCCTACAGATCATACATCAGAGCCCTCGATTGGTCTCTGTGTGTCATTCAAGCTCGGGATAACTACAGCTCAGGGGAGGTTAAGGACTCTGAGTGTTTAGATAGTTAACTTGGTCTAAGTTCTCAGTGGGTCTCAAACGGTTTGGACCACCATTTATGTAAACACATATTTCCATTTGAGGGGGGAGTGATTAGTAAAATATGCATGAATAATAAAAAGAAATGTTTAACTAGGTGAAAAAGGGTAAGATACACTTTTAAAACTTGTTGAGAGCTAAAACTAGTCTTTGCTGCTGCCTCAAAGAGGAGCAGGGGAGAGGGGGGAGAGGGGGGAGAGGAGGGAGAGGAGGGAGAGGAGGGAGAGTGGGGAGAGGAGGGAGACAGGTGAGGCTGGTTCAGGAGCCCAGACACACTCACAACTATAAATGAACCAAAAATAAATAAATAAACAAGTTACTGGTGTGGTTTCCGGGTCGGCTATACAGCCGGACAGCGCCTCACAGCCTAAGTAAAAACAATAAGTGTGGCTTGATGTTGACTCTCGTCTATTACCAACCAGGGAGCTCTATGCAAGTCAATGGGACTCCCTGTTAGTTGAAAATGTACGCTAAAGGTCCTGGTGTGTGAGGAGCTCCGCGGATTGGTCCATTTTGGTTCCGGGAACCGCATGACGTCATGCGGTTCCCGGAAGAAACAAATGGAAAAAGAGAAATCTCCAACGAGGCGTTCTGGGGCAGCATAGACAGGTCTTTTCTGTGTTAGAGTTTTACTCGCTACAGGGTGTACTTTGAGGGGTTTTGACTCTGCAGACCGTTTACATGCATAAAAACCTTCATAACACACAAGGGGACGGGTAATAACCAGAAAAGCATGACATGGGACCTTTAAACTATAGGGCTATCACTATGGGCCCTGCCTGTACCTGTTCGCGTGAAGGGTCTGCTAACAAGCGACCAACAGAAAGGTTAATGTTAATTGTTACACGTCTCAAAGGCACGTCACCTCAACCCCCTTCTATTCATGCTCTTGTTGACTATTTTCCCAGTTATGAGCTTGGTCTAGCTTACACATCCCTCCATCTTTGTGTTTTCTAACTTGGAATCCGTTCCCCCAGTACTCCTCCTCTCCCACTACTACCTTCTTCTTACTTTTGCATGATTCACGAATATCTCCTGTTGAATGGTTACTGTTCACTCTTTTCCTGCTTCACCTTCAGCATCCACCTTTCTTTCTGTCACTCCGCTCACATTTCCCCTGATTTCTTCTGGTGCTTTCCTCTCCTCTCCTGTCCCTTTTCTTTGAAAATCCTTTCCTTCTTTATGTTTCTCCCCTCCTCTCCTGCTTCCTGTTTTAAATCTGTTCTCTTCTTCTCTCCTTCTCTCTGTACCTTCTCTGATTTGGAGTCCATCTCCACCTCAGCGATCTTGGCCCATTTCTGCCAGAAGTTGGGGTCGTCCAGAGAGATGTCCGTTCTGTTACCAGAGGAGACGAAGCTGGCCTGAGGGAAGAATAACAGAAGTCAGACTCTGGTTGATGTTATCTGTGTTGTGAGTGATGTTGGAATCCAACCAAATGTTAGGACTGGAGCTGAATTGTTTTCTACAAATATTTAGTGTCTTCATATTTGAACTTCATGCCAAAATATTCCAAGCATTTCCTGCAAAAAGCCTCAGGAACAACATTTAGACCGTGGGACAAAATAGCCACCATATTAAGCCAAGAAAACTACTCTAAAGTTTGAACTACTAGTAAAAATGAAAGGCCTTAAATTATTAAATTCCATCGCCTCAAAAATGATTTAGCATATACTGTACACCAGGGGTCGGCAACCCCTGGCACGCGGCACCATAGCCAGTGGCACACTAGGAATAAGTGGAATAAGTGGAATAAGTGTGCGAAATATTAAAACTTTATTTTCGGATCCTGAACGAGGCAGCCGCCAGAGCGCGGCTCCCCGTTACCTGCAGAAGGAAGCCATGCACGCAACGCAGCCCCGCTCTCTTTAACTCCAGGCGACTTTCTGCCGCTTTCCTCCGTGGTGCAGTGCTGATCGTTTCACCACAGAGGAACGCACTTCACAAATTGCAGTGCCCATAAGGAGCGGTACAAATGCCGCAGTTTTTGCATGGCTGTGTCTTTAGTTGAAAGCCCAGTGGCGATCTGCTCATCGAAATAATATGCAACAAAGGGGCGGACTGGCTCCCAGACCGTAGTCGAGGAGGGGATGACTCTCTGTCGTCTCCCAGGGCAGAAGCAACAAGCTTCAGGTTCAATAACCCACTTTAGCTTAAATCACTGGAGAGAGGCGAGCTCTTCTTGGGAGGCCGTTGCATTTATTTAGTTGTTCTTCTGTTTCACAAAATACATCACAGACCTCTGTTTTTTTTTTCTTAAAGGGACAGCGATCTCATCTCACTCTGCTTGACCCTAATATCAACATGTGTGTTCTGGAGAATCACAGAACGGACGATCGTCCTTATTATTATGCCGTTCAAACCAATTATTTAAATGTGTTTGTTAAACTCGGCATCATGTAAGTTGCGCTGACAGGTCCACACACTGCTTCCCCGCAGCGAGGCTCCCCACGCCCTCCTGTTGACAGTTCACGAGCGTCGAGCTCCTCAGCCCCCCCCCCCATTGATAATTCACGATCGTCGGCACGCTGATAACAATTTTTTTTTGTAATGGCACTTCATATGAAAAAGGTCACCGACCCCTGCTGTACACCATCCAACACATTGCACATTAAAAAAGAGTGATGAAAAAGATTTGAAAAATCTAAGCAACACTTCATAAAACTACACCTTTCAGACAGTATACGTAAATATATTGTAGTTTTAATACATGTATTTGTATTTATAAAGCGCTTTTCATGCTACTCAAAAGGCACTGTACATGCTGAAATGCATAAAAACAACATAAAAACAACACACTTAAAATGTATACAACACAACAATAACTTTAGAGCTTTGTGAACAGATGATTTCATCATTCAGGTTTCTACCTTAGCGAAGGTGGACCCTTTCCCTTCAGTCTCGATGGTGATGGTCTGAGTTCGCCTCTGAAGAATCTGATCGATGTCTTCCTCGCAGAACTTGGAGCCCTCGTCTTCGTCGTCCATCAGCGCTCCGTATGCTCCTTTTTTTAACAAATCTTCAACTTCCAGCTTTGAAAGCTGCTGCACCTGCAGCAAGAGTCAGCCACACAATGAGAATCGACCAGGTGTAAAGTATCTAAAGGGACATCTTGGAGAAAACACAGTGCAACACCCAATATCTTGCAATATCTAATATTTATGCCCAGATGCGTCAGCCGACATCAGCCGATGTTCACGCTGCAATCGGTACAAAAGGTAGAAAGTAGTAGGACCTTTATTTAGCCAGGAAAATCAATTAAGAACAAATTCTTATTTTCAATGACGAGCTGACAGGAGGCCAAAGGCTTCCTGAGGAGAGAAAGGGGGAATCCGTCATAACTTTAACGTCATTCACGGAGCAATTCTCTGTACAGGGTTTTTTCAGAACCGATAAATAAAATATTGTGCTCAGAGTCTTTTTGACTTTTCGATAGAAGAAAATGAACATGACAAAAAAAAAAAAAAAAAAAATGGTATTGTTCACATTTGGCTGTCAAGGCAGTCATTGAAAAATGATCTACTGATGCCAATAATAACACTGGTTTTGAAATCGGCTTGAAGATCTGACATGTTGCCCCCTGATATCGGCTGATAGTCCCTCACCCCGTTGACGCTGCCCTTGCGGTTGATGTCCTGCAGCACGGCTTTGTCCAGGCCCAGCTTCAGACTGGCCTTGTCGAACATCTCCCTCTCGTACGAGTTCCTGGTGATCAGTCGGTAAACTTTCACCGCTTTGCTCTGGCCAATCCGGTGGCAGCGTGCCTGGGCCTGGCATGGAGCGGGTCAGAGTAAAAATATTAAATATAACATAATATATATTTATAACGTATAATACTGATGCTTTATAAATGTCCTTGCTACTAGACGTATTGAGGGTTTTGTGCAATCTTTCGAATCTATTAATGAATGCATGTAGTGTGAGCCTACATTAATAGCCCCCCGTTTTCAAAATGTAAGCTAGCCCAGCCTATCAGAAAGAGTCTAATTAGAGTAACTGATTTGAGTTATTAGGCTACACATAGAGGCCATTCAATCCAATAGTTCTCTACATACTAATTGGCTGCGGAGGAGAACAAATCTTTCTGCCAACAAAGAGCAGTCTCAATCATTTAGGGAAATGTCACTCAATTCTGAGAGGAATACACTTTTTGACTAGAAATGTAAACAGCCATTGCATCAAAACTGTGACAGCTTCATACTGACAGGTAACACTGTGTGCTTACTTCATTTTTAGCAGCAGAATAGTTCTTTGAAGTAAGCATTTTTTCCTATACAGTATTTCAGTCTCAAAAGGAATAATAAATGCCACTAAATATTAAACGGCTCATAAAGCAGCAACTCTGGACTCTTGCATGGACCCCGCCCCCTGTGTGTAGTGTGACTCTGTGCCCCCCACCTGCAAGTCGTTCTGGGGGTTCCAGTCAGAGTCGAAGATGATGCAGGTGTCAGCAGCGGTGAGGTTGATCCCCAGCCCCCCCCGCCCTGGTGCACAGCAGGAACACGAAGCGGTCCGAGTCCGGCTTGCAGAACCTGTCGATGGCCGCCTGCCGAAGGTTCCCTCGCACGCGCCCGTCGATGCGCTCGTAAGTGTAGCTGCAGGAAACATGCAGAAAAGTTGTTGTTGATAATGTCAAGGTTAACAAAGAAACTAAATCTATTAAAATCTCCTGACATTTTGGGTGATGCAAAAAACATCCAAAAACACATCCAAACTGATGTCAGGTACCCAACCAGGCAAAACCAACATACTGTGTAGAAAGCTCTGTAGAACTACCATTAAATCACAAAGCTAATCGATAATCAGTGTTCAATTATGGAATGGTGTGAACCTAAATATCTCAAGAATACTCAAATACCATTTTAAGAATATTTTGTATGTATTGAATATCGCTCAGGGGGCACTTTTCTTCATAAGTAATGTTTTCTGCCCTCCTGCTTGATCTAACTTAGTTTTCTTGTACATTGTTTGTATAACTATTGCTTGTATAATAAATGCATCTTTCCATTCATCTGTGGTTCATCTCTCCCAAATATCCCCCCCCCCCCCTCACCGTCTCTGTATGAGGTAGTCCTCCATGATGTCCAGGCAGCGCACCATCTGGGAGAAGACGAGCACCTTGTGTCCCCCGGCCAGCAGTTTGGGCAGCAGCTTGTCGATCAGCACCAGCTTCCCGGCCGCCTGGATCATGGCCTGCAGCTGGAAGTCCAGCGCGTCAGGGCTGTGGTACCTCCTGAAGCCATCCAGAATCTTCTCCTCCGCTCCTGGAAGGAAGAACAGAATGGTGAGGGGGGTAAAAGTTACCTCAATATCAAATGCAATGCAGATAAATACAAGACAAAAAAAAATGTCAATAAGATGTTTTTTTACTTAAAGGTGGCGTAGGTAAGTTTGAGAAACCGGCTCGAGATACACTTTTTGTTATATTCCATGGAATGCTCTTAACATCCCGATAGCAATGAATATCTTAAGTGCTTTGACAAAAAATCCATACAAAAATGTCATCTGTGGAAGCCGTAGTACTGTAAAAAGCACGACCAATCATCTGAGCCGGCCCGGCTAAAATAACTGGATGCCCTACCTGCCTGTCAGCCTTCCATCTGTGCATAAACTTATCTCGTGCCCTCATTGGTCATGTGCGCCTTCGTGTGTGTTGGAGGAGGGGCTCTGTAAGGAAGTGGCAGATTTTTTCCGGCTGTGTATTTTCAAATTCTAGCGCACTCGAGCTGGTTTCTCCAAAATTACCTACCCCACCTTTAAGTGTATTATGTAAGACAACAGAACAATGTAGCCTTAAAAAAGAAGAAACCAAGATATTTAGTATCAAAAATGTGTCCTCTGCTCAGAGATTTTCATTACTGTAAGCATATTCAGGCAGTAGGCTATTCACCAACAATGAAACACATGAGCACATAGATGAGAGTAACACCTACGTCACTTTTGGGGGAAAACAAAGCTGTCATTTGAATGGCGGTCAATACAAATTCTGAAGTTTTTGCCAATCCGATCAGACATTTTTGGATCTTCAGAGCCCGATTACGATGGCAAGTCAGGCAAACAATTACATTAAATCATTTGAAATCGACAATCGGTCTCGATATATTGATAAATTAAAATCAGAAGGCGAGGCTGTAATTTCTCCAGCTGTTACTCTCATAAGCGAGGCGGAAAATAATAGTTTTATCATGCCAACAAGCTGCTGTGTCGTTTATTGCACCTCAAACATTAAAACAAATCCAGAGTTCAGTGTTTCTGTACTTCCTCTAAGAAGAAAGGACAGTAAAAGAAAGCTCTGTGGCTTCAGGCTGGATCACCATTCAAATGACAGCGTTGTTTCCCCCAAAAGTGGGCGGGGCCGTAAAGTGACGTAGATGTTACTCTCATCTATGGACATCGATCGCCTACTGCTATATTTAACCATATATCGAGCCCGATCGTCGATTTCTAATGGCTTAATGTAATTGTTTCCCTGTCTGGCCATTGTAATCGGGCTCTTTGAAGATCCAAAAATCCACGGTTTTCTTACATTTCTGATCAGATTGGCAAAAACGTCAGAATTTGAGTTGACCGCCATTCAAATGACAGCGTTGTTTTCCCCCAAAAGTGGGCGGAGCCGTACTTTTTGCCCGGAAGTGACGCATTTGTTAGTCTCATCTATACTACAGTTTACAAAAGCAGAAATTAAATCTGAGCTGACAGGAAATGCTCCGTTTTAGTTTAATAAACACAGCTCTTTTTAGTTTTTTAGGAACATTGTGATCCTGCTAGTATCCCCAATTTTTTTATTGT
Source organism: Dissostichus eleginoides (assembly GCA_031216635.1). Lineage (NCBI taxonomy): Eukaryota > Metazoa > Chordata > Actinopteri > Perciformes > Nototheniidae > Dissostichus > Dissostichus eleginoides. The sequence continues at coordinate 32,729,499 of CM062265.1, read as the reverse complement.
GTGCTTTCTTCTTCATTTGATGTGTTTGTCTACTCTTTTATTTTGCCTTTACCTGCACTGTATTCTTTGCTGTAACAATGTAAATGTTCCGGCTGCAGAACAGATGAAGGATTTTTGATTCTGATCACAGTTTCTTACTCTGTTTATTATGACTGCTTTTTGGTGGAAAACATATTGCTGTATCAAAGTGCAGTGTAATTATAGAATGTTCATTCATTGCTAATTACAGCTGTGGTGTCATTAAAGAGTTACACTTACAACCAGGGAAGAATAAGAGGGCACTGATATTCATTTTGAGGACGAAAGAGTCGATCTCAGCATTCAAGAAAAGTGTGTGTGTGTGTGTGTGTGTGTGTGTGTGTGTGTGTGTGTGTGTGTGTGTGTGTGTGTGTGTGTGTGTGTGTGTGTGTGTGTGTGTGTGTGTGTGTGTGTGCACCTGTGATAAGGTAGGGGTGGTTGCAGCACTTGCGGAGCTCCATCATGGTGTTAATGAGGTTGGGCATGTTGTGCTGGTTTGCTCCTTTGGACAGGAAGGAGAAGTTCTTCTCCAAGATGGCGCGGTAATATTTCTTCTGAATGTTGGTCAGCTCCACCTGCACATCCACAAAAGGAGGGAAATAATCAATGTATTATGAATTCATTTTATGTACCACTTGAGATGCAGACATATTCATATTGATGACTCAGGGAAGCCCACCTCTATGATGGTCTCTTCTTTAGGCGCCAGGTTCTTCTCCACATCGTCCTTCAGTCTCCTCAACATCATGGGCTTCAAAATGGCCTGCAGCTTTTTCACCTGTCGAGAGGAACACAGGAGGAGGTGTGTATATGATGAAAATGCAAATGATAAGGTTTGTTCTTCAAAGAAAAGCATATTGCTTCTACTTTATGTCCACAGGGCGTAATTCAACCTTCTTTAACTGTGCAGTTCTACATATATAACTTTCATTACTAATACACTGCCTATACACCTTTTCATATATTTGTAGTTAGTGTATATTGTACAATGTGCACATTTTTACATTAACTTCTTATCCTAACATAATATTGTTATTTTTGTTTTCATTATATCGTTTATTGCACATTTTTACTTTTACTTGTGTTTTATCATTTTTTATTCTATCTTTTTGGCCTATTTTTTACTTTCTTTACTCAACTTATTCTAAATGAAGCACATATCACAAACCTTATTCCCTCCCGGATACAAAATTGTAGTATGTTTCTAAAAAACATTTTTTTTTTTAAATAAGCAACATAACACGCAGAACTGCTGGAAAGGAAGCAATTTGTGGATGCATTTACATTCAACACAGACAACACTGCTCTTCACTGAGTCCCGGTTGAAGTCTACGATGTTTTGTACCAACATTAAAACATTTGTTCTCAACACACCTGCTCGTCTGTTTTGAGGTTTCCGAACTCTTCCATGAAGGTGCTTTCTGAGGGAAACTGCAGCGGCTCCAGGAAATTCAACAAACTGAACAGCTCCTCCACCGAGTTCTGCAGAGGGGTTCCTGTCAGCAGAACCTTTTGTTCCTGTGAGAACCATGACAGGGTTATCTTCAACCACTACACAAACACTACATCTCAGAACATGCTGCTCGTCATGACATTTATTCAAACTGAACTGAAACGGTATCCCAAGAGGTCCTTCAGAAGAGAGAAAACATGACATAAAAAGAGATCGACAATTAGACACAGGAGAAGAGTGCCTGTATGAGAGCCTGGCAGCTAGAAGAGGATCATTCAGACTAGGCACACTGTGCTGCTCTTCCCAATAATACGCAAGAACAACAACTGCTTTTACATTTTTACATCAACTGCAACACACTTCTGTATAGTGTATATCAGGGGTGCCCACACTTTTTCAGCTTGGGAGCTACTTTTAAAATGAACAAGCCCAAATGATCTACCTACAGGGCCGCACCTGCCCAATCTGTGTTGCGAGCGCGGGGGGGTGCTAGTGGACTAAACGGCGGATAAACTGTGGCGGGGGGGGGGGGTGCTAGTGGACTAAACGGCAGATAAACTGTGGCGGGGGGTGGGGGGGTGCTAGTGGACTAAACGGCAGATAAACTGTGGCGCCCTTAGAATAATTGCGCCACATAAGCGCATAATAGTGCGCCGCATTTGCGCTTCAGATGAGGAGGTGAGGCCCCCTCATAACTGCATGAACCCGTATGGCACAATACAACTCAGACTGGCTTACCTGTACGTCAATCAAGTGGCAAATGCCATAGTAAGGATGGATGATAGGTTAACTTTTTTATTTTTTTCCAATGCCATGCGATCTACTCAGACTACTTTGTGATCGACCGGTCGATCGCGATCGACGTATTGGGCACCCCTGGTGTATAGCATCCTATGTTCATATATTTTGGTCTGATAGATTGGTCTGAATTATAAATATTCTGAATACTTATTCTGTATTACATTTTTTTGTCTCACCCCTAAATGGTTAAGAGTGACATAAAATAAAATAAACAAAGAATAATATATTAAAAAAAAGTAATAATACATTTTATTTATAGATCCCTTTTTTAGGTACTCATAGACGCTGCATGTATAGGTTGAATTCATTTAAAAATCATTAAAAACAACAAAATAAATATAACACACAACCTTAAATAGACATTAAATGCAGATTATAGAAAATATTTTTTCGAGGTTATGATTTGTGATTTGAACAAATTGGTGCAGTCTCGCCTGTGAAAAATAATATTTCCACTAACACACACACACACACACACACACACACACACACACACACACACACACACACACACACACACACACACACACACACACACACACACACACACACACACACACACACACACACACACACACACACACACACACACACCAGGTTCATGAGCTTGAGTCCCTCCAGCAGCTTGCAGTTCCTGTTCTTCAGCCGGTGGGCCTCGTCGATCACCACGCAGCGCCAGTGCAGCTTCTTCAGGTCCGGACAGTCGGCCATGATCATCTCGAAGGTGGTGATCACGCCGTGGAACTTCAGGATGCCTGGGATGGTGTTACCCTGAGAACGGAACAGTATCGATTCAGGGAAGGACATCATCCTTAAATCAGGGAGAGGAGCTTCATTGCATTTTATGCCTCACTCAATTTAATCTTATAATAAAAACGCTTAATGCTTCTGAAAGTGCTGAACGGTGATTTTATTATGCATGAGCACATTTATTCTGAAGAAGAAAGTCAGAACTAGGAGCTGCATACAAAGTTGTAAGTATGAGTTCATCAGACTGGACGTGCAGCAGAAGAAACATCAAATACAGCAATTACTCCAGATGTAGAAGTCATGGTAAATAACTACACTGAAATGCTCTGCAAATACAATGTGATCATTGCATGTCCAAAAACGGAGCCACCCTACATGGGGGGGGGAAGTAGAGAGGAAAAAGAGGTGAGATAAATAAAGATTGTTCAATGGATATCTGTCTTAAATGTGGCCGACAGGTGCAAACCCCTTACACTGGCCAAAAACACTTCCATGAGGAGAAACACACAGCAGCTTCAGAAAAGATTACATTTAAAGAAAACTCAAATGCGCCAAAACACATGCAAATGAAGAAACATCTTCACCGACTTCACCAACACATGCAAAGCATCTAAAAAACATTCACCAACCTGACGAAGAGGCGTTTACTAAAAGCACTGCATAAACGAAACGCTGCAAGAAGCTTAAACACAATGGGAACGGGGACACTAAAAAGTGACGCACACAGCTGGGAGCGGATGGCTTGTTAACGTTAAGAGATATAAAGTCTCAAATGTAAGTATGATTGGCTTGTTTTTAACAATTGAAACGTATGATACCTTCAGATATTATTACAGATCTGCTTTAAGCTAGCTAGCTAAAAAAGCAAACCTAGTCATTTCAGAAACACTGACAACAGTTTTGGGCGGCAGTCTGTAGGGACTTGGACTTTGGACCGAAAGGTCGCCGGTTCACGTCCCGATCGGACCAAAGAAATACGGAGTGTGGACTGGCACTGGAGAGGAGCCAGTTCACCTCCTGGGCCACTGCCGAGGTGCCCTTGAGCAAGGCACTTAACCCCCAACTGCTCCTGGCGCCGGCTAGACTGGCTGCCTCTCTGCTCTGGATCCTTCAATGCACGTGCATGTGTGCATATATAACTGTGTGTATTGTACCTGTAGAACAAAAATGCATGTGTGCATGAATAGAACTGTCTGTATTTGTATGTAACTGTATATACAAATAAAAATGTGTGTGTATAAAAAACAGAGTGGAAAATTGTATTTCCCCTCTGGGGGATCAATAAAGGTCCATCTTTTTTTTTTTCTAAAACACCTGAATGTCAACATGCACTCCGGTCCCAGCTGTGTGCGTCACTTTTCGTGTCCCCTGGTTTCCGTTGTGTTTTGAGCTTCTTGCAGCATTTTGTATTTTCAGCATTTTGTTTATTCAACACTTTTAGAGGTTCAGGCTCTACCTGTGTGTCTCTGTAGAACATCTCGTACTGATGGATCATCTGCCGGCTGATCTGAGATCCGTGGTACACGATGACGTTCATGTTGGTCCACTGACGGAACTCCCGCTCCCAGTTGGTGATGGTAGACAGGGGGGCGATGATGAGGAAGGGGCCGCGGATCCCCATGCTGAAGATCTCGAACAGGAAGGTGATGGACTGGATGGTCTTTCCCAAACCCATCTCATCTGCCAGGATGCAGTTTTTCCTAGAGCGAAACAGACAGCGAGATCGGTAAGAGCTATAATCCAAATACAGGACACACCTCCATTGATTATGCGGCTCTATTTTGCATGTTTTTGATCATGTCATTGCCTTTGTTTTGTAGGGTGACTTTGAAAAATCTGGCCAGATGAAAAAAAAGCCTCTTAGCTAACTTTCACACACACAACAATGTTTAGTATTGTGCTCTGTCCCTGTTAAATAAATAAATAATTCTTATGAGTGCATTAATTAGTTCATTAATAAAAAACGATTTGTGTTGGGGAGATGAATTGGCAAGAATCTGGTAGTGCAATGTTTATCATGACACAGCGGTTACAATTTCATATCAAACAATATGTTGAAGAGGAAGATACACATCCAGATGCATCAAATGTTAAAATGTATTACTTTTTGTGTGATCACAACAGTGGGATCTGCATTTCTTATAATAATTTTAGCAACACAAAATGTATTTGTGTGCAATCTGAGCAAAGCATGTCAAACAGACATTAAATATTTAATTTGATAAAATGCAATTCAGCACCACAAACCATAACAAAATGTATCAAAACGTTTATGTCTTTTCATCATGCAGCCTGTTGCAGTTGTTTTTCACTTTTAGCTTTCTTATTTGATCTTACTTCCTATTTTTATATTAGTAACTTATTAAACTGTGTCCTTTTTCCTTACTTCTCTGTAGAGAGAGATTTTGTTTGTTTCACCGTTGAGTTGCTGCTAACGTTCATCCTAAATGTTAATATATGGACAACTAATCATTAAATATTCATTTAATTCTGAGGTGTTAAAAGACTTAGTGATACGAAGTGTTCATTCTGATAAATATAGTCAAGCATGATGGGACTAAGAAAAGATTCAGTTATACAGGTGATGGTAAATGTACTGTAACAAAGTAATACATTTAATTCAGTTTAGGTTTTATAATACGTTAATGACATGTTGTCTCGCTGTGTTATATAAAATGACAACATACAGGAGAGATTACAAAATATTTGTTCTCCTGTGTTTCTAAACACTGCTTAAAAATCCACCAGCTAAATAGTGTTGAAACTGGTTTCAGAGCATTTGTTTTACTCACCTGTTGTACCAGTTGAACAGTAACCAGTTCATTCCCTCTAACTGGTATTCTCGGAGCTGGTTTATATTCCGGTAAGCTCTGGAGTTATCCAACTTCTGCCACTTCTCTGGAAGAGGACGATCCTGCAATAACAACACACACATTTAAAACTTATATTACCCACTATCCTCTACTAGATCTCCACGGTACATCCAACCACAGAAATAGCAAAGAATCTGGTATTAAAATGATTTTTGATGAATTCTTTGCATTTTATTTAATCTTTTAATTGCACATTCTTACTTCCTATGTTAATACAAATATTTTATTTTGTTAATCTTTTGTTGTATTTCCTTCTGAAATGGAACAATTATCATGAAACACAATCCCCCGCTGTAAATAAAGTATTTCTGATTCTGATGAGGTAAATAAGTTTTGAAAAAGGTAAGAGAGGATGCTGTGTGAGTTTTGAGGTGAAATGGACCAAAAATAAAATAAGTGGTGCCGAGGCGTAATAAGTTAAAATACTAGTTTTGAAAAGAATAACAGCAAGAGAGCAGGAATAATTCTCTCAGGTCTCACTCTTGCTTCCTTCAGGGGTAGAAAAAAGAAAATGACTACATTTTGAGCAGCAATTTGCATTCAACATCCAGCAAAGTAAATGATTATGTTAGACAGATGATTTCTGTTAAGAGTATCTTACAATAAATGGCTTCTGCTGAGGTTTTTTGATTGTTCTTCATATTGATGCAGTGTGAATCACAGATGTGGAGAGGATTGTGGGTCACAGAAGAGAAAAGGCTCTACATGGATTTTCAAAACCTCAATTTCACATCCTAAAACAAACATAAAATCCAGCTGGAGGAGAAAAGCCCACAACCCTGACTGTTTGCCATTACTTCCAGCGACAAAATAAACAAGGGCAAGATGGTGAATCTGAGATGGAGCAGAAGTGGGCAGGTGTTGTTCCTGAGATGAAATAGACACATGATGTTGTTTTCGCTCACTATTTTCTATCTAGGTCTGAATTGCCGCCCACATCTCTGTATCTTTTAGCAATTCAAATCTGGTGATGTGCTCTTTGACAGATGTTTGCCTGATTGGAAAAGAAACCGAGCATCAGGAGAGTGTTGTAAGACCATTTACAGATGTAAAAAGTCTTAATTTAGCACATTCATTCAATTTAAATGTGAATGTTGGGTTAAATGCTTCAAGCTAATTGTTCTGCAACTTCTGTGTTGACGGAAAATGGCGATTATGTCCGGCACTTTAAACTTATAAGGACAAATAAAATAAAAAAAGGCTGCAGCGTATCATCCACTCTGCTGAGAAGGTTATTGGCTGCAATCTGCAAATCCCTCCCACCCTGGACACATTCTGGCAAGAGGCTTTAGGACCTTTTTTGTCCTATTATACTGTAGTTAGTTTTTTATATTTATATTTGGTTTGAATATTTCTCTATTTTTATTTCCCATGTTAAAAGTTTATATTATAATCCTACATTTCTTTTCATTTTTTTCTTACTGTGTTTTATGTATGCACCATACACACCAGAGTCAGTTGCTCGTATGTGTAGATCAACTTGGCAAGAAGCCAGACCGGCTGACGGCTCTTTTAACAATGCATTGGTAAATGATGTTAGTTTTCCAATGAAAGCCTTACATTCACTGGCTTTTATTTCACAGGATTTCAAAATGTTAGTTTCCCCTGATAACAATACTCTGCCAATGTATTTAATACAATACATTTTCTTTCTGACTATTTCTCCTTTCACAGATAAGTGCTTCTGTCTATAGTAATCCAGCTTTGTTGATGTAGCACTTTAAAAACAAGATAGCTTTCTCCATTTTTTCCTCCATAAATATTGTATCAAACTGCAGTTTCCCCTCTCGTTTAGTATTCCTCCTCACCATGTGTCTGAGGTCAGGCGGTAGTTTCTGGATCCTCTCGAACTCCTTGATCTTCTCGGGGTCCAGGTCCTCCTGCAGCTCCCAGGTGGCCTCCTCGTACGAGAGGCCGCACCACTTCACCAGGTAGTGGGTCACCTCCTACGATAACACACGGGAAAACATGCCACAGGAATAAGAGTGAAACCCCACCCTGAGGACCTTCAGTGGTATCCATTTACAATCCAGACAAACGCTGCTGTGAGTGTGTGAGTGTGTGTGTGTGTGTGTGTGTGTGTGTGTGTGTGTGTGTGTGTTTAGTGCTCCTGTACAGACCTCTCCAGTCTCAGTGTCTGTAGTAACAGCCACCTCCAGCACTCTGTCCACCTCCACGTAGTCCGGGTTAAATAAGTCCTCATCGGACTGGAGTAGGGGACACATAGAGATGGAACAACAACATTATTCAGCATTAATTAATTATCAGGTCATGGAACTATTTTATAAAGCAATAGAGTGGTGTAGTGATGACATATTTTTGTACCCTGACCCAGAAGTTAGCAACATTAAGGCTCCCTCAAGAAATAGCAATGGGATCGTTCCATTGGTTTCTGGAATATTGCAAAAACTAGGATTTGTGGCCAACACACGTTTATGATACTTACACAATAATCTCCACATATTAACACCACTATATGATTTTTGAAGCGTAAATGCAATGGCTAGAAGTATAAATATACTAAATCACAGTTGTACGACTTCAGGTCACCTATAAGCTAAAGGTGGCTAATGCTCGATGTGAGGACGAGTGCATTATTTACTGACGTATTTTTTGTTGTAGAACAAAACTTTAAAATCTGTTGAGCTTGTGTTGGCCACAGAAATGTATTCAGTGGTAAAATGCTGACTCATTTCCAAGTTTAAGAACTTCCTGCACCACTCTAAAGGCTGTGTAGAGAAGGTAAAATAACGAGTAAGACTAGCATCTATGTTTTTAGGATTAATTCTATTTTGTACGAATATTGTTTTGAAAATTCAGTTTCATTATTTAAATGTCTATCTTTTCCATTGCTTTCATATCATATGAACATATGCCACAGAATCAACGCAACATTTCAATGTTTTGCAGATGATTATCATTTTTTATATGAATATAGTTTCCATTCTTTTCAATAGCTTCCATTCAACAAATAGCCTTATTATAATAAAAGCAAATGCTTTTTACAATTTGTAATTTCTCTTTATTTAACAGTGTTGTTCTGAATGAGATTTAACAATACTTATTAAAAATAGCCTTGATATATATATATCTATATATATATATATCTATATCTATATATATATATATATAGAAAATAATGAAGTCTAATAAACACTACCATAAAATTGAAATTAGTCGTTGAAGGCAAATTAGGCTTCTAAATATTGGTGTTGCCTTGGTTGATGGAGGTATGATGGAGTTAACCTTTTGACCTTTCCAGCACTTTCAACACTTTGCAGCGACACTGGATGTTAATTATGAGACAGTGTGACCCTCATTATGACCCTTAAGTAATCACGTTTACATTTTTCCAATAACTACCGTCAGTAACAGCTTTGCTACATTATTAAATAGAAATGTGTCCAGCCAGATTTGAAAGGAGAAGATAGGGGTGGATGAATGGTTACCTCTGTGAACAGATGTTTCGTCTGAGCCTGTTTGGTCCTGAAGCGTTTAATCTTCTGGTGGATTCTGGGATCTTTCTCCAGCTCCTCCAGAGTGGCCCACTTGCAGTGCATATAAGAACTAAAATCACACAAAACAAAATAATCAACACACCTTTCATTAAGTAAAGCAATGTATGAAGTTTGCATGTTTTAAAAATCCAATAAGACTTATATAATGGAAAATCACACAGTAACTTTCCTCTCCATTATCATTTCAACACAAAGCCCATTTGTGCATGTACAGTAGGGAGAAAAACGTTTAGATAGAGGGATATAAAAAAGATATAATTTAATTCTAATAGCATTACCATAGAACAGCAGGTCAATTTATTTCAAAAGGGACCAAAATCTTCATTGTCAGGTACAGTAAGCACTGTTTTGTTATGGTGCGGTCCAAGTTTAACTTGAATTATTCTCACCTTGGGCAACAACCCAAATAATAAGCTCCAAACACGCTTGTTGTCAACGTGGATAAAACCTTTTGATGTACTTTCATCATCAGATCATGAAAGTTACTTGGGTGGGAGAGAAACTCCCTCTGGAGGGAACACAGAGATTTTAGCCTTTGCAGCCATTTACATTCACAAAAACCTATACAACTCTACAGGAAAGGGAACACCCTTAAAAAGCATAACCGGGCCTCTTTAACCCCAAATTGCTCCTGTAGGCATGTCTATGGTATTGAGTGTATGTAAGAAGCTTCAAATGAGAAAAAGTCTGCTCAAAAATATATAATGTAAAAGAAATGTTCGATGTGACAAAATTAGTCCTCCTTCTGAAAGGCCTGATAGAAATTCCACAAATGATTTGGGGTCAGTGAACAGATATAAATGTTATTTTTAAACAAAACGAAGTTAAGATGTTTGTCCTTCACTGTTTCCTACAAACGGTTCTGGCTATAATGTTGATCTTTATGCACCATTGTCTGCTGAATGTAAACAAACAAGGGAGAATAAGGACGCCTCCCATAATATTCCATGGGAGAGAAAGCAGAACAAATGTTGTTACTATGGCTACAGTTTGACATGGATGATTGAATCCATAAGGCCCAATCTATAAACGGACTAATATAGATGTCACTGCAGTGTACTGTACATGAACCATGCTGCCAACGACGACATGGCATTATGTATAAGAATGTTTTTACACTCTAAATGTTACACTCATTCACATTAAGTTTGATATAAGCAAACTCCCCATGTATTATTCATCACCCATGGGAATCAATTAGGATGATAATAATAGTGGTATATCTGTATAGGACCTTGTCTTTAAGATACAAAGTGCTGGAACAAAGCAGGAGCGTCTCCAGAGACCCCCGAGCGGAGCCTCAGTGAGAGCAAGAGAAACAGCTTCCTCTGGAGAGAAGACCACTGCTCAAACACAGCCGTGTGAAGGCAACTTCTCCGGGAGGAATCAATGTCATAAAAACTGTTTACTAAGTAGCTCTAACAAAGTCAAGTCATTTCTATAATGCTTTGAGTGCGTATTCAACACCTCCAAGGTTGTGCATGGTGACTTCCAGGACTTTTAGATTCACCAGGGAGGATTTTTGGACATTTCTTCGATCATGTTAGGGTCTGGAATTGGCGGTCTCAGACTTGGTTCCAGGTGGAGTTTATATATTAAACAAAAACCCAATTGGTACAGTTCTGTGACCTGTGCTACGAAACAGGGTTTGGGGTTAGTGAGGTCACTCCAGGGTTATTTCTGAATTGTTTGTCCCACGACACTGGTGGACTTCTTACTTGCTGACCAGCTGCAGAGCAGTTATGTTCAATCAGAGCTCAGTGCACAGAGTTTAAGGCTATCATTTCCTATTCCAGGCTCAAGGAAACACAGTTTAAGGATTAAACTGACGAATACAGGAAAGACAGCTGGCACTAAATTGCTGACTAAATAAATATAGTATCACGGCCCATTTACAGAACAATCTGTTTTTAATTACATTTTTGGTTCGCAAGCTTACTTAAATATGTCATAATAACCCAGAACATGATTAACCGGAGCAAAGTACTCAGAGAAACGCATACAGTCCACGGCACTGTTAGTCTTATTACATCATATCACATCATATATGAACCTTATTTGTTTCAGCTTCCTGACCCGTATGTAGTACAGGTAGGAGAACACGCCTCTGGATTAATAAAACATGTGGTGTAACAAACAGCTTTGTAAACAATACAGACTAAATAAAAGGTTTGTCGTAAACGGTAAAAGGTCTGCTTTTATATAGCTCGTTCCCAGATTTTGCAACCCCTCATAGTGCTTTTAGATTTACATTCACCCATTCATACAGAGGCAGAGGCTGCTTTACAAGGTGCTCAGGGAGACTAACATTCACACACTGCTGGGCATCGGGAGAAATGTGTAGTTAAGTATCTAGTCTAAGGACACATGGTGACTGCTGGGGATCGAACCAACAACCTTCCAATTGGAGGACAAACATCTACCTCCTGAGCCAGCCCCACTCAGACTCCAAATGAAAAAAGTATACGATCAATCTGATACAGACTCACGCTGACTGAACACTATCTTATCATGTTTCAATTTCACAAACAATATGCCAGCATGGCCAAAAGACCACATGGGTTTCCCCTGCTTAGGTTACACTAACAGTCCAAATACATGCAGGAATGAGCCAAACCAAAGGTCTGTGATAGCAGGTTACCATATTGCAAAGTAATCCAGTAATTGAAAACAGTGCAACACCTGTTTGGAAAAATCTCCAATGACAACAGAACAGGAAAGATTCTCCTGAAGCTGCACTTACAATAAATAAAGCATTTATGGTGTCAGATAGATGTCTAATGTGAAGGTGTGAATAAGCAACGATGAAAAGACACTCACAAATTTCTGTACTTGACATAAAACTCCTCTGTCTCCTCCACTTGGTCCTCTGATGATGAAGTCTGTAGAGAGGAGGGGGAGGGGAGGGGAGGGGGGAGACGGATTCAGTGAAGCTGAAATAAATATGTGACAAGCAGCAGGAGAGTAGATTTGTGTGTGTGTGTGTGTGTGTGTGTGTGTGTGTGTGTGTGTGTGTGTGTGTATATGTGTCCTTTGTCTTTCACCTCTTTCTTCACTGATTTGACGGACAGAATTTTCTCAATGATGTTGGCTTCGTCCTCAGGTGGTTCCTGAGGGAGAGGAAGACAGAAATCATTAGCTGCCTGATGAAGGTCAGTTGACAGAGTGTGTGATCACACAGCAGCTTTCACAGAAGCACATCACATCATTTAAAATCTGTATTACACTAAATTCTGTCAGAAATCATTAGGTAATGTAGCATACTGAGAGCTAATGGTTTGTCCAACATCGATGATACAAATCAGTTCAACAGCAGCGTGAACAACAGCATCCAAAACAGGAAAAACATAAAACTATAAACCTCCCTAAAACATTTTAACTTTCATGAATTTAGGGTTTATTGCAAGTCGGTTTTCCTGTCAATCTAGCATTTTAACCTCCCAAATGCAGATACCATTTTTTTTAAAACCAAGATTTTTCTGTTGTCAAACATTAAAACGGTGAGAGAGTGGTGATATAAAAGCAGAAGTGGAAAAGTAAAAGTACTAATAACACAATAACCAACACTCCATTATAAGTATACAAGTATTTCCTGAGTATCATCAGCTAAATGTACCTAAGTATAAAAAGTGAAAGTACTCATTGTGCAGAATGGATCTAAAAATGTGTTGTATCATTAAAGGATATTATAATATTCTGTTTATATCATTAGAATATACAAATAAGATGTTATTTGTCAACATGGAGCCAATTGGAAAGTACTGAGTAAATTAGAAAGTAATTATATATTATATAAACATGTATTTATGTAAAAGTACCCCAAAATTCTACTTATGTACATTACTTGAGTACATTTACTAATTCCACCATTTTATGAAAATGAGAATTTGACTGTCAGATTCTTCAATGCTTCCAAAGTTTTGGTGGAGATTTCACAGACAGAAACCCGGGAAAATATTTTATTTGAAACATCCTCATGTCCCGCATGTCCAGAGTGGACAGCACACTATTCAATGACTGGATATTATTGATTCACAGAGTGATGCACTATTGACATATAGTCAATAGTGTCACAAGGGCTCCCTCGACAAAGAGCAATGGGATTTTTCCATTGGATTTTGGACTATTTAAGAAAATAAGCTCCGTGGCAAAAACATGTTTATGATACTTAATACATTTTGTTCAGCACAATAAACTCCACATATTAACACCACTTGTATAACAGTGTAAACGTAAATGCAATCACCAGTAGTAAAAAGTTAGTGTTAGGCTATAAACAAATCATGAAGCATGACTTCGCGCTAAAGGCGGCTAATGTTCAGTAGTTGCATTTAGCCACTTGTTAGTAAGCGCTGTTTTTAAGACACGTAAAAGCTTCATCGTTCACCAGTGGGGTATTTACTGACCTGTTTTATATCGTAGAACAAAACATCTCATAAGTTTGTGTTAACCAAAGACCCTATTTGAGGAATCAAACCACAACCCTTTGAGACGAGGAAACTGCTTGTTGTAAAATGCTGACTCATTACTGGGTTTTAAGACTCACTCCTGCGTTACTCTACTATATAACTTGTTCATTGAGGAGAGAAACTGAAAGGAGAGAGGAGCGGAGTAATACAACATGAACAAAGGGATTAGTGTGTGTCGTCCCCACCTCCGCCTGCCATGCCAGCGCCGTGGCGTTGAGCGCTGAGATGCGACCGGCTCCAAGAACTGCGATAGTCTCTCCATCATCGTCCACCACCTTGAAGTCCAGATCCTCGTTATACTTCCTCCTCTTCACCTGACGTCCAGAACGCCGCTTCTGAACAACAGGAGGAAACGACAGGTCAGTAAAACGGAAAAGGGGAGAGAAAAGTGTGATAACAGTATGAATAAGGATGAAGAAGGAAAAGAAGAGAGTTAGGAAGACAAATGTATCTACGTGGAAATAGAGGATACAATACACTGAGATATTAGTGTTAATGGAGGGGGAAGTGAGTGGAAGTAGATAGGAAAAGGGGATGTGAGCCAGAAAAAGGACAAGACAAATATTAAGGTGAAAGAGCAGAAAGGAGATAAATACAGCACAGAGAATAAAGTGAGGCAGGACGATGTTAGCAAATGAAAAAGGATATGATCAAGAAGCAAACGGACAGAAAGGACAGATGCACATTTGTACATTAACTTACAAACCCCAATTCCTATGAAGTTTGGAAATTAAAACAGAATACAATGATTTGCAAATCCTTTTCGACCTATATTCAATTGAATACACTACAAAGACAAGATATGTGATACATTTTATGTTTTTTTGCAAATATTCACTCATTTTGAATGTGATGCCTGCAACACAGTCCACAAAAGCTGGGACAGGGGCAACAAATGACTGGGAAAGTTAAGGAACACTTAAAAAACACCTGTTTGGAACATTCCACAGGTGAAGAGGTTCATTGCAAATAGGTGAGTGTCATGATTAGGTAAAAAGAAGCGTCCCCGAAAGGCTCAGTCGTTCACAAGCAAGAATGGGACGAGGTTCTACACTTTGTGAACAACTGCGTGAGCAAATAGTCCAACAGTTTTAGAACAATGCTTCTCAACGTACAATTGCAAGGAATTTAGGGATTTCATCATCTACAGTCCATAATATCAAAAGATTCAGAGAATCAGGAGAAATCCCTGCACGTAAGCGACAAGGCCGAAAACCAACATTTAATTACCTTTGATCCCTCAGGCGGCACTGCATTAAAAAGCGACAACATTCTGTAAAGGATATTACCACGTGGGCTCAGGAACACTTCAGAAAACCATTGTCAGTTAACACAGTTCGTCGCTACATCTACAAGAGCAAGTAAAGTTAAAGAGCTCATCTGAAATGGACTGACGCAAAGTGGAAAAGTATGCTGTGGTCTGATGAGTCCACATTTCAAATTGTTTCTGGAAATCATGGACGTCGTGTCCTCAGGGTTAAAGAGGAAAAGTACCATCCGGATTGTTATCAGCGCAAAGTTCAAAAGCCAGCCTCTGTGATGGTATGGGGGTGTGTTTGTGCCAATGGCATGGGTAACTTGCACATCTGTGAAAGCACCATTAAAGGTCAAAGGTACATTAAGGTTTTGGAACGACATTTTCTGCCATCCAAGCGATGTCTTTTTCAGGAGCGTCCCTGCTTATTTCAGCAAGACAATGCCAAGCCACATTCTGCACGTATTGCAATGCAACAGTGTGGTTTCGTAGTTAAAGAGTGGGGTTACTAGACTGGCCTGCCTGCAGTTCAGACCTGTCTCCCATTGAAAATGTGTGGCGCATTATGAAGTGCAAAACACGACAACCGGGACCCCGGACTTTTGAGCAACTGAAGTCGTACATCAAGCAAGAATGGGAAAGAATTCCTCGTGCAAAGCTTCAACAATTAGTGTCCTCAGTTCCCAAACGCTTATTGAGTATTGTTAAAAGAAAGGTGATGTAACACAGTGGTAAACATGCCCCTGTCCCAGCTTTATTGGAATGTGTTGCAGGCATCAAATAAAAAATTAATGTTTATATAATGTGATTTAGTTTGTTCCATAAAGCCCACAGTGTGCAGTGTCTCCAGGTCCACTCACCGTGTGATCCAGGGGGTCTTGGCTCTCTTCTCCACCCAGGTTGGGGGCTGGCGTTGAGGTAGTGTCGTCACTCTCCGCCCCCTCCCTGGCAGCCTGCTCCTGGTTTCTCCTCTTGCCCTTCTTCTTCTTCTCCACCGGCGCTGCGCCTGGATCTCTGGGAGGAGAGGAACTCTGGTGAGTAATTAACAGCAGCTGACACTCCTCTGCTCCCGAGGATTTATACAGAGCTGTTTAAGACAGAACAAATGTTTT
This sequence comes from Dissostichus eleginoides, assembly GCA_031216635.1. Lineage (NCBI taxonomy): Eukaryota > Metazoa > Chordata > Actinopteri > Perciformes > Nototheniidae > Dissostichus > Dissostichus eleginoides. The sequence continues at coordinate 32,713,250 of CM062265.1, read as the reverse complement.
ATCCTCACTTTGTTCTAGTATTGCTTATTTCTAATCATCAGGACAAAGGACAACCACCTGCCAATCACTGAGGAGAACTGGCTGGGGAACTAGACTCTCGCTAACTTCTAACATCATCATCAAGAACTTGTAATGCTCATACAACACTATATATATAGCTTGGAATATACAGTACATATTATATTGTGTGGTATGATGTGAATCTTTAATATTACTGTTTTTTTTACAAAATACTTTTATTTTATATTTTGTTTGACACTGTGCTTTAACTTTCTTTGTTTGTATAAATATTTTTATGTATTTCTTTATTTGAATTTATTGTTTTTTTTACTTACGTTTTTACAGTTTAAAGTATGTAAATACCATTATTTTTATTTTATCTTTTTATCGCACATATAAAGAGAATACTATGAAAATAGGTTTTACTCTATTTCTTTTTTTCTGTTTATTCTTATTTTTTATTTGTATTTAATTCTTAAATGGAGCAACTGTCACAAAACCCAATTTCTCTGCTTTACTTGCCGGAGCACGATTTGGACCAGAATCAGAGCATGAATATGAAAGTGTCCCGGCTTACTACATGTCTTTGGAAGTGGTGATCTAATCATTCATTTGCATGTGTGACACATTCAGCTGACAGACGCTTTTCTTCCAGACAGAGGCAATGGCAGAGCAGCTTTAGGTTATGCTGTGTGACATATCGGAGTGAAAGGCATATCCTTTCAGGCGGCACTTCATTAAAGCATACAGGGATTTGATTTCATTGGGTTTTTAAGTAACAGGACATTTAAGATAAATACACTCACTCAGTCAAAGAAAATTGATTAAGATGGGAAGAAGGGAGAACAATTATCCAGAAACCAAACTGCTGACTTCTAATTTAACACGTTTTTTGTAGCTAAAATCAAAACATTTGAGGTATTAGCTCTTAATTTCTTACACTAGGTTCGCCCATGAGCATTAGGTATTATGAGTTGCATACAAGTATTAGCTGGTCTATTTAATTACATTTGATTAAAAAAAGAAAAAGGTAATTTATACGTGCAGGGCCTGAGGGCAAGACTAGTACAAAATAACTGTAACAGAAAGAGGAAAAATTGATAAATTGTAATATAAATTTTTGATATAATGTTTGTTTATATAATTAAGTGAATGATGCTATATTTTAAAATCTAAGAGATAGAAGAATAGACGTTCAAATTTAATTGAATTTGGTATTTAAATCTGTCCCAAATAAATGTCTGATGCTTGTGTGTATGTGCAGAGAGAGCCTGATGTGTCCGCTGAATGAAAAGCAGTGAGAAAGTGTGACACAAAAGCACACGCCTCTTCATCACACGAAGCGGCTTCTCTCAGAGGGAGCTGTCCATTCGTATTTCTTTTCTACAGACAAAGATAGATAGTTTGACACACTTTGCTGAACATGCATTTGACCGTCTGACCCCACCAAGAGAAGGCTGTCACTGATGCATCGCACACCGAGACCCTGTGTGTGAAGCATCACTTATACACAGAACTATATCAGACCTTTGTTAAGCATTAAAACAACAGCATTTTTCTAGAAGATATTCGTATATTATGCATAAAGTTACAACTTGTAAAAAATCAATATAAATAAATAAAATAAAGAATGAAAAAAAGGGCATTAAATGTGCAGGTGAGAGTATCATATTTAGAGTTACTTTATGCAGGCAGTAACTGCATGCATATTAAAACTATTAAAGTTTTCCTGCCAAGAAGAAAACGAAGAAGAAGAAAAGTAAATATTTTATTAATCTCTCAAGAGTAAATACAAGTTTATTTTATATTTTTAAACAATGTCCATTAGGTAATTTGTACACATATGGGATTATTTTAAGCACAATTATTCATTTGAATTGTTATGTTTTCCTCCATGACACCTGTGAGGTTTGCCAGCTCTTCAAATTGCTATAATCAGACTCTCAGAGATATATTTGGTATTCAAAAATGAAGCTGGCATGTTAACAGCCGAGCGACGGGTGAATTTAAGACGTAACTGGAAACTGTGGCAGAGGAGATAGAACTGCTGTCCTTGTTAATGAGTGAGCAGGGACGGGAGACAAAGCAACAGATTAAGATGGATTTAAAACGGCAGCGCACTGCATGACCACTTCTATCATCTTCATGTGAACGAACAAAACATGACCTGATACCGGAGCTCGACCTGGAGATGACCCTGACTCAGCAAAGTTCACCAGGCTTCCTTATATCAACGCCTCCTTTATCAAACATTTTGATCTGTTTTCCATCTCTCCTTCCATCTTATCCTTATTCCTTTCTTTCATATCCTTACCTCTCTTGCGTTTCATCCTTTATCAGCAATCTCTCTATCTTCCTTCCTTCTCTTTCACAGCAGCGATTGTTATCTCTCTTCTCTCCATTTCCCTAATCCTTTTTTCTTTATGTCGGCACTTCTTCTCTCTCTCTTTCAACTCATCCACAACTTTTTTCTCTCTGCGTCTCATCAGTCTGCTCTTTCCGTTTTTAACTTTGAATCAGTGACTCATCTCTCACACGTTATTTCCAACGTTCCTCCTCTTCCCACTCTTTCACTCCTCTACTTAAATAACGAGATGTCTGACAGAATCTCTTCCACATAAAAATATCATAACCCTGATTCAACGTTTCTCTCTTGAACACCAACCAGTAGTATATTTTCTGATCTGTACTTCTCTCTAGTTTAGAGTGAATTCAGACTCTCAGACAAAATTTGACTGGTATCCTGACATGACACATATCTAATACTCTAAAAGTCATGAATCAAGATGTCTTTTTGATATTTTTTCACTTCACTTTTTATCCCATAGCAGATTAAATGTATTGATCCAAACTTTGGCAATGATGCAGTATTGCAGGAATGAGTCCTAAAACCCAGAAATGAATTAGCACTGTAACACTTCCAGTTTTTCCTCGTCTGCAAGTCAACGGTTTTTGAATGCGTTTGTGATTAGATACCTAAAATAAAGTTTGCGGTTAACACGAGCTGAAGAGATTTTCCTGTTTTGTTCTATGACATTAAATACCTCAGTAAATACTCCACTGGTAAATGTCCGAAGCTTGTATGTATCTTAAAAACAGAGGTAGCTAACAGGCGACTAAATAAACTACTAAACGTCATCACACCGACACGAGTTCGCCTTAAACTTAGCGGTGGTGATGCTGTGTGTCCGTGATGATTTTTGTTTATAGCCTAGCATTAGATTTTTACCTCTAGCAATTTAATTTATATTTCAAAAACCATCAAGTAGGGTAAAATGTGAAGATTAACCTGCTGAACAATAATGTGTAAGTACAGGGTATATGCAGGAATCCTGAAGTCAAATTTAATACCTTTTAAGAGCTTTTTCAAGACCCTTCCCATACATTTTAAAGTCGAGTTTTAACCGGTTACATTGGCGACACACTTTACCTCACATTTACTATATACAGTATTGATTGTAAGATAGCACAACTAAACAGTTTGTGATAACTCCTTATCATAATTCAGATAGAACAAAGCACAAGAGAATGAATTGTGTGACCAACCCAATGCAAGGTTTATTAGAAAAAGAAGCCATTAGAAAGTAGTATTTGATTTAGGCATTGTTCCCAAGAGATAAAACAGACAGACTACTGAAGCCTCCTTCCACATGAACTTCAACCTCTCTGTCAAGGTCAGGTTTAATGCAGTATGCTGCTTTGTTGCTTCTGTAGACACACTTTGTGCTCTTTCATTCCAGTCAAACTCCTCAGAAACCAATATTTGACCAATAAACAAAACAATTGACAAAACTTTGAACTATGAAATATATTAAACTTTGGTGAGCTTCAGCGGGGTAGAGTCTGTGGGGGCCCCTCAAACCAGCTTTCATCACCATCAGTGGCACCCCAACACACTCTTCCCCCCCCCCCCCAGACGGAGCAAGGCAACGAAACTTAAAATAAGAAGCAGCATTTGACGGCGCGCTATGCATGGGGCCGCCTTGAGGGGGTTTCCCGACATGTCGTTGCAGTGGACCTTAATACCTTGGAAAGTGCCGTTTAATACTTTTTAATACGCTTAATTTTCGCTAAATTGATTTATCAACTTGTAATACTTTTTAAGACCCCGCGGACACCCTGAAGTACTATAAACGTTTGTTGGCCGCAGATCTTGTTTTCTGCAATATATCGATATCCAATGGGGAAATGCTGCCCTCGTTGGAGATTTCCTTTTTCTTCCTGGGACAGTGACGTGCCCATACCCAAATGGACCCATTGGTCCAAATGGACCAATCCGTGGAGCCGTTACGTCACGTCCGCGGAGCCGTTACGTTAAGTCCGTGGATTGGTCCAAATTGACCAATCCGCGGACTTCCTCACACACACTCAATCTTTTCTCAGCTGCAGCTCCGCCGATTTCTCCTCCCTGAGACGGCGGGACGCGGCGAGGCTGTGAGTCGGTGTGTGAGCACACACACAAACTCCCAGCCAGGCTGCGGCTCTGTGTGTGTGTTCGGGCTGGGTTTCGCTGTGTCTCGCTGTCTCGCAGACGGCCACTGGGCTCATAGGGAGGGGGGGGCAGGAGCTCCAACAAGCCGTTTAGGACAGAGAGTGAATACACATACTATACAGAGATGCTGTATGAGAAACCAATGTGAGTTTGGAAAATTGCACAATATAAATCTATTCTAGTAGACCTCAACAATGGAATTATGATCAGTAGAAATGGCCATGAGATGGGACCTTTAAGTTGCAAAAACACCCAGTGTTTCCACCGTCGACGCAAAACCAAATATTCCAAACAAAAATCTTGAAAGAAAAAATTGTAGTTACTGGATGTAAAATAAATGCAGTTCTTGAGAACTGCAAGGAGAGGAATGGTAAGAAGACGGTGGCATTGTGTCGGGCTAATGGTTAATGGACTGCTTTTAAATAGCACTTTTTCAGTCCTTAAGAGCCCTCAGAGTGCTTTTAAATATACAAGTCCAACTGTTCTATTGATAAATCACTTTGAGCTGCCTCCTGTGCATGAGAAGTGCTTTAAAAATAAAGCTTTATTATTATCATTACAATTGAGCACTCACTGATTCACACGTTTATCCAGAGGCTGCCGTACAAGGTGTTCAGAGAAGCTGACATTCACACACATTCACACACCATCGGCCATCGATATGTCGTCTGCAGGGACTGGCGATCGAACCCCCAACCTGCTGATTGGTGGACGACCACTCTTCATCACAGCCATTACCCAGTCCTATCGTATATTAATAGAGCTCATCCAAATAACCCAAAGACTCTGGTTTACGAGCATATATGACAAAAACAAACTGGATGGAATCAGGCAATTTGTTCTACTTTTCTTTTTAAAACAAATACAACAGAACTTATCAATCAACCAGTTAGAAAAGTTGCTTGTTGTTTGTGTGTGACCCTAACACAGAGAAGGAATGCTATCCATTAAAAGTGTTTCATAATTGTATCACAAGCAACATCAGAGATCCAATTTCCAAAAATGGGTTTCATTTCACTTTCGGAACAACTAAAACAAAGCTTCCTTGTGGTGTCATATTGTGTGTGTGCCCTGTAGTTATCTCCTTCCTTTTGAGGCTCAATAAGATTCAAAATAAAGCCGGAACAGAGTCCTTTAAGTGAAATATTTGTTCTCCGGAGAGAAGAACTAGGTAATTTGTTGGGGGTGACAGCTTTACAGCCCCCTTGCTTTTCAATGCTTGCCTCACTCCATCAGTGTCCACTTGGAGAGCTCTTCCAGCACAGCCTCTTCTGAATCTTTACCATTCCATCCTTTCCTCATTTATAATTCTCTCTCTAGTTCCACAAGTATCTGTCCAGTCTGGATGTCTTACCTTGGTTTGCGGCCCCTCTGTTTTGGCGCTGAGGGGACGGGGGTCTTGCTGTTGGCCTGTCTGTGGTTCTTGTCATGGTGGACCTGCTCCTTGATGTGGACAGCTGGTGTAGGAGGAGGTGCTGTGGTTGGAGAGGGGAGTTAAAAACAAGAGAGGACATGGACATAAGTAAGAGAAAGCAAGAGCATTTTACGGGATTGGTGACAATTTCAATGTATCTTTAGCCATTTTTGACTTGAACATAGTTTTGACCATTCTTTTTTTCTATCCGGAGATTTTATTGATAGGAAAACCTGCCTTTCATTCAGTATATTCAGACAGAGGCCTATACACCAACACTGAAACACATGATCACATACTACAGTTTAAAAAAGCAGAAACAAAATCTGAGCTGACAGAAAAATGCTCCGTTTTATTTTAATAGACACAGTTAAGCTCACACACACTGTTTTATGAACATATAGGTTCACCTACTGAAATAAAAACAGAACAAATGAAGCAAAGAAAGTGAAAACCATAAAGCAGATTCAGGCAGTAGGCGTATAGATTCACACTTATGGCGCATTTCCACTGCAGGGCCTCGCTCGGCTTAGTACGGTATAGTTAGGCCTTGTTAGGCCTTGTTAGGACTGGCTCACTTTATGCTGCGTTTCCACAGTTTAGTAGCTGGGGCAGTAACTATAGTAACGCAGTGTAGGCGGAGCCGTGACGTCATCTTCAATGCGAACCACAGAAAAACGACATCAGCCGTTAGCTGTTAGCACTCAAGCTCACAGCTCCTCATATCTGTTCAGAAACTAGACAAAAGTGAAACAAGTACAAACCACAGACTGTCTGTGTCATGGAGAATACAGTCGCTGGTTTATGTATGTCTGTATAGGCCGTTGTTGTCAGTTTGGACGGAGCATTTTAAAAGGTTGTTCGCCTGCCGTCTGTCTGCAGACTTGTCAAAGCATTAATTCATGGTTTTTACTAACCGGTATCAGTATGTTGTTACTTCGGCATCATTTTGAAACGTGTATTACAATTAAATCACGGTCAAATATGTTCACTTTGTTGTAGTTGTAGCCCCCTTGCCAGCGATTCTCTCTCTAGTATAGCACACTCAGCCAACTCAGCCTGGTTGTTGGCCCGCTAAGAACCTTGATTTTATGGGGCCAGACAAACTGTGAAATAGTACCCGCTAGCCGGTACTACGCTAAGTGGAAACGCAACCAAAAACGGTCCGCGTACGGCACGCTTAAACCGCGCTGTAGTGGAAATGCGCCATTAGAGTATCAGCCTACAGAACAGTACAGCTTTCAGAGAAGAGATAACATCTGATCCTTTATAATATTAAAATATTTCACTGGATAGGAGAAACTTTGACCTGCTGGGGGCACTAGATGGAACAGTCAGGGATAATCAAAGCGATTAATTCTGGCATCCAGCAGACAAACAGCTGATTCAGCATTACTCTGACATTGTTGTTCCTGAAGCTAACAGATGGTAGGTGGCTAATACTGGTAGCAGTTGTTGAGATTAGTTGCTTAAGAGACAGGGCTCATGTGCCCAAAGATGAGAGTATATTGACAAAACAACTGTCACAAAATGTAATGTTAAGTGTTATACTGTTATTATATTATATTGTGTTATAAATAAAAATTCCTATTAAACTATTATTTAATTAAAAAAGTAATTATTTCTTAAATAGTTTCACAAATAGTTTAATTTATTTGCTTACTACAATTCATACATGCGATTACATTATTTCAGTTATTCATTTATTTAAGTAATATTGAACATTTGGATCTCCACACAGGCCAACATCCGGGTTAGCAGTGACCATTGATTGGTTATAGATCATTTGACAGTGTGTAGAAAATTGTACATTTCTAGGTTAAATCCAAAGAACACTTCTCTGTAGGGATTTTATTTTAGATCTCTGTGTGTCTCACTAAGATGCAGAACCAGAGTTTGAAAAAAATGCTTTCGTGTTTTTGAGATATTAAAAAATATTGGAGTCTTTCAAATATATAGAAATATTGGAAAATGTTAGTTACTATGCAAACCTGATCATCCTTTCGATTCATATTAAAGGACACTTTGACCTTGTCCTTTGCATCCTTATTGGCATTCATTAAAGCCTTTAGCTGGTGTGATAACACACTGTTCGTAATTCATACAATTCATATAGTCCATGATTAAACGTGTTTTAAATACATTTGCATCATCTCTGTTTATGATGAGGAGTGGTGTCCTACAACACTATTGATGTTATAAACAGGGGTGCACATAACTTTCTCAGTGAGGTACTCAGATGAGTACCTGGAGTCAGTGTTTGGTACTCCAACTTCTGACTCCACTCAAAGTTATTTGATGAAGCCCTCTGTATGGCGAAAGTCGAAGGGGGGGGGGGGGGTTGGGGGTGCTAGTGGAGTACTTCAGGAAAGTCGACGGGGGGGGGGCTAGTGGAGTACTTCATGACCACAGAGCGTGAATGTTGTGATCAGCTGTTTTAGCGCAGTTCTCCAGTGAAGGGGGGGGAGTCTCCCTCCGCAGCCGGTTGGCGTAGTTTCGGCACAATTCCGTTGTACAGACCGACGTTAACAGCAGCCCTGTCTGTGCACACGGAGACCGACTGTCGTCCGGTGATCTAACCGCCTTCTGGAAAAGCTTCACAAGTAGGTCGGTACGCAAATGCGCTTTATGACACAAGTGACGGTACGCATTTCAGATTGTTGCCGTGCATGCGTACCTGCGTACCAGTTATTGCACCCCTGGTTATAAATATATATATTTTTATATTTTGAATATTGAATAAAGATATGACCGAGCCCTGCTGAATAAATTGATCAATTTGATTCATTTTATATTTACAAAATAAATCAATTTTGCAGCTTTAAAAGACAGCTAATGCATCCAACAGCGTACAAAAACATGCACACACACAAACACACAAACATTCAGACTTATTTGAATATAATAATCACATTGAGATAAGGCTTAGTTTTATCTGAGCATGATTTAAGGACATTTAAAAAAAGAACAGTTATCGACTGTGTCTTCCAATAACTGAGGAAATCCAATGGCCTTGATGCTCGATGTGAGACTCTTATGAAGTTTCTCTTTGGTTTTTGACTCAACCGGGAGGAAACACAAACACACACATAGAGAGACACATCTGAGGTACCATCAAAAGTCTGTCTGGATCAAATGAAAAGTTTGAAATGCAGCTAAGGCTCAACCTGGTTTAAGGGAATTTAAGGCGACAACAAATATTGTGACAGTCACATTGTTGATTTAATCTTGTGCAGTTAAAGATCATTTCATATTGTTACTACTATGTCATTCAAATTTAGTATTAATCCTTATATTTCAACTGCTTTTTACACAAGCCCTGACTATAAATAAATAAAATGACACACACACACACACACACACACTAGGGCTGCAACAAACGACTAATTTGATAATCGATTAATCTATCGATTAATGAAACGATGAATCGATTATTCGGATCGTTAAGGTTTTAACTGTACTACTACTTTTATCGATACCGCTTATCGATCCGGTCCTTTAACGATAGTCTTATCGGTTCTTTTGAAAATAAATAAGGTAAATTAACTAAACAAATTGTGAACAAAATTAACATTGCTTTTTATTTAAATTAAATAAATAATATTTCACATCAAAAGAAACAACAGTGTTTTAACAAATCGTATTAAATAATCTGATGACAGAACCGTAAACAGAATAGCTGAAACTTTAACAAAATAAATAACTCAGTTACCTCTAATCATTGACCCATGTTCGAATCATTGAGTTAACTCTGTGTGTTGCTGCTAGCATACATAACACCTGACGTGGAAACGTTACTCGTGGATGGGGCTACAGAGCTACTAGAAAGACAGTCGAACCCGGTGTATTCCTCCGTCTGGATGTGGTGCACTTTTGCTAAATGTTTAGACAAAATGCTCGTGTTACTGCCCTTACATGCTAAACTCTTATTGCATTTTTGGTAACGAGCATTGTCCACATCGGGACGGGTAAAGTTTAACCACACCTTGGAGCGCTTCTCTCCGCCATCTCCTCCGTGTGTGTGTGTTGCATGTATGTAGCAGCTGCGTGTGTGTAAACTGCCCCGCCCCCTCGCACACAGACGGGGGAGAGAGAGAGATCTCTCGTCTGGATTGGAAAGATCGAAAATACATCATAGACGCATTTTGTAGTCTTATTGCATGTTATAAACGGAGTTGGCGACACTAAGACTGCGATATAATGTTTATGTAGCAATAATACACATGACATATATGTTTTAAATGTCTCCTGTACCGATAAAAAGACTGATAACGTTGGAGCTGAACTGCCTGTGAAACACACGTGATGACGTCACCAACGAATCGACGACTGAATTAGTTGGCAACTAATTTGGTCATCGATTTTAATCGATTAAGTCGATTAGTTGTTGCACCCCTAACACACACACACACACACACACACACACACACACACACACACACACACACACACACACACACACACACACACACACACACACACACACACACACACACACACACACACACACACACACACACACACACACACACACACACACACACACACACACACACACACACACACACACACACACACACACACACACTCTTACCTTGACTTGGTGGTACAGGAGGTATGATTTTGACCTTGGGTTTCCTCCCTCTCTTGCCGGGCACCTTAACAGGTACAGGCACTGGGACCACCGTGGTCCTCCCCCCCGCCACAGCCTTCAGCTCCGTCCTCCCCTCCTTCCCCTTGGTCCTTCGCTCCTTTCTCTCCTTTCCTTCCTTTCCTTCCTTGGGCTCCTTGCTCTTCCTCAGAGTGACCACCGTGGTCAACCTCTCCTCCCTCCGTTTCTTTGGTTTGGTGCTTTCCCTTTCCTCCGCCTCCCCTCTTTCTTTCTCCCGTTCTCTCTTGTCCTTTTTCTTTCGTTTCTTCTTCACCCTGCCTCCTCCCCCTCCATCGTCCTCCTCGCTCAGGGATGAAGGGGGTCGCGGGGCCCCTCCCGAGTGTTTGGCGGCATGGGCCCCGGCCACCGCGCAGTGATTGGACGTCGCCGTGCTGCCCACGGGGGTGAGGAGGCGGAGCTGGTCTTTGGGGCCCACAACCAGGTGGCCCCGTGGGATTGTGGGAACTGTGTTTTGTGCGTTACTCTTTTGGTCCGAGGCGGAGGAGCAGGCTGCAGCGGAGGCCGGAGGTGGAGTGTGCTTCAGGACACCAGTTAACATCTGAAACACAAACATGTGGAATAAATTATGTTCACCATTATTATGCTGTTTTTTATTCAATAATTATTTATAACAAGATGTACTTAACCATTTGTTCCTAATTGATGTTCAGCTACTGTCAAAACATTTTATTTTGACTCTATTGTACATGACATTTGTCCGTACTGACCCTTATTAAAATACCAACTTTTATTTGAGATCAACTGTTCTATTATTTAAACTTTTTTTCCTTCAATTTTTACATATCTCAAAAGACCCGATTATATATATGTGCTTATTGGGGTTTTCCCTTTCCTGTAGTGTGTTATATAGGTTTTAGTGCATGTAAATGGTCAGCAAAGGCTAAAATCCCTGTGTCCAGAGGGAGTTTCTCTCCCACACATTCCCCTCGCTGCCAGAAACGCCTCCATTGGACTCCTCTGTTAATTTGCTGATTTTGATGAGGTTGCCATTTGTCGCATCACAAGTAAAACGCAATGGAAGGATAAATGTATGTTATATACCGTTATGCCTCCTCATTCACGTCCCTTTTCTATCAGCAGTGTCTGTGGTGTAGTGAGAATTGAAAAAAAAAAAAATGTCTCTCAAGATGCCTTTTCTCACAAATGCATGGCTTTTTAAATTGGGGCAGGTATTAGATTTTTTTCTTAACATTCCTGCTACCACTTTATTAAAATGTACGACTAACCCAATCATTTCCAAGGTTTTCCTCTGTTTATAGACCCCTTCCCTTAGCTCTGTATTTTGTATTTATTTTGTACATACAACAGACCTAATACATCACAGGAGAATGATTATCAATTGTGAAAATAAGAAAAAAAGGAAGGGGAGGGAATCTTTTTTAAACTTTAATGAATCACGGACACCACACAGTGCAACACGGTGAAGAAGCACACTCACTATAATCACGCGTGCTGTTTGATATGCGAATCACGCTGTGACTGAAATCTTATTATGCACAATGTTCTTTCATCAACTCCAGGATGTAACAGCTTTTCCACACAGCTGAGTCAGAAATAGAACCTGAGTATAGGGATGGGTACCGAGCCCCGGTATTAAATGAGCCCCGGGGCTGAATTATTAAAGACAGTGGTACCGTTAAACTCCGACCTTATCGGTCTTTTTATCGGTACTGGAGACATGTCATGTGTATTATTGCTACATAAACATTATATTGCAGTCTTAGTATCGCCAACTCCGTTTCTAATATGCATAAAATAAAATAAAATGCGTCTATGATGTATTTTAGATCTTTCCAATCCAGACGAGAGATCTCTCTCCCCCGTCTGTGTGCGAGGGGGCGGGGTAGTTTACACACACGCAGCTCCTACATGCATGCAACACACACACACATACGGCGGAGATGGCGGAGAGAACTAAGCGCTAAAAGGTGTGGTTAAACTTTACCCGTCTCGATGTGGACAATGCTCGTTAGTCGTTACCAAAAGTGCAATAAAAGTTTAGCATGTAAGGGCGGTAACACGAGCTATTTGTCTAAACATCTTGCAAAAGTGCACCACATCCAGACGGACAAATGCACTGGGTTGGCCTGTCTTTCTAGTAGCTCTGTAGCCCCATCCACGAGTAACGTTTCCAAGTCAGGTGTTATGTATGCTAGCAGCAACACACAGAGTTAACTCAATTATACAAACATGGGTTAATGATTAGAGGTAACTGAGTTATTTATTTTGTTAAAGTTTCAGCTATTCTGTTTACAGTTCTGTCATCAGATTATTTAATACGATTTGTTAAAACACTGTTGTTTCTTTTGATGTAAAATAATATTTATTTAATTTAAATAAAAAGCAATGTTCATTTTGTTTACAATTTGTATAGTTAATTTACCTTCTTTTTTTTTTTTTAAAAAGAACCGATAAGAGTACCGTTAAAAGACCGGATCGATAAGCGGTATCGATAAAAGTAGTAGTACCGTTAAAACCTTAACGATACCCATCCCTACCTGAGTATAATACTATTTATTGATCTGTTATTTCTCAACAGAAATACAAATAAAAGTTCCAGAGCTTCAAGGTTGGAGACCTACTTTTGTGTTTGTTCTGGCAGGTGATTCTCCTCTACTCTGCTGGGATGTAACTAAGTACATTTACTCAGTGTAATTTTGAGGTACTTAACTTGAGTAGTTCCATTATCTACTCCACTTCTACTCAACTATATCTCAGAGGGATATATTGTACGTTTTTAATCGTCAACATTACTTTGACACTTTTAGTTACTTTTCAGATATATACCATGATGTGTTCATATGACATAAATGCACTACTTCCACAATTCTACTTGGTAGTACACATTTCAGAGGTTGTTCATTTCTGGTCAATTTAATGTCAGCTGTGGGCAAAAAACGTTTGTTTTCTCCATCATGGAATACTTTTTGAATATAAATAAAAAACAGCGCAAGAGAAGGAAAGAGGTTAAAAGACAGAGCGCTGGACATCAGAGAAACCAACAGAAAAAGGCAGATAGGAAGTAAACTTTTGAGGGGACAGCAGAAGAAGACAGACGGGAAGTAAACACGGAAGGGAACACAGTAAGGGCCGTTTTAATAACTTGTTAATGGAAAATAAAGTGTAAACAGATTTGAACAGTTCAACAAAACCTCGAACACTGCTGCCGTCATTTTAAGTTACATTGCTTTTGCCACAGTTCCAGCCATTGGTACGCAGAGGAACGGGCAATTTTTTCTTAGCAGAAGCAATACAATTTTTTAAAGATCCATATTACAGATGTAGCACTCCAGATAGGACTCCACCCAGCGGATTCCAACCAAAAACCCAGCGGATCCCAGTGGCTGGGGGCGTTGCCAAATTGCTAGAGGGCGTTGCCAAATTTCCCCATTTGTTCAATTACAGGATTTAACCATGAGATTGCGCTTCATTCAGAAATACACAAAGACAACTGGGTGAACTTAGGTCTTCAGTTTGTTTGCAGCTCTGCAGTTGTGTTTACTGAATACTGTAGCATTTAATCACTTATTTGTTATGGTTTTCACAGGCTACTATAACGAAAAAACATCAATATTTTAGATCAAATAAAGTATATCTAATCCTATTGTCTTAATTGTAATTCAATAATATATAGTCTTTATATATTAAATAATCATAATAATAATGTAAATGTTTACACTTCTTTATTTTTTATGCTCATACTTTTACCTTTACAATAGTTTGCTTTAATGTGCAGTATATTTTTTGTAATATTGTTGTGGTGTACACAGTACAGTAGATCGAAGTAAATCCACTCATACATTATCACGTATTATACAGTAATGTGTTGTATTATTAAGTAATATCATTATAGCACATTAACATTAACCCCATTATAGCAGATGCCACATTGAATGGATGAACACATTTATGCATCAATAATTACAACGGAGTATTTCTAAATATAAGTTGTACAAATTATATGTATTTAATACTAATAACATAATGATTCATTTTAATTTCAGATGATAATACTTTTCACTTGGGCTATTGACAATTTTGAATGCAGGACATTTGCTTCTAACACATCTTTTTACCTAGGTAAATAATCGGAATACTTCTTCCACCTCTGATTTTAACCTGTCACTGTTTTTAAAACTTTAATTAAATGTTTGATATTTCCAGAGACCCTTTCAGACCGGCAATGCTGCCCTGCATGTAATCCGATCGGAATGTGACAATAGTCAGAAGTTTCCCATCCCCCTTGGGAGACTTTCTCCACACATTCCGATGGGCAATTAGTTTTAAACAAAGACTCCGCAACATAGGCTACTACAGTATCTCTGGTTAACAGAGGGGGGTTTCAGGGTTAATGAATAGTGGAAAATATGCAACTAGAAAGACTACAAATCCCAGAATCCCGGTCCCGCATGCTGGCTCTTACGGAACCGACTAACTCCCCTTTTGTGTATGTACAGGTCTCAACATGCCCAGACTTGTAGTGATTTTCACCTCTTTTAATACTTTCCGCCTCATTCTGAAAGAAAGAAGTGAAATGTGCCAACGTGACGGCCGTCTTGGTGTGTGGAGCGAGACTGGAGATGTAGTTCATTGAGCGGTTTCACACAAAAAAAAGTGTTACTTCACAGTTTTACGACACTTTTTTTTTTTGTTTACTTGCAAAATTATCTTTTAAATTGACAAACATCATATGTGTAATTTGTGGCACAATTCAAACGGGATCGAAAGATAATCTTTCTCTCCCCATTGACTTCAATACATAATTTTTCCGAAATAAGGTCCCATGGAGGTCCCCCGGAAAGGGAGGGACTTCGCCTCTCTATTGCTTTCAACCCACCAGCTTTTATGGAGCAAATAAGTTATATAATAATTAACCAGAGGCATGTTTCTCACTATTTTATGCATAGAAACAACAGGCTACTGTGTGTGTGAGGAATTAGCTGTTTATTTCATATGAGGTCCATTGTGGCAGCGTCCATCACTGCTCTCCCTGGTTGCAATACACAAAGACAGCTAACTGTAAGCTTGTCACTCAGAGGGGGGTGGGGGCCATGGCTGATGGGCCAATAGGTGTGTAAACACACAGCTGATCACCTGAGAGCTGCCGTTTCATTCTGACTATTTAAAAAAAAACAACGGTCTGATTTGAACATTGCACAACAATGAACTCAATGTGTGATTGTTATAGCAGTAATATTAAACACTAATAATACAGTAAACTATTAACAATAGTATAATATTATAGCCCGTTTGCCCGTGGTGAGATGACGAGGCTTCATTAAAAATAAACCTATTTTTAGTGAATTACTGAGTTTGGGCAAGTTAATAAAGTTTTAATGAAGTTGACTACAGTATATTCATATTTGTCAGTGCTTTCATGTCAATTCGGCGAACATAAACATAAACGATCGTGAAGATGATGATTAAATTACGATTATTTTGTATTTGTAAACTCACGTGGATTAAACCACATTTATTAGTGCTTTCATGTCAATTCGGTGAACATATGATACATTAAATGATCGTGAGGATGATGATTAAAAATCGTTTGTATGAGCCGGTCTGCATTTCCTGATGAAAAAACATAGCGATGGTTTTGTACTTACGTCAACGTGGATTAAACAACATTATTTTGTTAAATAAAAACATGGTGATGTTTTGTAAATGATTACATGTCTCTTATTTAGCACAGACTATGATCCTATCCGTGACATATGGATCTCAACAAAGATCCGCTATATCAGATACCTGTAGATCTATCAGCTGTTTATTTCACATGAGTTCCAGTGTGGCAGCTTTTTAATCACTGCTCCCCCTGGTGGATCCATGATCCATTGCAGCTGGTTTCATTATAATTAAATGTATTTATCAAGGGGGCGTATCAAGTCATGCGGGGGGTTTTCCTTTCAGCGAGAACCCCCCCCGTGCAGATCACGGACCCACATGGGTAGGGGCGTCCGAAATTACGTGCTACATCTGTATGTGTCAAGTCGTTGATTTATTTAGTAGGGAGCCATGTAGTAAGCAGGATAATGAGCAGCGGGATCCTGATCACCTTGTTGGTGTTCTCTTTCATTAATGACCGCCTCGCTGCACACTATACCCTACATATTTGTTATTGAAAAATAAGAAAAATATAATATTCTGTAATTATAAGACACTCGTACAAGAGGCATTCAGGACGATAACTTAGTAACACTTTAACTCAAGACTTTACCTTTAAGTGGAGTATTTTGGACTGCGGTATAACTACTTTAAGTTATGTAAAGGAGGTGAGTACTTGTATAGCACTGCAGTGCAGCCAGTGAGACAGAATAGAGCGTGCTGCTACCATGTGACTGCGCTCAGAGTGTTTAACATGAATCCAGTAAAAGGAGAGGCCCCAAGCAGATGTGTGAAGCCCTCAGGGGAGTTAAGAATAGATGTTACTACCCCTGCTCACTATGCTGGGCTTCTACTCACAAAAAGTGAAACATGAAACCTATCACTTCCTGTAAAACAGAGTCATTTTTTCC
This sequence comes from Dissostichus eleginoides, assembly GCA_031216635.1. Lineage (NCBI taxonomy): Eukaryota > Metazoa > Chordata > Actinopteri > Perciformes > Nototheniidae > Dissostichus > Dissostichus eleginoides. Next base: position 32,696,157 of record CM062265.1, on the reverse strand, counting down.
AGAGCGCTTAGAATAGTAAATGTTGTCAAAGACTTTAGAGGTAATGGACAAGATGAACGTCAACTATGACCACTTTTAACACATCAGAGTTAGTAACGATGACTGCAGCATCTTACACTAGAGCTGAGCATTACTCTTCCCATGAGCAGATACTGCAATATGTAAAATATTAAAATAAAAAAATGTTCAACTCTTTCAAATGAGGAGTGGTCGCATCCTGTTGTATGTGGTCGTCACGGGTAGAAGCCAATGAACCATGAGTGTATATATTAATAATATAATATATAATAATATATTTCAACTATACAGAAAACACTGGGGATGTCACAGGAGAAATGGAGAGGCTTGTTATTGGCTGCGTACTTAAGACGATATCTATCATAACCAAGATAGAAAAGCTCATTGGAGCAGATCGGCTGGCGGACCCTGAATGTTGCTGCCCGCGAGTGTAAATCATTTATCTCCATACGCAGATCATCCTCCTCACTATACGGCTCTCAGATTGAGAAGTGACAAGCTCATTCAAACAAAGTTTGAGAGCATGAATCTTCCTTTCATTAAAATAACATTTTATGAAACTCTGGGAGCAGGCTCAGCCCAGATCACTTATCTGGACCTATCTTATCTGGAAACCTTAAGCTGCATTCACATGACAAGTTGCAAAAAGGCTCTATGCTGACCTTGCTGTTGAGTATTTACTGTATGGAAAGAGCTGTGTCGTCGAACAAGGCAAAAGAGCTACCTAGGTTTCTGCTGAACGAATTCAGATAACAGCTGTATGTAGTGGCAAGCTAGCCGGGGAGATAATCAAAGAAAGGAAACTTTACTAGCTATTTTCATCACAAGGCCCTGCGCCCAACCTCGCAATGAGCAAAGAGAAAATCGCGTAACATGTGAATACAGCTTTACTCTTATGTCAAGTTTTAAACCGTAGTTCGACATTTTTTCCCTAATGTCTTTAGTTAACCGCACTTTAACACCAATACAACTGCAATGTTTTTGCTTGCATGGATATAAAAGCTTTAAAAAGATGTTGGGCCACAAGACATAATGTTAATTCTAAGAAGTCAAACTACTGTATATTCTGGGCAGTGTGTGATATCACTGTTTACACCATGCACCACCATGTAGTATGCCGCACTTGAGCAGCAGTGTTCTTCTACTTTGCTACAAATGCAAAAATGCTTGCTCTACTACAGCTTCCCAGCTTCATCATCTCCATGAGGAAAGTCCAGATGCAGTACTTTCTTTGTCATATGATGGATTTCCACCATGACTACACCTGTATTACCAAATTCAACCCAAAGGGACGTCAGTTTTCTTCTTACTACTCTGGATTTTTTTACCAGATCGTCAGCTCATAGACATTTAGGTAGGAAGCCAGGCTTAAGTGCTAGATATTATGTGCTAGAGATTATAATAAGTCTCTGGTGCCTGCATAAATACTTGCAACCATAAATATGAATGACTGGTAGGTGGACCTCAAGGTCAGCGTAACACGTGGGCAAATTGCACGATCTATTTAAATCAAAATTGCAGAAAAGGTTCAATAAGCATTGGCGTCTTTATGTCACGTAGACCAAATCTGAGATTCCATTGAGGTAGTGTTGTGAATTCTGTATTCTCTCTCTGTAGTGTGTGTTGACTGAGGTACTGCAGGCTACATGGGGTACAGACTGCAGTGGTTCATTGTCGAAATTCACTTTTTCCGCACTGATCGAGCCACTTTGGGGGTCAGTCACAGTGAGAGCTTTATGGATGTGCACATTAAGAGTTGTCAAGATCCAACGCCCCCTGCTGAGGCCTGAATCTACCCAGTGTTTTGCTTCACAAACAATAACAGTCAGAAGTCTTTAGCAGTACACAAAATAATTGTATAACAGATATTTAACAATGAAGTACCCCCAGGACTGTAGTAGAACCCAACTTTACTTTAAAGCACAATACATCTAAAAAAAATAAGAGGTTCTTTAAGGCTGCTATTTTGCATTAATTTTGTGTTTAGTTGGGAAATATTGGCATTCCCCTGCTGGTGATATTGCTTTAAAGAAAACAACAAAACACAAGACTATTGTCCAACAAAAGCTGAAGAGAGAAGCAGTTCTTTCTTGTAATGCTTCAGCACTTTTATGTTTTTATGACTTTGTTTTCAGTTTTTTTTTTGTTACTTGTAACTTCTTGGTATTGTGTTTTTTAATTGTCATTCTTTATGTTTTAGAACATTTGTTTAATTGAGTTGGTACTTAATCTTATAGTAGCAGGAGGTTTGTGGTGGATGTTTGTCTACAGTACGCCCCTCATAGTCTTACTTTTGTGGAGTGTTAACTTTTTGTCATTTGTTTAAATGTTCCTCAATTTTTCTCTTCAGTGATCTTTGTAATCACGGTACCTAATGCCTGTGTTCTGTAATTATTTCAGCTCTCTGTTTAGGCTCTGGTGATTAAATTAAAATGAATTAACTGACCAAAAAGACAAGATTATACAACCAAACTCCAAGGTGAGAGATTTGTATACTAATGAGAGTGTGTATAATGAACCCTGGATCATAATGAATAATAATGTGCTACCTGATTGATCCCTGCTTGCTGCACCACAAGAAGGTCAGAGCAAAGAGTCAGCTATTGGACATCATGCAGGAAGTGGTGTGAAGCTCGTGTCTTGTTTAAGATGCCTTAACAGACAAAATATGAAGAATTACATCTTAATGTTAAAACAACCTCAAGACTTATCTAAAACACTCTAAGGTTGACAAAGTAACTCTTAACAACGTAAGCAATAATGACATTATATTATGCCAGCTTAATTAAAGGGGCCTTATTATGCTAATGTCCAGGTTCATATTTGTATTTAGTGTCTCTACTGTGACATGTTTCCATGCTTTAAGTTTCAAAAAGCTCTTTATTTTGCTCATACGGCCTGTGCTGCAGCACCTCTTTTCACCCTCTGTCTGAAACCAGAGCTCAGTCTGCTCTGATTGGTTAGCTGGCCGGCTCTGTTGTGATTTGTCAACCGCTTAGAGATGTTCCGACCCTAAGCCTATCACATACAATGTTTTGTTCAAGTGTTAAATAGTGATATCAGTATGTTACTGAAGTAAACATAGGAGTCAAAAGGAGGCGTTTCAGGCAGGGGGGGATTGTGTGAGAGAGAAACTCCCTCTGGATCGAACACAGGGAGTTTAACCTTTGCAGACCATTTACATGCACTAAAACCTATATAACACACTGAAGGTAAGGGTAAAGCCCCAAAAAGCATGATAGGGAATCTTTAAAGTAACTCCTATGACCATGGCATCAACTGTGAAGAAAAGAAAACACCAATGTTCTTAGAACGACAAAAGAAAAAGCCAAATCATCAGTATTTCAAGCGAGTCAATACTGAATGACCACTGAGTGTTGGAAGAAGTGCGGGAATGAGCTTTTTCCCCCCATCTGAAGGTCTTATCGAGGGCAGGGGAGTCAATAAGCTGAGATACTGCCGTTCTGAATGACAGAAGCTGTGTGTGTGTGTGATTGAATCGGATAGAGGAGAGCGTCTGATTTAAATCGACTGAAGCTGCTGATGGACACTTGGCTTCTGGAAGAGTGCTCCCTCTGCAAACTACTGCACACACAAGCCGCATTAGACCCACTGTACATTAAAGGCCATGTTAATGTTAGAGTTGGTAATAACAGGCTCAGAGTAATCGCTGACTGTATTGGTTTGGCTGTGTTTTTTTTGTTTTTAGTTTTGTCGTTAGCTACAGTTGTATGGATATGATTTAGAAATGCACAGAAGAGGAACTTGTACAACCGTGGGAAAGACAAGTGTTATATTGAGGTTTGTGATGCAACGTACTGAATTTGAAGAATTTCTCGCGCCTTTTGCACGTACTTATATCCAAGCACTTGCTGCATCTTACTCAATAAACCCCAGTGTATACATCCTGCTGTGTCTTTCTTACTTGTGCATCAATATACCAAACTTCCCTCTAGGGCTGCAACGATTAGTCGACATAATCAACGACGTCGATCATAAAAATTCGTCGACGCGGAATTTTAGTGTCGACGCGTCGTATAAAAACAATCAGAGAGCCGGTAACGTTAATTCAAAACCGCGCAAATGTTCATTTGTAACTGCAATGCACTACAGGAAGTGCTGGGGGGCAGTATACTCTCCATTGTCTGCCATGACTGCATTCTGTACTAACAACAAAGAAGAAAGAATACGAACGATGGCGGAAAGGAGAGAGAATGAGGGTGATGAAGAGCTCAAAAAAGCGAGACCGAGAGTTTCGAAAGTGTGGGTGTTTTTCACAGACGACAAGCCAAAGAAGTCAGTGAAATGCAGAATTTGTAAAGGGGAATTGGCATTCCACGGCAGCACTACAGCGATGCACGAGCATTTAAAATGCAAGCACCCTGGAACCGTGATGACTGCTACTTTGGATCATGGGTAAGTTTGAGCTAGTTAGCCATAGTATTGTCATGTTTACGTTAGCTTACCTGTTGGAAAACAGAACGTCTCATGGTTAATGCTTGCTAAGCAAACGCTATTTCAGTTATGTTGAGGCTGCGTGTCCACCAACGAGCTGCTAAACAGCGCCAAGCTTACAGCGTAGTAGAGCACACTAGAGCTTTATGGACGCTGTAATTAATTCCAAACTTAAAATAATAATTAACAAGGGTCTGCGAAATGATAAGAATAAAATGCGATTGAATTCGTATTTATAATGATTTTCAGACTTTCAATAATAGCATTAATACATCAATTTAACATGGTAGTCAGTTCAATTCGTTTTAAGTCCTAATTCGTTGTTTTAGACGAGCGCATTTAACAATTCCAATTCATATGTTCATTTGATTATATCTTTATCTATTTCATGTACTATATACACATATACTCTATGTGGCAGTGTCACAATCTTACTTCGCTAGTCAGTCTGCAAAAACACGACACTCGGTGCTAACGTGAGCTGTCTAGCCTAGCCAGTCAACTAGCTTTCCCATGGTTTAACGTTAATGGCATTAGGCAGTACACCATCTAAGATAAACTGATACTATAGCCTACAAATTCTGATGATAATTAATACAGCTTGATGTTTTGTTCTCTTTCTATGTAGTTCAAAGCAAAGGTGTTTGGATTCCACGTCACCCTCCTGGACCAGGTTAACAGCCCCAACAGAACCGCGGTGCTGGGGCAGAGGCTGCTACTTTGAGTAACGTTTACATTATTTCCACATCTTTACTTTCAAACTTGCACTTTAATTTGTATTATTTATTTTGTTTTCATTATGATTTTTTTGTATTTATGTTATTCAAATACATTTGATTAAACAAGTTCAAATTCAAATGTTTCATGAGTCATTATTTTAATTTTCTATGGGATCGTGTTATGTTAAGGCAGAGGGACTGGACAACAGGGTGACATTCACAGGTGTGCAGACTTGAGGTAAAACATGCACTGGAGCCCGGAAAAGGAGCCGTGCCCACAGGAAGCAGAGATGGAGGGTGTGACAGAAATAATCGTTAGATTAGTCGACTAATCGAAAAAATAATCGACCGATTAGTCGACTACCAAAATAATCGTTAGTTGCAGCCCTACTTCCCTCAGAGGGACACTTAAAGGTCCCATGTCATGCTTTTCCGGTTATTACCCGTCCCCTTGTGTGTTATGAAGGTTTTTTATGCATGTAAACGGTCTGCAGAGTCACAAACCCTCAAAGTACACCCTGTAGCGAGTAAAACTCAGAAAACAGAAAAGAGCTGTCTATGCTGCCCCAGAACGCTTCGTTGGAGATTTATCTTTTTCCATTGTTTTCTTCCTGGGTACAGTGACGTGCCCATACCCAAATGGACCCATTGGTCCAAATGGACAAATGGGTCCATTTGGCGCGCTATCAAGCAGTGAGCGCGCGATGTCCTGTTCAGATGATGTCAAATCCAACGGGATGCCATAAATAAACTACACAGAATCACACTACACATCTACTCAATGACTACATTCAGGCAGACTTTAGAATACAACCTCTTTGGACAATGTATATACTTATTGAAAACAAGCTACAAAATGTAATACCTTGGAAAATGCTGTTTAATACTTTTTAATAGCCTTAATTTTCGCTAAATTGATTTATCAACTTTTAATACTTTGTAAGACCCCGCGGACACCCTGTGATATACAAGACAGTTAGATCTGAAAATCCATCGAAAGCAGTTGTAGTTTTTTCAACTATGAAACAACACTGAAAAATGACAATATAGCCCAGGCTACTCTTTAAACAAAAGACGCTATATTGTATCTGCTTTGACAAACAAGTGTGTTCTCCACAGAGAAAAAAGCATACACATTACATGTTTGTAACAAATTCAGATTATTTACCTGTACTTATCCACATGAAATGAAGGTAAAATACTATCTCAATAATTCTCTTTTAAAAACAAGGATAAAGTCAAATGGAATTATGTAAAAAAAAAAAAAAAAGGTTATAAAAAAGTAAACAGAAGGATGTAACTGGTTTTCAGTTTTAAGGATAATTATTAATTGTTGATTATATTCACACAGATTTTCAGAAAAGAATACTGAAAACATGAATAGGGTTTTTGTTGCTATCCTTTACAGAACTATATATTATGCAGAATGACATTTCATAAAGTATTTCATAAAATATTTGACAATGAAATAACTATTAAATCATCAAGGCTAAAAGAAAATCTCCACTGGTGGTTTTGAAGACAGAGAACCTTGAAGTATGAAAATCTTCAACATAGTGGTTACAAATCATTATTTATCACCGTCTCAACCACTACGGCACGTAATGTGCTGCAGCTTTAATGATTAATACACATAAAATTAATCAATTAATGATAAAGTGTGATGACTCCTGTTTAAAACTTCATACAGAAGAACAGAAAGGAACAAACCAATCAGGAGTGGCTCAGGATGCATAAACAGGTATGAACCAGCAGCTGTCCCAGTGTTTAATAAACATAAATACAATACTCTATGTACAGCATGGTCTGCCGGCTGTTTCCTTTTACAAAGCTGTTTGTGGGCTCCCTCCATCTGTATGTGCAGGGAGAGCCGGCACGGCGTCCGTATGCTCCCATACCATGTCACTGCCACAAACTGTAGCACATTTTTGCACTTGGCAAAGGGAGTGATTGTGTTTCTGAAAAGGAGCCAGCGTCTGCTCATTACTGTGATTATGTGGAATTTTAAACAAGGCAGGTTGAGCTCTGAAGGCCGGTGGAAACGTAGCCTGGCATTCTTCAGAGGGACTATAACAACAAGACAGGCTTTTTATTGCCATTGATTCCACTTCCAAACACATCTAAACACACATTAGGGTTGGGCCCTAGGGTTGGGTTGTGATCATTTCTATGTTCAGAACATCTCATAGAGATGGTGCAGAGATGGCGTATTTTTGGAGGCCGACCTTAACCAAAAGCCAATGGGTATTTCCATTGGTTTTTGGAATATTGGGAAAATAAGATATGTGGCAAACAAAATGTTTGGTACTTGCATGTTTTGTTCAGCAGTATAATCTGCGTTTATCAACATCACGTTTATGGAGGTGATTAAAGGTGGGGGGTGGGTGATTGGGAGAGAAATTCCCTCCATTTACATGCACAAAAACCTATATAACACACTGCAGGAGAGGGAAAACCCCAAAAAGCGCTTATTTAAAAAGTCTATGTGTCTGTGCTTGGTGCTACAATACCATAACACAATGCTCTGTTTATCATTGTCACCGTATCCTTAATATTTCAATCCGAACCAGGCACATGGTGAAAAGAGATGCAGGGTGATGGTTTATGGAAAAGTGATGGAAACTGGTTTGTAATTAAGGATTTAGAATTCACTGCTCGCTGCTGATTAACAGGGCTCAGCGGTCGGACATGCTGCTCCACGAGAAAAAACCCCTCTAAATGCAGAGTAAGGCGCGGATTGCAGAGATTATTTTTCTGTTCTGATCGAGTTAGTCAAATTTGTCTTAATATTGGCGTAAGAAAAACAAATTGTCGATCATCCCTTTAATCATAGTTATGGAATCCAATGGCCTAATACAAACATGTATTCAATGCAGGTTGTCAGATAAACTGCTGCCTGGTTCCTATGACAGCGCAGCAGAGAGTGATTAAAGGTCTAAAACTGTCTGTTCTCGACTGTATTTAGAAATCACAGAGAACACTCTCTGTGGAGGGACTCTCCAGGTCAGTGTGGAACCACTGTCTGAGACACATCTGCGTTTATGTTTATGTCTACATGCAAATCCTCTTGTGGCGTGTGTAATTTTGTACAGAAAAAAATAAAAATAGAAATGTGTACATGTCATATTGATGGAATGGCCGCTGAATGAGAGACGGGGAGCAGGTGCATTTGTTGTTACTAACTTCGTTTTGATGCAGTAAGAATGAGCATGACTGCTTTGTGTCGTGAGGCCAATGCAGATAACACACTCTGCTCCACACACAGGTATGAGGGTTCATCTCAATGGACCACACACACACACACACACACACACACACACAGACAGACAGACACGCACAGCGAGCTCATCGGCCTCCTCGCCAGTTGGTTTGGGGAGGGAGGGGAGGGGGGGTATCGGAGATGTTACCATGGAAACTGGCTCTCAGTGCCAAAGCTGCGGGGAGTGGGGAGGCGGACGTAAACACGTGGTCACCATGGTAACCCTTTCGTTGCCACTGGCTCTCAACTGTCTGTCTGTCGGATGGATTTACTCTGTCTGATGTCAGCCTGTATTTCCAGAGCTCTACCTGACTATGTGTTTTATAAATCTACACACAACTCCATGTGTGTGAAGACTTAATAACAGAATACTGCAAACACCTTATCCACAATTTCAATGAATGTTGCTAATGAATTTCGCCCAATCAATTGGAATTGTATGCCTCAAGGTTTTCAATACCTTCTCAATGCCGGCAAGTTTTTATGAAAATTGCATGCTGCAATGCATCATGAAATTCAACTCTGGGTTGGATGTCAAACTCTGGCATCTATAGGTAGTTATGATGGAAGGGAAGAAACAGTCCAAAACTAGGCTTCATTTAACAAAGAAACATGTCAACAGTGCCATTCATAATATCAAAACTGGACCATTCTAGCATTTTCTAATGTTTTTAGGCAGATTTTCTGTGTGTTCAGACTCAGAGTTAATGAAACCGTGGCGTTTCGTGTAATCCTGTGAAGGCTTTTTTTTCAGAATATTGATCAGGAATCCATAAGGTTATCTGACTGATGAGCAGAATCTCAAACCAGCTTTTACCCTTACTTACCAACATGATGTACATTTTGTAAGAAGTTCAATAAACCTGTTTATCTGAATGAGATTTAGAAATTCCAGAAACATCTGTATGTAGCAGCATAGCCGCGGGAAGTAGGGGTGCTGGAGGTGCTGCAGCACCCCCTGTTGGCGAATGGTGTAAATTTGAAAAACTGATTTTTCTTTATAAATATGTACATTTAGTGCACCAATTGAAATGCCACAGTCAATGTGGTTTGGAGAATCGGGATTTATCCCGGTGTGCACTTGTGTATTCTGGAGAATCACAGAACGGCCGGATGTCAGCGGGCCGGCTCGTATCGCTGATGGCCGGCACCGCCCCCCACCCCTCTACTCTGCAGATCATTAAGAGGACTTGAAATATGAGAAAATATCACAAAATCACATATATAAGGGGACATTTTCGAATTGCTGGTTTTATTCGAAAAAACCAAGATAAAAAAATACTTGAACCATTAATCACTAGTCAAAAAAGTTAGGCCAATTATTTTCTGTCCATTAACTGATTCTTTTATCAACGTTAAGATGTTCACCTGGACCATGATTTTGTGTCTTTATTTGATGCTTAAAGTTCTGAGATGTTCAGGATTGAACACCATACAACAAAAGTTCTATTTCAGGTGTCTTTTGACTCTAACTGTAGACACAAAGAATACATGTCAAGCTGCATTGGATGACAGATTCTTTAAACTCTGTCTTATAAATCTAATTGTGAGTCCGTATCGCTTTTTCTTACAATCTGTGTTTCAATTTGAAATGTCAGATCTCAAAGCAAATGCTAAAACCTACTTTTCCGCCCTGGTTTAGAGAAAGGAGAAGTGTAGATGTGATCTTGGTGTTAAATAAAGGGTCAGGAGCCAGAGGAACAGGAGTGGGCTTCTGTAGAGTCCCGACATGAAGTGAGCAGCAGAGTAATGAATCTGAAACCCTCAGTGAAATGCCCCAGAGAGCCTCTCTGCTAAGGTCAACTGCTTAGACATTTTTGGTTCTGAGTGAAAGCTTTTCTGTGTGTTTTGATTCAAAAGGAGGAGAAGAGTGGTGGACGAAAAAAGGCTTTTCTTTTTTCATTTAAAACATTTGAAACGGTCTACCGTGGTGCCAAATAGGACTGCACGATATAACAAACATAACTCAGTTGAACTATTTTGTCTGATATTGCTATAAAATCCATGATATTGGAGGGATCGATCACTTTTGCATCATTATTATCATTATGGATATATTTAAATATATCATAGTGGTATCTGTATTAAACAAGGATATTTTATTAAGTCCATATAATACAATTAAGGATAATACAAACACCACAACCACTCAACCAGAATAATGTACACATATTTTGCCTGTAACAAATATTATGCCTCCTGCTATTTGAATTTTGCATCAGCCCGTATTGAGATTTGATATTTTTCGAACATTTGTGCAGGCCAAGTACTAAAAGTGAGCTAACATTTTAGCTTATCATACTCAAAGATGTTGGCTGGAACAGAACAGATTTGATTTGAAATCAAATCTCCAAAAACAGGTAAGATTAGTATCTTTGGACGACTGCAAACCATTGCTCTGAAAGATTTTTGACCACTACTTTAAAGGGGCCATAGTAAGCTCCTCTACTGTGACATGTCTCCATGCTTTAATGTTCAAAAAGCTCTTTATTCTTCTCATACTGCCTGTGCTGCAGCACCTCTTTTCACCCTCTGTCTGAAACCAGAGCCAAGTCCACTCTGATTGGTCGGCTTGCCGGCTCTGTTGTGATAATATAAACCTAAATATCACACTACAGGAAAGGTAAAACCCCAAGAAGGCAGAATAGGGCTTCTTTAAATAGACTTTAACCTGGGGGTGGGCAAGGTAGAACTGGAGATGAGCTCTTGAAACATCAGTTTGAATCCTACTGGGCCAAAGAGGATGGAGGAGCAGTGGCTTAACATCCTAAATCTGAGTATTTGTCTAGGTACAGACCTGCACTTGGGTTAACTGAAATGGACTACTTGGCTGGGATAATAAACCAGAATTCATTGATTCAGAGAACCCTGACTGGGACCAACCAAACTGGTTGACCAAATAGGGCCAGAAAGTCACTATCAGTACTGTTTTCAATTTAAATGCACAGAAAATGAATTGGAACCTTTTAAAAATGTGTCTGAAATGACGAAGGGCATGCGAGTATGTAGGCCACCAGAATGAGTACAAGCAGAATCTCTGCTCGCCAAGTAGGGCACATTTGCATTTTGCCACAAACTTCACCTGACGTAAAGAGAAGGCTGAAGCAAAGGGCGTATCACAGGACAAACAGAATTATGCTTACCTTTACAACTTATACAGAATTATGCTTACCTTTGGGCTAACTCAACACATCCAATAAACAAGTGCTTCTGATCTACAACTGAACTGAGGTGCATTACATTTACTTCATTGATTGAAATACTGTATGTTTTACAAGGTATTCTATTTGTAATGAACACCACAAGAGTTATTTTAGAACATGGTCTTTTTAAATATTTAGCCATTGAATTTTCAACCTCTCAGCCGTAATGACCCAAATGGCGCACTGATCGATGGTTTTCATGTTATGACAAATTAGTTAATGTCATATCCCAACGCCTATTTCCAAACAGCACCTTTCAGGCTCCAGTACTGTTTAAAGTCTCTTATCACATGGATAATGCATTTTCTCTGAGCTACAAAATACTAGTGGGTCCTTTCTTATGTTAATGACTGTTTTTGTTTTGTCACAGCATTTTTTTCTTTTCAGATCTATATTCCTGTCCCAGGTGGATATAATGTGTTTACTTTTGGTCTGAGTGTTACCCCCCTTGGTGCAGTTTGTTCATAGTGGTGTGAACGCCATATTCAAACTAAAGTGCGGACAAAGCAACTGCTTTCTTGTCAGTCAAGTGAAATATGGAGCGCATCATTTTTGACCAATCAAGAGCAGCATACCATTTATGTGTCCTTTTGTTGGTAAAAACAATTTTATTTTACTGTTTTGATGACTAGTTAACTAGGAGCTTATTTGCTAGATTGCTAACCCTGTGTTCGATGAATTTACTGATTATAAAGCACAAATGAGACAATGGATAGCTAGCTGGCGACCCTTATATTGGAAACAAAACTCCGTTCCAAATTATAACCTGATAACAATTAAAGAAATAAGACATATATATATCTATATAGATATATATAGATATATATATCTATATATATATGGTCCTTATTATTTCTTTAACAAGTCAAGTTTTTCGGGACTCGATGACACTGTGCAAAGTGATGTATTTAATGTTGTCTTAGCATTGGAAAATGTATACGATTTTTTAGCACACAAGTCTGGATAAGCCTGTGCATCATGGGCAGCATGTTTAATTTTTTGTCCATCTCACTCACACTCAGTCGTAAATGAGTCAAATTAACAATGAAATCCACACTCTCCTGTCTCAGGATAGGAACGTACAGCACGCTCGTTGATGGGTATGACCAATAACCAAATTATGTTTCCAACAAAATGACTTATGTATACAATTTCTAAAAAGTTTAAATGTTTCCATTGTGAACTTAAACCGAACCACTTGGAAAATGGAAAAAAACCTATTAACCTCACATTGGTTTTATTTAGGAACCTGACCTTTAGGTGTGAACCTCCCCTCAGAACACAACACACACATTCTTTAAAAAATACTGATTTATTGGGAGGCGTGTGGTACAGTGGGTTTTGCGTTGGTGTTCGGATCAGGGGGTCACAGGTTCAAACCCCACTGCAGTCAGCATGTCATTGTGTCCCTGAGACACTTCACCCCAAATTGCTCCTGTGGGGATTGTCCACAGTATTGAGTATGTAAGTCGCTTTGGATAAAAGCGTCTAACAAGTAACAAGTAATTTAATTTAATTTAATTTAATTTAAGAATCATGTTTGAAATCCTTATGAGGCTTGTGCAGCTTGCCCGGATATACAACTCCTCATCAACCCGGAATCTTTCTCAACCCCATCTCACTTTCTTATTATTGATTAAATCTCTGCCCATGTTACACTACTCATCAAACAAAAGAACTAACATAGAAGCGAGATGCAAAAGTCTGGGGTTTAGATGCATAACACTTTCATCAGGTTTAAACCACGTGCTCATAATTTTTGTTTACATGCTTGTCAGCTTTTTAATCCAAGATAATGGGTTTTTAATACATACAAATAAACAATCTCCACGCTCACCTCGCTACACGTTCCCGTGCTTCGCCTCCTCATACAGGAAAAACACTCAGCAGCAGACACAGTAACAGGTAACCTACAAGCTAAAATTAGCCGCTAAGCTAACTCGGGCTCAGTAATGACCCGAGCAGCCGCCATCCATCTCCACAACAACAAAGCAACTGCAGCTTACACACACACACACACACACACACAGACACAAACACACACACACACACAGACACACACACACAACATAGTGGCATCACGTCATGCTTCAATGTGCTTACATGACTGACTACACAGGCATGCACATTTAGAGTTGCTCACTCACTCCCCCACTGACACTGCATGGCTCAATGTGCGTACATGACTGACTACATACACACACATGGCTTACAACAACCCCTCTTAATAACACACACCTACACACACTCTGACATGAGCACATCCTTACAAGCTTCACGGCTCAATGTGCTTACATGGATGCCTACACGCACACAAAAAAACACACTGTCTGTCTCTCCTTGATGCAAACACAGACACACACAAAAAGACACATACACACAACAACAGTCTATCAGACACACACACACAGCTTCCAGTGACACGTTGCAGTGTAGCAGCCTCTGCCAGCCCAGTAAAGCCGACCAAACACAGATGAAGGAGGCTGCCTGCATCACACTGCCTATGAATCAATAATAACGCCTCACAAACAAGCATGCACACACACACACACTCTCACACTCACTCCCTCACACCGTGTCTGTCTCTCTGTCACAAATATAGACCAAGTGCACTGCAGTCTCATCAATACTGTCTCTTTCTTTAACGGCAACAACGCCGAACAGATTTAGGGTGCGGCTAACACTTATGCTAAGCTAATGTGTGAACAGCCCTGTTGCATGTTCCAGCCTTTCTGTAACAAAGGATGCACATCACATTTAAAGAGGCCCTTTTTTGCTTTTTGGGGTTTCCCTTTCCTTTAATGTATTATATAGCTTTTTGTGTACTTAAATGGTCTGCAAAGGCTAAAATCCCTGTTTTAAAATAATTAAAATAATTTAGCAGGTTGAAATAAGTGTACGTTAATCAAGCCCTTACTCATAAAAGTAAAATGACACATGTCAAAATATATTAAAAACTGTAAGTAGAGAAACACGGATCAAACGTTTTCTTTCTCCTGACTTACTATTAGAACTATCAATCTGATAGCAGTGCTTGTGATAACGATTACTTGAGGCTGTAACAACATACTGTAAGTAAAGGTCAGCTTAACAACCACATTATTTCAGGCATGTAGACAAGTTTGTTTGATATGCTGAAGGTTAACTTAAAAAATCTATATGGGGAAAAAAGATTAGAGCATATTTAATGAAGATGACTCACATTTAGCCAAACCCATGCCCGTTTATAATAAGAATATTGGCTCTGATAATGACTCAGTGTTTCGGATGCTTTTTTTTTTAGCAGTCGTGCCCAGCAAAAATGGAGACGCTAGAACTGGATGATAACTTGGGCCTCTACATTGTGCTGCTAAATCTATAGCATGCTGCACATCTGAGACAGGTATAGTTGTGTTGAACACATATAAACTGAGGACGGGCTACAAAACATACAATAATCTCTTTTTTATTTATAGATTAATTTACTCACCAATTAGACTATAAAATGTTTTTTTTAAAAGGCACAGATGATCGGTTCTCAGGGGCTGATATGTTTTGTAATTGATTTTTGGTCCACCAAATAGTCCAAAAATAATCATTAGATCATATAATTAGATAAGAACAAATAAAAGCAGCAAATAAAGACGATTGATAGTTTACAAAACACATGATATAATCACAAGGTCCCCCAGTTTAAAGGTAGGGTAGGTAAGAATGGAGAAACCAGCTCGAGTGCGCTAGAATTTGAAACTACGCAGCGGAAAAAAATCTGCCCCTTCCTTCAGACTTCCTTACAGAGCCCCTCCTCCAACACACGAACGCGCTCATGACCAATGAGGGCACGAGATAAGTGTGTGCACGAGATGGAAGGCTGACAGGCAGGTAGGCCATCCAATCTAGCTTTTTACAGCGCCACGGCTTCCACAGATGAAATATTTGTATATATTTATTGTCAAAGCATTTAATTTATTCATTGCTATCGGGATGTTAAGAGCATTCCATGGAATATAACAACAAGTGTTTCTGAAGTGAATTACCTACCCCACCTTTAATATCAGCTGTTGCTACCCTTCAATTATTGTCTGTTTCTACAGTGTGCTCTCTAATAAGGGATGCGATTATGGCCAAAAACAATAAACAATTTTAATGCTAATCAGAAGACTGCTTTTATTACATTACTTAAATATATTATTTTACTATTCTCAGTAACCTTTTTGACATGTGTATTTTACTGCCTCGATATTTTATTGTTTGCTTCTCTGTTGGTTATAATTTCTATAAATCCCTTTCATATTTGTTCCAATATGGTGAGTCTTATGATTAAACTGCATAAGGCTCTTTTATCATCTCATAAAACAATACTTAATGGCATATAAAAGCTCCTATTTTCCCACATCATACTGATCATTTCTGACATAAATCTCAACAGGCGCTGTGAGGAAGAATACTTGAGGTAGGGTGGAAGCAAAAGGGAGTTTTGATAATATTCACCATAAATTATCTAAAGCTTTTAAATGCAGGGACCGGTTTTGAATGTAATTTTGAAACAACTGTAACCGATGGTTAATTATGGATTAGTAAAATATGTAGGAGCTGCAGGCAACCCAAATAATACCAATCCATTTTTATCGGAGCTGAATCAAAGCTGTGACTAAACTGACCATGATGCTTATTTATTAATAAGTGTGATTTTATGTATCCATCTGCCTATACAAGTCATTTCTGGGAATCTAAAGGCCAGACTAAAGGTTCTTAAAGAGCAACTTGCAGGTTCTTTTTTTTACTACATTTATGCTTAACCTTGCCTGAAAATTTAAATTAAAAAAGTTAATGCAGGATTTCATATGTTTTACGAGACATAAGGGCAGGAATTCAGAGGGGAAAGGAGCCGTTTTGAGCTCTGGAACTAAAAACTGCTTTTTTTTAACGTCATACGTCAAACGCGTCATATTACGTCACATGGGGGAGCAACTTTCTCGGACTCCATCTCTGCCCAATCCGCGGTAGTAGTTTGTAGTTGGTTTGAGCGGTTGTGATTTAGGTAATTTTACATTGCATTTCACCATTTTTAATCATGGTGAGCTTGAGTTTGTGCAGGTTGCACAAACTCAAACCTGTGCGCGTCAGGACATCGAGTCCACAGCTTCCCTAACAGGAAAAGGACCGGAGCTAGCTTTCATTCCTGGGTGCGTTGTGCGAGGTGCATCCACCTCCCTGCAGCACATACTCTGCACAGCTGAGGCCTATCAAACAAAACGTTTATCAGGAAACCGTATTATATCTCTCTCCCCCCCTTCGCTCCTCTCTCTCTCCCCTCCGGTACACAGCACCGTAAGACGTAGTGTGGAGTTGCATTAGGTAACGTGAGATACGGCTGATACTAGTTTCTGTTATGGATCAGTATCAACAGTCCTGCCAGTAACGTTACTATATTATCAGCACTACTTTAGTTATAGCCTGATATACGATAGCTAACTTTACAATGTTGTGATGTGACCGACGTTAGCTGACATTAACTGTAGCTAACGCCGGTCACTCACCAAGACAGCTGCCCAGTTCTCCACTGGTTCTCCTCACACCACAGCTCCATTTTTCTCCGATGGCTGTTATTTCTTCTAATCCTTGGCTGCTCCTGGTCTCTTGGACGCCTAGCAGGCTCATAATTATAAGGTTGTGGTCCGTCATATGCATACGAATATACATTTTCAACCTCTTCTGTGTCAAAACTAGCATTGTGAACCATGTTTATTCATACGTTAGACCGGCCGCTCTCCCTGATGTGACGTCACAAGCGGGTGGTCTTTTTTTATGTGGAAGTAAAAATGTCTTACAAAAACGACGTCAGATGTCACTGTAGTGTATATTTATGTATATTTTTTGGAAAATCTAGTGTATACATCATTTTCCTACACATTTATTCACTGGGGTCTCTAACCTGCAAGTTGCTCTTTAAGTCTCCACCAACAAGCCTAAGAAATTGAATTCCTGCTCAGAGGAGAGCTACATTCTTGTAGGGGGAGGAGGCAAAAAAGAGAAAGCTGCACACGGACGTTTCATTTCAGCTTGGCTGAGTACTGATGATCAAAGTGAACTATTCTCTGTCTGAGGCCTAGATTCTGTCTTTCCTCTGCTTTACCTTGAAGTGCAGGGAACCCAGTTTCACTCTGCAATTGCTGATTCACAGATTGTGTTGAGAAAAAACTACTGGTGGAAATCAAATCCTGTTTCAGTGCACAGAATAGATCTTTGTTAAGTATTCATTACATGTGTGGGCACTTAAATGGTAATGCTGCCACCACAAATATAAATCATTAGTGTTTAAAATGTTAAAAAAAAGTGCTAAAACAAATGGTTGATTAATCAATTACATTTAAATAAATTGTGGGGCCTGTGGACATTTGCTGCGTATCCCCTCTCTATCCCCCTTTCTAATAAAGGCAAAAATCACCAAAACATTCAAAATGGAATAAATTGTAAACCATTTCCAACCAGGTCATATATCAAGAAAAATGCCCAGGAAATGTGAAGCTCCAGTCTCTAAATAAGAGTACTGCAGCTCAGTTTTATATCTTGGGGTTCATTAGTCAGATGAAACTATACATTTGAAAAGAAATACTTTGGAATCTAGGAAAATATTCACTATTTCTGACTTAATGATTTATACAAGAATTGTAGTCATAATATTAAAGATTCATTAAGTAAAAAAGGGGAGAGAAACTCCTACAGGAGGAAACTTTGGGATTTTAGCCTTTGCAGACCATTTACATGCACACAAACCTATATAACACACTACAGGAAAGGGAAAACCCAAAAAGCATAATAGGGCCCATTGATCATGCGTATCTAACTACATAGAAATTATTCAGCATTACTTCTACATTAAATATTTTTCCTCAAAACTGCAACAGCCAGCAAAAATTCTACATTTCTATCACAAAAGTCAATCCCAGAAATCGTCACAAACAATAACAGAAGGAAACGTCAGGTCAACTTAACCAGATTTACGACAGCGACCATAGACCAGCGTTTTTTTTAAGATTAAGATCATAAATGCGACAATGCTCCTCCCTGAAAACACCTGTGAGATCCCGAACCTCACTGTTCAACAAGACATTTCACTTTGAACAGCATACCACCACAGCAGTGTGTTGTTCATGCAGGAGAACATGCTATTCAAATTGTCAGCTTGTTCTTTATTGTCAGTGCTATTACAGCCTCTCTGAATGTTGCCACACACACATCAGTTCCTCTACACATGATTGCCGTGATGACGTTGTCACTCTGTTGTTTCAAGATGTGGCAGGCAGATAATCAGATAATTGGAAATGTAGATGTGATACCATACACACCGTCACAGTATCAGTGAAAATGTCATCGCTTCCCCCCACACAGGCTGATGTTACTGTAAGACCGCACTCTGTTCTTAAATACAAGCAAATTGTGTTTTAGTTTTAAATCCCAATTATGCCCCTAACATGCTTTAAATATTTTCTTCTCAAACATTATGTTTGGATGTGTTGCTAACCTGTGATCGCAGTTAAACTTCCCCCTGCTGCAATGCTAATTTAGTTTAGCATGCTAGCAATAAAGTGGTGCAGGAATGAGTCCTCAAACCCATTACAGCACTTTTGGTTTGTTTGTCTGAAAGTTATTGTTTTTTTGAATTTGGTTTTCATTAAACGCCTGAAATAAGATCTCTGGTTATCATAAACTCAAGAGAGAGAAGTTTTATTCTACGACATAAGGTAATACCCCACTCATGAATGTTCGAAGATTCTAAGCGTCATAAAAACGGCAGCTGGTAACAAGTGAATAAATTAGACCACTAAACGTCATCACACCAAACATTAGCCGCCTTTAGCTTAGCGGTCGTGACATTAAATGTAGTTCATTTTAACGTTTATAGCCTATAATAGCTGTTCATCTTTTAGCGATTGCAGTTACGCTTCAATATTAATACAGTGGTGTTAATAAGTGGAGCTTATCCTGCTGAACAAAGCGTGTACGAATCATACGTGTGTCTCTGCTACAAAGCTCATTTTCTGCAATATTCCAAAAGCCAATGGTAAACTTCCATTTACTTTTTTAAAGTAGGCTATGTGATGCTAACTTCGAGGTTGGCCTACAAAACATTATTGTGAAACATTGTGTAACATACAGTATAACAGATGCTGATGATGATGTCATTAGCTTCGCAGGTATTTGGTCATAAACCGAAGTATTAGACACATGAAAAGATGAAAAGTCAGAGGATCATCAAAGTTATAACAATTGATTCTATGGGCATCAATAATATCAATACTAAAACGGCAATTCTAAAAAATGTACTCTTGACAACATGTCATGGCTATTCATCCAATGATTGTTGAGAAATGGTAAAGTAAAGTGCTATTTTTATAAGTGGGGACTGGACCTAACACCCTCTAGGGGGGTCCGGGGGCATGCTCCCCCGGGAAGATTTTTCTTTAAATATTGAAGTTAAATGCATAAATCTGGTGCACTTTGAGAGCAAAATGAAGAGATCTATGGATACACCTCTCAACACCCATATTACATGTTACTTGTTAGACGCTTTTATCCAAAGCGACTTACATACTCAATACTGTGGACAATCCCCACAGAGGCAATTTGGGGTGAAGTGTCTTGCCCAGGGACACAACGACATGCTGACTGCAGTGGGGTTTGAACCTGTGACCCCCTGATCCCAACACCAAGGCTCTATCCACTGCACCACACGACTCCCATATGAAACAGAACTGTAAACAGATTTACTTTTTCTTTATGGATATTTTACAAATCACTCCCCTTTTAAACTGTATTCTTGTTTTACTGTCATATAGTATTTCATTTTTAGTGAGTTACTCAGATGAGTACAAGGAGACAGCGTTTGGTACTCTGGTACAATTGTGGTGAAGGCATCTGAGTTAGATGTGTTTGAACCGAAATGTCTACAGGCATAGCAGAAAATGGCATCTTTTTTACAGGAAATTCCAGCCAATCTCTGTTTTTAAACCATGAGCTGCAAAATGAGCGCCTTACCCCACTGTACAGGCGAGTTGGGAACTTGTTTAAATATACCTGGGCAGGCTCTGTTTTGCCGAGGTCCTCTGGCACTTGCGGGCCGCCGAAGAGGGGCGGTGTTTGGGGCGACGAAGACGGCTGCTCCGGGGGCGAGGCGGGCAAAGCCGCCAGCACCTCGCCGCCGCCGGCACCTCATGACGCATCTACTGAGTACCGCCGTACCGGCACCGTGCCGGTACTCAGTCAGAAGTAACGGTACCAGATGGGTAAAAATCTGAAGTCCCGGTACTGCGTACGATGAGTACCGGCCCAATTCAAGCACTGGTTACCGCAGCATCCGGACTAAGGCTGCAGCCACACGAGGACGATAACGGTCGTATCTGCTACAGTTCTCTATCAGATAGACGGTTCGGCCACACGAGGCCGACATGGAAACGCAGAAAACGATAACGGGTCCCAAGGTGGGTAGATCTGTGGACGAAATGCTCTGGGGGGCCAAACGGCTTCGTGATTACGCCCTATAACGATAATTTCCTGCTAACGATGACATAATAGCCCCAGTGTTTCGAGCCAGGTCCCGGTATCTCGCAGGACAGTGCACCCAGCAGGAGCTTCCAGCTAGATTTGATCCATATGGACATAAACGCGAGTGAAGTCTAATCGGACAGGAGAGGAGACACGCAGCTCTGCATGATCATCTGCAGCTCCGCCCGCTGTGATGGAGCGATGAGCGGAACAAAACACAAACTTCAAGTTAGATCATCACCCTTAGCTATTTGAATTACCTCTCAAACTACCTAAACTAACTATAAATATGTTTATTTTTACTGTCGGGTCACTCATTACTGGATCAGCCAGCTACATGAGACCAAGGATACTGACAGGCTGTCAGGAGAGGGGGAGGAAAAGAGAGGCTCCGTCCTCCGTGTATTATTCTTATATTATTATATAGAGTCGTTATGAATTTGTTTTAAAGCTCAATAAATAACAAAGAAGACCTTGGACCGGCACTTTTCTAATTTTGTCCGGAAGATTTCAACTTTAACGGACATGTTGACCGGCGAAACCCCACCTATGCTGCTAAATCCAGCATGGAGAATAAACAGAAGGGCGACCATGGCAACCATGCATGCGCATGCGAAGAAGTCTTCTTCGCTGCTTTTGGTGTATTTTGTGGCCGAAGTACAGCGCCACTTACAGGCCCGGCATATGTACTACAGCGTCTCCAGTGGTTCGAGCTGTCTCGTGTGGACGGACACGTTTCTGGTGCCTATTGCGTGTGGACGGAAGACTTTTTTGATAACGATCTTGGTGCGTTTCCGTTATCGTCCTCGTGTGGCTGCAGCCTAAAACCACCAGACTCAGGGACAGTTTCATCCCACAGGCAATAAGACTGTTAAACACCTGAACAGTTGAAGCAAAATCTGTTAAACACCTGAACAGTTGAAACAACATCCCTAATATTCATCTAGCTGCTACTTAAAAATTATTTATCTATTTACCTAATATATCATATTCCAATAACTTGCATATAGACTCTTATTGCACTATTTCACTTTTTTAAAACTATTTTTCTTTTTGTATTACTATTTACTATTTACTTGCACTATATTTTTCTGTGTATCTGTGTTTTGTGTTGCTCTGTTGGAGAAGCCTGTGACCTAAGATTTTCATTGGCATATACTACACTGTAGCTATGTTCGTATGACTAAATAAAGAACCTTGAACCTTTTTTAAGGGCGTATAAAGAAAAACATAACATTTAACAATTTTACACTCATGTCTCGCGCATCAAAAACTTGCCAGATGGGTTTTAAACAAGGACGCATTTATTTTCAAGCTCAACGATTTTCAGCAAAATCACAGATAAGAAGAGTGGGAAAATATGAGTTTTCAACTTCTTTTACTAGTTTTTTTAATAGTTTTAGGTCGTCAAAGCTGCTTGGGTAGTTTCATTTTCCATATATCTTTTCGTTAGTAATCATTATGTTAATCACCCTTCCTGTAACTTTGAAGCACTGTGACAGCAAAGCAATTCATATGGCACTGCTGGTGCTTGTAGAGAGTGAATGGATTCATCGAGAAACTTCACTACTACTGAACAATTTAGGTTGGTGTGCCTTACGTCAACCTGTTGACCTGAAAAGAGCCCCATTTTCATCGAAACTGGTCAGGAAGCTTATCAATTAACCCAGCTATTCTCTTATTTTTTTCATTTTCACAAGTGCAAAATCAGTGAAGTCATGCACAAGACCAGTTAATGAAAAAATGTGTTCCCTTTCTACGAATAGCTGGTGTTTGTTAAGAAAGTGTGTTTAAAGAGGAAATGTTATGTTGATTTTCAGGTTGTATTCAGTGCCTCTCCTGTGACATGTCTCCATGCTTTAATGTTCAAAAAGCTCTTTATTTTTCTCATACTGCCTGTGCTGCAGCACCTCTTTTCACCCTCTGTCTGAAACCAGAGTCCAGTCTGCTCTGATTGGTTAGCTGGCCGGCTCTGTTGTGATTGGTCAAGGAGTTAGAAATGTCCCTCCCATTAGCCTATCACATATAATGTGTCGGAGCACTAGCCAATAAAAGCCTGAGTGTTACATAGTGATGTCATCATGTTACGGAAGAAAACAAAGGAGTCCAATGGAGGCGTTTCAGGCAGGTGTGTGGTTATTTGTTTCTGTTTAATATCAGAGTTTAAAGATAGCATTAAAAACGATTTCACTTGAATTATGCTGAAAATAAAGAGTTGATTCTGAGTTACTACAACAGCCTTTTGAGCTGTTGATGAGTAATACTACAACAATGTTGAATCAATTATAGAAATCATAATTGTTTTTATCCAATGATCGAGTTGGTATAATAACAAATAAAAAGGTAATGCTTCTGTTTTCCTGTAAAGGTGCTGCTCGCAGCCCGTCAATGCAGTACGGAGGCCTCTTGCTCAGCGAGAGACTGCTGTGTCACCTCAAACTCACGAAAGAAATAATATCTCATCACTCTGCTCAGCCCGACTCATAAACATAAAAAACAGCAAGCCATCACAAAAATGCAACAAGGAAAACTAAAACACCTTCAACAGAACAGTTCTACAACACAAGACAGACAGCTGGAAGTGTGACAGAGGCGTTCAGGAGACTAAACGTGGTCTTCTGTGTGTGCGCTGTTTAAGTGTGTTTCTGTGTGTGTTTGTGTGTGTTCATTACAAACCTGCTGCTTGTCCTTCTTGTGTATTTTCATCTTCTATCCCTTCACTGCACCTGTTCACACAAAAGGAAATCATTTGTGTTACTTTCAGAAACGCACACGAAACAAACAGCACTGACAATGTTTTGTGTCATTAGACGATGGCACTGAGAGTAACATTTTGTGAAGTTGAATGTTAACTTTCGTCTCCAACTTCCTTTAGTGGCACCATTTTTGTTCTGTTCCCTTCATTAAAAACAAATATATATATATATATATCCCTTTAAGGTTAATTTAGGACAGATACAAAATGTGTGATTCATTTCTATAATCATGATAAATCACAAGTTTACAATGTACATTTGGTGATTCAGAGCCCTTGTTATCAGTAAAGTACACTTCTGCTGTTAACCAACTGAAAAAGAAATGAAATGTTCTATTTTTTTTAATAAGATTTTGAGTTTTGTTCAGATAGTGTGTGTTTAGATAGACTGCAAGTTCATATTTTCACAAATGAGAAAAAAAGCCTTAATATGAAAGCTAATTTACTTTAAGAATCTACTGGGACAGAAGAAAAAATATAAGGAGATGTTGGAAAACAACAGGTAGACAGAGTTTCTAATGTGCAGAGTGAATTCCATATCATTTATTACAATGATAAAAATGTGCGTTATTAGAAATTGAAGAAAAATGACCCATTGTTATAGAAAGAGCATTTGTTAATGTGCCTGCCTTGGTGTTGACGGGGCCTAATTGATTTTGCTAAAGGCCACCACTGTGAAGCTGTGTTTACATGAGAAAATGTGACATTTTGCACTTAATTTGGCACTAATTAACATCTACAAGGTACAACAAGTAGAAAATCACTGCTCAATGACACGCTAAGTGTTACAAATGTTCTTTACTCTCAACAGAAGTAGCATATGACCACTGATGCCCTAATAAATATGGGAATTATTAGTCTAGTTTATTCAGCAGGAAACTGAGGGGGAGGGTGGGCCTTTAATATCTTTCGACACAACAGCAACCTGACAACCAGTTACACAATAACATCACAGCCATAGATCTCTGCATGCTGCAAACGTTTCACCAAAATATGTTACGTTAACTAACTGCCAAGTTTCACTGAAAAAACAATTGTTTACCTTTTTGCTAAGAGGCACACCAAAAATATAAATGAGTAATTTGATGATTAATCATTAGAAAGCCGTGATCCCAATAGAAAGAACCGGTACAGAAACACATTCAGAAACACTCATTAAAAAAAAGAAATGGAACAATATCATCTCCTGGAATATGAGAGCCCTGATTCAGTCTTTCCTCGCAAAAGACATCTAGAAAGATTTTTTCAAAATAATAATGAAGGACAGAGTAAAGGCAGGACAATTAGACAATATTCAAATCACAGGATATTTGTGTTAAAGGTTAAACATGTGTTAAAATACCATATGTAATGAGGTGTTATTGAGGAGCTGCAGAGATATCCTGACCTACAAATCACATTCTACAGACGTAACCAAATATATTTGTTTGGTAAAGATCCTCTTCAAAAAAGTCCCCCCATAATAATTGTATATCTTTCAAAGACAACGAAAGTCCTGATGCAATGTAAATCAGATCGCAATTGCAATATCAGTCAAAAATAATCGCAATTAGCAATTTTTTTCAACTCTTACAGGCCTAGAGAATTGCAGTGACTTATTTTTAAATCACTTAGTGTTAGGGTTAGGGTCAACACCTTTAGCTTTGTCTGACATTTTAGTGGAAACTTATCTGCTCCAGTGTTTGCTTTTTGCCAGTAAAAGCACAGAAATGTTGAAACAGACTTATTTCACAATAGCTAGAAGAGAACATCTCACACATCTCCACGCTGCATCAGAGACTCTTTGAGAAACGCAGGTACAGCAGCCCTGCCTTTGGGGTTGGTTTCATGCAGGCTTAAGCCTTTAGGATGGGAGGAATCCTCTGCACTCCAGGATATTTTAAATATTAAGGAAACACTGGTTAAGCTTTTTTATGATTTAGTGTAAGTCTTATTTTTAGTAGGCTGCATGATTCGGAAAATATAACTTATTGCGTTTATTTTTGACACATATTGCAATTGCAATATTATTCACAATATAGCAAGGAATCATCATTTTTAAATCATAATTCTCATGAATTGAAAATATATTAAATGATTATGGTGTGACTTTTTTAAGAGGATCCGTACCAAAGTAATGATTAGGCCAAGATATCTCTGCAGCTCCACAATACTTTATTTAACATTGAATTTAAAACATATTTAGCCTTCAACAAATGTTCCACGTCCTGCATTCTAAAGATTGCATATATCAATCTTCATTATTCAGATTTCGATAATTTTTTTTATTAATTTGGCAGCCCTAAGCAGTTCAAATGTGACTAGGATTAGAGTTTGGAAAAACTCAAGGACATGAGTAAAAGTTTAAACGCAGCCGCTTATCTTACACATCTTTGAAAACCATGATACTCGTATAAATATGACAGTTGGACTGGAAAGCTTGAATGTGAGAATGATAACCTGGCGTTTCTTGAAAAAAAGAAAAACAAGAGATGAGAGCTCTTAGTGAAAGTCCACCTGAACAATCGAGACAGGGAGTAGTGCATATACAAATTAACATACCTGCACCTTTTAACGTCCATTTTCCCGTGTATAAACTTCCCTACACAAAATATATTTAAATCTGTTAGGACTTCCATTTGTAATACAGTGAAAATAAAAGACTAATTTTAAAACCCATCATTCTGCTAAGTGTGCACAGAGGACTGCTGCACTGCGCAGAGGATGTTGGGCGAAACACAGAGAGCATGAACAAATCAGTATTTAGCAGCACTACATCATGCAATATAAATAAAATGTTGTGACTGAAGTGGCATTGGGCAAAAAAAATGTTGTAATATACTTGAGAATTAGGTTTAATGTTTCAAATAATTCCTAGGAAAAACCAGCACAACCATCGCACAGCCATCACACATATTCAACAAGTGAAGCAGGAAAACTCCAAATCCAGATAACATTAAACATTTGATGTGTCAGACTTGTCTTTATCGGCAGGTTGCTAATTTTAGAGCAATAATTAAGAAAGCTAAGCTCACACACCTGTCTGCCCCCCCTGAACACAACACCTACAGCTTGTCTGGGGGAGAGTTCTTGCTTATAAGAAACGAGTCAGGACAGAGGAGGTTGTCAACTGTAAATATTGAAAAGCCACTTAAGGCACATTTTTTTTTGTAATATTAGACACCACCTCAGAGCCAGGCAGGACATGGTCTCTCACAAATTATACAATTACCTTTACAGTGAAAAGTTCTTAATGGGGAGACTACAAAAGTCACCAAATGTACCCACAAGAGTAAATGAGAGAAAGTGGATGTTTCGTCCTCAGGGATTTAAGAAATTAAATTCCAACATCTATACTGGGTTTATTGTACCCTTATGTGACAGCCGTCCCATCTCAACCTATATTTCAGCTGCTGTGTGATTTGGATGTCAGGAGTAGTAAACCGGTGTAGTGAAGTGAATAAATGCTACACATGAACACTTTTCTTCCAGAACAAAATTACAAATCAACCTCAGTGTCTCTCTGCTCTGTCACCTCTGAGCAGTGTTATGTAGTCGAATGCCTCTGAATATACAGTATGGTGTGCTTTAAAAAACAAATCAGGCAGGGGGGCAGCAGCTAGTTCCACAAGACCATTTAAATATCTATAGGAACTGAACTCTCCAGCATAAAACAGTGAATACAATGTCTTATTACTACTCCAAAACATTGAAGGTTTATTTCAGAACTCACTGGCTTCAGTTCCGACTGTGATATTAAATAGCATATTAACACAACTCTATTTTCACAATATCTATTACGAAAAAGGACATATTTATAGGCTATTACTACACACATATACTGGGAACTGGGCTTATCTAGGATCAGTTTAAGTTTTTTTATTCTGCCAAGCTTTCTCAACCAATCCCACATGGAGGAAGATATATTAATCGGTAGCTTATTTGGACTAAATAATGAAGGGTAACGTATCTTAATGTTTGTGAAACTGCTACTAAGAAATGTTTGGTATCATAGCATGGACATTTCACTTTAAAAAAGGCCCTATTATATTTTCTAGGGTTTTCCCTTTCCTGTAGTGTTATATCGGTTTTAGTGCATGTAAATGGTCTGCAGAGGCTAAAATCTGATCATGTAATACTTGTTAATTGTTTTGTTGATCAATTACTCAGCTGTAGTCACATGCTTTTTTGTATTTGAATGTTAACAATTTCAAAATGTTAACAGATCTACATTCTTGGCAACACTCTTTAGAAGATGAATCATTGCAATGTGTAACATGCACTGCCTGGCAACATGTATGTTCTTATTAGAATGTAGAACTTGTTAAGCTTACCTATAGGTGGATATCTGTAATGGCATAATACTCCTGTGCTAGTGTGAAACCTTATTAGACAGATAGATATTACAGATATTTACACAAACATTTCTTTTAAGACCTTGTAAAATTCACAATGCAGCTAAAATAATCTCAATTCTATTTTGCCATTCTTCCATGTGACACAGATCTGATGTTTCCTAATCAGTGAGCAGCAGCTAAATCTGCAGTGAGTCACATGTTTTCCCGTTTTATCTGGACCACAAGGATGTGCGGTACAAAATCAGATCCCGGAGGCATGTGACCTACATGCAACTTCCATGTGGACACTGAACATTTGTATTTGTCTGCATCCATTCCCTCTGACCACAAGAGTGACGGCTAACCGTACGGACGCATATGACAACTTTTCTCAATGGTATTTTGCACATGCATGTCCAATTAGCATAATTAGAACCATTGCCGTGTCCTAACATGTCTGGTAGAGCCTGGTTTAATTGGGTGCTGCTAAAAACAGGAACACTGTGCTTTAAGGTTTTCCATTGGAAACCAGGAACAGAACAGGTGCAACACAGAGCCAGTGCAAAGAAGAAAACTAAGTACATTTTAAGTATTTAGTTTTCTCTTTTTGAGGTTTTCCTTTTCCCTGTTGTTTGTTAAATATTTCTGTGCATGTAAATGGTTTCCAAAGGCTAAAACCCCAAACACATTTTCAACATTATGCAAACCTTTTTTGGGATGCAATCTCCAGGTTCTATTTCGTATAGGCTTCGCCCTCTAAGGCTATCGCTATAGAGAACCGCAGTGACGCGTCCTAAAACCCGGAAGTAAACTTCTTCCGGTTCCATCGTCAAAAATCAATGCAATTTCTCCATAGGGTTTTGGAAAATAGCTCAAAATAAGGTCTGTGGTTGAAACACATTTAAGAGAGGGATCACGTTTTGTTCAGCCAGATAATCTCCACATATCTACGCTACTTTTATAATTTTCGAATCATAAATCTAGTCGCCAGAAGCAAAATGCTAACGTTGTGCTATAAAGGAACTACAAGCTAGAACGGCAGGGTCGCACTACTCAACGTCACGCCAACTTAAGATCGCCTCAACTGAATTTCGCACGCTTGCATATTTTAACAAAGCTTAACAAAGCAAAAAACAAACTGCCGAGTAAAATTGGAAAACACTGGAAATTAACTATTCTATAATGTGTAAAACTACGGTGCCAAAAACGACTATTAACGACTATAAATGATGATGGTCAGATAAAGATATAGATACTAAAGATACTAAAGATACTACAGATACTTAAGATAGGCATATACTCTCTTTCAAGCAGAACACAGGGGGAAAGAAATTTAGCGGGAGTGTTTACGTAATCGGCGTAATGACGTACAACGGCCTCGACCATTTCTGTAGTCCACTAATGCCACTTGTTAACAACCATTGTTTTTCCGACACGTAAACTCTTCAGAAATCACCAGCGGGGTCACTGCTGATGTATTTAATGTGGTAGAACAAAACGTGATCTATCTCTTAATTTTGTGTCAAACACAGACCTTATTTGGAGCTATTTTCCAAAACCCTATGGAGAAATTGCATTGCTTTTTGACGAAGGAACCGGAAGTGGTAAAAATGCTAACTTACTTCCGGGTTTTAGGACGCGTCACTGCGGTTCTCTATAGGGTAATCCCCTGCGCAGCACTGAAAACACTTGTAGTCCACGCCCACCTGCGAGGTGGGCCCCACCTTCGGACTCACTTCCGGTATAAATAGGAAGGAGGCCCGACAATCTGCTCCCTCTTTTCTTCAGCCCCCCGGTACTGAAGCACTGTAGAGACACTAAAGAGTAAAGGCTCTTTTAAGAGCCACCTCGAAAAAGATCCTTAAACATGAGTACACAGGGTTGTGTTAGAGTTTTCTCCTCATGCCAGACGGGGTTCATAATGAGTTACGGCACTCAAGCGGTCCCTCTTTCCGCCATCACGGCTCTGCCGTCGATAGGCGGGATCCTGCAGGAACTGCCGGAGATCATCGAAAAGGCAGCCGCCTGGAGAGGTCTCCTCGTTCCCCCGGCTCAGGAGAGCTCTCTTGCCGGTGGCAGGAGTGTTTCTCCCGGGTACAGACCGTCAGGAGTGACCCGGTCTGGCCGCGCTTCCCGGCCATCCGGAAGTACCAGGAGGGAGCGGCGGCGGACCCTAGGAGCCTGAAGGCTCCGGTGTCCTCATACGTCCCCCTCACTAAGGTGGAGGGCTTGACGGATGTTGGTTTTCCGACCGCGCCCCCCCTGGAGCCGAACCTGACGGCATTGTTCGGGGTGAAGCAGGCCAGCACGGTCGCCGCACGGCGTCCCTTGCTTTCCTCCCCCGGGGACCAGGCTGTCGTCCGCCAGACTGACCGGATGCACCAGTGTGCCTTCCAGGCGTCTGCAGCGGCGAACAACATCGCTCTGATGCCCTCCGAGGCTTCGGAGGAGATAGGCTAGGCTGCCAGCACAGCACTCACCCTGTGGCACAGGGTTGCATATCGTTGACTTTTTTACGATACCGATACCACTGAACGATACCGATACATATCGTGATACTTTCATGTTGCATAAGGGAAAAATTGAATCATCCCGCAATTACTCCCATGAAGCGCTTTATGATAGTTAACATGTCAAATGAATGTTAAATTCAATTGTGGGACTTGGACCTTTTAGTACTGAACAAACAATGAAAAACACATTATCTATGAAGAAAACAGATTCTGAAATATCATTTATAACAACCATCAGGCGTGAATAGTACATCTTATCAATGGAAAAAGAAAATAGCACCAGTATAATCAATATGCAACCTGAGATTCGACTGACCAGAGAACACATAAAGGATCATGAGATCTCGGCATTGCACATAAAACAAATAGCATCATTAAAATCAACATTTGCGTGATGAAAGAAAACAAATCCCATCACAGTTCAGTTTTGTGCATTCATCTTCAAGAAGATGAGCATATCTGCTCTCTGGATCCAAACGGGCCCTTTCACAGCATAGGATATCACCTGCTGAACTGAACACTCTCTTGCTTGGCACGCTGCTTCCCTGAACACAAAGGTACTTGGTTGCCATACGAGACAGCATTGGTTGGAGGTTGGATGTGTTGCCACCTTTCCCAGAAATAAACTTCTTGCAGTGGTTACAGACCCCACCATTCAGACTGGCAGTCATATGCAGCCACACTTTAGATTTTCTAGTGACTCGTTTGCAGAGTTTCACGGCAAAATTGACATCGTATTCCGACGGTTTGGGCGCCAGTTTAAGGATATTACGCCCCACTTTTATATAAAAAAAAAATGTTTTTAAAAAAGTATCGAAAACCGGATCTGATTTCGGTACGGTATACCGTAGCCGCCAGTAACCGGTATTTCGGTAATACCGGGAACCGGTATGCACCCCTACCCTGTGCGCATCCGTCACCGTCTTCACGGCGAGGATTGCAGCGTGGGAGACACAGATTCAGCGGTACCTCTGGCTGCAGCAGGGGGCTATACCGGAATCTGCAAGGAAAGTCCTGCTTGAGGCTAGGCTTGTCGTCTGCTACGCTGACGACACCCAATTAATTCTGTCCTTTCCCCGCTCAGAGACCCAGGTCGTCGCACGCATCTCTGCTTGTCTAGCTGACATCTCTCAGTGGATGTCTGCTCACCACCTCAAGCTCAACCTTGACAAGACTGAACTGCTTTTCCTTCCGGGAAACGATTGTCCCACTCTTGACTTAACAATCAACATCGGCACCTCTATTGTTTCCCCGACTCAGACTGCAAGGAACCTGGGTGTGACCCTAGATAACAAACTGTCGTTCACTGCAAACATCGCTGCTACAACCCGCTGCTGCAGATACTCGCTGTACAACATCAGGAGGATACGTCCCTTCCTGACCCAGAAAGCGACGCAGGTTCTGGCCCAGGCACTCGTCGCCTCACGCCTAGACTACTGCAACTCCCTCCTGGCTGGTCTACCTGCATGTGCCATCCGACCTCTGCAGCTCATTCAGAATGCAGCAGCTCGTCTGGTCTTCAACCTTCCAAAATGTTCCCACACCACTCCGCTCCTCCGCTCACTTCACTGGCTTCCAGTAACTGCTAGAATCCACTTCAAGACACTGGTACTAGCGTACCATGCTGTGAACGGATCTAGCCCTTCCTACATCCAGGACATGGTTAAACCATACACCCCAGCACGTGCACTCCGCTCTGCATCGGCCAAACGGCTCGCTGCACCAGCACTGCGAGGGGGACCCAAGTTCCCATCAGCAAAAACAGGTTGGTTTGCTATCCTGGCTCGGGGTAGATGCGTTCGCAAATCGGCCTTGGCCCAGGGTGCTGTTATACGTTTTCCCACCAGTTCCGCTGACCCCTCGGTTCCCGGACCGAGAGCGGGAGAAGCGGCTATCAGCGGTCCTGATAGCCCCGGAGCTCCAAGGCGGAGGGAGCGATCAGCAGCCACCCAGTGATAGGCCAGCACTGTGGGCATGGCCCCTGAACAGGAACACTTATGGCGCATTTCCGCCGTGTCGTGCCGGGCCCGTTTTTGGTTGCGTTTCCACTAGGCCTAGTTCCGGCCCGGGGCTACTTTTTCACCTTTTTTCTGGCCCGACAAAATCGTGGTGCTATCGGGGCCAACAAGCGGGCCAACAACCGGGCTGAATATGCTAAACTAGTGAGAGAATCGCTGGCAAGGGGGCTACAACTACAACAAGATGAACATATTTGACTGTGATTTAATTGTAATACACGTTTCAAAATGATGCCGAAGTAACAACATACTGATACCGGTTAGTAAAAACCATGAATTAATGCTTTGACAAGTCTGCAGACAGACGGCAGGCGAAAAACCTTTTAAAATGCGTGTTTCTGAATGGAGATCGGCTAAGCTAACGCACTATATGCTCCGACCGTCCACACTCACAACAACGGCCTACAGACATAAATAAACCAGCGACTGTATTCGCCATGACACAGACAGTCTGTGGTTTGTACTTGTTTAACTTTTGTCTAGTTTCTGAACAGATATGAGGAGCTGTGAGCTTGAGTGCTAACAGCTAACAGCTGATGTTGTTTTTCTGAAGATGACGTCACGGCTCCGCCTACACTGCGTTACTATAGATACTACCCCAGTTCCTAAACTGTAATGGAAGCGCAGCATTAAAGTGAGCCGGGCCTAACAAGGCCTAACAAAACCGTACTAAGTCGAGTGAGGCCTGCGGTGGAAATGAGCCATTAGAGATTGATCCAATCACCTGCCAAGTATTTTTGAAATACTTTTCCAAATGGCTTCCAATGGAGCTTTCCTAGATGGTTTGGTGAAACAAACCATCTGAGTCAGGTTAGTAATGCTCCATCACACGTTTTACATCTATTACAGGGTGAATCTTAAACTGAAGCTTGACTTTAAAGCAACCCAACGGAAGTTTCATGTAAGTTTAGTTCTTTCACTCGTAGCTCGGGCTGCGGGGGTGCTAGAGACGGGAGCACATTGATACGACCGTCCTAGCCGGAGATATGGCCGCATTTTACAATAAACTTCCGTTGGGTTGCCTAAAAACAAAATCGCAAATCGAATCGCAATATCTGTCAGAAAAATCGCAATTAGATTATTTCCCCAAATCGTGCAGCCCTAGTTGACATGTTCAAATAGATGTCGTTTTTTGTAACTAAGATGCATTTAAATATTTATTTTTTACACTCATTAAATATTATTGTATTGCAATTGTGTGTAATTCATGCGTGACTATTGCGTATGAAAAAAACTGCATTTGACATCTCCAAAAGTAAGTAACATTAAAAGAAAAGGCCTTTACTACGAAATAAAACAACAGATAT
Organism: Dissostichus eleginoides; assembly: GCA_031216635.1. Taxonomy (NCBI): domain Eukaryota; kingdom Metazoa; phylum Chordata; class Actinopteri; order Perciformes; family Nototheniidae; genus Dissostichus; species Dissostichus eleginoides. Next base: position 32,662,069 of record CM062265.1, on the reverse strand, counting down.
GAAGACTGTATATCCAACACTTGCTATTTAGTGAAAAAATGTGATTTTAACATGTTGAACCTTGAAGTACATTACATTACATTGCATTTAGCTGACGCTTTTATCCAAAGCGACTTACAATAAGTGCATTCGACCAGGAAGATACAAACTTGAAGAAAACAGAATCATATAAGTACATCAGGTTTCATAGAGCCAAAACATTTCAAGTGCTACTCAACTGGCTTTAGATAAGCCAGTCCTTTATTAGTATATAAGTGCTTTGTTAGTAATTCTATCGCTCGAAGTGGAGTCGAAAGAGATGAGTTTTCAGTCCGCGTCGGAAGATGTGTAGGCTATCTGCTGTCCTGATTTCAATGGGGAGCTCATTCCACCATTTTGGAGCCAGGATAGCAAACCGACGTGTTTTTGCAGATGGGAACTTGGGTCCCCCTCGCAGTGCTGGTGCAGCGAGCCGTTTGGCCGATGCAGAGCGGAGTGCACGTGCTGGGGTGTATGGTTTAACCATGTCCTGGATGTAGGAAGGGCCAGATCCATTCACAGCATGGTACGCTAGTACCAGTGTCTTGAAGTGGATTCTAGCAGTTACTGGAAGCCAGTGAAGTGAGCGGAGGAGCGGCGTGGTGTGGGAACATTTTGGAAGGTTGAAAACCAGACGAGCCGCTGCATTCTGGATGAGCTGCAGAGGTCGGATGGCACATGCAGGTAGACCAGCCAGGAGGGAGTTGCAGTAGTCTAGGTGTGAGATGACGAGAGCCTGGGCCAGAATTTTCGTCGTTTTCTGGTTCAGGAGGGGACGTATCCTCCTGATGTTGTAAAGAGTGTATCTGCAGCAGCGGGTTGTAGCAGCGATGTTTGCAGTGAAGGACAGGTTGTTATCTAGGGTCACACCCAGATTCCTTGCAGTCTGTACTTGCAAAGTACTTTAAGTTGTATTGTTTGCATGTAGTAGCGTTTGTTACATACATAACATAATGTGTCATATAGCTGACGCTTTTATCCAAAGCAACTTAAATACACTTCACCAATTTGGGGTTAAGTATCTTGCCCAAGGACACATTGACGTGTCAGTAGAGTGCAGGGTTGAACCATTGACCCTACAATTGGTTGAAGCCCATTTCCTCCCTGAGCCCCAGCTGCCCCAGAGTGATCACAGATGCTGGAATGAAGCTCTTTCCAGTCTCTATGCTAAGCTAGGCTAACTGGCCTTAGGCTGCAGCTACATCTTCACTGTTCAGATCTGGGAGTGGTATCCTACATTAGCCTACATGTTATTTAACTGAAGCTTTTGTAATGTTATGTAAAATGTATGTTTCCTTGTATATTAATATGGTTCCTTGTGGAGCTGCTGTGATGCAAGAGAAACTTAATATGACAGGTATGATCAGATCGTATCGTATTTTTATAATCCAAACAAAGTTATCCTTAATGTTACAGTGATAAAGTTGTATACACTTATGTAGACATGGCTACGCAAACAATTTTAGGTCGATCTTGCCCAAGGAAACTTCGACATGTTGACTGCAGGGGATGGGGATCGAACAACTGGACCTCTGAATTTGTAGGCGTCTATATACAGTATACCCCCAGTCGAGAAACAAAATTCAAACTAACTTCAGATACAAACCGAGTGCGAGGTTTACTCGCAGTAAATTAGTTTACAAGTGAACCAGTCGGGTAAAGAGCTGCAGGGACTTTTAAAGTTCGGATGAACTTGAAGACTAAGCCCACTCACTCTATATTCTCAATGCATCTCCTTGAAAGGCTGAAGCTGATTTAGAAACAGTGATTTCAGCAGCAGCTAACCAGTTTCACTCTGCCTCATGGAAAGAATAGGTGCTCTTTATTTTTCTATTTACTCTCCACATGACATTCAGCTGAATTGTCATTTAGCTGCTTAACGCATGGATGATAAAATGGCATCTGTGGTACAGCACTCTGCATCAGCAGCCCCCCCCCCCCCACACACACACACAAACACACACACACACCACCTGTCCAACTGTACCATTAGGGATAACTGCAGCATCTGCACAGAAGTTTACTCCAGACTCATAACTGCCATCTTAAAAGTGTTGTGTGACACTTAATCCTTATGTCCATAAAGTTGTTTAATTGTGAAGGAGAGTCTGTCTGCGATTATTGTGCCATTATTTATTCCTCACACACACCTGTCATGGAGACATCAAACGTACAGAAGTAGAGCATGAATACTTGAAAATGCTTGAATGAGAAAATCTGATAATATTTATTTCTTTTCTTTTACTCAAACATATTGTTTATGAAAACCATCGCCGGTTGTTATCAATAAATCCATTGATTTATTAATGACAGAAACTCTTATAACGGAGTGCCTCCAAATGGTAATCTCAATTATTCTCTGTTTCATTCCCTCTAACATTGCAGTTGCAATTAATTGTTGCAGGAATGAGTCCTTAAACCTGGAATGAGATGGCATTGTAGCACTTGCGATTCTCGCAAAGTAAATGCTTTTTAAAACGCGTTTTAAGTTAGATGCCTAGAATAAGATCTGGGGTGAAAAACAAGCGTAATATTTGTTTTGTTTCGTTCTAGGACATTAAACACATCACTAAACATCCACTAGTGATTTAAAGATACTACTAAGTGTCATCACGCCAAACATTAGCCACCTTTAGCTTAATGGTGGTCACGTGAAGTCATGCATCCTCGACGTGTTAGCTCTTTATTCTGATGATTAAATTATGCCTCAGAAATCATAAAAGTGGTATTAAAGGTGGTGCAAAATGTGTAAGTATCATTTGTTTGCCAAAGATCTTATTTTTCTGAAATATTCTGAACTCCAATCGAGACAATGCCACAGTTTTTTGTGGAGGGAGCCCTTGGCATGCTAACTTCCATGTCAGCTTACAAAAATATGTAATCACTGCTCCACTCCATATTGGTCAATATAATCCTAAGTAAATATGTTTTACTTTTTTTACTACTTACACCAACGCCAACTCTTATCATCTAAAACTGAAAAAAAAACGAAATGCCCATAAGGAGAATAAAACAGGTGACTAAGTTTCATTACATTACAATACATGTTACTTGTTAGACGCTTTTATCCAAAGCAACTTACACACACACTCACACACACTCACACACACACTGTGCTGAGAGGCGGGCCTGTGTGATGCATTGTGTCTGTCATGTGGGAGGACGCGTCATGTGGAGGGCACGGAGGGAAACTGAACTGAACCAGTATGAAAACAGGACAATACTGCATCACAGCCTCGTCACTTCATCTCCTGTTGCCATAGAGACACCGGATGACTGTGTGCAATTTGTCAATCAAGCAAATCCATTTAAAGAGTTTGAATGAAATATTAATAATATAATCAAATTGATGCTCAACCCCATGTGTATTTTTATTATATTTGTTTTTATTGCATTTATAACCTTTTCTGTGTCGTTTGTTTGACTTTATTGTCAAACATTTTATTTCTGGGGAAGCTAATTAGGTTAAAACTTGCAATACAATAACAAGCAAGTATTGTTTAGCAAACAAACTGCTTCAGTTTCGAGTACTGTCATTTTCAGTTGCGATTTGAACAATTTCCGTTATTGGAGTGAGCGTACATGTCATTTTCCAAGGGGTCACTCTATCTAAAGGGAACAATAAGGAATAAAACCAAATGCTGAGTGCTTCAACCAATGCGAGAACAAGTCATTATTGGAAATATATAAAGAAAGTCAATTCTCTTTCTTTTACATTGAACAAGTACACATTTTTTGGGAGATTTGAAAATAATCTTGATGAAAAATAAGAAGATCAAGAAAACAGGGCTGACCATAACTGCCAAAGAGCGTAATAAATATCAAAACAGTAAAGAGTCTCTTCTTGTTCGCATTGAATTATTGACTAATCCAGCTGAATCTAAACCATTTCAAATGCTTCATTTTTTTCAATCAGTTTTTTTTCAATTGTCTGCAAAGGCTAACATCCCTGTCTAGCCCCTCAGTCAGCAGTGGCTCAGTCTGTAGGGACTTGGTCTTGGAACCGAAGGGTCGCCGGTTCACGTCCCAACCAAAAAAGAAAATATGGATTGAGCTGGTAGCTGGAGAGGTGCCAGTTCGCCTCCTAGGCCACTGCCGAGGATAACTGGCAGCCTCTCTGCTCTGCCACCTTTCTTATCTGCACGTGTGTATAGAGTGGAGAGGGATTAATAAAGTATGTCTGAAACACTCCTTTGATTACTTCCAATCACAGAGCCGGCCAGCTAACCAATCAGAGCAGACTGGGCTCTGGTTTCAGACAGAGGGTGAAAAGAGGTGCTGCAGCACAGGCGGTATGAGACACATAAAGTGCTTTTAGAGCATAAAGTGCTTTTAGAGCACAAAGTGCTCCTTGGCAGGTTACAAAAACAGAAACAATTTAAGTCCCGATAAACAAGTGCAGATTGCCAAGCACAATTTAGAAATACAAAATACATTGTCCTACATGTCATAAAAGTAATCTGTGTTCTGTATTGTCCTAGTTTGAGATCTATAACATCATCATAGGTCATAAATGAAAAGCTTGCTTCGTGCATTAGCTAATTAAGAGCCAGCAATGTGTTTACTGTAGATGTTACTGTAGTCCTTTATGTACATTAAAGAATGGAGACATATCACAGTAGTAGCACAATATAGAAACATGAACCTGAAAATGAGCAGATTTCCTCTTTCACTCTGCAGGCTCACTCAGCTGCATGCCGTCACCTCTCTTGTCTCACCAGTGAGTCCATGTTAAAGGCTGTTTATTTAGCATATTTAAAGTGCCATAAATATGACCTATGAAAATGGCGTAATGGCCACATGGCAGATTCAAACTCCACCCCAGGATACAGACAATCCCTTTTCCACTGCACGCAAGTCCCACCAAAACTTTTTTAAATCTTCTGCAACCCGAAATGTAAAACTTGTACTTTTGAATTAAATCCATTCAGTCAGTACTACAGACGGCACCGCAAGACAAAGTTCCTTACCGACATTACAAGGAACTGACAGTAAATGTGCTAAAATACTCCTCTGGGCTTAAAACGCTGCGGCTCGGCTGCTTACAGGAACCCGCAAGCATGAGCACATTACACCAATTCTGGCTTCCTGTCCATTTTAGAGTTAATTTTAAGATTCTATTGTTTGTTTTTAAATCGATTAATGGGCTGGCCCCTCAGTACATCTCCGACCTCCTACAGGTGTACACCCCCTCAAGGGCTTTGAGGTCGGCTGATCAGCTGCGGCTGGTAGTCCCTAAAACAAAACAAAAAACCAGGGGAGACGGAGCTTTCTCAGCGGTAGCCCCCAGGCTCTGGAACGACCTGCCCCCCCATGTCAAATTGTCCCCCACTCTTCAAACTTTTAAGTCCTCCCTAAAGACCCACCTCTTTTCCCTCGCTTTCGAGTCAGTCTGAGCTATGCTCTACCTATTTGTATGCTTTCTTGTCTGTCCATAGCCTTTATGTGTGCCTTGTATCTATTCTTGTAATATTATATTTTGTAATGTTAAGTTCATTGTGAAGCACTTTGGCAAACCCTCTGTTTTTCAAATGTGCTATAGAAATAAAGTGGATTGGATTGAAAGTAATTATGTATGACAGAGAAGTGTTAGAAAAGGGAAATGGTGAGATAAAAGAGGTGTGTACTTCCTGTTCCTTTCACAAACAAAAAAGAATCAGATAAAAGTGAGAAAGAAAAGCATGCAGAGGCTTTTTTCAGCTTTGTGCCAAATCTTTTTATCCCTACACACCTGTCCCCATGTATATTGATGAAAAAGCATGCCGTTTTATAAAATGAAACAACCGTCTGCTGCTTACTCATGTGGCAGCCTTAAAACACAAACACACACACTGGTGTATATAAATGTTAGGTCACATGTGACATGTCATCTCATGTCTGCTATAAGTAAAGAACAGGGCACTCCCCACCCACACACGTGCAATTGTAATGATTATGAGCCTTATTTGTGTGTATCTTACAGAAAGAGCTGAAATGATTAACACCATTTATAAATGTTATTATAACTGGCTGCTACTTCAATACTTTATGTTTACTCACTTTTTATAATGCTTTATAACGTTATTTAATCATGTTGTTTACCTCGGATTCATACTCATTTCCGTTTTATTTAATTGATAGCAATTATATTTTGTATTTGCCATGTCCCCTTTGTTTTAACGATGTAAATGTCCCTGCTTAGGGATAAATAAAGGATTTCTGATTATAAGTTTGAAAATGAGTCGCTAGATTACATTTTTCCTTAAAGGGGACCTATTATATTATTGGGTTATATAGGTTGTTGTGCATGTAAATGGTCTGCAAAGGCAAACATCACAAAGTTCCCCTAAGAGGGAGTTTCTGTCCAACACACTCCCCCCCTTTTATATCATTGGTGATTGAAAATCTTTGAATTGTGGGCTCTTAAAAGTAGCTTTAGACATTTTATCTACCAAAAAGAATCATTAGTTTGATCGATAATGAAACAAACTTGGAATTGCAAATGTGTTTTCAATAAAAAAATGTAATGTTCATGACAACCCACATTCTTATATGTTACTACAATATGCAGTACTTTCCATCCAACATTCTGTTTTATCTTATTCTATTATATTACGTATTCCTACCTTTTTTTACCTGGACCAGTGGCACCAATATTTTCTCGTAATATTTAGCTTGTTTGTTTTTCATTCTCATGTGCATATATGAACGTATGTAGGGCTGTGTATAAATGTGTGTGTGTGTGTATATATTTATATAATTATCTCTATTATTCAGTCCTTGATAAAGTTCATTTTACTATGAATTGAAGCAAGATGTTGCACTTTAAAGACATTATAAGTTATTATATGTATATATATATATATATATATACACTGTTGCACATAAAGTTGGAATAATTTAGTTTTCAGACACATTCCATTCCCACTATTTACAAACACAATCATTTCATGAGAAGAGGTAACTTTATAGGCAACAGTTTATATATTTATATATACATTTTCACTTATTTTATAAAATGCTTGAAGATTTAAGGCATACGATAAGGCATGTTTATTTGTCTTGCTTTATGTGTGCTCTATGTGAAAACATGGGTTTGTATTTTGAACAAATTACAGGTATGGTTAAAAAAAGTCAATAAAAAGAAAAAAGATGTTCTGCTCTGTAGCTTTTGTGAATATCACAATAACCTCTGAATATATGAATGTTTTAAACCTCCAGGATGTATGTCTATATTCTGAAGCAAAATGGATACTACAGCAGACTTTATTTAGCAGAATCAGACAGATTTCCTTCCAAGCCGTCTCAGTGGAGAGGCCTGCTCCCTTTTCAATGAACTTATTCCCTTCCCTCACCCACTTGCCCTTGCAGAAAGAATCAGAAGAGCCTTATGGGTGCTGCGTCTGAGAATCATCAGGAGACGAGGAGCAGCGCTGTGCTAATTCAGAACCAAAATTCAGCTCCGTTTTGCACAAAGAGAGGAGAGCGTGGCTCCTCCTCATCCGTCCCGGCTTCAACTGTGCGATGCTCCCAGGAGGGAACAAAGAAAGGAGCGCAGTGTTGTCAGTAACAGCCTCTGAGTTACAACACATTAAGACTCTCATATTAATTAGATAAATCAATAATCCCCTCCAGATCTCCACCTCTGCAGCACTTCCTCATGACACATTTTCCCTCCTCATGCCGAGCATCCAGCTGACCCAGTCCGCTTTTACTGTGACATTGACATATTTACACTAGAATGTGCTAAAAGGTCACAACTGAATCGTCACGCTAGAAGCACATCATCACACTGAAACCAGTACCTCAGTTACTGCATTTTTGGACAAAGCCAAACATTTACAGTGAAGCGTTACATACAGGTAAGTACATTTTTTTTTATGTTTGTGTACAGTGTTGGACAGCATTAATAATTGAATATAATTCGGATCACAAATTTGCTTTCAATTGTAAATAATAATAATAATAATAAATAATATTTATATAGCGCTTTTCCCAGTGCTCAAAGACTGCGATATTGATGTTTAAAATGTGTGCCCAGCTTATAGAAAACGTTGTGAATAAGACATATGCAGTCCAGAGTAGTAAATGAATATACATAACAAAAGATTTAACTGCATTTAGTTCAAGTGAAGAAGAATAACCATATTATAAGTCTTATTTTGATGCAATTTTACCATTTTATTAATATTTTTATGATGCATTAGAACTTTATTCACTTAGAACCAATCCTTTATTTGATGCAAAGATGTTCACGTTAGCCCAGCGTTTCTCAAATTGTGGGGCCCGCCCCACTGGTGGTGCGCAGAGATGTGATAGGTGGGTCGCGAATGGATGCGATGAACGGGAGATTTAAAAAAAAAAATGTAATAAACTTTTTGGACCTCAGGCCGGAATCGAACCTGGGTCCTCGCGGGCGGTAGTGGACTGTTACAGCCGGAGCCTCGCAACAGCGCTCGACTTTCACAGCGCTGCGGTGTCGGAGCCGCCGGAGCCTCGCAACGGTGGGTGTTTGCGGTGGCGGATGCGGTGGCGGATGCGGTGGCGGATGCGGTGGCGGATGCGGTACCGGCGCAGCGGCGCTGTGAAAGTCCACGGCCCACCTATGCCAGAGCCAGCGGCCCACCGAAGGCAGCAGCCCACCAACGGCAGCGGCCCACCGGGAAAAGTCCTGAATCTCCCGATGGCGAATCCGAGCCTGCTCACACACACACAACTGAAACCATTGGGCAGAGAGCTGTGCACATTCTTCTTCCCTTCGCCACTTCTTATCTCTGTGAAATGGGCTTTTCAGCTGTTGCAACACTGAAAACAAAATACAGATCTAGGCTCAACATTGAGCACGACTTGAGAGTGGCATTATCAAGCCTGCAAGCGCGTTTTGAAAAGATGTGCAGTGCAAAACAGGCTCATTGCAGTCACTAATAATCCAGTGATGAGACTCATGAATTCAATTGGTCATTTGCATTGCTGAATGTATTTCCTGAATGTATGAATGTATTGATTTGATTTTTATTATTGACTGATGTTATTTGTTATAAGATGTAGAACTTGACGTTATTTAAATACATTTGACAATTTTAAGCTTGGCCTACCATTGATAACACAATTGCATAGTAGGCCCTTTTTCTATATTTTTGGAACTCAGCCCATTTGAGGCAAGGATTGACACCATTGCACTTTTATTTTCTCTATTTCTGAACTGTTATTTGTTATTGATTTTCTCTGTTTTTGAACTGATGTTATTTGTTAAAGATATATTGTTATATTGTTATAGAACGATACATTTGACAATTTTAAGCTTGGCCTACCATTTTATTGGAGCGATGAGGGACAGGTGGGGCTTGAAAAAAAAGCCCACAAAAAAGTTTGAGAACCACTGCGTTAGCCCAAC